>OX183133.1:49880532-51080532 GCA_945261195.1 Cryptosula pallasiana | reverse complement strand
TACTGTACGCTTGCGAGAACTGTTTATCCGGCAAGCTTTTGTTTCTAATAAGGACATGTATTTAGTGTGGCTGGTTGCCTGTACCACTAAAGTTCGCATACCTTGATAACCTGATCTGTCTGCTATACAGATCTCCTACAACAGAGAGCCTATACTACCATCCGGTAGCGCCTGCTCTTTGTATCTATTACCTTCTACGCTAAAGAGCCTTTACTACCGTGACGGTAGCGCTTGCCTTCTGCAGAGAGCCGACGCTACCAGTCTACTTGTACTCTGCATCACCGTATTGTTATTATACACAAACAGGCAACTCCTAATAGTGTCAGTGTAAGGTTATTCGAGATCACAACGGAAATCTTCACAATATGGTTCATGCATTCAATCCGTATGATACAATAAAGTAGTGCGTACATTCAATGCATTTATATAATACATGTAGTAGATACATTTAATACATATAATTCATACATTACATACAATCAATACATAAAATACATATAGTACATGCATCCAATATGAATAATACATAGAATACTTCCATTCAATACATATAGTACATGCATTCAATACGTATGATACATATAGTACATTCATTCAATACGTATAGTACATACAATCAATACATATGATACACGCATTCAATACTTATAATACATATAGTAAATGTATTTATTTCATATTGTACATGTGCTCAATACATATAATACATGTGATTATTTCTGTTGCTAGGCCAATTTTTTCACAGTCAATCAGGCCCGAGAGTTTTCTGCAACTGCTGAAAAGCGCCACATGCCGGACTGGGGTTTTGACCTGAGATCCCACGGCAACACCGCCTAGCCCAATAGCAGAAAACATACGTGCATGATTGACCATGAAAAAATTGACCTGGCAACCAAAATACTCAAATAAATCAGGCCAAAAATATGAAAAAAATATATCACTTAAAATACATGCATAGTACATGTAATCCAATATATATGGTTCATACGTACAACATAAATAATACGTATAATCATGCATTCAATACATATGACACATACAGTACATGCATTCAATACATCTAATACATATCGTAATGATTTCTGGCCTCGTTTGCTAAAGGATACTCAAGTGTTGTGCTCTCCAGAGGGGACGCCACCAGTATGCCCGATGCCACTTGTTCAACAGACCTTAGCAACGAGAATGGAGCCATTGACTCAGACGTACAAGTCCGGGTATGGTGATATAGTTACACTACACTTATAGATACTATATGGATCTTTTATAGGCAAGGGCAAATGGGTATAGGTTAGGGCAAGTGGGTATAGGTTAGGGCAAGTGGGTGTAGGTTAGGGCAAGTGGGTATAGGTTAGGGCAAGTGGGTATAGGTTAGGGCAAGTGGGTATAGGTTAGGGCAAGTGGGTGTAGGTTAGGGTAAGTGGGTATAGGTTAGGGTAAGTGGGTATAGGTTAGGGTAAGTGGGTATAAATTTGGATAAGTGGGTATAGGTTAGGGCAAGTGGGTATAGGTTAGGGCAAGTTGGTATAGGTTAGGGCAAGTGGGTATAGGTTAGGGCAAGTGGGTATAGGTTAGGACAAGTGGGTATAGGTTAGGGCAAGTGGGTATAGGTTAGGGCAAGTGGGTATAGGTTAGGGTAAGTGGGTATAGGTTAGGGTAAGTGGGTATAGGTTAGGGTAAGTGGGTATAAATTTGGATAAGTGGGTATAGGTTAGGGCAAGTGGGTATAGGTTAGGGCAAGTTGGTATAGGTTAGGGCAAGTGGGTATAGGTTAGGGCAAGTGGGTATAGGTTAGGACAAGTGGGTATAGGTTAGGGCAAGTGGGTATAGGTTAGGGCAAGTGGGTATAGGTTAGGGTAAGTGGGTATAGGTTAGGGTAAGTGGGTATAGGTTAGGGTAAGTGGGTATAAATTTGGATAAGTGGGTATAGGTTAGGGCAAGTGGGTATAGGTTAGGGCAAGTTGGTATAGGTTAGGGCAAGTGGGTATAGGTTAGGGCAAGTGGGTATAGGTTAGGGCAAGTGGGTGTAGGTTAGGGCAAGTGGGTATAGGTTAGGGTAAGTGGGTATAGGTTAGGGTAAGTGGGTATAGGTTAGGGCAAGTGGGTATAGGTTAGGGTAAGTGGGTATAGGTTAGGGTAAGTGGGTATAGGTTAGGGTAAGTGGGTATAAATTTGGATAAGTGGGTATAGGTTAGGGCAAGTGGGTATAGGTTAGGGCAAGTTGGTATAGGTTAGGGCAAGTGGGTATAGGTTAGGGCAAGTGGGTATAGGTTAGGACAAGTGGGTATAGGTTAGGGCAAGTGGGTATAGGTTAGGGCAAGTGGGTATAGGTTAGGACAAGTGGGTATAGGTTAGGGCAAGTGGGTATAGGTTAGGGCAAGTGGGTATAGGTTAGGGTAAGTGGGTATAAATTTGGATAAGTGGGTATAGGTTAGGGCAAGTGGGTATAGGTTAGGGCAAGTGGTATAGGTTAGGGCAAGTGGGTATAGGTTAGGGTAAGTGGGTATAAATTTGGATAAGTGGGTATAGGTTAGGGCAAGTGGGTATAGGTTAGGGCAAGTTGGTATAGGTTAGGGCAAGTGGGTATAGGTTAGGGCAAGTGGGTATAGGTTAGGACAAGTGGGTATAGGTTAGGACAAGTGGGTATAGGTTAGGGCAAGTGGGTATAGGTTAGGACAAGTGGGTATAGGTTAGGGCAAGTGGGTATAGGTTAGGGCAAGTGGGTATAGGTTAGGGCAAGTGGGTATAGGTTAGGGCAAGTGGGTATAGGTTAGGACAAGTGGGTATAGGTTAGGGCAAGTGGGTATAGGTTAGGGTAAGTGGGTATAGGTTAGGGCAAGTGGGTATAGGTTTTTACATGGTTTAGTCTACATAAATCTATTACAATAAGGCGCATGCATCCAATACATATAGTAAGCCCATTCAATATATACAATACATCCATTGTACATCCATTGGATGTTGCTACTGCAAGTCACACTTGATGTGACCAATGGTTTCCAGCATGCTGTTGGTAGATTTTAGTACAGCTTGGGTTTTAGAACCTGCTCTAATCATTGATGTAACACTCTCAATAATCAGCGCAACCTCTACAACCTGCTGCTGATATGTGTTTGTGTGTCATTCGTACTTGCTCATGGGTATTGTGGGTTAGCACACCTGGGTGTCGTTGGTTGGTACACCTGGGTGTTGTTGGTTGGTACACCTTGGTGTTGTTGGTTAGTGTACCTGGGTGTTGTTGGTTAGTACACCTGGGTGTTGTTGGTTAGTACACTTCAGTGTCGTTGGTTGGTACACCTGGGTGTTGTTGGTTAGTACACTTGGGTGTTGTTGGTTGGTACACCTGGGTGTTGTTGGTTGGTACACCTGGGTGTTGTTGGTTAGTATACCTGGGTGTTGTTGGTTGGTACACCTGGGTGTTGTTGATGAGTACACCTGGGTCTTGTTGGTTAGTACACCTGGGTGTTGTTGGTTAGTACACCTGGGTGTTGTTGGTTGGTACACCTGGGTGTTGTTGGTGAGTACACCTGGGTCTTGTTGGTTAGTACACCTGGGTGTTGTTGGTTAGTACACCTGGGTGTTGTTGGTTGGTACACCTGGGTGTTGTTAGTTAGTACACCTGGGTGTTGTTGGTTAGTGTACCTGGGTGTTGTTGGTTGGTACACCTGGGTGTTGTTGGTTAGTACACCTGGGTGTTGTTGGTTGGTACACCTGGGTGTTGTTGGTTAGTACACCTGGGTGTTGTTGGTTGGTACACCTGGGTGTTGTTGGTTAGTACACCTGGGTGTTGTTGGTTAGTACACCTGGGTGTTGTTGGTTAGTACACCTGGGTGTTGTTGGTTGGTACACCTGGGTGTTGTTGGTTAGTACACCTGGGTGTTGTTGGTTGGTACACCTGGGTGTTGTTGGTTAGTACACCTGGGTGTTGTTAGTTAGTACACCTGGGTGTTGTTGGTTAGTGTACCTGGGTGTTGTTGGTTAGTACACCTGGGTGTTGTTGGTTGGTACACCTGGGTGTTGTTGGTTAGTACACCTGGGTGTTGTTGGTTGGTACACCTGGGTGTTGTTGGTGGGTACACCTGGGTGTTGTTGGTTGGTACACCTGGGTGTTGTTGGTTAGTACACCTGGGTGTTGTTGGTTGGTACACCTGGGTGTTGTTGGTGGGTACACCTGGGTGTTGTTGGTTAGTACACCTGGGTGTTGTTGGTTAGTATACCTGGGTGTTGTTGGTTGGTACACCTGGGTGTTGTTGGTTAGTACACCCGGGTGTTGTTGGTTAGCCCTCGCTGGTAGATAGATGTCATTCCCAACAGCTTAAGTATATCTACTCCATTGTCACATGTAAAAGTTTTTTTAATAAAAAACAGTTGACGATCTCCCAAAAACGAGAGGTTTTTTGTTTATCCTAGTTGAATGTTTTGTGAGTCCTTTGTATCACCTGTGTTTGATTTGTATAATATGTATATTTGTGCAATATCTACTTATAGTGTGTACGATATCTACTTACAGTGTGTACAATATCTACTTACAGTGTGTACGATATGTATAATGTGTACAATATCTACTTACA
This sequence comes from Cryptosula pallasiana, assembly GCA_945261195.1. NCBI lineage: Eukaryota > Metazoa > Bryozoa > Gymnolaemata > Cheilostomatida > Cryptosulidae > Cryptosula > Cryptosula pallasiana. The sequence goes on along the minus strand of OX183133.1, from coordinate 51,075,964 downwards.
GTGTGTGCGATATGTATAATGTGTAGAATATCTACTTACCGTGTGTACGATATGTATAGTGGCTGCAATATATACTTACAGTGTGTACAATATCTACTTACAGTGTGTACAATATATACTTACAGTGTGTCCGATATGTATAATGTGTACATTGTCTATTTACAGTGTGTACAATATCTACGTACAGTGTTTACAAGTATAATGCGTACATTGTCTACGTACAATGTGTACAATATTTATCATGTGTTTGATACATATGATGTATAAAAGGAGTACCATGTGTAGGATATCTATCGTGTGTGCAATATGTAAGTATGTTTTGTACTCTGAGTATGTTATGTATAATGCGTTTGATACGTATATGTATGTGTCGGGTATGTATAATGTCTACAGTTTCTATATTATGTCAATATATATGTATTTTGTACACAGTATGTAATGTGTACCATATGTATACTGTGTACTGTATGTATAATGTGTACTGTATGTATAATGTGCGTAACATGTTTGTGTCCGATCCGTACCAAGTGTATGATATGTATTAGGTTTTTGATGTGTGCAGTATGTGTAATGCATACAATATGTATAACGTCAATAGTGTGCATAATATGGATATTGTGTCTGATATGTATTATGTGTACAATATTTGTGATATGTATTATGTGTACAATATGTCTGATATGTATTATGTGTACAATATGTCTGATATGTATTATGTGTACAATGTGTCTGATATGTATTATGTGTACAATTTGTATAAAAATGTGTCTTCTCTATACGCACTACTCGATATGTTCCATGAGTTTTGTTACATAATCAACTCTGTGTAACTGCCACATTCCATGACAAGTCCCTCCTAACCCTGAGTTAGTGACTAGACAACATGGGCTAACTCTCAGTTAATGATTAGACAACATGGGCTAACCCTCAGTTAGTGACTAGACAACATGGGTTAACCCTTAGTTAGTGATTAGACAACATGGGCTAACCCTTAGTTAGTGATTAGACAACATGGGCTAACCCTCAGTTAGTGACTAGACAACATGGGCTAACCCTTAGTTAGTGATTAGACAACATGGGTTAACCCTCAGTTAGTGAGTAGACAACATGGGTTAACCCTCAGTTAGTGACTAGACAACATGGGCTAGCCTTCAGTTAGTGACTAGACAACATGGGCTAACCCTCAGTTAATGACTAGACAACATGGGTTAACCCTTAGTTAGTGACTAGACAACATGGGCTAACCCTTAGTTAGTGACTAGACAACATGGGCTAACCCTCAGTTAATGACTAGACAACATGGGCTAACCCTCAGTTAATGACTAGACAACATGGGATAACCCTCAGTTAATGATTAGACAACATGGGATAACCCTCAGTTAATGACTAGACAACATGGGTTAACCCTTAGTTAGTGACTAGACAACATGGGCTAACCCTTAGTTAGTGATTAGACAACATGGGCTAACCCTCAGTTAGTGACTAGACAACATGGGTCAACCCTCAGTTAGTGACTAGACAACATGGGTCAACCCTCAGTTAGTGACTAGACAACATGGGTTAACCCTCAGTTAGTGAGTAGACAACATGGGTTAACCCTCAGTTAGTGACTAGACAACATGGGCTAACTCTCAGTTAGTGACTAGACAACATGGGCTAACCCTCAGTTAGTGAGTAGACAACATGGGCTAACCCTCAGTTAATGACTAGACAACATGGGTCAACCCTCAGTTAGTGACTAGACAACATGGGCTAACTCTCAGTTAGTGACTAGACAACATGGGTCAACCCTCAGTTAGTGACTAGACAACATGGGTTAACCCTCAGTTAGTGACTAGACAACATGGGTTAACCCTCAGTTAGTGAGTAGACAACATGGGTTAACCCTCAGTTAATGACTAGACAACATGGGTTAACCCTCAGTTAGTGACTAGACAACATGGGTTAACCCTCAGTTAATGACTAGACAACATGGGTCAACCCTCAGTTAGTGACTAGACAACATGGGCTAACTCTCAGTTAGTGAGTAGACAACATGGGTTAACCCTCAGTTAGTGACTAGACAACATGGGCTAACTCTCAGTTAGTGACTAGACAACATGGGATAACCCTCAGTTAATGACTAGACAACATGGGCTAACCCTCAGTTAGTGACTAGACAACATGGGTTAACCCTCAGTTAGTGACTAGACAACATGGGTTAACCCTCAGTTAATGATTAGACAACATGGGTTAACCCTCAGTTAGTGACTAGACAACATGGGTCAACCCTCAGTTAGTGACTAGACAACATGGGCTAACTCTCAGTTAGTGACTAGACAACATGGGCTAACCCTCAGTTAGTGAGTAGACAACATGGGCTAACCCTCAGTTAATGACTAGACAACATGGGTCAACCCTCAGTTAGTGACTAGACAACATGGGCTAACTCTCAGTTAGTGACTAGACAACATGGGTCAACCCTCAGTTAGTGACTAGACAACATGGGTTAACCCTCAGTTAGTGACTAGACAACATGGGTTAACCCTCAGTTAGTGAGTAGACAACATGGGTTAACCCTCAGTTAGTGAGTAGACAACATGGGCTAACCCTCAGTTAATGACTTGACAACATGAGTTAACCCTCAGTTAGTGAGTAGACAACATGGGTTAACCCTCAGTTAGTGACTAGACAACATGGGCTAACCCTCAGTTAGTGAGTAGACAACATGGGCTAACCCTCAGTTAGTGACTAGACAACATGGGTTAACCCTCAGTTAGTGACTAGACAACATGGGTTAACCCTCAGTTAGTGAGTAGACAACATGGGCTAACCCTCAGTTAATGACTAGACAACATGGGTTAACCCTCAGTTAGTGACTAGACAACATGGGTTAACCCTCAGTTAGTGAGTAGACAACATGGGTTAACCCTCAGTTAGTGACTAGACAACATGAGTTAACCCTCAGTTAGTGAGTAGACAACATGGGTTAACCCTCAGTTAGTGACTAGACAACATGGGCTAACCCTTAGTTAGTGATTAGACAACATGGGCTAACCCTCAGTTAGTGACTAGACAACATGGGTTAACCCTCAGTTAGTGATTAGACAACATGGGCTAACCCTCAGTTAGTGACTAGACAACATGGGTTAACCCTCAGTTAGTGACTAGACAACATGGGTTAACCCTCAGTTAGTGACTAGACAACATGGGTTAACCCTCAGTTAGTGACTAGACAACATGGGTTAACCCTTAGTTAGTGATTAGACAACATGGGCTAACCCTCAGTTAGTGACTAGACAACATGGGATAACCCTCAGTTAATGACTAGACAACATGGGTTAACCCTTAGTTAGTGACTAGACAACATGGGTTAACCCTCAGTTAGTGACTAGACAACATGGGTTAACCCTCAGTTAGTGACTAGACAACATGGGTTAACCCTCAGTTAGTGACTAGACAACATGAGTTAACCCTCAGTTAGTGAGTAGACAACATGGGTTAACCCTTAGTTAGTGACTAGACAACATGGGCTAACCCTCAGTTAATGACTAGACAACATGGGTTAACCCTCAGTTAGTGACTAGACAACATGGGCTAACCCTCAGTTAGTGACTTGACAACATGAGTTAACCCTCAGTTAGTGAGTAGACAACATGGGCTAACCCTCAGTTAGTGACTAGACAACATGGGTCAACCCTCAGTTAGTGAGTAGACAACATGGGTTAACCCTCAGTTAATGACTAGACAACATGGGCTAACCCTCAGTTAGTGACTAGACAACATGGGTTAACCCTCAGTTAATGACTAGACAACATGGGTTAACCCTCAGTTAGTGACTAGACAACATGGGCTAACCCTCAGTTAGTGACTAGACAACATGGGTCAACCCTCAGTTAGTGACTAGACAACATGAGTTAACCCTCAGTTAGTGAGTAGACAACATGGGTTAACCCTCAGTTAGTGACTAGACAACATGGGCTAACCCTCAGTTAGTGACTTGACAACATGAGTTAACCCTCAGTTAGTGAGTAGACAACATGGGCTAACCCTCAGTTAGTGACTAGACAACATGGGTCAACCCTCAGTTAGTGACTTGACAACATGAGTTAACCCTCAGTTAGTGAGTAGACAACATGGGTTAACCCTTAGTTAGTGATTAGACAACATGGGCTAACCCTCAGTTAGTGACTAGACAACATGGGTTAACCCTCAGTTAGTGACTAGACAACATGGGTTAACCCTCAGTTAGTGACTAGACAACATGAGTTAACCCTCAGTTAGTGAGTAGACAACATGGGTTAACCCTCAGTTAGTGACTAGACAACATGGGCTAACCCTCAGTTAGTGACTTGACAACATGAGTTAACCCTCAGTTAGTGAGTAGACAACATGGGCTAACCCTCAGTTAGTGACTAGACAACATGGGTCAACCCTCAGTTAGTGACTTGACAACATGAGTTAACCCTCAGTTAGTGAGTAGACAACATGGGTTAACCCTTAGTTAGTGATTAGACAACATGGGCTAACCCTCAGTTAGTGACTAGACAACATGGGTTAACCCTCAGTTAGTGACTAGACAACATGGGTTAACCCTCAGTTAGTGACTAGACAACATGAGTTAACCCTCAGTTAGTGAGTAGACAACATGGGTTAACCCTCAGTTAGTGACTAGACAACATGGGCTAACCCTCAGTTAGTGACTTGACAACATGAGTTAACCCTCAGTTAGTGAGTAGACAACATGGGCTAACCCTCAGTTAGTGACTAGACAACATGGGTCAACCCTCAGTTAGTGACTTGACAACATGAGTTAACCCTCAGTTAGTGAGTAGACAACATGGGTTAACCCTCAGTTAGTGACTAGACAACATGGGTTAACCCTCAGTTAGTGACTAGACAACATGGGTTAACCCTCAGTTAATGACTAGACAACATGGGTTAACCCTCAGTTAGTGACTAGACAACATGGGTCAACCCTCAGTTAGTGACTAGACAACATGGGTTAACCCTCAGTTAGTGACTAGACAACATGGGTTAACCCTCAGTTAGTGAGTAGACAACATGGGTTAACCCTCAGTTAGTGAGTAGACAACATGGGTTAACCCTCAGTTAGTGACTAGACAACATGGGTTAACCCTCAGTTAGTGAGTAGACAACATGGGTTAACCCTCAGTTAGTGACTAGACAACATGGGTTAACCCTCAGTTAGTGAGTAGACAACATGGGCTAACCCTCAGTTAGTGACTAGACAACATGGGTTAACCCTCAGTTAGTGAGTAGACAACATGGGTTAACCCTCAGTTAGTGACTAGACAACATGGGTTAACCCTCAGTTAGTGAGTAGACAACATGGGCTAACCCTCAGTTAGTGATTAGACAACATGGGTTAACACCAAAGCAAATCACACTTGTATTTACCCCATTCACTTTTCATTGATACCACTCGATCGCATTACAGGATAACCAAGGTCAAACCATCAATTTGCAAACATTCTACAGCCGCGTACATCGAGGTGTTGCCAGGTCACTTACCCGTAGGCAGCTAGTCGTACAGTCAAGAGCTCTCGTAAATTGTATGTTATCAGCCATATAACATCTCTCTCTGGATGTCACTTAAATATCAATGAATAGACATGTGGTGAGACTACTAACATGAGCGAGCCATTGCAGGTACTGTCTTTTCTCTATTTAACGTTGCCCACACTCTCTCTCTTCCGCTCTCTCCATCTCCCCCCATTCTCACTATCTCCACCCCCACCATCTCCTTCTGTCAACACCCCTATTCTCTCTCTCTCTCTCTCTCAACCTGCTATCTCCACTATGCATTCTCTTTGTCACGCACAACATTTCAACTCTTCATAAAAAACATTTTGCGCAATCTTAGGTTAGTTCCACCAATTATTGTATAGGCTGTCAGTGCACCTCTCCACACTGCACAGAGGCTAGCATTAAGACCTGCACATATTGCTATGTTTGAGGCTAACTATGATTAATCTGTTTATCTCTGCAAAACAGGATGGTATAGCATTGGTAGCTACCATTGCTACATACTAGCATTGGTAGCTATACCATTGCTACATACTAACATTGGTAGCAACCATTGCTACATACTAGCATTGGTAGCTACCATTGCTACATACTGGCATTGGTAGCTACCATTGCTACATACTAACATTGGTAGCAACCATTGCTACATACTGGCATTGGTAGCTACCATTGCTACATACTAACATTGGTAGCAACCATTGCTACATACTGGCATTGCTAACCGCCCCCCTTTTCTATATAATTTTCCTTGTATAAAGGTATACAAATATAGAGTATACTCAAGTATACAAATATAAAGTATACTCAAGTATACAAATATAGAGTATACTCAAGTATACAAATATAGAGTATACTCAAGTATACAAATATAGAGTACACTCAAGTATACAAATATAGAGTATACTCAAGTATACAAATATAAAGTACACTCAAGTATACAAATATAGAGTATACTCAAGTATACAAATATAGCGTATACTCAAGTATACAAATATAAAGTATACTCAAGTATACAAATATAGAGTACACTCAAGTATACAAATATAGAGTATACTCAAGTATACAAATATAGAGTACACTCAAGTATACAAATATAAAGTACACTCAAGTATACAAATATAGAGTATACTCAAGTATACAAATATAGAGTATACTCAAGTATACAAATATAGCGTATACTCAAGTATACAAATATAAAGTATACTCAAGTATACAAATATAGAGTATACTCAAGTATACAAATATAGAGTATACTCAAGTATACAAATATAAAGTATACTCAAGTATACAAATATAAAGTACACTCAAGCATATAAATATAGAGTATACTCAAGTATACAAATATAAAGCACACTCAAGCATAAAAGTATAAGGTACACTTTTTCTCAAACTCGAGATGCTTCTCAGCAAACGTATTAAACTGGCTCTATGCCAACCCACTCATTCTATTCAACTTGAGTAGTACTATGGTATATTTCTGTCTTCTACCACCGACACTACGGCATCCACTCCATGTACACTCCTTGTACACACTCCTCTCTCACTCTAACACCCGAGGTCTACTCCGAATAGACTGTAACAACTTCCACGCGGTCTGCAATCCAGACACACTACATCGAGGTTCAGAGATAAATAGTTTATTACACAAATCTGTTTAGCAATGTAATATAGGTACTTGTACAAGATCCACTAAACTTCTGTCTACTTAAAGAACAGCAGCTCCATTTATAGGAGAGCGTCAGGAAATCTCACCCCCTTATTAGGAGTGAGCCAATCATATACAATAATACAAGTAAGGCACAAATCACAATACATGAAAACAATGTGGTTCAATCACAACACTTGCACATGGCAAAGCAGCATTTGCTTGCTTTCCTGCCACTCCCAAGAGTGGTGGAAGTAGCCAGTCCATATTTGGTGCTCCTCCTCTGTCTCTGTTTCCGCACTCTTCAACCTCTGCTTCCATCCTGTATAGGTAGTCATTCTATCCTCTGGGTCCCAGGCTATCTTTTCCAGCCATCTTTGTTGGCTAGGCTTCGATACTGGCCTGGGATAACCCGGTACAGGTCTTATATGTGGTACCCAAGGTTAACACAGGCCCGGCATAGGACCCGGTATAGCGGGTAACCCGGAATAGCTTAAATATGACATAAAGGGGGAATCCCGGGTCAAGATAAAAGTGATACTGGGGGAAGGGGCGTAGGGGAAATCTAAGGCTAGGGGTGGAAGGGGGTAGCGGTTTCGAACATCTTGAGTACAAAAATCTCCCACAATACATTATATTTTTATATCAGCAATTATTTGCTCCTCAGTATATTTGTTGCATGCCTCTCTTTTTGTCACCCATACATACATTCTTGCCCTTTACATGGTTCTTTTCACACTGGGAACTGTGTTTTAGTTTTTTAATTTCAACAATAGTTGAACAGTGCACGGTCGAAGTGCCCACAGCATGTATCTGTTGTTGGATACAAATAGGCCTTTATTGATCGTCTCTTTCGGCTGTTACTCCCTGCAGCGACTGTCAATGGAGATTTAATAAATAATTGATAGAGGCGTATTGATTTATGCTTCACCGCTTACCCTCATTGTCTCCATTCTTTTGTCTCCTCATAAACAATGCATGTTTCATAACTGCAAAAAGATAAATCAATAGAATGACGTTGGCAAACACCTCGCTGCCAGTGCTGTGGTGGAGGTGAATGGTGAAGGTGGCTGTCAGAGTTGCAGCGCTTGTAGAGAGAGTGATAGGAGCGGCGGCAGTGTGTGAGAGGCAGCAGTGTGTGGGAGGCAGCAGTGTGTGAGAGGGAGCAGTGTGTGAGAGGCAGCAGTGTGTGAGAGACTACTACAGCACTCTGTGTGACTGAATGAGTGACCTCTCTCATATCATCTCCTCTATTCTCCTCTTCAACTAATCCATTATTCTTTGCAGGTGCTTGCAATCGGCAGGTAGGTTCACTGTGTCGTTCCATACAAACTTACTTCGCAATTAATACACTAGCATAACCCCAGGTGTCATCGTTGTTTACAGAAAAGTTCACAGTGCCCCCTGGTGCATACGTGAGAAGTGCTGACTATTACTGGTCGTTTAACGAGTTTGTTGACAGCGGTAACAATGAGATTTTTCAGAATACAGGAGAATACAGCTACGGGCTGTTTAATGCCAGGTATAATATTCTATATTGTATAGTTGTATGTAGTATATAATATTTGGTGGTATATTCTATATTTTACAGTGTATGTAGTATATAATACTTGGTAGTATATTGTACAGTGTATGTAGTATATTCTATATTGTACAGTGTATGTAGTATATAATACTTGGTAGTATATTCTATATTGTACAGTGTGTGTAGTATATTCTATATTGTACAGTGTATGCAGTATATTCTATATCGTACAGTGTGTGTAGTATATTCTATATCGTACAGTGTATGTAGTATATTCTATATTGTACAGTGTGTGTAGTATATTCTATATTGTACAGTGTATGTAGTATATTCTATATTGTACAGTGTATGTAGTGTATTCTATATTGTACAGTGTGTGTAGTATATTCTATATTGTACAGTGTATGTAGTATATTCTATATTGTACAGTGTATGTAGTATATTCTATATTGTACAGTGTATGTAGTATATTCTATATTGTACAGTGTATGTAGTATATTCTATATTGTACAGTGTATGTAGTATATTCTATATCGTACAGTGTATGTAGTATATTCTATATTGTACAGTGTATGTAGTATATTCTATATTGTACGGTCTATGCAGTATATTCTATATCGTACAGTGTGTGTAGTATATTCTATAATGTACAGTGTGCCCTTGCAGCGCCAGCCTTATACAACAAAACAATGACTCAATACTCAATGGCAGTACGTGGTACACACTCAAATTTGATAAGTTGAGGAAGCAGTGCATCACCGTAAGTATTCATCATTAGAGTGAGTTCTAACAAGACGTAGAATAGGCTGAGATACAACATTAACTAAGATAGACTGAGATACAACAGTAGCAAAGATAGGCCGAGATACAACGGTAGCTAAGATAGCCTTAGATGTAACAATAACTAAGATAGTCTGACATGCGACAGTAGCTAAGATAGACTGAGATACAACAGTAGCTAAGATAGACTGAGATACAACAGTAGCTAAGATAGACTGAGATACAACAGTAGCTAAGATAGACTGAGATACAGCAGTAGCTAAGGTAGCCTTAGATACACCAGTAGCTATGATCGACTGAGATGTAATAATACCAGGATAGACAGACAGTGATGTTTATTTCCAAGCAGTTCATTTAGATTTTGGATGAAAAAGAGGAGACAACTCTATATATATTTATTAATGACAGTTTCTTTATGATAATATCATGTATCTTTAGTATTAGCGGTTATAAAAGCAGTTGCAGAAGTATTACGCTATGATTTTTATTTGGCTACACAAAATATAATGATACGTATTGTTACAGAAAACATGACATCTGCGTGAAGTGAAAATTTTGATGACATTACATAAAGTTAAAAATAATTTGTTGTAATAATATTAATCATAAATATCCTGATCATGTGCGTTAATAGATATACTATGAAAAGATTGAACATTATGAAAATATGCGAACAGATTCCTTTAGTTCAATCATAATAAAATACAATATTACTATAAAAATATTTTATTGGTAAATTCATATGGAGTTGTCTCCTCTTGTTCATCCAAAATCTATGTAAACTGCTTGTAAATAAGCACCACAAAGAAAGACTGGGATACAACCATAGGTAAGATAGTCTGAGATATATACTTGTGTATACAATGTTTACACAGATACCTGGATTTGAAAATGTCAACCATACCTGCATGATAGACCCTAACCAGTGCACTGACGGTGTGTCCATGGAAGTGTGGCTCAAGCTACTCAAATCAGATTTGGAATCAAGTGAGATGCAAACTATATACGCTGCAGGAAACACAAATGGTATGCGAGCCTTCTACCACATGTACACATTGAGATCACAGATCGCTTAGCTTTCCAGATTTCCGTAAAAAATCACTAGCATTTCATTTGAGGTTAGAGCCAGGTTTTGTTCCAGTTCAAAAAATCACTAGCCGATTACTTGATCAATCAATCACAAGGTGCAAATGCCATAGCACCATGTCCAGCTGCATTGGCTTAACCTAGGAACGATTATATAATAATCTTAGGCTATACTTGTAACAGCGCGTTTAACTGGAATCGCTGCACAATAGACAGTGGTAAAAGATTGTGCAATTTGGAGAGAGATTTTCCCTATTGCTATGGAAAATTGCTAGCGCTGTCTCTACGTGTACATGTAGCATAGCATCGCTATATGTACATGTAGCATAGCATCGCTATATGTACATGTAGCATAGCATCGCTATATGTACATATAGCATAACATTTACTATGTTTCTGCACATTTTGCTGCAAACATGCTTCAGCACTGCTTCACGTAATGTATACTTTCTAGCTGCATCTTTTCATTTTCACAGCAACACTTGTAACTTGTATGGTACTACCTGTAACTACTACCTATATAGTACTACCTGTAACTACCACCTATACAGTACTACCTGTAACTACTACCTATATAGTACTACCTGTAACTACTACCTATATAGTACTGCCTGTAACTACCACCTATACAGTACTACCTGTAACTACCACCTATACAGTAGTACCTGTAACTACCACCTATACAGTAGTACCTGTAACTACCACCTATACAGTACTACCTGTAACTACCACCTATACAGTACTACCTGTAACTACCACCTATACAGTACTACCTGTAACTACCACCTATACAGTACTACCTGTAACTACCACCTATACAGTAGTACCTGTAACTACCACCTATACAGTACTACCTGTAACTACCACCTATACAGTACACATTCTTTCTATAGATGGTGGACATGGTGGTTACTTTGCCTACCAATTAGGCCGAAAGGTGGCAATGTTGGTAGCCAATGGCAGCTCTTATTGGCTAGTAGAGAAAAACATACCCAACTCCATACAGGCAGGACAGTGGTTTAATTTTGCATTTCGTTGGAGGACAGATCTTGGTGTGCAGGTAATTACTTGGGTGTGCAGGTAATTTCTTAGGTGTGCAGGTAATTACTTAGGTGTGCAGGTAATTATGTAGATGTGCAGGTAGTTATGTAGATGTGCAGGTAGTTATGTAGATGTGCAAGTATTTACATAGGCGCATAAATGGGCTGTGATTGCATATACTGAGTGTGGTTGGACATGGCACTTGATAGGTAGTACCTGGCTGTCACTTGATAGATATTACCTGGCTGTGATGCATTAAACAATAAAACATGAGTCACCAGTTGTATTTATATATGATGTTTTAGTAGACAATTGTACTATATAGTACATATATGATGTGTTAGTAGACAATTGTACTATCTAGTACATATATGATGTATTAGTAGACAATTGTACTATATAGTATATATATAATGTGTTAGTAGACAATTGTTCTATCTAGTACATATATGATGTGTTAGTAGATCTGTTCATACTGTACTACTGACAACTAGTGCTATACAATATTTTCCTGTTGTTTAGCTGTTCATCAACAGTGAGTTAGCTGAGGAAATACCGTTTGCAATACCTAAGGACGTGGCTCAGACCCCCTCAGATAATAAGATGTATGTCGGCTGCCGCAAACATGAGCTTCAATTAAAGGATTTTGCTGACTTTGAGATGGATGAACTGGCGTTCTGGAATAGATACATGCCTGACCACAAAGTGAAAGACTTCACAGGAGCTATCAGTAAGTATATGCATGTAATGTCTATGCATGTAATGTATATGCATGTAATGTATATGCATGTAATGTATATGCATGTAATGTATATGCATATAATGTATATGCATGTAATGTATATGCATGTAATGTATATGCATGTAATGTCTATGCATGTAATGTCTATGCATGTAATGTCTATGCATGTAATGTATATGCATGTAATGTATATGCATGTAATGTATATGCATGTAATGTATATGCATGTAATGTATATGTATGTAATGTATATGCATGTAATGTATATGCATGTAATGTCTATGCATGTAATGTATATGTATGTAATGTATATGCATGTAATGTATATGCATGTAATGTATATGCATGTAATGTATATGCATGTAATGTATATGCATGTAATGTATATGCATGTAATGTATATGCACACGTACATGTATATGTATATATACATGTACTTGTATATATACATGTATATGTACAAGTACATGTATATGTACAAGTACATGTATATGTACAAATACATGTATATTTACACATACATGTATATGCACAAGTACATGTACGTATGTGCGCCAGTACATGTAAATGCACAAGTACATGTATATGCTCAAGTACATATGCATAATATATACATATGTATGTATATGTATTTGTACATGTGCATGTATATGTACAAGTACATAATTATGTGCAAGTACATGTACATGCTCAAGTACATGTATATGCTCAAGTACATGTGTATGCTCAAGTACATGTATATGCTCAAGTACATGTATATGCTCAAGTACATGTATATGCACAAGTACATGTATATGGCACGTGTGGTCTAGTGGTTAAAGTGCTTGCACTTCAATCCAGGATCTGTGGTTCGATTCCCAACACGATTATCTGTGAGCGAGATATTTGGCTTCCTATATGCTCTGCCTGGTCGGATATGGGCATAAAAATAACGTGGTCCCTAGTTTGATTGCACTCTCCATAATAACTATGGAGTCATGCTAGTAAAAGATCCCCCTCTGCCTTTTCGGAAGAGTAGCCGGTGTAACGACGGGCATGGGTATAGGTTGCTGCTCACACAAGCTCCGCTTATGAGACCCGCCTTTAGGGTTGCCCACGAGGCACAGCTGAAACAAACTAACAAAAAAAACAAGTACATGTGTATGCACAAGTACATGTGTACGCACAAGTACTTATACTTGCACAAGTACATGTATATGCTCAAGTACATATATATGCACAAGTACATGTGTATGCACAAGTACATGTATATGTACACATAAATGTATACGTTTATGTACATGCAGAGGTTGTACATACCATTGCTAACCTGTCAGTACTCACTCTCCAGTTCCAGTCGATGATATAGAGCTAACACTATTCAAGTACCACACAGACATAGAGCTGTTAGAGCCAAGCAAGCCAACCCAAGTGCTCATCAATCCCTTCTACGAGGCTGCCCATTTCTATGAAGCCTGCAGCAGCTCCAATGCTGACCTGGCCCACGCTGTTGTAAGTACCACAAGAGGTCTCCAATCAGCGGTCTTGCTCTCCAAACTTCAGCCAGCACAAATTCCAGTAAGTCGTATTTTTATGTGTGCGCATAAATCTGCATCTTTGTGTGTGCGTATAAATCTACATTCTTGTGTGTGTGCGTATAAATCTACATCCTTGCGTGTGCGTATAAGTCTACATCCTTGTGTGTGGGTTTAAACCTACAACCTTGTGTGTGCGTATAAATCTACATCCTTGTGTGTGCATATAAATCTACATCCTTGTGTGTGCGTATAAATCTACATCCTTGTGTGTGCGTATAAATCTACATCCTTATGTGTGCGTATAAATCTACAACCTTATGTGTGCGTATAAATCTACAACCTTATGTGTGCGTATAAGTCTACATCCTTGTGTGTGCGTATAAATCTACAACCTTATGTGTGCGTATAAATCTATATCCTTGTGTGTGCGTTTAAATCTACATTCTTTTGTGTGTACAGTGAGTAATGGTCGCCAAGTCCGTCTTAAGATCTTTGGTTCAAAAGAGGTCACAAATCAGTGTTTTCCTTCCACAATTTTTTTCAAATAAAGTTGTTATTGTGAATCAACCCCTAGCCCTGAGAGTAGTAAGTGAATTATTTTATTGAAATGTTTTAACTTTTGGTTCACCATTTTTTATATGAAACATATTTTTTCTATTTCTTTTTAAAATTTTTTATTACTTTCAGAAGTGAATGTTTCTTTAGGATTTTTGTCGAACTAAAAAATATTACAGTAATTGAAGTAACATTGTTATGAATTTAATGCACGACTTTATATGAGTTATGTAATAGCTTTGTGCGTGTATTATGTAATGACTTTGTGTGTGCGTGCGTGTGTGCGTGCGTGTGTGTGTGTATTATGTATTAGCTTTGTGTATATGTTCATTTGTATAGATAATACATACATATATAAATATATAGTACATACATATATAGTATATACATACACTCACACAACTGTTTTGCAGTTGAGTGAGTCTTCTGGAAAGACCACCTTGAATGCACATGAAGGCTGTTCGTTTGCTTTCTGGATTCTACCAAGTATGACCACTCACATCAGTCACACAATCATGACAGGAGAAAACTGGGAGATTAGTTTTTTTGACAGCAACATCACTGTCATAGGTGAGACAGTTTTACATAACCACATGTAGAGGTGTTGTGTCACGTGTAGTGCTGTGTCACATGTAGTGTTGTGTCACATGTTGAAACAAATGATTGCTCAATGCAGACATGAGCGTAAAGTAACTGCAATCATGCTACATTTTGTCATGCAGCTACATATTCAACGAAGACATTTAATGACACAATGATCGTAACTGAAACTGTAACACACCAAATATCACTTGACATCTGGAGCAATGTCGGAGTTGCATGGAAAAGCTCTGTTGGCATACAACTGTACATCAATGGTCTGGCTAAGTCAGATACGGCTAGTGTTACTCTAGAGGTTAGTGTGACAAGTACAGTACTGTGATGTCTAACATGTATCTGTTCGGCACTTACTAGCTATTACATATACATCTATATACAGGAGTTGCCTACTCTTCCACTTGGGGACGATGAATTGAGCCTGTTTCACTCAGAAGAGAATATAAGCATAAGCGATATTATCATTTGGCAGCGATATCTCTACGACTTCGAGGCATATAGATTTGTTGGAATGAGTCGTAAGTTTTATTATAGAACATAATATATAGTGCATATATAGTGCATATATAGTGCATATATAGTGCATATATAGTGCATATATAGTGCATATATAGTGCATATATAGTGCATATATAGTGCATATATAGTGCATATATAGTGCATATATAGTGCATATATAGTGCATATATAGTGCATATATAGTGCATATATAGTGCATATATAGTGCATATATAGTGCATATATAGTGCATATATAGTGCATATATATGTATGTTGCATCCCTTACAGCACCATGCTATCAGTTATACCTGTTCCATTCAATAATGTCTACCCGCTTTGCTCCAGCCCTCCCCACCTATAGCCTTTTATTTCTACTCTACACCACCTCACTCTTTCCTGCCTACTGCTCTACGCCCACCCTGTACTATCCCTGCTCACCACTCAACTCTCTCCAGTTCTCTCTTTCTTTCATCCTTGCTCACCGCTCAACTCTCTCCATTTCTCTCTTTCTTTCATCCTTGCTCACCGCTCAACTCTCTCCATTTCTCTCTTTCTTTCATCCCTGCTCTGTTTGATTCTAAATGTGTGGCGCATGTCTTGATGAGCACCATGTTGAAGTTGACCAGTATTACCTGCTGCACTCAATGGGGACTGTGACCAACTTTCTCAAAAGTCATTTGGTCCTGGAACAGAGAGCAAATCCTGGCAACGCTATTATGGAATATTGATTTGGTTTTAGTGAAAATACTAGCAGTGTTTGTGAATGATCCAGTTTGATTGATTATTTAAATTAAAGTTGAAATATTTATCTCAAAGTTCCAACAGCAGAAGTTTTGTTTTAGGGAAAGATGCAGCCAATAAACTAATTCAGCCGTAATAATCGTTTTTAATGAGTTGTCTTCTCTACAGGAGATCGCTCTGATTTAGAATTGGAGTTGTCTTTTTTTGAGGTAACATCTGTTCATATTTAGTTGATTAGTCCTCGGAAACACGAGTGACTCCTGGCATATGTACCCTCATGAGCGACTCCTGGCATATGTACCCTCACGAGCAACTCCTGGCATATGTATCCTCATGAGCGACTCCTGGCATACGTATCCTCATGAGTGACTCCTGGCATATCTACTCTCATGAGTGACTCCTGGCATATGTACTCTCATGAGCGACTCCTGGCATATGTACCCTCATGAGCGACTCCTGGCATATGTATCTCATGAGTGACTCCTGGCATATGTACCTTCATGAGTGACTCCTGGCATATGTATCTCATGAGTGACTCCTGGCATATGTACCCTCATGAGTGACTCCTGGCATATGTACCCTCATGAGTGACTCCTGGCATATGTACACTCACGAGCACACGCAGTCACCATTACTACAAACACAACTAGTTGACAAAAGTAGCAGACAGACCCTAATGCGATGAAAAAATTGTGTAATCCAGGCCTACTGGAAGAAAAAAAGATGAATTTTACACCGCCATTAAAGTTCTTATTAAAACCAACCACTATCGGCTACCAGCAAAATAAGAGTTCTTTGTCGATTACCTCTCCTGATGTTATGGAACGAAATTAGAAGCACAAACTTTTGTGGTTAGAAAGCAAATAGCAATGTTAAACTGTGACATTAGACCTAGGTGGTCCAACTGTGACATTAGACCTAGGTGGTCCAACTGCGACATTAGACCTAGGTGGTCCAACAGGTGATCAACAGCTGTTTGCACAGCAGTTTACCTATGTCTCAACAGAGTGGAAACTCCCAGATAGACGGACAGACAAATGTTTTTCTCATTTCGTGTAACTTCCATATAACTAGCATAGACAGCGTGTTACCATGTTACATAGATATTGTACGACGATGTCTATGTTGTGTATTTCACTGCAGCTTCTGAAGCCTACTTGGACAACCATGCAGATCTGTACTGGTCTACTGACTACTGGGTATCCTCAGATAAGGCTGCCACCAAGACAAGGCTACCTCTATACCAGACAATTAACAGTAGTGTGACTCCTATCAGCAATGGAGGCTTACAGGTAAGAATGCTTACCTGTATTGCACGTGCTGCTCGCTTGACCAATGTGCATTCTGACATCAATGCATATATCATTGTGCTCTTTCTCTAAGGCTAATTATTAATGCTACAGGGCTACTCAAACAAGGGCCAAGCAATGCACGTATCAAGTACAAATGGGTGGGTCATGCTGGGATTGCACGACAACGATGGCCAGTATTTCTCAAATACTGGAGAAGAGTTTGCTGGTACGTGTATAAGCGACCCGAGTGTTTGTACAGAAGGACTGACCATCGCGCTATGGCTCAAGTTTGGTAAGCTGCAATATCTGTATATGTTGGTATGTATCTATATGTTGGTATGTATGTATATGTTGGTATGTATCTATATGTTGGTATGTATGTGTATGTTGGTATGTATGTGTATGTTGGTATGTATGTGTATGTTGGTATGTATGTATATGTTGGTATGTATCTATATGTTGGTATGTATGTATATGTTGGTATGTATCTATATGTTGGTATGTATGTGTATGTTGGTATGTACGTGTATGTTGGTATGTATGTGTATGTTGGTATGTATCTATATGTTGGTATGTATCTATATGTTGGTATGTATGTGTATGTTGGTATGTATCTATATGTTGGTATGTATGTGTATGTTGGTATGTATCTATATGTTGGTATGTATGTGTATGTTGGTGTGTATGTGTATGTTGGTATGTATTTATATGTTGGTATGTATCTATATGTTGGTATGTATGTGTATGTTGGTATGTATCTATATGTTGGTATGTATGTGTATGTTGGTGTGTATGTGTATGTTGGTATGTATTTATATGTTGGTATGTATCTATATGTTGGTATGTATGTGTATGTTGGTATGTATCTATATGTTGGTATGTATGTGTATGTTGGTATGTATCTATATGTTGGTATGTATGTGTATGTTGGTATGTATCTATATGTTGGTATGTATGTGTATGTTGGTATGTATCTATATGTTGGTATGTATGTGTATGTTGGTATGTATGTGTATGTTGGTGTGTATGCGTATGTTGGTATGTATCTATATGTTGGTATGTATGTGTATGTTGGTATGTATCTATATGTTGGTATGTATGTGTATGTTGGTATGTATGTGTATGTTGGTATGTATTTATATGTTGGTATGTATCTATATGTTGGTATGTATGTGTATGTTGGTATTTATGTATATGTTGGTATGTATGTGTATGTTGGTATGTATGTATATGTTGGTATGTATCTATATGTTGGTATGTATGTATATGTTGGTATGTATTTATATGTAGGTATGTATCTGTATGTTGGTATGTATGTGTATGTTGGTATGTGTGTATATGTTGATATGTATGTGTATGTTGTTATGTTTTGTAGCTAATATTGCTGACAGTAAAAAGGTATATAGTATTATGACATCGGGAGAAGAAGATTTATTTTCAAGAGGCTTCAGCATTACCGTGCAGAACAAGCACATGCGCATAACGCTAGTAGATGGCATCAGCTACTGGCGAGTGTCCATACAAGATGGCGCCTACCCAGTGGGTGAGTACAATTCAGTTTTATCACACTGCGACAGTCTACTGTACAGTGACTGCTGACTGTGACTGCTGACTGTGACTGCTGACTGTGACTGCTGACTGTGACTGCTGACTGTGACTGCTGACTGCTGACTGTGACTGCTGACTGTGACTGCTGACTGTGACTGCTGACAGTGACTGCTGACTGTGACTGCTGACTGTGACTGCTGACTGTGCCCCGGCGCTTTACTCTAGCCTGTTCTATAACTGACTGTCTGTTCGCTGCAGACAAGTGGATGCACCTGGCATTCTCATGGAAGGCTGATGAAGGATTGTGGGTATTCTTAAATGGCGAACTGCTGGCGGCAAACAAAGAGCCTTTACTGCAGCAGCGTCCTTATGATCGATACAGCAGGGTAACTTTAGGTCGTAACAATGCCAACAATGCCTTCAGTGGCTTTACTGACTTCTCCTTCCAAGAAATAGCTGTCTACTTCAGGTTCATTGTAACATACAGAATCAGGGAGTCATTCGCTCTTGTTGGTGAGTGAATTAAGTATGAGACATTTCTCATGCTGTACAAAACTTTCTTATATTATGCAAGCATCTTGATTTTTATTGGTCTATCTCAACACCATGTGCAGATAACTCCGAATATGAAAAGGCGGAGAGATATTACAACAGGGATGCCCTCATTACAAGCACCATTGACAGTTTGCTAAATGCAAAACAACATAATTTACAGATCG
This sequence comes from Cryptosula pallasiana, assembly GCA_945261195.1. Taxonomy (NCBI): domain Eukaryota; kingdom Metazoa; phylum Bryozoa; class Gymnolaemata; order Cheilostomatida; family Cryptosulidae; genus Cryptosula; species Cryptosula pallasiana. The sequence goes on along the minus strand of OX183133.1, from coordinate 51,056,147 downwards.
GACCCTTTGGTGAGTCATAGCAGTAGCATGTACAGGTAAGTGTAAGGTGTGTAGGAGACATACCTACCTACCCATGTACAGGTAAGTGTAAGGTGTGTAGGAGACATACCTACCTACCCATGTACAGGTAAGTGCAAGGTGTGTAGGAGACATACCTACCTACCCATGTACAGGTAAGTGTAAGGTGTGTAGGAGACATACCTACCTACCCATGTACAGGTAAGTGCAAGGTGTGTAGGAGACATACCTACCTACCCATGTACAGGTAAGTGTAAGGTGTGTAGGAGACATACCTACCTACCCATGTACAGGTAAGTGTAAGGTGTGTAGGAGACATACCTACCTACCCATGTACAGGTAAGTGTAAGGTGTGTAGGAGACATACCTACCTACCCATGTACAGGTAAGTGTAAGGTGTTGCCATGTTTGATCACTAGCTATTGTGTGCATGTTGTGAGGTGTGGAGTTATGTTGTGTGCATGTTGTGAGGTGTGGAGTTATGTTGTGTGCATGTTGTGAGGTGTGGAGTTATGTTGTGTGCATGTTGTGAGGTGTGGAGTTATGTTGTGTGCATGTTGTGAGGTGTGGAGTTATGTTGTGTGCATGTTGTGAGGTGTGGAGTTATGTTGTGTGCATGTTGTGAGGTGTGGAGTTATGTTGTGTGCATGTTGTGAGGTGTGGAGTTATGTTGTGTGCATGTTGTGAGGTGTGGAGTTATGTTGTGTGCATGTTGTGAGGTGTGGAGTTATGTTGTGTGCATGTTGTGAGGTGTGGAGTTATGTTGCTGTACATTTATTGTTTAGTAACAGCTGTAATTGTATTGATCTAGGAAATGTGATGGCATTCAACAATACCATATCGCTAGGACAAGGGGGATACATCATCTTAGATTACCTAGGGAACACCCAGTGCATAACCGACCCAGCTTACTGTACAGATGGTGTCACTGTTTCTACCTGGACAAGAACCAATCTGTTTATAGAAGCTGGAGACAATGTTATCTACCTGCTGAAGTGAGCAACACACCTGGCTGTCGTTAGCTACCTGTACTAGTGAATCTTTATTGTATAATTGTTAATGTGTGCACTGGTAGCTCCCATGGTGAACCTGAGAAAGTGCGCAATGGATTGATGAATGGGTGGACCATATACTACATCGGCGATAAGTTCAAGGTTACTTTGGTCAGCAGCGCTCTTATCTACTCAACAGCAATCAATGAACTGGCAAAGGTTGGTAGCTTTATCTACTGCAGTCAATTGTGAGCGGATGCACTATACGCTCTATGTTTTGGTAGCTCTATCTACTGCAGTCAATTGTGAGCAGATGCACTATACGCTCTATGTTTTGGTAGCTTTATCTACTGCAGTCAATTGTGAGCGGATGCACCATACGTTCTATGTTTCACTAGCAATCTATTTGTCAGTTCAAACGTTAAATAACTTCGGTAAATGGCCAATCACAACCAGCCAATAACAACCAGCCAATCACAACCATCCAATAACAACCAATCAATAACAACCAGCCAATAACAACCAGCCAATCACAACCATCCAATCACAACCATTCAATCACCGCACTCTTATATCTGCAGTTGGTGGCCCAGTTACACAAATGGAGTAGGCAGGTATTACACAGGTATTACACAGGTATTACACAGGTATTACACAGGTATTACACAGGTATTACACATGTATTACACAGGTATTACACAGGAATTACACAGGTATTACACAGGTATTACACAGGTATTACACAGGTATTACACAGGAATTACACAGGTATTACACAGGTATTACACAGGTATTACACAGGTATTACACAGGTATTACACAGGTATTAAACAAATTGAAATAAAATCAATACTGCTCTGACCTCAGCTTCTGTTGCAGAAACTGAAGGAGCAGAGATGGACAAACATAGGCTTTACCTGGTCTCCTTCTGCTGGTATGACTCTTATCTTAGATGGACAAGTGGCTGCCATATTGAAAAATGGAGCCAATGCAACTGGTGGTCCACCTTCAGCTTCTTCTCCTTTGATGGTTGGAGACCCCAACAATGGCAACAAAACCTGCATAGCAATATTTAATGTGGCCATCTGGGAAAAGTACTACTTTGGGAGCAGAGGCTATGAGCTCACTGGTCATAGAGGTACGGGGGGGGGGGGGTAGAGCACCCCCTACTATTTTCTTGTGTTGCCGTACTTTTGATCAACCACATAATTATCTCTACAACTTTGAACTATACATGAGTTGCTTACTCCTTCCAAACTACTCAGTTTTCAGATTTGTTTGCTAGTAGCTGTGACTAATAATGGTTATTCATGTATGAATGAAAATAATCCTGTAGTTGTAGCTTAGATTAATCATGCAGTTGTTGCTAAGATTAATAATGTAGTTTTAGCTGAGATTAATAATGTGCTTGTAGCTAAGATTAATAGCGCAGTGGTAGCTAAAATTAATAGTGTTGTTGTAGCTAAGGTTAAATTCTAGTTAAGATTAATCCTGTAGTTGAAGCTAAGATTAGTCATGTAGTTGTAACTAAGATCAATAACGTAGTTGTAGCTAAGATCAATAATGCAGTTTTTGCTAAGATTAATAATGTAGTTATTGCTAAGATTTATCATTCATTTGTAGCTAAGATTAATTCTGTAGTTGAAGCTAAGATTAATCATGTAGTTGTGGTAGAGACTAATCATGTATTTGTTGCTAAGATAAATTATGTAGTTGTAGCTAAGATCAATAATGTAGTTGTAGCTAAGATTAATCGTGTAGTTTTTTGCTAAGATTAATGACGTAGTTATTACTAAAAATAATCATGTAGTGGTAGCAAAGATTAATCATGTAGTTGTAGCAAAGATTAATCATGTAGTTGTAGCAAAGATTAATCATGTAGTTGTTGCAAAGATTAATCATGTAGTTGAAGCAAAGATTAATCATGTGGTTGGAGCTAAGATTAATCATGTAGTTGAAGCTAAGATTAATCATGTAGTTGGGGCTAAGATTAATCATGTGGTTGGAGCTAAGATTAATCATGTGGTTGGAGCTAAGATTGATCATGTAGTTGTAGCTAAGTTTAATCATGTAGTTGTAGCAAAGATTAATCATGTAGTTGTTGCAAAGATTAATAATGTAGTTGAAGCTAAGATTAATCATGTGGTTGGAGCTAAGATTAATCATGTAGTTGGTGCTAAGATTGATCATGTGGTTGGAGCTAAGATTAATCATGTGGTTGGAGCTAAGATTAGTCATGTAGTCGGAGCTAAGATTAATCATGTCGTTGTAGCTAAGATTAATCATGTAGTTATAAGGGAGATCTCACATGTGGAATAACTGAGTAAAACCTTTCAGTTATTGAGATTTGTTTATAATCATGAATGGCAGAGAGATATCACATGATGCAACGCACACAAAGATCTCTTATTGCAGAAAGTGTTATATCCAAGTACTCGGCAGCAGACCTCATGTGGTCATTTGACGGAGCCATTCATCTCATCAATACTAAGTTTGATGAGATGGTACTGAGAAAAGAGACGTATGACAGCTCGTTGACTGGCGCTGCATTGCAAGTCACTCGTGATGGTCTGTACAATGCCTCTCTGGGCAACTACAGGTAACGGTATATACATATATGTAATGGTATATACTTATATATGTAATGGTATATGCTTATATATGTAATGGTATTCACTTATATATGTAACGGTATATACTTATATATGTAATGGTATATCCTTATATATGTAATGGTATATACTTATATATGTAATGGTATATACTTATATATGTAATGGTATATACTTATATATGTAATGGTATTCACTTATATATGTAATGGTATATACTTATATATGTAATGGTATATACTTATATATGTAATGGTATATACTTATATATGTAATGGTATATACATATATATGTAATGGTATATACTTATATATGTAATGGTATATACTTATATATGTAATGGGATATACTTATATATGTAATGGTATATACTTATATATGTAATGGTATATACTTATATATGTAATGGTATATACTTATATATGTAATGGTATATACTTATATATGTAATGGTATATACATATATATGTAATGGTATATACTTATATATGTAATGGTATATACTTATATATGTAATGGGATATACTTATATATGTAATGGTATATACTTATATATGTAATGGTATATACTTATATATGTAATGGTATATTCTTATATATGTAATGGTATATACTTATATATGTAATAGTATATACTTATATATGGAACGGTATATACATATATATGTAACGGTATATACTTATATATGTAATGGTATATACTTATATATGTAATGGTATATACATATATATGTAATGGTATATACTTATATATGTAATAGTATATACTTATATATGTAATAGTATATACTTATATATGTAATAGTATATACTTATATATGGAACGGTATATACATATATATGTAATGGTATATACTTATATATGTAATGGTATATACTTATATATGTAATGGTATATACTTATATATGTAATGGTATATACTTATATATGTAATGGTATATTCTTATATATGTAATGGTATATACTTATATATGTAATAGTATATACTTATATATGGAACGGTATATACATATATATGTAACGGTATATACTTATATATGTAATGGTATATACTTATATATGTAATGGTATATACATATATATGTAATGGTATATACTTATATATGTAATAGTATATACTTATATATGTAATAGTATATACTTATATATGTAATAGTATATACTTATATATGGAACGGTATATACATATATATGTAATGGTATATACTTATATATGTAATGGTATATACTTATATATGTAATAGTATATACTTATATATGTAATGGTATATAAAGTGCACAATATTTCAGCTCTGAGTGCATCACCGAACCAAGTTCATGCAAGTCAGGCTTCCAGGTGGGGGCTGAGCTGCAGCTGGGAGCCTACACAGCAGGGGAGGGAGCAGATGAGATTGGCATCATTTTACTGCTAGGTTCTCCTGATGCAAGTGAGTGCTGAACATGGTGTGTTATATGTCTATGTAATGTGGGCGTACACATGACATAGACATATGCAATACATAGATATCTACAGTACATAGATATATACAGTACATAGACATATGCAGTACATAGACATATACAGTACATAGACATATACAGTACATAGATATCTACAGTACATAGATATATACAGTACATAGACATATACAGTACATAGACATATACAGTACATAGATATCTACAGTACATAGATATATACAGTACATAGACATATGCAGTACATAGACATATACAGTACATAGACATATACATTACATAGATATCTACAGTACATAGACATATGCAGTACATAGACATATACAGTACATAGACATATACATCACACAGAAATATACAGTACATAGATATATACAGTACATAGACATATACAGTACATAGACATATGCAGTACATAGACATATGCAGTACATAGACATATGCAGTACATGCACATATACATCACACAGAAATATACAGTACATAGACATATAAAGTACATAGACATATGCAGTACATAGATATATACAGTACATAGACATATACATCACACAGAAATATACAGTACATAAACATATATAGTACATAGACATATATAGTACAGAGACATATACAGTACATAGACACATACAGTACATAGACATATATAGTACATAGACATATGCAGTACATAGACACATACAGTACATAGGCATATTCAGTACACAGACATATACATCACACAGAAGTATACAGTACATAGACATATATAATGCATAGGCGCATACAATACATTGACACATACATGAATATATCTAGTTCATACATATATTCTGGTACCATAGATTTCGAAGGATTGGCTATCCAAATGTTAGAAGAGGAAGGAGAGAACAAGCTGGCTATACTGGTAGCCAATAATCTGTATGTGTGGAAGAAAAAGATAGCAGCTTTACTAGATGAGTGGTTTGAGCTGGTTATTGGCTGGAATGTCAAGGACGGAATTGCTGTTAAAATAAACAACAAGAAAGTCAAAGGAGCGGTATGTACTTGTCACTTGTATGTAGTTGTCACTTGTATGTACTTGTCACTTGTATGTAGTTGTCATTTGTATGTACTTGTCACTTGTATGTAGTTGTCACTTGTATGTACTTGTCACTTGTATGTAGTTGTCACTTGTATGTACTTGTCACTTGTATGTACTTGTCACTTGTATGTAGTTGTCATTTTTACCTACTTGTCACTTGTATCCACTTGCCACTTGTATCTACTTGTCACTTATATACATACTGTATAACTGTTGTACTACACACTCATACATGTATAACTGTTGTACTACACACACATACATGTATAACTGTTGTACTACACATTCATACATGTGTAACTGTTGTACTACACACACATACATGTAGAACTGTTGTACTACACACACATACAAGTATAACTGTTGTACTACACATTCATACATGTGTAACTGTTGTACTACACACACATACATGTATAACTGTTGTACTACACACACATACAAGTATAACTGTTGTACTACACACACATACATGTATAACTGTTGTACTACACACACATACAAGTATAACTGTTGTACTACACACACATACAAGTATAACTGTTGTACTACACACACATACAAGTATAACTGTTGTACTACACACACATACAAGTATAACTGTTGTACTACACACACATACAAGTATAACTGTTGTACTACACACACATACAAGTATAACTGTTGTACTACACACACATATATGTATAACTGTTGTACTACACACACATACATGTATAACTGTTGTACTACACACACATACAAGTATAACTGTTGTACTACACACACATACATGTATAACTGTTGTACTACACACACATACATGTGTAACTGTTGTACTACACACACATACAAGTATAACTGTTGTACTACACACACATACAAGTATAACTGTTGTACTACACACACATACAAGTATAACTGTTGTACTACACACACATACATGTATAACTGTTGTACACTCATCAGAAAGCTGAAGTCTCACACTGCTTGTTGCAGCAAGAGAAGACAAAGCTGGCATATGGAAGTTCTAAGCTAGTCACCAATAAACTGATACTGGGTGTGGGTTCTGGAGGTGGAACCAATCAAGGGGTCGATGCCAAGTACAATGACATTACAGTTACCTACAACAGTGAGGTTGCCATCGAACAAGAAGGTCAGTTTATTTATATGTTATTGCCCTAGCCTATAATTGTTTGTGACAGAAAAGAGGTCACAATCCAATGACACACTTAGGTCGATGCTATGAGTCAGCCGCCCTCTACTACCGCTTGGACAAGGGCCAAATATTCACTATGGAGGATGTTTTATACACCAAAGATAGAGAAGACTTTGTTGACAGCGGTTTTGTGCTCAAGGATACAGCATATGTTGAGCTGGATCAGTTTATTGGTCACTGTTTCTCTGACCCATCGATATGTACAGAAGGTCTTTCCCTGTCTGTGTATACTAGAGTGGACAAGCTCGTTAACTCTGTGGATACTCTCCTTTGGTGAGTCACCTGTTCTCTAATGACATTGTACCAAGTCACATGTTCTCTAATGACATTGTACCAAGTCACATGTTCCCTAATGACATTGTACCAAGTCACCTGCTCTCTAATGACATTGTACCAAGTCACATGATCTCTAATGACATTGTACCGAGTCACCTGCTCTCTAATGACATTGTACCGAGTCACCTGCTCTCTAATGACATTGTACCAAGTCACATGATCTCTAATGACATTGTACCAAGTCACCTGTTCTCTAATAAAATTGTACCAAGTCACCTGATCTCTAATGACAGTGTACCAAGTCACATGATCTCTAATGACATTGTACCAAGTCACATGATCTCTAATGACATTGTACCGTATCACATGATCTCTAATGGCATTGTACCGTATCACATGATCTCTAATGGCATTGTACCGGGTCACATGTTCTCTAATGACATTGTACCAAATCACATGATCTCTAATGACATTGTACCAAGTCGCATGTATAGTATGTACCATGATAACATACCTATTTCAGTTCCGGCTATCCACTAAGAGGATACAGACTGCAAGTAGCTGAAACGGGAGATGAGGCGGACTCACTAACTGTTACCGTGTCACTAAACAACGGCAGAAATACTTGGCAAGTTGAGGGTTCGTTCGCGAAGAAAACTTGGGTGAATATAGCGTTTACATGGAATGTGACAGATACGAGCGGTTTGACTCTGTACATAGACGGAGTTGTACAAGGTTGGTAGTTGTCTCTTTGGCCACTGCTCATACTAATGCTCATGTATATAGCGGGTATATGAAGGTAATGTATATCCGCTGCTGTAGGCCAAATGTTAAGTCCAACAGAGGAACTACAGGGCAGCAAGCAGACGAGACAGTCCTTAACAATAGGCAGAAGCAATGATGACTCTGATGTTGACTTCTGTGATGCTGTATTTGATGATATCGCTATTTGGGACTATGACATTTCTATTGACTATGCTAATGCTGCTGACATTGGCAACAGACTGATTGGTAAAGACTGTGGAACTGGTGATGAGCTACGTAAGCAATACTCGTGTTTATGTGTCTATAATACACATCTATTTCTGCTTACATCCATAGTAGTCCTGCATCGCAGCATCTCCTTCCATGCTGTACACTACGAGCTTTTTTTTCTTTAGTCGTAGAAGCTGAGATTCCAGAACTTGCTGCTCCCACAACTATGAACATTACTGAGGTTGACAATCGTCCGCCTGGTTGTACTTTTTATGATGAAACAACTGGGCTCTGTGCAAGAGACATTACTGAGTTCACTGGTGCAGCACAAAATGTAACTGGACTGAAAGTCAATGGAATACCCGAGGTATTACAAGAGGTAAGCCCCCAAGTTTACATAACATTTATTGTAGCGCGCGTGAATGAAACAACTTTCTTACCGAGTTATGTAGGGAATTAGAGTGTTCAAATGGCGAAAGGGGATGAGGTTATTGGGTTAGTTTTGTAGAGGCAAGTCTCCTAATAACTTAAATGCACAATAGCTTATTCAAATGTAGTGATCAGTGTTAGACTAGTACGGAGTGGATCAGTGTTAGACTAGTACGGAGTGGATCAGTGTTAGACTAGTACGGAGTGGATCAGTGTTAGACTAGTAGGGAGTGGATCAGTGTTAGACTAGTAGGGAGTGGATCAGTGTTAGACCAGTACGGTGTGGATCAGTGTTAGACTAGTACGGAGTGGATCCGTGTTAGACTAGTACAGAGTGGATCAGTGTTAGACTAGTACAGAGTGGATCAGTGTTAGACTAGTACGGAGTGGATCAGTGTTAGACTAGTACAGAGTGGATCAGTGTTAGACTAGTAGGGAGCGGATCAGTGTTAGACTAGTAGGGAGTGGATCAGTGTTAGACTAGTACAGAGTGGATCAGTGTTAGACTAGTACGGAGTGGATCAGTGTTAGACTAGTACGGAGTGGATCAGTGTTAGACTAGTAGGGAGTGGATCAGTGTTAGACTAGTAGGGAGTGGATCAGTGTTGACTAGTACGGAGTGGATCAGTGTTAGACTAGTAGGGAGTGGATCAGTGTTAGACTAGTACAGAGTGGATCAGTGTTAGACTAGTACGGTGTGGATCAGTGTTAGGCTAGTACAGAGTGGATTAGTGTTAGACTAGTACGGAGTGGATCAGTGTTAGCCTAGTAGGGAGTGGATCAGTGTTAGACTAGTACAGAGTGGATCAGTGTTAGACTAGTACGGAGTGGATCAGTGTTAGACTAGTACAGAGTGGATCAGTGTTAGACTAGTACGGAGTGGATCAGTGTTAGACTAGTACGGAGTGGATCAGTGTTAGACTAGTACGGTGTGGATCAGTGTTAGACTAGTACGGAGTGGATCAGTGTTAGACTAGTACAGAGTGGATCAGTGTTAGACTAGTACGAAGTGGATCAGTGTTAGACTAGTAGGGAGTGGATCAGTGTTAGACTAGTACGGTGTGGATCAGTGTTAGACTAGTACGGAGTGGATCAGTGTTAGACTAGTACAGAGTGGATCAGTGTTAGACTAGTACGGAGTGGATCAGTGTTAGACTAGTACGGAGTGGATCAGTGTTAGACTAGTACGGTGTGGATCAGTGTTAGACTAGTACAGAGTGGATCAGTGTTAGACTAGTACGGAGTGGATCAGTGTTAGACTAGTACGGTGTGGATCAGTGTTAGACTAGTACGGAGTGGATCAGTGTTAGACTAGTACAGAGTGGATCAGTGTTAGACTAGTACGGTGTGGATCAGTGTTAGCCTAGTAGGGAGTGGATCAGTGTTAGACTAGTACGGTGTGGATCAGTGTTAGGCTAGTACAGAGTGGATCAGTGTTAGACTAGTACGAAGTGGATCAGTGCTAGACTAGTACAGAGTGGATCAGTGTTAGACTAGTACGGAGTGGATCAGTGTTAGACTAGTACGGTGTGGATCAGTGTTAGGCTAGTACAGAGTGGATCAGTGTTAGACTAGTACGGAGTGGATCAGTGTTAGACTAGTACGAAGTGGATCGGTGTTAGACTGGTACAGAGGGGATCAGTGTTAGGCTAGTACGGAGTGGATCAGTGTTAGACTAGTACGAAGTGGATCGGTGTTAGACTAGTACGGTGTGGATCAGTGTTAGACTAGTACGAAGTGGATCAGTGTCAACTCTGTAGACCAACACTGGACTCTCACCGAGTACAGTGTTATGGCTAAACAATGATATTCTATGGTTTAATAATTCAATGTTTAATTTTTTACTACATCTTGCCAGATTAGATACAAGTCTCCCTAAAGCTTTACTTAGACTAAACCTCAGACTAGGATTGATGTGTTCCAACAGCCAATACTATTAACTACAACCTACTTCATGATTTCAGTTGGATCAACAAACTTCTGCGTTTGTGGAGAATTCTACTGAGCCAACTGAAGAGTTTCTCGATGGATATGTGGATACGCTGGGCTACCTCAACTCTCTGCCAATAGACGAAGAGATAGACCCAAGGAATGCGGACAGCAGCATGAATGTATGTATTTTGGAGTAGGCACTTAACTGCTTCATCAGCATCATTCTAAAATACATTGGTCTCTACCAGCATATCCTCTACCAGAGTGTTTGAGCTGAAAAAGGGCGTTTGACCTGTGCCAAAGTGTCTCATATACAAATGTGTGGTAAATCTTTTGCAGAATATTCTTTCAACAAGTGCCAATATGCTCAATCCAAAAGTGTGGAAAACTAAGTGGGATGAAAAGAATGAAAACTCAACAAAAGGCTCTCCCTTTGTGCTAAAACAAACTGAAGAGCTCTGTCTTAAATTTGCCATCAATCGACAGATAGGTTTGGACAAAGAAGATGACTGTTCATCATTCAAAGGAGGAAACTCCGGTGTTGGTAAGTTGATTTGGTATTACACTTAATACTTGCCGTAGTAGATACTTGTTGATGGGTGGCTGCTGCTGATTGAGCAATGGTCTCACTGACTATTTGTAGTTATGTCAAGTGAGAAGAGGCGAATGCACCTGTGCAGTAGAGACTACACGTACCCGCTGTATGACAAGATGGCAGAAGATGAAACCCTCAAGTCAACGCTAGACAGCTGGAATTCTCCAACGGATTCAGTAATGATACCAGCCAGTACGTGGCCCAAAGAGGAGTACCCGGATGATGCTGTAGGTATTCTCTGTGCTGACGTGGCAGTCAAATCACTGAAAGCATGGGACGAGTTTAAGAATGCATAGAAATTGGTTTGCTTGCAGATAATAGCGGTGTCGGTCATCTTGTACAATGACATTGATGAGCTCTTGCCTAGAAGAATGTCGCTGGGAACATTTGTGGACTTGGAAGCTACCACATCAGCAGACAATCCAGATGATGTTATAGACACGGATTTAGTCCTACAGGCAATCGTGAACAGTAGAATCATGTCTGTTATTGCAAACCCACCGGTGAAGGCCCCTTTGTCAGAGTGTGTTGTCATCAGCATGGAACACACTGAAACTAACACAGGTAACTGTACTATTACAACTTGGCTATCCATTCACATGATGTTGTTCATTCAGTTGGCATTACTGAACGTGTAAATACACAAATACAGAAAACATTGTTTAGTAGATGAGCAAATGATGTGCGCACTAGTACACTCTAGGTACATACACACTTGCACTAGTACGCTCTAGGTACATACGCACCTGCACTAGTACACTCTAGGTACATACACATCTGCACTAGTACACTCTAGGTATATACACACCTGCAGTAGTACACTCTAGGTACATACGCACCTGCACTAGTACACTCTAGGTACATACACATCTGCACTAGTACACTCTAGGTATATACACACCTGCAGTAGTACACTCTAGGTACATACGCACCTGCACTAGTACACTCTAGGTATATACGCACCTGCACTAGTACACTCTAGGTACATACGCACCTGTGCTAGTACACTCTAGGTACATACGCATCTGCACTAGTACACTCTAGGTACATACACACCTGCACTAGTACACTCTAGGTACATACACACCTGCACTAGTACACTCCAGGTACATACACACCTGCACTAGTACACTCTAGGTACATACGCACCTGTGCTAGTACACTCTAGGTACATACGCATCTGCACTAGTACACTCTAGGTACATACACACCTGCACTAGTACACTCTAGGTACATACACACCTGCACTAGTACACTCTAGGTATATACGCACCTGTGCTAGTACACTCTAGGTACATACGCACCTGCACTAGTACACTCTAGGTATATACGCACCTGCGCTAGTACGATCTAGGTACATACGCACCTGTGCTAGTACTCTCTAGGTATATACACACCTGCACTAGTACACTCTAGGTACATACGCACCTGCACTGGTACATGCTAGGCTTTGGTTTGCATGCTCAATTATTTTAAAACTGTGCAGACCCCTTGTAAAGTTTCTTGTACCTCCTTTCAGACAACAAGCGCACCCCTTATTGTGCCTTTTGGGATTACACGATAGAAGACATGGTGGGTGGGGCTTGGTCGTCAGATGGATGCGAAGTGTCTTCTAGCAATGAAACCCACACTGTCTGCTGTTGCTATCATTTGACAAGCTTCGCAATAATGATGGAACCGCTGGTGGTAGAGCCTGTTGACCTAACTGCGCAGACTAAGGAGTACATGCTATACAGCTGCACCGGAATATCTGCGTTATCTCTTCTTGTCTTCTGTTTTGTCATCATATGCAACAAGTATGTGACTACATGCAATTAGTTTCTGCATATATTGCATACAGTTACACGTTGTACATTTCTTCCCCGTACATTACATAACTATATGTTACATCAGTGTATATTGCATAACTGTATATTGTATCTCTGTATACTATATTATTGTATGTTACATCACTGTGTATTACATCACGGTGTATTACATCACTGTATGTTACATCACTGTATATTACATCATTGTCGTATTACAGGTCTCTTAGAAGCGAAAGAAACATGGTGCACCTTAACCTGAGTATCTCAATGATACTGGCTACGGGCTCCTATGTGGCAGCGTACTTCGCTAAGGATGAACCAGTCTATTGTTTGGCAGCGGCAGTGGCTCAACACTATCTTTACATGGTGGCTTACGCGTGGATTCTTGTGGAAGCCCTTTGTCTGTTCTACGCTGTCCTATACGGGCAGCTGGTGGGCAAAATGAAAACCTACATTGCGTTTGCATGGGGTACGTTTGGATTATGGTTAGGAGAGGTAGTATGAGATCTCAAACAGATAATCTGTGTCAAGGTGACAAGGTTAGTTAGTCTAATGATTGACTAATGTGTTGCAGTGCTGCCTGCCGGTATTGTTGCCTTGTGCCTGGCACTTTATATGGACAAGTATGGCCTCAACGACCGGTGCTGGCTCACTTACAATGAGTACATCATCATGGCAATGCTCGGACCTGTTCTCTTGTGCATCTTTGTGAGTGTCCATTTTAACTTCTCTCTCAGTACACTGTACGAGTAAGGAGGAGGCACATTTTAGTGCTGCTTTTATCCCATCCGTATATCAATTGAACTTAGATTGGGTGTGCAGTAATCAGATTTGAATCTGAAATGTGCAACGATTAAACCCAAGGCTAACGTGTACTGGATATGTTAGGGCTAACGTGTACTGGATATGTTAGGGCTAACGTGTACTGGATATGTTAGGGCTAACGTGTACTGGATATGTTAGGGCTAACGTGTACTGGATATGTTAGGGCTAACGTGTACTGGATATGTTAGGGCTAACGTGTACTGGATATGTTAGGGCTAACGTGTACTGGATATGTTAGGGCTAACGTGTACTGGATACGTTAGGGCTAACGTGTACTGGATATGTTAGGGCTAACGTGTACTGGATATGTTAGGGCTAACGTGTACTGGATATGTTAGGGCTAACGTGTACTGGATATGTTAGGGCTAACATGTACTGGATACGTTAGGGCTAACGTGTACTGGATACGTTAGGGCTAACGTGTACTGGATATGTTAGGGCTAACGTGTACTGGACATGTTAGGGCTAACGTGTACTGGATATGTTAGGGCTAACGTGTACTGGATATGTTAGGGCTAACGTGTTAGCTCACATTTCTTGCATCAGTTATCATCAAGTTACATCTGTTTTAGAAAAATGTTTAAAAAATGTATATTTTTACTTACGTTTTAAAAAAAATTCACTACATTTGTATTATTTCAGTTTAAACACACTTTTTATTTAAAATCTCACAATGCTCTGCGACCCCCACAATGCTCTGCGACCCCCACAATGCTCTGCGACCCCCACAATGCTCTGCGACCCCCACAATGCTCTGCGACCCCCACAATGCTCTGCGACCCCACAATGGTCTGCGACCCCCACAATGCTCTGCGGCCCCCACAATGCTCTGCGACCCCCACAATGCTCTGCGACTTTCACAAGGCCCTGAATGTTTGTGAGTAGATCTTTCTACTCCTCGTGAAAAGTTGCAAGGAGTTTTACTTTTGAGCAAGCAACATGCTATCATATTAATAAGGAATTTGTGAATATTGTTGAATATCAAACTTCATTTGTTGGCAGCGTTCGAAGCGCTTCATCGCGATGTCGATACAACGAGGGTGGCAAATTGAGTGTATTTGGTAGTCTAAGGCTGAAGACTGGACAATACGGTGTCTGACAGTGCACAGTAGAACATAGGACATTGTATATGTGTCTGACACTGCACAGTAGAACATAGGACATTGTATATGTGTCTGACAGTGCACAGTAGAACATAGGACATTGTATGTGTCTGACAGCGCACAATATAATATAGTACATTGTATGTGTCTGACAGCGCACAATATAATATAGTACATTGTATGTGTCTGACAGCGCACAATATAATATAGTACATTGTATGTGTCTGACAGCGCACAATATAATATAGCACATTGTATGTGTGTCTGACAGCGCACAATATAATATAGTACATTGTATGTGTCTGACAGCACACAATATAATATAGT
Source organism: Cryptosula pallasiana (assembly GCA_945261195.1). NCBI lineage: Eukaryota > Metazoa > Bryozoa > Gymnolaemata > Cheilostomatida > Cryptosulidae > Cryptosula > Cryptosula pallasiana. The sequence goes on along the minus strand of OX183133.1, from coordinate 51,040,534 downwards.
ACATTGTATGTGTGTCTGACAGCGCACAATATAATGTATTACATTGTATGTCTGACAGCGCACAATATAATATAGTACATTGTATGTGTCTGACAGCGCACAATATAATATAGTACATTGTATGTGTCTGACAGCGCACAATATAATATAGTACATTGTATGTGTCTGACAGCGCACAATATAATATAGTACATTGTATGTGTCTGACAGCACACAATATAATATAGTACATTGTATGTGTGTCTGACAGCGCACAATATAATGTATTACATTGTATGTGTCTGACAGCGCACAATATAATATAGTACATTGTATGTGTCTGACAGCACACAATATAATGTATTACATTGTATGTGTCTGTGCTGCATGAGCAACTCTATCGTCTATTAAATGCACTTACTGACCGATGATGACGCAAACAGAAATATGAATAATGGAAGAATGTAAACATTTCGATGCCGTGTGGGTGTACGACGACTCTGAGAAAAACTTTAAAATATATTTTTATAATTACAAAATATGTGATGAGCGGAGATATGTGAAAATGAGCAATTAAATAGTGGAATGTGTATAAATGGCAAGAGAGAGGTGCTCACATATAAGTATTGTTGGTCGGCTTGCAGTTGGACACTATGGTGTTGCTCATTATAATATGCAACCTACCACAACCTACTCTGAAGAGAGAAGACATCCTGAGTGAAGTGAGGTGGGCAGTTTTCTATGCCATGCTTCTTGTCCCTTACCTGATCTTTACCTGGCTGCTGCCTCTCATCGAGGTGCTCAAAGTACAGCTAGCTCCGGTGTATGACTTTGTCTTCATAGCCGTCTTTGGCTTACAGGTTAGTGTCGACTGTTATGTATAGTTGTATCTAGCTAACTGTTATAAAGAGTTATAGCTAGCTGATATATTTAGCTATAGCTAGCTGTTATACATAGCTATAGCTAGCTGTTATACATAGCTATAGCTAGCCAGTAATTACAATTGCGGGTGTTGTAGGGATTCTTCTGTTTCCTTGTCTATGGATTGGGCCAGAGATCTGTTAGACTGGGTTTCATGAGAAAGAAGTACCAGCCAGCCTACCCATCTAGCACCTTGTTAGGTTAGTTTCTGTGTTTAATTAGTCTGTTCTCTTCTTACTAGCTCTCACCATAGTGTTGTGTAATGTTGTGTAATGTTATGTAATGTTATGTAATGTTATGTAATGTTATGTAATGTTATGTAATGTTATGTAATGTTATGTAATGCTGCCGCCGGCTGCTTTCAGGAGCAAACAGCAGTAGAGCTAGTAGTGGACTCAGTCAACCCATATTAGTTCCTGTCAAGCCACAGCCAATGTCAAGGCCGACATCACGCAGCTCAAAAGATAAAAGCAGCCCACAACCTGCACCGGCCAAGATAGATAAGCCTCAAAGTACGGCAGCGCATCGACGAGCTTCCACTAGTAGTAGTGAAGGAGATGACAGTGGATGTAAGTACAAGTGTTATGTGTACTAGCGGCTGCATTTGACCTTGTGACCTATATATATGTATGTGACCTATATATGAATGCGCAGTGTGTAAACAAGCTGTTAGATGAGTGACTTGTGGATTGAGAAGCAGTTGATGTGGATTCACCTATGTTGTAGATATACCGTAGTCGCTGATGTACGCTGAATCCATTTATTCAAGCCATCATCTGTGATATATTCGCTGCGTACATGTGCTTTCTTCCTAGTTATTTAGCAGTAGTGCAAAACCGTAGTTGTTAGTGTTGTACTGCTGTATGGCGTTGATGATTGTGACGTTTTTGTTATTTTACCTCATGCCGTTCAACATACCACCATATCCAAGCATACTATATTTGGAGTAAACAAGTCAGCCAGCAGTTACCATAAATAACTTCCTGTGACAAATACCGTTTCTATATTTCTTACTGTGCTAGGCATATATATGTATATATATATACAGCTATTTTGTGTGATGTGTACCACTGTATTAAACATTATTCATGTAACAAATAGAGGTCTATATGCTCTATTTTTGAAATTTCAGAAATACATTTTTATATGACAATTCTATGTATTCCATTTCAATTGTTGCATTTCTCTCTCCTACAAGGGTATCCCAGTGTGATACATTTCTCACACAGTTTTTGTGGGTGTCTTTTGCTATTGCCTTTCGATGATCTGTTTTCTTCAGACTTCTCAAGGGCTCTCTGCAAAAGTAGAAATGTACAGCAGACAATCTGTTACAGACCTTTCTTCACATACAATGGCCTATTGCATGTATACTTATGTAGGCTTGTACCCAAGTGGTTTGAGTAGGCTTGTACCCAAATGGTTTGAGTAGGATTGTACCCAAATGGTTTGAGTAGGCTTGTACCCAAATGGTTTGAGTAGGCTTGTACCCAAATGGTTTGAGTAGGCTTGTACCCAAGTGGTTTGAGTAGGCTTGTACCCAAATGGTTTGAGTAGGCTTGTACCCAAGTGGTTTGAGTAGGCTTGTACCCAAATGGTTTGAGTAGGCTTGTACCCAAGTGGTTTGAGTAGGCTTGTACCCAAGTGGTTTGAGTAGGCTTGTACCCAAATGGTTGAAGCAGGCTTGTACCCAAGTGGTTTGAGTAGGCTTGTACCCAAGTGGTTTGAGTAGGCTTGTACCCAAATGGTTTGAGTAGGCTTGTACCCAAATGGTTTGAGTAGGCTTGTACCCAAATGGTTGAAGCAGGCTTGTACCCAAATGGTTTGAGTAGGCTTGTACCCAAATGGTTTGAGTAGGCTTGTACCCAATTGGTTTGAGTAGGCTTGTACCCAAGTGGTTTGAGTAGGCTTGTACCCAAATGGTTGAAGCAGGCTTGTACCCAAGTGGTTTGAGTAGGCTTGTACCCAAGTGGTTTGAGTAGGCTTGTACCCAAATGGTTGAAGCAGGCTTGTACCCAAGGTACTGCTACACCCTCCATCCCCAGGTACTGCTACACCCTCCATCCCCAGGTACTGCAACACACTCCATTCCTAGGCTCTGCAACACTCCCCATCCACGGGCTCAGCAACACTTCCCATCCACATGCTCTACAACACACTTCATCCCCAGGCCCTGCTACACTTAGTATTTATGAGCTCTGCAACACTCCCCATCCCCAGGGTCTGCAACACTCCCCAGGCTCTGCAGCACTCCTCATCCCCTGGTTCTGCAACACCTTCCATCCCCAGGGTCTGCAACACCTTCCATCCCCGTGCTATTGTATGCCGCCCATGAAAACATAAGTTTCTTTCTTACATACTAGTTAGGGTACCATTTTACCTCACCCCTCCAACGTGTGCCTGCATTTATTGATGGTGTAATTTCCAGGTATTGTTCTGTTTTATTCAGTGGCCTGCTTTTGCAGACCCTCTTATTTTGAATAATTATTTCATTCTATAAACAAATTGAATACCCAATCAATTGACTGGCAAATGGAGGATGTGAATACCTGCTTGTAAGGGTAGACTGTTACATTGCAATGGATACACAGTTGCCCCATGTTTGCCCAACTATTACCAGACATCCACGTTCGTCCACATTGTGGGCATTGGTACTCTCCAAAACACCTCTTCTTTCCCTGGTATGGGGTGAGCCGGAGCTCAGTACCAGGGTTCATGTTCTACAAACAGTCAATACAGAAAAACTCTTTGTTTGAGCTCTTCCTGACAACTGTTTTCTATTAGTCTGACCGACCATGGAGTACTTATCACTCTTACCCCGGGAAGTGAATAATGGCCAGTCTCACTCAGTCCACAAAACAGACACATGCTACTGTAGCTATAGCGATGGGTCAACTGTTGTTCTCTGTCAGCATGCACTGGCATTGCTCTATTATAGGCCAAACTGAGTCGGCTTGTGGAATCTACTAGACCGTCAACAATACCAAGTGGCACACGTCTTGTAGGCAACTGTCAAAAATAAGTCGCAATGGTACAGTGAAAGTAGCGACGGTATAGTGAAAGTAGCAATCTTATAGTGAAAGTAGCAATGATACAGTGAAAGTAGCAATATGGTACGGTGAAAGTAGCAATGGTACAGTGAAAGTAGCAATGATACAGTGAAAGTAGCAGTGGTACAGTGAAAGTAGCAATGGTACAGTGAAAGTAGCAATGGTGCAGTGAAAGTAGCAATGGTGCAGTGAAAGTAACAATGGTACAGTGAAAGTAACAATGGTACAGTGAAAGTAGCAGTGATACAGTGAAAATAGCAATGATACAGTGAAAGTAGCAATGGTGCAGTGAAAGTAGCAATGGTACAGTGAAAGTAACAATGGTACAGTGAAAGTAACAATGGTACAGTGAAAGTAGCAGTGATACAGTGAAAGTAGCAATGGTACAGTGAAAGTAGCAATGGTACAGTGAAAGTAGCAATGGTGCAGTGAAGGTAGCAATGATACAGTGAAAGTAGAAATGATACAGTGAAAGTAACAATGGTACAGTGAAAGTAGCAATGGTACAGTGAAAGTAGCAGTGGTATAGTGAAAGTAGCAATGATACAGTGAAAGTAGCAATGATACAGTGAAAGTAGCAATGGTATAGTGAAAGTAGCAATGGTATAGTGAAAGTAGCAATCAATGGTACAGTGAAAGTAGCAATGGTACAGTGAAAGTAGCAATGGTACAGTGAAAGTAGCAATGGTACAGTGAAAGTAGCAATGGTACAGTGAAAGTAGCAATGGAACAGTGAAAGTAGCAATGATACAGTGAAAGTAGCAATGATACAGTGAAAGTAGCAGTGGTACAGTGAAAGTAGCAGTGATACAGTGAAAGTAGCAATGGAACAGTGAAAGTGGCAGTGATACAGTGAAAGTAGCAATGGTACAGTGAAAGTAGCAGTGGTACAGTGAAAGTAGCAATGGAACAGTGAAAGTAGCAATGGTATAGTGAAAGTAGCAATCAATGGTACAGTGAAAGTAGCAATGGTATAGTGAAAGTAGCAATGGTACAGTGAAAGTAGCAATGATACAGTGAAAGTAGCAATGGTACAGTGAAAGTAGTAATGGTACAGTGAAAGTAGCAATGGTACAGTGAAAGTAGCAATGGTACAGTGAAAGTAGCAATGGTACAGTGAAAGTAGCAATGGTATAGTGAAAGTAACAATGGTACAGTGAAAGTAGCAGTGATACAGTGAAAGTAGCAGTGATAAATACATCCAAAGCTACAGGCATTGATCAAATTCCAGCTAAAATAATTAAATTTGCTACGCCTATTATTGCTTATCCTCTAGCTTTCTTAGTAAACACAAGCTTCCGTGTAAGAAAATTTCCTGACCTCTTAAAGATAGCCAAAGTTGAACCATTGCTTAAAAAAGGCTCCACTAAAACTGAGTCAAGTTACAGACCTATCTCAATATTGCCAGTGTTTAGTAAGATATTCGAAAGAGGAGCAAATTTACAGATAATAAATTATTTAGAGTGTAATTCAATTTTAACACAGAAGCAGTATGGGTTTTGTAACAACACGAATACAAGGCAGTCATTATCTAACCTAACTAACAAAGTTTTGAGTGCGATGGACAAAGGAAATACTACCCTAGGAATTTTCCTCTAGTTCAGTAAGGCATTTGATACCATCAATCACATCATCCTTTTGACTAAGCTTCATCAAATGAGTTTTACAGAAGAATCTAAAAGTTGGATTGCAAACTACCTAACTGGTCGAAAACAGACTACCATTATTGAGAATAGTTTTTCAGATTATTCCTATGTTACATGCGGAGTTCTTCAGGGCTCCATTCTCGGGCCAACTCTTTTCTTAATCTATGCAAATGACCTAGCCTTCACAACTGTAAAAATGGACCCAATTTTGTATGCCGATGATACAAACTTGTTTTATGAATCAAAAGTGCTTAATGATGAAATGGAAACTGTGAATTTGAAATTAATGAAGGTAGAAAATTGGTGTATGTGGAACAAGCTAATAAATAAATATACTAAAAACCAATTTTATTATAGTGAAGAACTGGCAGAACAACTTTCAGCTTGAAAAACCTATACGCTTTTGTGGAGAAGAAGTTATGGAGGTTGATTCAATTAAATTTTGGGTATCCACCTTGATAAAAATTTGACATGGAAAATTCAAACTAACCATGTAAACAAACAAATTGGCCATTCTTCAACATTATTTCACAAATGTGCAAAGTTCCTACCAAGATCTTCTCTGAAACTCATCTATAATACATTTATTTATTCTAAAAACAGTTATTGCTTAGAAGCCTGGGGCAATGCTCCAGCATGCCACATCAACAAAGTCCTAATTGCCCAAAAACGACTCTTGAGAAACATATTCCAAAAACCACCGGTGACCCCATCTCTACCCTTGTTTACCAAATTCAAAGTGCTACCAATAGACAAAGTGCTACCAATAGACAAGATGTACCGTTGTAAAATTTTGCTAATGGCCCATAAAAAGTTTTACAAATCAAAAAAAAGTATCAGTAAATATTGTAATAGATTTACGTCCTCTATTAACTGCCACAACGGATTCTCCTCTCTCTCTCTTCCACTCCTTTCTCTCTATCTCAACGACGCTAACAACTCATGAGTCCTCGACTCAAACGTAGTAGAAGTGTATTTCTCAGTATAGATACTTTATTATATTCACAAGTAAAAGGGTGCTTATACTATAACAACTCTACAACAACTGCCTGCCCAAGGCACAGCAGCTCTATTTATAGAGAAAAAGATGCAACTTCATTACCTTATTAGGTACAGCGAATGAAAATACAGGGTACAAGGCAATTGCCAATGGTAATACATAATACAATGCACAACAAATAAACAGTCCAATCACGTAGCAAAGCGCATGGTGCTTTGCCCTGGGCACTTGTTGCCGCTCTTTTTGGTAGCTGGTAACTTTCCAGTCCTTATAAGGGTAGGCTGTATCCTATCCTGTGGTCCTGAGAGAAGGAATGCTCCGATTCCGATTCTGTAAGGTGCATCGCGTTCAGGAAGACTCAGGCTATCTGAATCAATATAACTGGATCCCGGGTCGGGGGTCCGGGGTGGTTCGGGGTAAGTTCGGGGTAGCTAATTTTGCTATACACAGGGGGATACTGTTTTGAGACCACCGGTATCCATTTTCCAGGGGATTCGGAGTAACCCCGGGGGGGGGGGGGGGGGGGGTAGGGTTCTGGTGGGGTAAGGACTTATGACTAAGGGCACCAGGGGTGTAAAGGGGGGGTTTGGGGAGGGGGGGTTAGCACTATCCATCACACAAATCTCCCACATACTCCGCTTCATTAGCGACGGAGTCTCTAATTAAAATATATATACATAGACAAGAATAACTGAGGGGTGGTACATGACCAGAGAGTGTATTTATTGGAGAGTAATTATATGGTTGACAGAACAAAGATACGTTTAAATATTGGCAAAGAGGTTGCCCCGCAAGTCAGTGGCCAACTGTCGTAGTGTAGTTGCTTCCAGGTCGGCTGCTTGGTACTCTGACTTGATGTTTGGCTTGGATATGGCGGGGGTATTGGGGTGTAGCAGGGCCTGGCGAAGGGTACGTTGGTCACCCTCTAGATCTCTTATGATTTGGTCGATAACACGAGCGGCTATCTCTCGTTTCTGTAAAAAGTGTCCAGACGGCTGGGGGTAAGGGAGGCACTGGATGGGAGGGGGTAGAGGGAGGGGGGTGTCGACCTTAGGTGAGGGGGGGTAGTTAGGGTGCAAGGAGCACGGGGGGTGGGAGTGGTTGTGACCGATCTCTTAGGGATGCGATAGTTGGTCAGGGGTAGTGGCATTAGGCTGGGTACTGCTGGAACAAGGGGTCGACAAGGAAGAGGCTCTGGGTTAACTGGGGAGTGTGCCCGCTTGATGGGTCGGGGAGACAGGGGTGTAGAGACGTCGGCTTGACTGGGTGCACTGTCTCCAAATGCTGGGGGCGTCTCCCACTCCGTATACTCACAGAACCGAGTATAAGACTTTCGATCGACGGCATAGATTAGGCCCGTCTTCTGCTGGTGTTCTGCATCTCCTCTCTCGTCCAGCTTACTCTGATGGCTATATACCGTGTCTCTGCTCTCGCTCGAAAAGGAGCAGCGACAGTAGTGTCGGACGTAGTGCTGAGAAGCGTGTACTGCCAGCTGTCGGCCATTTTTTGCTGAGTATTGGCATTTGGGGCATTGATATTGTTTTGCCCGGCTTATGAGGTGTTGGATGCGCTCTTCGGTGCTCGTCTGCACCCACTTAAGCATTCTCCAGCGGGCGGGGTTCCTTCGTCCGTCTGGAGCGAAGGTGGTATAGGGTTCGTCCCTCATAGTGACCTTCGGGGGTGCTGTCTGTATACGCCTCAGCCTGGGGGGAGTAACTATCTCTCCCTCTGCAATATTTAACAGTGAGTTGTCACATGAGTCTTTTGGACGGGGAGGGGATGGGGTGGTCTGAGGAGGGGTGGGGGACGGTACTAGCTTGCATGGAATGGGGGAGGGTTGACCGCTGGTTCTTTTTTTTTGAAACTTTTTGGGTGGGGACCTAGGTGACAAGGTAGGGGAACTATGGGTGGTCTTCTTCAGGGGTATAAACCTATTCCGGGTCGGGGTAGGTTCGGGGTGGTTCGGGATAGGTTCGGGGTCACTTTTCGGAATGTGGAGTGACTTGGGGGGGTTTTTTAAACACTGGCTATAACTGCGCCGGGAGTGGGATTGTGTTTTTAGGGTGGTAGGGGTGGGGGGAGTTAGATTAGGGAAGGGGTTGAGGGGGGAACTCTTCTAGGGTAGGAAAGGGGGGTGATAATTCGCTGGTAGTTAAGGCTAAGGGATCGCATGCAGTAGCATTTTTTAAAACCCAATTGTTGTAGATCTCTAACTCACCCTCTCTGTCACTAACTGCCATGCTTTCTGGTGGGTTGGTTGGTAGTAGAACCTCCGTCATAGGGAGCCCTAGTAACTCATCTTCTTGTATGCTGGAGGGGGGTGGGTACTCCGCCAAGTCGGCCTCTAGAAGCAGGTGGTCGTCCCCAGCGTCGAGCTGCAGTGGTAGCGGGTCGTTAATTTTTGCCATTTCTTTTAATTGATTTATTAACAACTGGAGTGAGAAAGCGGACTGCACAGTACTAGATCCAGCTGGCAAAAGGATTGCACTTTCCTCTCTGTCTGGCTTCTTAGCAGTTTGACCTACTTCTTGGGGGGTCTGACTCAGTGTAGTGGTGTAAAAGGGGGGTGTATTTGAACGACCTTGCAGCCTCGGGGTTTCAAACGGGGATACCGATTTTTCGGGGGTGGGTAGAAGAGGTTCTGGCAATTCTTTTAAGACCACGCACGGGTGTGTTGGGACCTCGGTCTTTGTAGTAAAAGCCGTTAATTCGGCTATCAACCTCATTTTTTCCTGGTATTGTTGTTCAAATAATTGCTCACTTTCATCAGCCACTTGATGACACCAGGGTTCTCCATAGCGTTGGGGTGGTCCCACATTACGTCTAGGGCGACTAGTAGGTGCAGGGGCTATGACAGGGGTGGGTATGACTGGTGGGGGGGCAACTCCCACATTCGGGGTCTGGCTCCTATTTCGGCCAGTTCTTGGCCGATTTGTACGAAACTCGCTGGGGGTGTTGAGGGGGTTCTCTGGTGAGGGTTGCTGTAGGCGAGGGGGTGTACATTCTTCTAGTAGGGGAAGTGGGGGAGATGGCAATGCTGGGAGAAAGCGTGGTGGGATCGGAAGCTCTAGGAGGGGTAGGGGAATGTCTTGAAGGGGAGGGGGGGACTTTTTCTCCTGCGGGGTGCAGGGCCACGCATGTTGGGACGGCGAGCGGGTTCTAGGGCCGCTGGAGCTTGGCCGTAGGGCTCAAGGCAAGCTTTGTAGGGTTTGAGGCGGCTACCATTTTGCACCGAACGTTGTCCGTGTCGGTCGATTAAGTAGGTATGGTTGCTGTGGGCCTCTTCGATGATATAGGGGCCAACAAACTTGGGTTGGAGCTTGGGGCTCTCTCCTTTTCTACGCCTCTTGTTCTCTAACCAGACCTCATCTCCTGGTCTGAATAGCGACGGCTCTTCTCCGTCGTCTCCTCTAGTCTGCTTCTGTTCCATTCTTAGTGCCTCGTGGACATCCTCTAGTCTTTCTTGCAGGGCTCGGGCATACTCGTGCACTAGTACGCACTCTAGCAGGGGGGGGGGTGGTAGGTCAGCTGATCAGGGAGACGCAACTCTCTGCCCATCATAAGGAAGTTGGGCGTTTCACCAGTAGTAGAGTGGGGGGTAGCGCGAAAATCTCTCATGATTTGAGGGAGAACCAGATCCCATTCCTCATGGCGTCTTTTTAGGAGGAGAGAACGCAAGGCGTCTCCGAGAACTCTATTATTCCGCTCCACAACTCCATTGGCCTGAGGGTGGTAGGGGGTAGTGCGGGTCTTGGCCACCCTCCAAATGGTACAGAGTTCTCTCATCAGGCTGGATTCAAATTGGGCGCCCTGATCGGTATGCATTTGCTCGGGTAAACCGAAATAGCTAAACACACGCTCGTCTAGGGCGGTGGCCACTACTGGGGCTGTAGCGTCTGGGAGGGGGAGGGCGTCCTGCCAGCGGGTGAAATGATCCGTCAAGACCAAAATCCACTTGTTACCACGCTGGGTCTCAGGAAGGGGGCCAACTAGATCTACCGCTAGTTTTTGCCAAGGCCGACCGGCGTACATGCGTTGTCGTGCGGGGTTGGGTTTGGTGCTTCCATGCTTAGCACGCTGGCACGTCTCGCAGCTGTTGACCGCTCGCCGTACATCGGCTGTCATGCCCGGCCAGTACCAAGTGAGATTCAACCTCTTGAGTGTTCGTTGAATACCTTGGTGGGCCATGACGTGGGTCTCCCACACGACTTTTCCACGCAGACTGGGGGGGCACACGGCACACCAGTGAGACCGGGTTTGGCCGGCATGGTGTATCTCCAGTACACCATCCGGGTGGATTTGCATGGAATGTCTCCTCTTCTCCAATTGGCGCAACTCATTGCTGCCAAGCTCAAGCTGTTGGGGGTCTACGGGGATATTATTTTGGATAGCTTCATACACGACAGCTACGGGGTGACGGCCGGTCTTTTGAGCTTCCATCAGATCGGTATCAGGGGGTGGCGGACGTGGACGGGCTATGGCAACTACCCGGGGGTCTGAAGGGGTGGAGGGGGTGTACAGGGGCTGGGGAAGGGGGTTAGGGGAGGGGTTTGGGAAGGTATGTATCATCTCGTCTTTGGTGGGGCCACCATCTCTACTCTCAATGTGGGTACACTGTTTGCAATCAGATGGGCAACGCCTGCTCAGTCCATCTGCGTTTCCGTGCAAATGTCCACTGCGGTGTTCTATGGTGAACTGGAACTCTGAGAGGGCTTCCAGCCATCTGGCTACTTGGCTCGAAGGTTCCTTTCGCTTGCAGAGCCACATGAGGGGGGCATGGTCGGTACGGACTCTAAAGGTTTGTCCGTAGAGATAGGGCTTGAAGTGTTTCACCGCCTTAACTACGGCTAACAACTCCTTGCGAGTGACACAGTAGTTTCGCTCTGGGGGGCTCAGCGTTTTACTGTAGTATGCTATCACTCGTTCTTTGTTGTTCTGAATCTGGGACAGGACGGCTCCGACACCGTCGTCACTGGCGTCGGTGTCTAGGATATAGGGGCTGTTGGCATCGGGGTATCCTAGAATGGGGGCGGAGACCAATCCTGCTTTGAGTAGCACGAACGCTTCTGCCTGAGGTTGGGCCCACTCCCAGGGGGTATCTTTACAAGTGAGTCGGGTCAGGGGCTTGGCTAGGGTAGAGAACCGTGGGAGGTACTGGCGGTAGTACCCGACAGTTCCTAGGAACGCTTGTAGTTCTTTAAGGCAAGTAGGGGGGGGGGCCAATCTCGTACTGCAGCGATCTTTTCTGGATCAGTGGAGACACCTCGCTCGCTGACAACGTGGCCTAGGTAGCGGACTTGGGATTGGAGCAGCTCACACTTGCTGGGCTTCAGTTTTAAGCCAGCCGCTTGGAGACGCTAGAGCACTTCGGACAGTCGGTGGAGATGGGTGGGGAAATCGGGACCTATGACTATGATGTCATCTAAGTAAATGAGAAGTGACTTCCAGTGGAGGCCGTGGAGCACCCTCTCCATGAGTCTCTGGAAAGTGGCGGGTGCGGAAGTTAATCCGAAAGGGAGGACTTTCCATTTATATAGGCCGGAACGGGTGGAGAAAGCAGATTTGTCGCTGGCATCCGCGTCCAGGGGGACCTGCCAGTATCCGCTCACTAGGTCTAGGGTGCTGAAGTAGCGGCTACCCGACAAAGCGTCCAGGCTCTCATCTATACGGGGCAGGGGGTAGGCGTCTTGTTGGGTTACTGCATTCAACCGCCTATAGTCTATGCAAAACCTCCACGAACCGTCTTTCTTTTTGACGAGTACCACGGGAGAACTCCAGGCACCATTGCTGGGTTCGATCAACCCTCTCTCTAGCAGTTTGGACACCTGCTCCTCGGCTTCTCGCTCCTTGTGGGGTCCTAATCTGTGGGGGTGTTGTCTTATGGGCTGGGCTCCGGGCTTCAGGGGAATGCTATGTGCCACGAGGTCGGTACGACCCATGTCGTGATCTCCTCTACTGAACACCTCCTCGTAGGAATGTAAGAGCTGGGCCAGCTGGAAAGCTTCACTGGGGGTGTGGCAGTTGTCCAGGGCTTTAGTATATAATGCCTGCAAGTGCTCGGGGACAGGGGAGGGAAGGAAAGAGGGGGGGATGGAAGTAGGGGGGTTCTCCGTTAATGGCAACTCTACGTCACTGGCCTGCACACCTGTATACCGGCCTATGGTCTTTCCCGCTTTCAAATTCAACGGCTGACTAGTGGGGTTAAGGCATCTCACTAGCAGGTGGTGTTTGGTATCAGGGGAGTTGAGACTGGCGGCGAGGGGCGGGGAGTCTGGGGTACCTTCTACTATACCGAGGGGGAGGTGTGAGGGGTTGGTAACTTTACAGAGTACCGTCGCCTCAGTATTCGGGGGAATGCGGGTGTCTCTTATGACTTGGACAGATGTGGAGAGCATCCTACCCTGTTGGTCAGTGCATGGAAGTTCCTGGCCATCTATTTCAATGACTGAACGATCAAATTTCATGTGACACTGGTGGGCGGTAAGAAAGGGCATGCCTAAGATGGCGTCTTCATTAATCTGTCCGACTACGAACGTAGCATCTGTCTTAACATCTCGCAGTCGAAGGGGCAGATGTAGGGTACCAAAAAAGGGGATATGGGATCCATCCGCCAAAATGCCGTGGGTGTCGCTCTCTTGGAGGGAATTACGGGTGGTAGGAGACAACCGGTTGAACAGATGCTGTGATAGCAAATTGGTGGTACATCCGGTATCAATGAGTATAGACACCGGCTTGCCTTCAATTCGACCGGGCAAGAAATAACTCGCCTTGTAGGGGCGTTCTGGCGGGGAGTAAGGGGTGTCTGTGGGTCTGACGGCCGACGGTCTGGGGGTAGGGGGTTGTCTCTCCCGAGGGCGAGAGGGGCGTATTCTGGTTGATGGAGTAGGGGGGTCGTTGAGGTGAATCCCTTGGCTTAAAGATTGAGCTGGTTCAGAGGGGTAATATAATTTGTGTCCATGACTAACTGGGTGTTGCTGACGAGACGGGCGGGGAAGGTCAGCACACAGGGGGGCCCGGGGGTGATATGGTTGGTTGTTATCCCAGACAGGCGGGGCAGACGGGTAGTAGTCTGTATCTTCCAGCTCTTGTAATGGCGCATACCGGTTGGCAGTAGGTAGCTGCCAGGGCTCTGGGGTTGGCACAGGATACCGTTTCTCTGGACGGGGAGGGGGGATCTGAGTCACAGGGTTATGCCGCTCTAGTCTTTCTATTGCCTTCCAATAATTCCGAGGGGCCCGGGGGCAGTTAGGAACCGGTCTCCCTACTGCGGGCAGCGCCCGTTTTTTGACGGTTGGTTAGAAAGGGGGGTAGGAGACGGCCAGGGTTTGACAGGACAACTCCTCTGTAAGTGACCAATGGCGCCACACCCCCAACACTGAGGGGGGGAAGGTGTGATGGGGGGGGGGGGGTAGGAGGGGTGGGGGATGGCCAGTGGAGGGGTTGGTTGCTGCTTCAGTCTCTGGAGTTCTTCTGACTGGAGCTTGATGGCGTCGGTAAGCAACTGCATGTTCTTCATCAGAACAGCAAGGGTGTCTGGGGACGGGGTAGCTGTCTGGTGGACTTGACTGAGTGGGGGGTTGGCTGGGGTTCTGCCACTGAGTGGTTCTAACATGTCGTCTTCCTCCTCCACTACTCTGACTCGGGAAGGTTTGTCTTCAAATCCTGCCTTGATTTGGAAAAATTCACTGCCTGCTCTGACTGCTTCCTCGACAGTGTGGGGTTGCACGGCCAGTAAATGTCGTTGAAGGTATGCATTGCCTATGGTGCTAGCAAAGGTTTCCAGTACCATGCGGTCAACTCTTCGGGGAGGCAGGTCATCATAAGCAACACGGACCAGTTTTTCAACTTCTTTGGCATGTTGTTGCAACGAAGTTTTGGGGGAACGACGCAGTGTAATCAGCTGGGCCTGTGCCTCCTTGGGGGTAAGTCCAAACCGTGCACGTAGGGCAGCAAAGATACCTTCTACATGGGGAGGGTGGCCACACTCAAGGGCGTCGTCTCTCAGCGCCTCTCGTAAGTGTAGTAGGGCAGTAGCTTGGCCCCAATCATTTGCATCGGCTACTTTGGTAAATCGAGTGATAAAATATTCCACATCGGCCGTGCCATCGTATTTGGGGGGTTTGAAGGGAGTTGGGTTGTGTCTTTGGGGGGGTTGTACCAATCTTTGTAGAGCATCTGTCAACTCATCCAAGGCTACTGTTGGTTGAACTACAACGGGATTTCGGCCAGCGCTCCTTGCTCTCTGAGTGGCCATTGTGGATTGGCGAGCTAGGGGGTATAAAATGATTGCTTGGAACAGAAATCAGTATTTCGGGATCCCGAATCAGGGTGGGTGGATCCCGAATCGGGGTAGCTTCGGGGTAAAGGGGGATGGGGGTATACAAGGTAGACAGGGTAAACTGGGTCGGAATAACTTCGGGGTGAGGGGGGATGGAGGTATACAGGATATACAGGGTATACCGGCACTGTATAGCTTCGGGGTAAGGGGGGAGGGGAGTGATGCAGGGTCTGTATAACTTCGGGGTGAGGGGAAGATGGCGGTAAGCAGGGTGAACAGGCTTGGTGTAGTTCCTAGGTATTTCTTCTGCTTTATTTTCTCGCGATCTTCTTATCTTCTCACCTTATTTTCTTTCTTCTTTCTCTCTCTATCTTCTCTATCGATATCTTCTTACTTCTTCCCTTCTTTCTCTCTATCCGTTGTGTCCTTGTTCTTCAGATATCCCACCGCTGCCACCAATGTAATAGATTTACGTCCTCGATTAACTGCCACAACGGATTCTCCTCTCTCTCTCTTCCACTCCTTTCTCTCTATCTCAACGACGCTAACAACTCATGAGTCCTCGACTCAAACGTAGTAGAAGTGTATTTCTCAGTATAGATACTTTATTATATTCACAAGTAAAAGGGTGCTTATACTATAACAACTCTACAACAACTGCCTGCCCAAGGCACAGCAGCTCTATTTATAGAGAAAAAGGTGCAACTTCATTACCTTATTAGGTACAGCGAATGAAAATACAGGGTACAAGGCAATTGCCAATGGTAATACATAATACAACGCACAACAAATAAACAGTCCAATCACGTAGCAAAGCACATGGTGCTTTGCCCTGGGCACTTGTTGCCGCTCTTTTTGGTAGCTGGTAACTTTCCAGTCCTTATAAGGGTAGGCTGTATCCTATCCTGTGGTCCTGAGAGAAGGAATGCTCCGATTCCGATTCTGTAAGGTGCATCGCGTTCAGGAAGACTCAGGCTATCTGAATCAATATAACTGGATCCCGGGTCGGGGTCGGGGGTCCGGGGTGGTTTGGGGTAAGTTCGGGGTAGCTAATTTTGCTATACACAGGGGGATACTGTTTTGAGACCACCGGTATCCATTTTCCAGGGGATTCGGAGTAACCCCGGGGGGGGGGGGGGGGGGGGGGGTAGGGTTCTGGTGGGGTAAGGACTTATGACTAAGGGCACCAGGGGTGTAAAGGGGGGGTTTGGGGAGGGGGGTTAGCACTATCCATCACACAAATCTCACACAATATGAAACAAAATCTTCATTAACAAATCTACCTCTGCCCAAATCTAGCTACGCTGCAGGTCAAAGAAAGGTTGAGTATCGGTGATCGTCATATTGGAACAACTTACCAGCGCATTCGCGAAGAACTTCAAGCTTGACGAAATTAGAGAGTGATGTCAAGGAACACCTGCTAAGGCTTTAGGGTTGGGAGAAACAACAGTAAATGGATTATCCAGGCCCATCGCCTCGACTAGCTGCAGTGCTACTGCACACATGGGCCTCATCATCAAGCTTTATTCATTATTTTTTTTCTTTAAATTTTTTCTTTCTGTTTTGTCACTTTTTGCATTCCATTTTGTTTTGTTTTTTGTGATGAAACACACACGCACGCACACACAAAGAGCTGAACTTCTCAAACTGCTGGGCAATAACATAGAGGAACTTGTGAGTAATACAGAATAAGACACTGACGGCAGACACTGACGGCAGACACTGACGGCAGACACTGACGGCAGACACTGACGGCAGACACTGACGGCAGACACTGACGGCAGACACTGACGGCAGACACTGACGGCAGACACTGACGGCAGACACTGACGGCAGACACTGACGGCAGACACTGACGGCAGACACTGACGGCAGACACTGACGGCAGACACTGACGGCAGACACTGACGGCAGACACTGATGGCAGACAGTAAAGACTCACTGGCAATGTTGGGTAGAAGTGAGATGGATAAATGTTGTATCTGACCAATGCATTCGGTGCATACTTAGCCTCTGGTATAGATATTTCACTTTCGACATTCAATCTAGTTTCTGGCTCTGATTGACGTGGGCTGTCTTGTAAGGCATGTTCGTTGCTTTTCACTGCTGAATCCATTCCCTTGAATAATCTACATTAAAGAAATTGCAAGCCAAAGTTTTTTAGCTAGAGCACTTTTGGCACATTGTACAAAACCGAAATATTTATGCATTAACCAAGTGTTTTAACCTCCTATAAGACTTGTTGAAGCGCAAACTAGTTTCTGCGGTTGATGTACATACCGCAGGTAAAGCATGAAGTCAACTACTCACCTCAAGCTTTACAGGAAGATACAGATGATTGTGCAAAAGAACTTAATTTTGACAGCTTCATTAGCTATTTGCAGAAAAGCTTGAGGAAGCTGTTTGCATCAGAATGGTGGATGAAATGGATTAAAATGGTAATACTTAACTTGGCAATTTATGCATAATACAATGGCTAATGTTTAGTCAAAAAAGCTTTCATATTTTTGCAATCACAAACATGAATAAAAAAAATTTAATTTTGAAAGTTTGATCCGAGCTGTTTCTTTTTTGCGGGCTAAAGAAAGGGTGTTCATGTCCACTGTAGGTGGGTACACAAGGTATAGAAGGAGTGGGTGGCCACTGTAGGTGGGCACACAAGGTATAGAAGGGGTGGGTGGCCACTGTAGGTGGGCACACAAGGTATAGAAGGGGTGGGTGGCCACTGTAGGTGGGCACACAAGGTATAGAAGGGGTGGGTGGCCACTGTAGGTGGGTACACAAGGTATAGAAGGAGTGGGTGGCCACTGTAGGTGGGCACACAAGGTATAGAAGGGGTGGGTGGCCACTGTAGGTGGGCACACAAGGTATAGAAGGGGTGGGTGGCCACTGTAGGTGTGTACACAAGGTATAGAAGGGGTGTCCACTGTAGGTGAGTACACAAGGTATAGAAGGGGTGTCCACTGTAGGTGGGTACACAAGGTATAGAAGGGGTGGCCACTGTAGGTGGGTACACAAGGTATAGAAGGAGTGTCCACTGTAGGTGGGTACACAAGGTATAGAAGGGGTGTCCACTGTAGGTGGGCACACAAGGTATAGAAGGGGTGTCCACTGTAGGTGGGTACACAAGGTATAGAAGGGTTGGCCACTGTAGGTGGGTACACAAGGTATAGAAGGAGTGTCCACTGTAGGTGGGTACACAAGGTATAGAAGGGGTGTCCACTGTAGGTGGGCACACAAGGTATAGAAGGGGTGTCCACTGTAGGTGGGTACACAAGGTATAGAAGGGGTGTCCACTGTAGGTGGGCACACTAAGTTTAAGCAAGGAAACAAGCTCAAACAAAAGTTTTTCAATCAAAAATTAAACAAAAAAAAATACAGCTGTAAAATTGCTTTGAAACATATAATAGTTTTCTTGTCAAGTTGAAAATGTGGAGCTGCAGTTTCTACTGCGTACCTTAATGCAGTTTCTACTGCGTACCTTAATGCAGTTTCTACTGCGTACCTTAATGCTTTTGTAATTTAGGGTGTAAAAATACGTTTTGTGGTACAGAAGGAACGCCTCATGATGCATGTTGGACGCTAGATGCCTTAGCAATGTTGGTTGTTAGCAGATTTGGTGGCACCTGCTACAATATAAATCTGTCATGTGTCTGTGTAAATGCCAAGTATAAGGTTACCAATTGTTTAGTTACTGTACGACAGAAAAGGAAAAGCTGGTTGGTTGACATCGAAGTATTCGGCGTAAGACATATCCGCCCTTCATTATCATTTATAATGTTCTTTTATTTGGTCATATACAGGTACTTGGCTGATAAATCAAACATGAGAGAAGTACATAAATATTAATAAATTAACAAATGGAACAGTTCTGATGAAAATAAATAAATAGTGACAACGAAGTGCTTGGTTGTATCATGAAGAGTCGATGGTGCAACAAGCGAGTGTAGATCATGTAGAAGAATGTAGAAGAATAGGCTATCGGCAGACTACAGTGAGCGGTGGAGAGACTATCACATCAGGTCTCATACAGTTCAACACAAAACATGGGTAATGGATGGCAGGTTGGGTTTGTGCGCATCTGTTCCGGTGTATTCTACAACAATACATCCCTAGTGGGTGGTAAGACATATCCTTAGAGTGATGTGCGACATACTCATAGAGTGATGTGTGACACACTCATAGAGTGATGTGTGACATACTCATAGAGTGATGTGCAACATATTCATAGAGTGATGTGCGACATACTCATAGAGTGATGTGAGACATACTCATAGAGTGATGTGCGACATACTCATAGAGTGATGTGCGACATACTCATAGAGTGATGTGCGACATACTCATAGAATGATGTGCGACATACTCATAGAGTGATGTGCGACATACTCATAGAGTGATGTGCGACATATTCATAGAGTGATGTGCGGCATACTCATAGAGAGATTTTTAACGCTTTCATAGAGGGATGTAAGGCACACTCATAGAGTAATGTAAGGTTCATACATGGAGTGATGTAAGATACAGCCATAGAGTGATCAAGGATTAAGTTACACAACTTCCAAGCATGTACGCTTGCAATACCTATACATAGACGACATAGAATACGTTACCCATGGTTTTGGTAGATGGGTAAGTAAGTTGTTCACTGTATGGGTACATGGCCCTTACAACACAGTTGGTGTAGGATGCTTCAGTAACTGCTTGGTCAGTCAATGCTACAACTGTTAAATACAATGTAAAGAGAACGACAATATATGTGGATGGTGCACTACTCTCAGTTCTATTCAACTATTGCTGCTGACAAATAGAACTGTCACAACCCTTCACCAGGTTCTGGGGCAAAATTTGTATCTGTGGTAACAACACAGCATAATACCCATGGTAACAACACAACCATTATATCCATGGTAACAACACAGCATTATATCCACGGTAACAACACAGCATTATATCCACGGTAACAACATAGCGTAATATCCATGGTAACAACATAGCGTAATATCCATGGTAACAACATAGCGTAATATCCACAGTAACAACATAGCCTAATATCCACAGTAACAACATAGCGTAATATCCATGGTAACAACATAGCGTAATATCCATGGTAACAACATAGCGTAATATCCACAGTAACAACATAGCCTAATATCCACAGTAACAACATAGCCTAATATCCATGGTAACAACATAGCCTAATATCCATGGTAACAACATAGCGTAATATCCATGGTAACAACACAGCATTATATCCACGGTAACAACACAGCATTATATCCACGGTAACAACACAGCATTATATCCACGGTAACAACATAGCGTAATATCCATGGTAACAACATAGCGTAATATCCATGGTAACAACATAGCGTAATATCCACAGTAACAACATAGCCTAATATCCACAGTAACAACATAGCCTAATATCCATGGTAACAACATAGCCTAATATCCATGGTAACAACAAACATATAGCGGATAAGCTCGGATAGTGACCAGTAGACAATTTCTTTATGTGTTAGTGAGAAAAAGAAAGTATTCTTCTAGGTTGTAGCTTCACAGAAATTTTTAAAAAAAAATTAGAAGACGTCGTAAGCACGACGAACAAAAACGGAGCAGTTTATGGTTTCTGATAGTTTCATTTTGAATACAGCCAGCTTGAACAATGAGACCATCAACGCAATAACATCACCACGCAATAACATCACCACGCAATAACATCACCACGCAATAACATCACCACGCAAAGCAATTAGCATTGCTTTAAAATTAATAATAATGAAGGTACTTTATGGTCTTGACTGTCTATGTGCCAATAGCGCTGCAAAGAGTGGCTGTTCATTTTTTTGTGCTGTAGCAGAAGTAATAATCATATTATTTATGATAATTATGATTAAACTATTGAATTTCCACTTTGTAGTTTGTGCGACATACATTTGTTGCAAAAGAAGACAACTTGATGAGTTTTATTGTTTCACACGATTACATAATGTGTTAAATTCGTCTTAACGAAAACTGCATCAAGTTTTGAGAGCCCTAAATATTTTCAGAGTTCCTCATGTTAAGTTAGCTGTAAGTGCCTACAGCCCATGGTAACAGCACGACATAGTAACCAAGGCAACAGGACAACATAGTATCCAAGGCAACAGGACAACATGGTATCCGCGGTAACCGTAAACATAGCATCTATGGTGGCCGTACAACAATGTTTCACCAAAGTGAAGCAATAAAGTCAGCCAGCTAAACACCTTACCACTGCTTGTGTGTGCTCCATTCCATTGTGGTGCATACGAAATAATTTGTCCTGAATTGCCAGCTGCATACTTGCATGATGCTTGCTGGTCGTAATAGTTGTAATTTGTAACCTGATTAGCATCTGTGTGTGTTACCTGTATACAATATAATATATATTATACTAGTGTTACATGTATACAATATAATATATATTATACTAGCGTTACCTGTATACAATATAATACATATTATACTAGTGTTACCTGTATACAATATAATATATATTATACTAATGTTACCTGTATACAATATAATATATATTATACTAATGTTACCTGTATACAATATAATATATATTATACGTACTAGTGTTACCTGTATACAATATAATATATATTATACTAGTGTTACCTGTATACAATATAATATATATTATACTAGTGTTACCTGTATACAATATAATATATATTATACTAGTGTTACCTGTATACAATATAATATATATTATACTAGTGTTACCTGTATACAATATAATATATATTATACTAGTGTTACCTGTATACAATATAATATATATTATACTAGTGTTACCTGTATACAATATAATATATATTATACTAGTGTTACCTGTATACAATATAATATATATTATACTAGTGTTACCTGTATACAATGTAATATATATTATACTAGTGTTACCTGTATACAATATAATATATATTATACTAGTGTTACCTGTATACAATATAATATATATTATACTAGTGTTACCTGTATACAATATAATATATATTATACTAGTGTTACCTGTATACAATATAATATATATTATACTAGTGTTACCTGTATACAATATAATATATATTATACTAGTGTTACCTGTATACAATATAATATATATTATACTAGTGTTACCTGTATACAATATAATATATATTATACTAGTGTTACCTGTATACAATATAATATATATTATACTAGTGTTACCTGTATACAATATAATATATATTATACTAGTGTTACCTGTATACAATATAATATATATTATACTAGTGTTACCTGTATACAATGTAATATATATTATACTAGTGTTACCTGTATACAATATAATATATATTATACTAGTGTTACCTGTATACAATGTAATATATATTATACTAGTGTTACCTGTATACAATATAATATATATTATACTAGTGTTACCTGTATACAATATAATATATATTATACTAATGTTACCTGTATACAATATGATATATATTATACTAGTGTTACCTGTATACAATATAATATATATTATACTAGTGTTACCTGTATACAATATAATATATATTATACTAGTGTTACCTGTATACAATATAATATATATTATACTAGTGTTACCTGTATGCAAGGCACAACGGACGGTTTAACTTCTCCCAAGGCAGCAGATGCTCCGTGTGGGTTGGAACCAGACATCAGCCAAGTGCTCTCCGCTACTACAATGCACATCAAGGAAGTCCCAAAAGTTAATTTTCTGCTAAATTGAATCGATTACTTTCCAAATAGTAATAGTTAACAGTAATAATTAATAGTAATAGGTAACAGTAATAGTTAACAGTAATAATTAGTAGCAATAGGTAACAGTAATAGTTAACAGTAATAATTAGTAGTAATAGTTAATACCATTCTGGTGCGAAGAAGCCAACTGATTAAGTTCCAAGAGCCAATCTTGTATGGTTAACTCATAGAGCTGGGACTCTATAGCCACCATTATGTATTCATCAAGCAGTAGTTTCAGTAGATTGAAGGAGGTGAGGCTGACAGCTTTCTCTCTTGTTAGACACTGCATCAGCTCTGCACCAAACGCTGACCAATTGTTGATAAAAAATCGATACTTCAGTGTGAACAGTTTTTTATTTCCATTGCAGGGCTGTAAGCAATAGAAGTAATGTCAGCAATAGAAGAACTGTCAGCAGTAGAAGTAATGTCAGCAATAGAAGTAATGTCAGCAATAGAAGTAATGTCAGCAATAGATGTAATGTCAGCAATAGAAGTAATGTCAGCAATAGAAGTAATGTCAGCAGTAGAAGTAATGTCAGCAATAGAAGTAATGTCAGCAATAGAAGTAATGTCAGCAATAGAAGTAATGTCAGCAATAGAAGTAATGTCAGCAGTAGAAGTAATGTCAGCAATAGAAGTAATGTCAGCTATAGAAGTAATGTCAGCAGTAGAAGTAATGTCAGCAATAGAAGTAATGTCAGCAATAGAAGTAATGTCAACAATAAAAGTAATGTCAGCAATAGAAGTAATGTCAGCAATAGAAGTAATGTCAGCAGTAGAAGGACTGTCAGCAATAGAAGTAATGTCAGCAATAGAAGTAATGTCAGCAATAGAAGTAATGTCAGCAATAGAAGTAATGTCAGCAATAGAAGTAATGTCAGCAATAGAAGTAATGTCAGCAATAGAAGTAATGTCAGCAATAGAAGTAATGTCAGCAATAGAAGTAATGTCAGCAATAGAAGTAATGTCAGCAATAGAAGTAATGTCAGCAATAGAAGGACTGTCAGCAATAGAAGTAATGTCAGCAATAGAAATAATGTCAGCAGTAGAAGGACTGTCAGCAATAGAAGTAATGTCAGCAATAGAAGTAATGTCAGCAGTAGAAGTAATGTCAGCAATAGAAGTAATGTCAGCAATAGAAGTAATGTCGGCAGTAGAAGTAACGTCAGCAATAGAAATAAAGTTAGCAATAGAAATAATGTCAGCAGTAGAAGTAATGTCAGCAATAGAAGTAATGTTAGCAATAGAAATAAAAGCAGCAATAAAAATAATGTCAGCAATGGCTAGATATAACCTTGACCACCCTCTGGCTGATGGTAGCATCAAGCCACTCCATAAATGCTTCTACCGTAGCTTGTCTGTGTAAGACTTCCTTCAGTTGCACCAGGACTAGAGTGAGTGCAATAAACATAGTGTCATGCCTTTAATCAACAATATACAGGTGTTGCCTTGGAAGAAGGCTGATGGATGGTGGATGGTGGGTGGTGGATAGTGGCTGGTTGATGGTGGGTGGTGGACGGTTGATGATGAGTGGTGGATAGTGGCTGGTTGATGGTGGGTGGTGGACGGTTGATGATGAGTGGTAAACAATAAAGCAATGCAAGTCTTTTATAATATAGTCTAACCAACTTACAATCATTCTCCACTTGAATCTGTTGGCTACTGGAAGTTGTCTCCAAATGGACATTGTTCACATCGACTACTATCTGGTTAACCATTCGGCAGTCATAAAGGATCGGTCTTACCATCTATAAGCAGTGTACTATATCATCTCAACATGTACTATATATAGTAACAACCTAGGTAGCATATCATCTCAACATGTTCTATATATTGTAACAACCTATGTAGCATATCATCTCAACATGTTCTTTTACTAAATTGTTTATTAAATCATATAATATATTGGAATTGCTACTTGGGCAAGGCGTAGAAATGTAGCTTGTCTCCTTAGAGCTTGAACAAACAGCTGCGCAGCATTCAGCTTGCTACTTATCAATGCCATAGACAATCCAGCCAATGA
Organism: Cryptosula pallasiana; assembly: GCA_945261195.1. Taxonomy (NCBI): domain Eukaryota; kingdom Metazoa; phylum Bryozoa; class Gymnolaemata; order Cheilostomatida; family Cryptosulidae; genus Cryptosula; species Cryptosula pallasiana. The sequence continues at coordinate 51,015,864 of OX183133.1, read as the reverse complement.
TTGCTGTGTCCATGCCTCCCAGCTGTTAGCTAGTCTCTGCACATCGGCCAACAAGCTGCAAGCACAATGGAGCCAATTGCATCTATGCCAGAGTTTGTGTTGGTCTAATGATAAGCTTTGTTCTTTTTGCTTTTGAAGGATCTATTACATATACTGATTGCCTTCAATGGGCTATCAATCAGCGCAATCACAATCCTGGCTGCTCGCACTTTTGGCCTCTAGTTACTCCTTTTGTCTCTATATCCTCTACCTACACTCCAGGTATCTCTCTCCTACCTACACTCCAGGTATCTCTCTCCTACCTACACTCCAGGTATCTCTCTCCTACCTACACTTCAGGTATCTCTCTCCTACCTACACTCCAGGTATCTCTCTCCTACCTACACTCCAGGTATCTCTCACCTACCTACACTCCAGGTATCTCTCTCCTACCTACACTCCAGGTATCTCTCACCTACCTACACTCCAGGTATCTCTCTCCTACCTACACTCCAGGTATCTCTCTCCTACCTACACTCCAGGTATCTCTCTCACCTACCTACACTCCAGGTATCTCCCTCACCTACCTACACTCCAGGTCCCACTCTCTCCTACCTACACTCCAGGTATCTCTCACCTACCTACACTCCAGGTATCTCTCTCCTACCTACACTCCAGGTATCTCTCTCCTACCTACACTCCAGGTCTCACTCTCTCCTACCTACACTCCAGGTATCTCTCTCTCCTACCTACACTCCAGGTATCTCTCTCGCCTACCTACACTCCAAGTTCTCTCTCACCTACCTACACTCCAGGTATCACTCTCACCTACCTACACTCTAGGTCTCTCTCTCTCCTACCTACACTCCAGGTCTCTCTCTCTCCTACCTACACTCCAGGTATCTCTCTCTCCTATCTACACTCCAGGGCTCACTCTCTCCTACCTACACTCCAGGTCTCACTTTCTCCTACCTACACTCCAGGTCTCTCTCTCCTACCTACACTCCAGGTCTCTCTCTCACCTACCTACACTCCAAGTATCTCTCTCTCCTATCTACACTCCAGGTCTCACTCTCTCCTACCTACACTCCAGGGCTCACTCTCTCCTACCTACACTCCAGGTCTCTCTCTCTCCTACCTACACTCCAGGTATCTCTCTCACCTACCTACACTCCAGGTATCTCTCTCTCCTACCTACACTCCAGGTATCCCTCTCTCCTATCTACACTCCAGGTCTCACTTTCTCCTACCTACACTCCAGGTATCTCTCTCCTACCTACACTCCAGGTCTCTCTCTCCTACCTACACTCCAGGTCCCACTCTCTCCTACCTACACTCTAGGTCTCTCTCTCTCCTACCTACACTCCAGGTCTCACTCTCTCCTACCTACACTCCAGGTATCTCTCTCTCCTACCTACACTCCAGGTATCTCTCTCGCCTACCTACACTCCAAGTCTCTCTCTCACCTACCTACACTCCAGGTATCACTCTCACCTACCTACACTCTAGGTCTCTCTCTCTCCTACCTACACTCCAGGTCTCACTCTCTCCTACCTACACTCCAGGTATCTCTCTCTCCTACCTACACTCCAGGTATCTCTCTCGCCTACCTACACTCCAAGTCTCTCTCTCACCTACCTACACTCCAGGTCTCACTTTCTCCTACCTACACTCCAGGTCTCTCTCTCCTATCTACACTCCAGGTCTCACTTTCTCCTACCTACACTCCAGGTCTCTCTCTCACCTACCTACACTCCAGGTCTCACTCTCTCCTACCTACACTCCAGGTCTCACTTTCTCCTACCTACACTCCAGGTCTCTCTCACCTACCTACACTCCAGGTCTCTCTCTCCTACCTACACTCCAGGTATCTCTCTCACCTACCTACACTCTAGGTCTCTCTCTCTCCTACCTACACTCCAGGTCTCACTCTCTCCTACCTACACTCCAGGTCTCACTCTCTCCTACCTACACTCCAGGTCTCTCTCTCACCTACCTACACTCCAGGTATCCCTCACCTACCTACACTCCAGGTCTCTCTCTCACCTACCTACACTCCAGGTATCTCTCTCCTACCTACACTCCAGGTATCACTCTCACCTACCTACACTCTAGGTATCTCTCACCTACCTACACTCCAGGTATCACTCTCACCTACCTACACTCTAGGTCTCTCTCTCTCCTACCTACACTCCAGGTATCTCTCACCTACCTACACTCCAGGTATCACTCTCACCTACCTACACTCCAGGTCTCACTCTCTCCTACCTACACTCCAGGTATCTCTCTCCTACCTACACTCCAGGTATCTCTCACCTACCTACACTCCAGGTATCACTCTCACCTACCTACACTCCAGGTCTCACCCTCACCTACCTACACTCCAGGTCTCACTCTCTCCTCTACCTACACTCCAGGTCTCTCTCTCACCTGCCTACACTCCAAGTATCTCTCTCTCCTACCTACACTCCAGGTATCTCTCTCACCTACCTACACTCCAGGTCTCACCCTCACCTACCTACACTCCAAGTATCTCTCTCGCCTACCTACACTCCAGGTATCTCTCTCACCTACCTACACTCTAGGTCTCTCTCTCTCCTACCTACACTCCAGGTCTCACTCTCTCCTACCTACACTCCAAGTATCTCTCTCTCCTACCTACACTCCAGGTATCTCTCTCACCTACCTACACTCCAAGTATCTCTCTCGCCTACCTACACTCCAGGTATCTCTCTCACCTACCTACACTCTAGGTCTCTCTCTCTCCTACCTACACTCCAGGTCTCACTCTCTCCTACCTACACTCCAAGTATCTCTCTCTCCTACCTACACTCCAGGTCTCTCTCTCTCCTACCTACACTCCAGGTATCACTCTCTCCTACCTACACTCTAGGTCTCACTCTCTCCTACCTACACTCCAAGTATCTCTCTCTCCTACCTACACTCCAGGTATCTCTCTCACCTACCTACACTCCAGGTCTCTCTCTCTCCTACCTACACTCCAGGTCTCACTTTCTCCTACCTACACTCCAGGTCTCACTCTCTCCTACCTACACTCCAGGTCTCTCTCTCTCCTACCTACACTCCAAGTCTCTCTCTCTCCTACCTACACTCCAGGTATCTCCCTCTCCTACCTACTATCTACCCACATTCATAACTATATCATTTATCTGCATGCCTTACCTCTTGCTTCCTGTCATCCACCAGATCTGTTCTTTTAACTAACCATCGCATACAATTTAATTCCTTGGCATTTGTACATATGTGTATGTGCAGACCTTGACCTTTACACAACTACATGTACATATGTGTATGTGCAGACCTTGACCTTTACACAACTACATGTACATATGTGTATGTGCAGACCTTGACCTTTACACAACTACATATACATATGTGTATGTGCAGACCTTGACCTTGACTCCATGTATTATTTTCTCAAAACGTAAATGAATATGCGAGCAAAAAACTAGCACTGGTCTGAAATCCAAAAACGAGCAGAACTGGTATTGGGGAATTGTCTATACTTACGAACGGTTGTCACATTATAATGCCTGTATACAGTGTTGCTAACACACCTGTCGGACACCTCCTGCATTGTACACGGAATCAGCACATCGATGAGTGAGTTAAACAATATGGTGTCGCAATATGTCAGCAGTCGTATGACTAGCTCATGCTCCAACAATGCTGCCAGGTGTGTGGGTAAATCTTGCCAAAAGTGCAGCAGCTGATTGGCTATCTGTGAGAGAGGTCACATGACAGGCTCAGTGCAACACTATTCTTTAAATGAAAAAAATTGCGTATCAGTTATTGAGATAAGTTTGTCTCACCTCGAAAAAGTGTGCAGCTACAACAGTGTCAAGGATAGATTGACAGTGAGCTCTGTACATCATCAGGAGTGTCTGCAACTGAAAGACAAGACAGGGCAATGTGATACTAGGAGAGTAAAAGAAAGATCTGTACTAGTGTACTAGTGTGCTAGTGTGCTAGTGTACTAGTGTACTAGTGTACTAATGTACTAGTGTACTAATGTACTAGTGTACTAGTGTGCTAGTGTACTAATGCGCTAGTGTACTAGTACACTAGTATGCTAGTGTGCTAGTGTACTGGAACACTAGTATACTAGTACACTAGTACACTAGTACGCTAATGTACTAGTGTGCTAGTGTGCCAGTGTACTAATGCGCTAGTGTACTAGTGTGCTAGTGTACTAATGCGCTAGTGTACTAGTGTACCAACATACTGGTGTACTAATGAGACATTTTAGTATACTCTACTAGTATCTGAAGGAGAGTCTGACGGGCACAGTAAAATCCATTCCTAATACACTGCAGTGCATAAACATATATTTCGCTGTTTGAAAGAAAGCAGAACAGCTGGCAACAGTTACCTTATACCAGAAGCACCACTCGGCAATTTAGCTTTTCTGTTACAAAACTCTAATTTCTAATAGACATCATACCATTGATGTCTCATTGACTCGTTGATTGGTGTTATAGTTTACTGCTGTGCCGGTGTTCCACTTTTGCGAGCGAAAATAAAAAAAGCTAAAGTGAATAGTAGCTGTATAAGCTCATTCATGGCAAAGAGAAGACAAAAGCAAACATTGCATGAAATATACTGAGCAAACAACTTCTGATAATTAATTCCCTGATCGATTTTGGTTCCACTTGAAAAGAGTTTGCAAACATTCAGCCAATATTTTTGAATACTTCAACAGTGTTGATATCTTTGAACTATCTAGCTTTTTAGTTGCATAAAGTGTGCGCCAGCAGAACATTAGCTATTGTAAGAGGACCTTCCATGAGAGGCCTCGCATGTCATGACTAGTTACCTTATAAGGCTTTAATGCAAGAAAAATGTCCTGTCTAGCTCATGAGTAAATCTTCTCAATGAACCAAAGTTCTATTAACTGTACTTTTCAATAAATCAATCGGTGATAAATGCACTTTTCAATAAACCAATCAGTGATAAATGCATTTTTTAATAAACCAATCAGTGATAAATGCACTTTTCAATAAGCCAATCAGTTGTAAATGCACTTTTCAATAAACCAATCAGTGATAAATGCACTTTTCAATAAACCAATCAGTTATAAATGCACTTTTCAATAGATCAATCAGTGAGAAATGCACTTTTCGGTAAACCAATCAGTGATAACCGCACTTTTCAGTAAACCAATCAGTGATAACCGCACTTTTCAGTAAACCAATAAGGGTAATATAAAAGTGTCTAGAATAAATCTATGGTTTAAAAATAGAGACTAGACATGATGAAAAAAATAAAGCCCTAGTTCTATCCATGCCATGGAAGTGGCACATTAAAAGTCTTTGAACAGTCTTTCACTGTTAAATCAATACTTCTTCAGAATTGTATCATTTTAAATGTTGGTCAGGCGGGTCTTTTTTGACAGAAAAATTACCACCTGCCATAATAAGATATATTGAAAAACTTCATTCTAGTGTTTATTTCTGTATATTGAAGTAAACTTGCTGTGGAATGTTGGTACAAACCAAGGACAAGAACAATTCAACTCTTTAGTAATGGTTGGTGGCCCTGAAAAGGGCCGTTGTGGAATAGGCCCTTATGCTCAGCCTCCCTCTCTTTAGAGGTGAAGTGGACATCGCAGGCTACACAACGACCTCTCCTTCGGTGGACTCGCTCACGCTTTGCCAACTCCCGGAGATCTCTGCGCGAAAAGCTGCACTAGTAGCAAAAGAACGTGCTGCGGCTAATGGTAGCAGCTCAACACTGATGCTGCTAAGATGTCTCAGCAGTTTTATAGCATCAAAGCGAACGGACTGGTAAAATGAGTCATCGATAAATACCAATGGACAATTATTTTAAATAAACTGTGTTTGAGTAGACTTCTTTTTTTCTGTGTTCATTTTATATTTCTGTTTCATTTTCGATTTTTGTTTTTCTTCTAGCTATGGCACTTTATGAAAAACATTTTTATAAAATGATATTGATGCCAATAAAGTATTATATATATATATATATATAGCGAGAGCTGTGTAAACTCTGTCTAATGTAATCTACTCTTTGCATTGTTGTATAATGTTCCATTGTTGTAACTATTTTCTATTAAATATTATTATTTTATTATTACTATAAGTTACAAATTTGTGTTGTGGATGTGTAAATTATTATAAGTATTGTTAATCAGTGGTGACTAATTACAAGGCAAGTTAAATCATAATAAGAGTTTAGACTATCAACTGGGCCTGTCTTCGGTCCATTCACAGACTACTAACTGAGCCCAATTTCGATCCTGTTAGAGAATTGGCATAATTTTACTTCAATATTCATAAAATAAGCTGATAATATGAGCCTAATATGACATATAGTAGCAGATATAACATAGTAATATAGCATATAGTAGCAGATATAACATAGTAATATAGCATATAGTAGCAGATATAACATAGTAATATAGCATATAGTAGCAGATATAACATAGTAATATAGCATATAGTAGCAGATATAACATAGTAATATAGCATATAGTAGCAGATATAACATAGTAATATAGCATATAGTAGCCGATATAACGTAGTAATATAGCATATAGTAGCCGATAAAACATAGTAATATAGCATATAGCCACAGATATAACATAGTAATATAGCATATAGCCACAGATAAAACATAGTAATATTGTAATAGTTTTGCACCTTCTACTATGACACAACGGTATCACTCCAAAACTGTTTGCTATAATTCCGAGTCTACTCCGAATTAACGTTATCAACTTCACAGGGTCCACGACCCAGACACAGAATAACAGAGTTTTCACTAATAAATATTTATTCCATAATCTATTTAGCAATATTGTGGTAGATTTCAGTGCACTCTAGTAGTAGACAGGTAGTTTACACTAGAAACCTTGCGAAGCAATGCGCTAGACTTCTGCCCACAGCATTTGGTTAATAGCTGTTGGGTAGGAAGTCCTACTGTGCCGGTAGCATAGTAAGCAGGGCCGGTATTGACCCCTGCAGGGTCGGTAGTGACCTCTACCGACCCGGTACAGCTGTACTGGGCCGGTACAAGATGGCCGCCTTAGACGAGGATCTGCAAAGATGTCAGAGAACTTAGTCAAGGTCGTAAACAGGAAGTGCTTACCCCTAAAGTACCAACTTAGTGGACCTAATTCTATGTACAGCCTGGGAACCCTGTAGGAGCCGTCATTGGACAATTAGGAGAAAGGACTCCGCCCTTAGCCACTTGGCACCTCCCTTTATTATCTTGCATTGCATTGTGATTGGTTGAGTATTTATATAGTTAATGTAATTGGTTCAATTACTTCCTGTGCATTGTCTCTTATATGTTTTGTGTTCATTAGCTCTCCTATAAAAGGAGAGCTCCCACTGTTAATCTGTGCATTCATTTACAATGAGCCATGGCATATACTCTTATATTGCTAAACCCTAGAGGAATAATTACCCTCAGGACAGCTTAAGAATAAAGCCATTATAACAAACACTACTCGGTACTGTTTGTCTGAGCCATGGGCTCTTGCCTTACCGGGTAATTCAGTTGCCCTATACAGTTGTCACTGTCGGTCAGTACAGTGTCCCCTCTGGAGAGAGGTAGAATACTTGAGACTAGTGGATGTCCGTGGTAACAGACCGGAATCCATTACATTGGTGGCAGCGGTGGGATAAACGGTACCTTCCCACGCTGTGCTCTTTCACGCTACCCTCTGGCCCTGCGAATGCACTGCAGGCCAGCTACCACTGAAGAAGGAGAAGTGATCTACCGGGTGTAGATCTGGAGAGAGGAGGAGAAATTGATCTACCGAAGCAGTAGATCTGATGAAGCAATTGACACAAGATACTACCGGATTTCTCTGCAGGTTCGTTTGAGTGCGCTCCGAACTGCAGCAGCTATACCGGCACAGTATCCACTACTAAAGGCTGTCTGCATCAACCGTAGAGCTTGCTCCGTTTGCAACAGTCCAGTACAGACGCTACCGTATCTTCTACAGGCTCGTAGAGTTCGCTCCGACCTGGACATAGAGATACCGGCACTGTACAGAGAGAAGAGAGAGTCGTGTATCCGCTATACAGACTCAGCTACCAGAGGTTATTCAGCTTGGAGTGCTACTCAGCTGGTAACAGTGACCCCGGCACTGTATCCATTTACAGTGTCCCTACACTACTGCCTGTAGGCCCGTAGAGCTTCGCTCCGCCCTGCAGCAGTACAAGAAGTTTCGTAACGGTTGTTACAAGCGACGGAGTGCCAGATACTGCCACAGTATCCATTGGACCAACCCCTAGATCTGCTAGAGCCACTGGAAACACAGCTACCGACCCGGATCTCACCTATACCGGCCCGGGATCCAGTTGTACTGACCATTTCTTAGATTTGAGTTGAGATCACTCCTCTATCTGCAAAGAATGGCCACCCAGAGAGCACGCAGCGCTGGTCGAGCACCCGCTGGCAACCCAGAAGCTACAGCCATTGATAGATTGACCGAAGCATTGACGGCTATGATGAGGCCCAACCAAGACAATGCACCAGCTAGGCTAAAGGCTCCGAAGTTCGACGGTGAAGGAGACGTCGAGTACTTCATCAGTAGATTCGTTGAGGTAGCCGAAATGAATGAGTGGCCAGAGAACACGGCCATGTTGTACCTGAGAGATGCATTACGAGGTAAAGCATTGGACTGTGGAAAGCCTCCACAACTGCAGGGTATCTTTGCTGCACTGCGAGCACGTTTTGGGCTAACACCCAGGGAAGCTATGTCCCGGCTGACCAGCCTACGCCGCCAACACAAGACGTCGCTCCAAGAGCATGCAAGTGAAGTAGAGCACCTAGTGCGCGTTGCTTACGCAGATCTACCTCACCGACCCATGCAGAGGATGATGCTGGATATCTTCAGCACCACAGTTGGCAATGCTTACCTGCAAAGACACTTGTTGGCCATGCAACCCATTGACGTAGCCGAAGCAGTCAGGGCTGGCAACGAGTATATGCAGATAAAGACGCCGTTTGAAGAGCGCCAGGCTCATGTACGGATGTTGGAAGAGGATGCCGACGATGAGGAAGAGGAATGGATGAGGACGGTTGCCAAGGGCCCGTCTCAACGTGTCTCCACCGCTACTGCCGTACAGCAGACACACCACACCCCTACACCTGCCATACCGGATCCTATGACAACAGTCATGGACAGCCTGAAGCTATTGACAGAAGAGCTACGGTCGCTGAGAGCGGCCAGACAAGCAGCTCCCTCTCCACAGTTGGAGACGGCACCTGCAACGCGCTGTTGGGGCTGCGGGCAACCAGGCCACATGATGGGCACCTGCCCCCAAACTCAACGCGCAGTTCACTATGCAAATAACCCCAGACAGACGGGAAACGGCCGGCGCCCGCAGTAGCGCCACCGGCAGCTGACTGCAGCTGGGCAAGCCGGACCACACCCACAACCCCTTATAGTCCTGGAACTCTGAAGAAGAGTGGACAACCCCCCAGGAGAACACAAATGGCAGCGCCACCGCTGGAGCGACCTTACCAGGCCAGCTACTTCCTGGCTGGAAGGTTAGCCGGTAGACCAGCCTCCCTGTTGATTGACACAGGCTGCACCACCAACTTGCTGTCGAAGCATCTGTATCAGCAGTTGCCACAGTCAGTGAAGGACACGCTGCAACGCAGCGAGGCACATGGACTCATGGCTGACGGGTCTAGGATTCCCTTTTACGGTACCCTGCAAGTAAACTTGCAGCTTCGTAAGCTGAGGACGAGCATCAACTTCGTCATTAGTGACATCAATGAAGATGCCATAATTGGCATGCCGTTCCTCACCGTACACGAGTGTGCCCTACGGTTTCCAGACTCCCATGTCATCATTGACGGACATGTGCTACCTTGCACAGACAAGCACGGGCGGCCACTTAGTGATAGTGTCCGTCTAGCGCAAGCAGAGCTGACAGAGGACCCCCCTTACACCCCTGAAGAAGAGGCGGTACCCGTACAACCACCCGCTGTAGAGAGAACTACAGGCGAAAGGTACCAGGCTGTGGAGAGCCCACCGTCACAAGCAGATGGCAAAAAGTTTGAACCGGATCGGGCAACAACTGTAGGCGCTAGAGGCGAAACAGTGTTCTCCCCCCCGTTGGCTACGCCCCTGCGCAGGGGAGAAGGGAGCCCTGCTGCTGGAGAGAGGCAGCTGCCCTTCGACCATCAACCCTCTGTTAAAAGATGCAGAGCTGAAGCAAGCAAGCACCACACAGAGGCAGGCTATGAGAGCGCTCAACTGTGTCTATACGGGAATTCCCACCACCCGCCTAATGGAAAGGCAAGAAAAGCAGTAAACAGACCCAAAAAGACTGCAAGGGAGGTGCGGACCACATCACGCTTGGTTTCAAAAGACTCCCCAGGAGCTCCCCGACAACCTCCAGTGAACAGAATCACTGTAGCAGACCGTCGGAAGAAGTTGGAGAAGTGGCCAAAAACCCCCAGTACCCAAACACTTCCTGTGGAGCCAGACAGAGTGAGTCAGAGTTGTGAACAACACTGCAGCTCCAAGAAGCCACTCATATCCGCGAAAGTCATCAGAGGAGTAACACTCACTTACAAGATGTCCAACCATTGTCTGGAACTGAGCGACGCAGAGGATCTGCTGCTAAACTTGGATGACTATCCACCTGCCCAGTTAGAGAAAGAGCTGGAGACCATGCCCACAGCAGAGCTGTACACTAAGCCTGAGAAAGGAAAAGCTGAGGAGAAGGAGGAGGAGATCCAGCTAGCTAAGAAAGAAACAGAGGGTGAGCAATTAAATGCAGCATTTTCGAAATGGTTGTTTGAAAACTGCACGCCACGAGATCCGTTAGCACTACGGAGTGGCAGCCCGCCTAGCTATGCTAAACCTATACCTCTAGACTTACCATGCGCTGGTGACAGTAGAGTATGCGCTCTCCCACGAGTTGGGACTGCTGACACCCTCAGAAGGGCAGTAGATAAAAAAGAGCGGGAGATCAAGTGCCCACCACTTGATGCTGCCTGCCTGCCGGCCCGGGATGACTCCCTACCGGCCCGGAGCACCTCTATACCGGCCCGGGGCAACCCTGTACCGGCCCGGGGTCCTCCAGAGATTCAGTCAGGAGGGACTGAGAGGTTACAAGGCAGTAATTACCCTTGTAGAGCCTACCGAAGGAGGAAGCCTGTGGTGGCAGCTAAGGGTGAACGTCCCACGACGTCTTCACCACCAACCTTAGTGCCACACAGCACAGTGCACCACACCCCGGCACGGGATGTTGCTTGCACCCCCACGGTACAGTGGGAAGAGGAGAAAAGGCGCTGGCTTTCCTTAAATAAGGAACGGCGTTCTCCTAGGAGTAAGATACGGAAGGTTCTGTCGGCGCTAGAACTTCCAGGACCACTGCTCTCACCCATACATGACACTATGGTAGAGCAAGCTCCGCTGCAATACAGGCAGCCAATCAACACGTTGCATAAAAGTTATCATGCACCTTGTGTTGTAGACTCACGCTCCCAGGTGGACGTGACGCCGAGGCTCACCATAAGGTTGGTGCAAGCACCTAGCCCTACTGCAGAGGAGAAGGCAGAGGAGACTGAGGAGAAGGTGCCAGACCCAGTTACACCTACGTTGGACGACGAGCCAACCACCTCATGGAAGGAGGATGGAAGACGGAACCCCACAAGATGGCGCATGCTGCGCTGGGTCACCTCGGAGACAGAGGAGCGGGTGGAACACCTGTTGAAAGAAGCCGTAGACTACACTTGTACCAAGTGTAATTACCAGGCCAGGAACATGCGGCAGCTCAGGGTACACACGCTGCATCACTATCTAAGACATTACTGTCGGTGCCACTACGCGAGCGAGAGCCGCGACGCGGTGTACTCCCATCAGAGCAAGTTTGATGCGCCAGGAAATGCTATGCACTACCAGAAGACGGGGATCATATACACTGTTGATCGCCCTAGCTACTCCCGCTTCTGTGAGTTTGTCAGGTGGAACAATGCATCCAAGTTCAGGCGATGCCAGCCTACACACCAAGGGGAACCAACTCCCAAGGTACCTGTGAAGAAGCGACTGGGCTCTCCAGTACAAAGGGAAGCTCCGAAGAGGAAAGATGAAAAGAAAGGCATGCTCACGCCAACTCTTACCGGGTATAGAATACCCAAACGGACAGCTAGTCCACCTAGTGCAACTTGCCCACCAGAGCCAGAAGTTGCCAGTACTGAGCCAGGAGAGGTGGACGTGCCCAGACCGTCACTTCACTTCCTACAACACAGTGACCGTCTAGCCACACAGATAGAGGATCACGTCACTACTCTGGAGAAGCAGCTGGGAGAGCTGCGGAGGCTGCTGATCAGCCAGACTCTGTCGGAGGGACAGACGACTGTGGCTAAAGCCGAAGCGCGGCTTGTCACTACAGAGGTTGAGCGGTTGCGCCAGCAAGCCACCAGCCTGAGGGGCGCTCTCTACTGAACGAGACGCCGGACACTGTATATATGCTATTAAATATATACTCTTGTTCTATGATATATATCTGTTATGCAATCAAATATATAACCTGGGTACGAGTGTTACCCCCCACACATATCTGCACTTGATATTTTATTATTAAAGCCAGGCTATGACTTTAATGGAGAGAGGTATGTGGTAGATTTCAGTGCACTCTAGTAGTAGACAGGTAGTTTACACTAGAAACCTTGCGAAGCAATGCGCTAGACTTCTGCCCACAGCATTTGGTTAATAGCTGTTGGGTAGGAAGTCCTACTGTGCCGGTAGCATAGTAAGCAGGGCCGGTATTGACCCCTGCAGGGTCGGTAGTGACCTCTACCGACCCGGTACAGCTGTACTGGGCCGGTACAAAATGGCCGCCTTAGACGAGGATCTGCAAAGATGTCAGAGAACTTAGTCAAGGTCGTAAACAGGAAGTGCTTACCCCTAAAGTACCAACTTAGTGGACCTAATTCTATGTACAGCCTGGGAACCCTGTAGGAGCCGTCATTGGACAATTAGGAGAAAGGACTCCGCCCTTAGCCACTTGGCACCTCCCTTTATTATCTTGCATTGCATTGTGATTGGTTGAGTATTTATATAGTTAATGTAATTGGTTCAATTACTTCCTGTGCATTGTCTCTTATATGTTTTGTGTTCATTAGCTCTCCTATAAAAGGAGAGCTCCCACTGTTAATCTGTGCATTCATTTACAATGAGCCATGGCATATACTCTTATATTGCTAAACCCTAGAGGAATAATTACCCTCAGGACAGCTTAAGAATAAAGCCATTATAACAAACACTACTCGGTACTGTTTGTCTGAGCCATGGGCTCTTGCCTTACCGGGTAATTCGGTTGCCCTATACAGTTGTCACTGTCGGTCAGTACAGTGTCCCCTCTGGAGAGAGGTAGAATACTTGAGACTAGTGGATGTCCGTGGTAACAGACCGGAATCCATTACAATATATAAGTGGTACTTAGCAAGATCCACTAGACTTCTGCTTCAAATGCACAAACAAAACTCCTTTTATAGGAGAAGCAAAGGAAAGTTCACCCCCTTATTATTAGGGTGAAACAATTATACAATATAACAGTAAAAATGCAACAATCAAAACATACAATACAAATTTGTACACAAAGTCAGCCAATGATATCAGTAAGCACATGTCAAAGTGTGCTGGGCATCTTTTCCCGCTCGTTTTCCTTGCTTGGCATTCTTTCACTCTTTATTAGGGCATTTTGGTACTTTTCCACTCCTTATTAGGGCATCTATCACTTAGCCTGCTCTCCAAGCCACCGTACTCTGTTCAGCTACTTTCTGAGGTGGGCATCCAGCCCTATAGGCCCAAGGCTAACTGTACCAACCTCTTTGTATACTGGCCCGGGGTAGCTGACTGGGGGTAGACCCGGGGTAGGTTATATATGGTATATAGGGTCTATACAGGGTCTATACAGGGCAGGGGTCTTCGGTATCTATTTTTGTGGGGGAATTTGTAGCGAGGCGGAAGGGGAAGGGATCAGGGGTTATGTATGACTTATTGATTGACAGGACAAGGGGGGGGGGCCTAGGGGTGGGGACTGGGGGGTTGACTATATCATGTAAATCTCTCACAATATAGCATATAGCCACAGATATAACACTACAATATAACACAGTTGTAGATATAACACTACAATATAACACAGTTGTAGATATAACACTACAATATAACACAGTTGTAGATATAACACTACAATATAACACAGTTGTAGATATAACACTACAATATAACACAGTTGTAGATATAACACTACAATATAACACAGTTGTAGATATAACACTACAATATAACACAGTTGTAGATATAACAATACAATATAACACAGTTGTAGATATATGAGAAATAACCAATTACAAGCCAACTTGACCAATTTCTCATATCTACAGATAATATTGTTATGAAGTCTGACCGTTGCCATAGCACACACTCTCTATCATATGAAGAAGACAATGTTATCAGGTGGAAAGCAATATAATTGTTTTGTCACGTTACGTACTAAGGCCAGGGAACGCTTTCATTGTGTGCAGTCAAAGTTACATTGTGAGATAAGAGCGCCTCAGCAGAATAGACATTATTTGCGCAGCCTATCAAATATGATAAAACATTTAATTTCGGCAGCAAATCAATTAGAGCGCTGAGGTGGTGCAATTTTACAGTGGACAAGTGTAGAGTGGTGGACAAGTGTAGAGTGGTGGACAAGTGTTGAGTGGTGGACAAGTGTTGAGTGGTAGACAAGTGTTGAGTGGTGGACAAGTGTTGAGTGGTGGACAAGTGTTGAGTGGTAGACAAGTGTTGAGTGGTAGACAAGTGTTGAGTGGTAGACAAGTGTTGAGTGGTGGACAAGTGTTGAGTGGTAGACAAGTGTTGAGTGGTGGACAAGTGTTGAGTAGTGGACAAGTGTTGAGTGGTAGACAAGTGTTGAGTGGTGGACAAGTGTTGAGTAGTGGACAAGTGTTGAGTGGTAGACAAGTGTTGAGTGGTGGACAAGTGTTGAGTGGTAGACAAGTGTTGAGTGGTGGACAAGTGTTGAGTAGTGGACAAGTGTTGAGTGGTAGACAAGTGTTGAGTGGTAGACAAGTGTTGAGTGGTGGACAAGTGTTGAGTGGTAGACAAGCAGTGGAACGCTATTAAAAGTATGACGGCCTATCAGCACATTGTATGAAAAACAATTTTCTAGTTAGTATTATTGCAGATGTTGGTGCGTTCTTACTCACTTTAGAACCATCTAGAGCTGGAGGCAGCTTCAGACTGTAACAGCTGGGAAACTCCGGCAAAACTGAGCCAAGTTTGGAAGATAAACTGTACTTTCTCGTGAATCCAGCCTGCAATATGATATAGATAGAAATATACCTAGATACATAGGTATGTTACCTTATACATAGGTATGCTACCTTATACATAGGTATGTTACCTTATACATGGGTATGTTACCTTATATATAGGTATGTTACCTTATACATAGGTATGTTACCTTATACATAGGTATGTTACCTTATACATAGGTATGTTACCTTATACATAGGTATGTTACCTTATACATAGGTATGTTACCTTATACATAGGTATGTTACCTTATACATAGGTATGTTACCTTATACATAGGTATGTTACCTTATATATAGGTATGCTACCTTATATATAGGTATGTTACCTTATACATAGGTATGTTACCTTATATATAGGTATGCTACCTTATATATAGGTATGCTACCTTATATATAGGTATGCCACCTTATATATAGGTATGTTACCTTATACATAGGTATGTTACCTTATACATAGGTATGTTACCTTATACATAGGTATGCTACCTTATACATAGGTATGCTACCTTATACATAGGTATGCTACCTTATATATAGGTATGCCACCTTATATATAGGTATCTACTTTATGTAGGCTTACATATACATGTAGATACCTACCTTTTATATATATGTGTTTTACTAATGCAAATGCACTCAGATTACATGCAAACAATGACCTAATAAACACTTACCTCACCAATAAACACTTACCTCACCAATAAACACTTACCTCACCAATGAACACTTACCTCACCAATAAACACTTACCTCACCAATAAACACTTACCTCACCAATAAACACTTACCTCACTAATGAACTTGGAGCCTGAAAATCTACAATGAGAGGCAAAAATTTAGAGTGGGAAGAAGCAAGCAATAAAACCATACACGCCATAGACTTAGAGACCATAGACTTGGAAATATCTTATAAGATTTTAGTCTATACCAAGGCAGCCCAAACGATTTGCGAAAAGGGCCAAATTCCGAAATTGTGTCACACTGAGGGCCAAATTTAGCCTATTTTTCAGCTTGTTGCTATTACGAGGAAGGAAAGTCTATTTTCATTAGACTATATACATATAATACATAAATCGGAGTAAAAATATATATATATCTATATTAGTGACGAAAACTATCAACTTATTGCTATAGTATACAAATGCAAATAACAGTAGAGCTGTATATATAGGCATCTATATAATTATTGATCTAAACTCTTGTTATGTATTTTCTATGAATCTATTTCATGTAGTATTGAAGTTCTCATATTTCAACAGGAGATACCAAATGTCTTCTTTCCTGCCATTACATCTCAATAACAATATCTGTAGCTTCAACACAGCGCAGTCTCAAAGCTGTTATGAGTGTTCGGGATTGAGAGATGATCTAAGCATGGTCTTGTAGCCATTTTGTCTGCAGATCATAGATTAATATTGGTAGGTAGAACCAAAGATGGTCAACTTCTTCCAGCCAAGCCAGTTGTTACTGGATACCTCTCAATAGGAACATGCTCTGACCAATAGAAACATGAGTTGTTAGCTCCAATTCTGCAGCATTTGCTTAGATGTCACACAAATCTAAGTGCACTTTGTGTGCATCTATTCTAGTAAATATTTCTTTAGCCAATCTTTGCACTCTGCATTCACTGAGGCATTCATGGGATTGCTCACAAATTGAATATTGGCATGAATGTTTGCAAGCTCCTGAAACTGACATGGACAATTCAATCTGCACTTTGATGATTGCAATATCCCACTTTGGACAAAAGCCCTTCAGAGATGAAAAGAAGTTTTGCTCTTTTTGTCACTCATCGGAGAAAACCTCAACTTTCCTTTGAATGGCTCAATTGACATCCAAAACTTCAACACGATCAGTCATATCCTTGCATCTCCAGGTTTACAATATTCATGCGTTTAAAGAAATCCACAAGAAGTACCAGAGCGCACATATTCCTAGCTGAACAAATAAATTCCCTGTGTTTATCAGAAATCTCATGTGCATTCAGAAACAACAGAACCTCTGATTGCAGCTTCCATAGCTAACACGTCGTGCTTGCAAAGAAATCTGACTTCATTAAGTGTTAGCAGATCTTTATGTTCAAGGTCACATCTTTCCGAGAAAGTTTGTAGCTGCCGATGTAGCAGTGCTGATTTTGATTTCAGAACATTTATGAGTTTCATTGAGATTTTCATGACAGATTTAAAGTTGTTGTCAAGTTTAGCGTGCAGAACCAATTGATAAATAATACAGTGAAATTCCAGCAAGTGAGGCTAGGGTTCTTTCCTTCCAGCAAATGAGGCGAGGGTTCCTTCCTTCCAGCAAGTGAGGCTAGGGATCTTTCCTTCCAGCAAGTGAGGCTAGGGATCTTTCCTTCCAGCAAGTGAGGCTAGGGTTCCTTCCTTCCAGCAAGTGAGGCTAGGGATCTTTCCTTCCAGCAAGCCCATGCGTCAGTCCTATCATGGCTGGTGCACCACCCGTTGCAACATGACAATTCTTTCAGGACCCAGCTTGAGATCTGCCAGAGTTTGCATCAATGGCTTCAATGCTACCAACCCTCTTTTCTTGTCTTGCATACCGATGAAGGCGAGAAATGCCTCTCTGAACGAGTGATCATTGCAAAATCTAACAAAGATAACCAACTGTGCCACACCTCTGACATCAGCTGACTTGCTGACTTTTCTCACAATCATTTTTTATTTACTGAGAACCAGGGGGCCACTATTTCAGGGGCTGAGGGGGGGGGCACTTTTGGCCCCTGGACCGCAGATTGGGCAGCCCTGCTCTATACCATAGACTTGTAACCTACTGCAGATTGCTTCCTCTATCAGCAATACTACTAAGGATATCCTGTTTAAAACTATAAACCAGAGCATCAACAGACATCTCAGCAACAAATTGTCCAACCTGAAAGCCTTAAAAATCCAATGCGGAAGAAACATTAGAGAAACCTTAAAGAAGCCTTAGAGAAACCTAGAGAAATCTAGAGAAACTTTAGAGTAAACTTAGTTAACATAAAAAAGAAATAAATTTAAAGAGGTATTTTAAAAACCACAAAACTAGCTGATATGCAACAGGTCATCGAGCGGCACAATTACAATACCTCACGGACTAGAAACGACAGCAGTAGCAAAGCAGACGACTACCTCATGGACTAGAAATGACAGCAGTGGCAAAGCAAACAACTACCTCACGGACTAGAAACGACAGCAGTAGCAAAGCAGACGACTACCTCACGGACTAGAAACGACAGCAGTAGCAAAGCAGACGACTAGCTCACAGACTAGAAACGACAGTTTGATCTATCAATGGAAAGCAGCACAGTAAATAACGAGCAGGACACCGGGTTATACCTGACACAGCAAAGCAATACTAACTATATATGTACTAACTATACATGTACTAACTATACATGTACTAACTATACATGTACTAACTATACACGTACTAACTATACATGTACCAACTATACATGTACTAACTATACATGTACTAACTATACATGTACTAACTATACATGTACTAACTATACATGTACTAACTATACATGTACTAACTATATATGTACTAACTATACATGTACTAACTATACACGTACTAACTATACATGTACCAACTATACATGTACTAACTATATATGTACTAACTATACATGTACTAACTATACATGTACTAACTATATATGTACTAACTATACATGTACTAACTATACATGTACTAACTATACATGTACTAACTATACATATACTAACTATACATGTACTAACTATATATGTACTAACTATACATGTACTAACTATATATGTACTAACTATACATGTACTAACTATACATGTACTAACTACATATGTACTAACTATATATGTACTAACTATACATGTACTAACTATACATGTACTAACTATACATGTACTAACTATACATGTACTAACTATACATGTACTAACTATACATGTACTAACTATACATGTACTAACTATACATGTACTAACTATACATGTACTAACTATACATGTACTAACTATACATGTACTAACTATACATGTACTAACTATACATATACTAACTATACATGTACTAACTATATATGTACTAACTATATATGTACTAACTATACACGTACTAACTATATATGTATAACTATATATGAACTAACTATACATGTACTAACTATACATGTACTAACTATACATGTACTAACTATACACGTACTAACTATACATGTACTAACTATACATGTACTAACTATACATGTACTAACTATGGTAATTCACCTGGTAAGACCACTTGCAGAGTACATTGATTGGTAGTACTGGCTGGTCTCCTTTATACATATTCCGTAGTAGTGGTACCTGCAACAAATATATATATTGTATACTGTAGTTGTACAACATTACTAGTATATCTATATATTGTATACTGTAGTTGTACAACATTACTAGTATATCTATATATTGTATACTGTAGTTGTACAATATTACTAGTATATCTATATATTGTATACTGTAGTTGTACAACATTACTAGTATATCTATATATTGTATACTGTAGTTGTACAACATTACTAGTATATCTATATATTGTATACTGTAGTTGTACAATATTACTAGTATATCTATATATTGTATACTGTAGTTGTACAATATTACTATTATATCTATATATTGCATACTGTAGTTGTACAATATTACTATTATATCTATATATTGTATACTGTAGTTGTACAATATTACTAGTATATCTATATATTGTATACTGTAGTTGTACAATATTACTAGTATATCTATATATTGTACACTGTGGTTGAATACTTGCTTGGAATGGCCGCGAGTACCAAGGCGACGAGTTGTAATGTTGGGAAACTTTTGACGAATAACTTTTCCAAAAGTTGCTGCACAAGCCGGAGATAGACTGTGTTTCTGACAAAAGTCAATGTAATGGGAGTAGAGAATGCACCTTGGGATACAAACCCCATCGCAGATGCAATAGTTCTCTCCAAGCCTGTGAATAGCAAACACAAAAAGACAAATTAAACATACAACAACACATGTACAACAATACATGTACAACAATACATGTACAACAACACATGTACAACAACACATGTACAACAACACATGCACAACAACACATGTACAACAACACATGTACAACAACACATGTACAACAACACATGTATAACAACACATGTACAACAATGCATGTACAACAACATATGTACAACAATACATGTACAGCAATACATGTATAACAACACATGTACAACAACACATGTACAACCATACATGTACAGCAACACATGTACAACAATACATGTACAACAATACACATACAACAACACACATACCACAATACACATATAACAACACACATACAACATAAGACGTACCATTGATTGGTGAGAAACAACTGCTTCTTTCTTTCTTTACTTGACTTCCTGGTTTTGCTCTCAGCTACTTTTGCAACTAAAGAGATACATAGAAATATATGTAGATGTATATGTAGAGGTATATGTACATGTATATGTAGATGTATATGTAGAGGTACATGTAGATGTATATGTAGAGGTACATGTAGATGTATATGTAGAGGTATATGTAGATGTATATGTACATGTAGAGGTATATGTAGAGGTATATGTAGATGTATATGTACATGTAGAGGTACATGTAGATGTATATGTAGAGGTACATGTAGAGGTATATGTAGATGTATATGTAGAGGTACATGTAGATGTATATGTAGAGGTATGTGTAGATGTATATGTAGAGGTATACGTAGATGTATATGTAGAGGTATACGTAGAGGTATATGTAGAGATACATATACAGGTATATGTAAAGGTATGTATGCCACAAACACTGGCACCAAGTGAAATACCTGTACGAGCTGGTGTAGGTGATCTCATACTAACTACCAAATCTCAATGGACTTTCTCCTTGCCAATCAGACGTTCAAGTGCCCATGTTTTATGAGCTATGGAAAGCACTAAATCCTTATCTCTAGTCTCACTAGTCAAATAATGTGAAGAGGGTGAACTGTTTACAGCATGTACAACCATTACCTATCACCTAAACACCTCCCATGCCTACCTGCTGACACATCCTTGCTGCTACAGATCATCATGGTGGTGAGCAAATTATTCTAATGAAAAGCAAACAATAGAGTCAATAAATGATGGATTCTGTAAAAAGGAGTTGAAATTCTCACTCTATTCATATAACAGATGAGAAAATACAACAAATCTTGTGCACAAGTCAAATACGTCCGTGTACCGCCTTGTCTCAAACAAACGCTCTTCAAGCTTCCTATGCTTCAATGGAAATTTTGGTCCAGGTTCAACCATCATTTGCACTTGCTGTACACCAGGACTTTGTATTGCCAGATGGATTGGCGATATTGCAGTCTAGGAGTAGCCCTCTCCTGACTAAGCAATATAGCCATGTCATTGAATACATATACCAATAGACGATGTAAGGTTACATAAATACAAAGGTTGCCCAGCAGTTGTTACAGATTGACTACTCATGAGCCATGAGCAGATAAATGTATATAATGGAACAGTTGCACAGCATCTTCAGATCAAAGATGGGCTTCATGAGACTGTTACTGGTTTGGAATTTGCTTGAACCAAAGGAAGGTGCTGGCCTGCTGCTGGCCTGTGTCACGCATAGACATCAACACTCAATTCACTGTTTATACTAATCAGCAATCCTACTAGGAAACTCTTCCAGTTGATAAAAGTGTGCTACTGCAATGAATACTGTTTGATATCCTTTTATTCACTGAAGCAGGAAAATTTGTTACAGAAGGTGAGAGCTGACAACTCCGAGATAAACAATATATATGCATGGAGATTACAGCTGCTGTCGGCAGTTTGAGTACATGTACATTATAGATACATATAACATACACGTATATCATACATGTATAACATACATGTATATATGTATGTTATACATGTGTAAACAGTGTGGAGGGTGCGAACTACTTTATGTCACACAGAGCTGCCACCCCCCTTAGCACCCAGTAGTCTGCACTCTGGTTCAAGTTGGTACGCAGGTAAATCGATGTAATGTAGGTAAGATCTGTGCGGCAAGGCTTTTTATACACCGGACATTGGTAGAGGCGGGGCTCCTTATGCGCACCCGTGTTCACAGCATACATATGCACCACAGGCAATGTGCAGAAAAGTACCTTCTGTGTAGGTTCACACAGACGTATGTTCTTTCTATCCCAGCCTGCACCATCCAAGTACAGTCCATAGACATAGACTCCTGCAATGTACAAGCTATATGTACTAGATACTAAGTGTGTGTTACTACTATATAATATATACTAGTACTATATAATATATACTATATATATACTAGTACTATATAATATATACTATATATATATATAGTACTAACTTACATATACTATATGTATAACATATAAAACAGATACACACCCTCAGTGGGTGCATGCAGTATATCTTCCTTATTCATCTTTGTGACATCGTTGTATAGTGTCACACCATCCAATGCCCAGCCTTTGTGTGCCCGTGTCACTTCCTGTCTCATAGCAGTGAGAAATCCTTGGGCATTGAAGAAACCAGTCATCCAAAATAGATTAGGCCTTCCTGCGACATATAACACATAATGGATAGGTAAAATACCTAAGCACGTACACGTACAATATAAAATATGTAAGCACGTACACGTACATTATAAAATATACAAATGTTTAATATATAAAACAAAGATACAATATATATAAGTTGGAGGTATAATATAAAATGTACAGGTACATTACATAACATACATGTCTTATCTACACCATATGGTTGTCACCTGACTGGCAGACTCACCAACAAAACACCATTTGGAGAATTGTTCGTTTCTTTCAAGCAATTCTGTAAACCAAAAACCTAGGGTGCTACTTTGCCATGAAACCTTTCTCCACGTGCTCGGCACTCTGGCATCGTACATGTTGTCTAAGGCATCTCTCAACCCTTCTGACATTATTATTGTGCCTGCAATATATAAGTAGTATGTAGTGGTATATATAGTAACATATAGAAGTACTATGTAGTGGTATATATAGTAACATATAGAAGTAGTATGTAGTGGTATATATAGTAACATATAGAAGTAGTATGTAGTGGTATATATAGTAACATATATAAGTACTATGTAGTGGTATATATAGTAACATATATAAGTACTATGTAGTGGTATATATAGTAACATATAGAAGTAGTATGTAGTGGTATATATAGTAACATATAGAAGTAGTATGTAGTGGTATATATAGTAACATATAGAAGTACTATGTAGTGGTATATATAGTAACATATAGAAGTACTATGTAATGGTATATATAGTAACATATAGAAGTACTATGTAGTGGTATATATAGTAACATATAGAAGTAGTATGTAATGGTATATATAGTAACATATAGAAGTACTATGTAGTGGTATATATAGTAACATATAGAAGTAGTATGTAGTGGTATATATAGTAACATATAGAAGTACTATGTAGTGGTATATATAGTAACATATAGAAGTAGTATGTAGTGGTATATATAGTAACATATAGAAGTACTATGTAGTGGTATATATAGTAACATATAGAAGTAGTATGTAGTGGTATATATAGTAACATATAGAAGTAGTATGTAATGGTATATATAGTAACATATAGAAGTACTATGTAGTGGTATATATAGTAACATATAGAAGTAGTATGTAATGGTATATATAGTAACATATAGAAGTACTATGTAGTGGTATATATAGTAACATATAGAAGTAGTATGTAGTGGTATATATAGTAACATATAGAAGTAGTATGTAGTGGTATATATAGTAACATATAGAAGTAGTATGTAATGGTATATATAGTAACATATAGAAGTACTATGTAGTGGTATATATAGTAACATATAGAAGTAGTATGTAGTGGTATATATAGTAACATATAGAAGTAGTATGTAGTGGTATATATAGTAACATATAGAAGTAGTATGTAATGGTATATATAGTAACATATAGAAGTAGTATGTAGTGGTATATATAGTAACATATAGAAGTACTATGTAGTGGTATATATAGTAACATATATAAGTAGTATGTAGTGGTATATATAGTAACATATATAAGTAGTATGTAGTGGTATATATAGTAACATATATAAGCACTATGTAGTGGTATATATATAGTAACATATAGAAGTACTATGTAGTGGTATATATAGTAACATATAGAAGTAGTATGTAGTGGTATATATAGTAACATATATAAGTAGTATGTAGTGGTATATATAGTAACATATATAAGTACTATGTAGTGGTATATATAGTAACATATAGAAGTAGTATGTAATGGTATATATAGTAACATATAAAAGTACTATGTAGTGGTATATATAGTAACATATATAAGTAGTATGTAGTGGTATATATAGTAACATATATAAGTAGTATGTAATGGTATATATAGTAACATATAAAAGTACTATGTAGTGGTATATATAGTAACATATATAAGTAGTATGTAGTGGTATATATAGTAACATATAGCAGCAGATACCGTCAACAGCCAACTTGAGATCATTCAGTGTTGTTCTCACAACCGATATCACTCTCTGCATCCTGTCAATTTCCTGTTTGAGAAAGATGTTGAGTGGTTGCAAGTGCCCCATTTTTTTTAACCTCTCTTTCACTTCATGCACCAGATAATTGGCTGGCAACTTTTCAAGCATTTCTTCAGCAAGTTTGTAAACTGTAGCCTCCCTGGTCTCCCCACCTCCACCTACGGGTACATTACACGTGCGTTACATAACCTATATACACTTCCACACACATTACACGTGCATTACATAACATATACACACTTCCACACACGTTACATAACATATATACACTTCCACACACATTACATAACATATACACACTTCCACACACATTACAGAACATATATACCCTTCCACACACATTACATAACATATACACACTTCCACACACATTACATAACATATATACACTTCCACACACATTACATAACATATATACCCTTCCACACACATTACATAACATATACACACTTCCACACACATTACATAACATATATACACTTCCACACATATTACATAACATATACACACTTCCACACACATTACACATGCGTTACATAACATATATACACTTCCAAACACGTTACACGTACATTACATAACATATATACACTTCCAAACACGTTACACGTACATTACATAACATATATACACTTCCAAACACGTTACACGTACATTACATAACATATATACACTTCCACACACATTACACGTATGTTAAATAACATATATACAATTATACACACACATATTACACATCCACGTATATGAATAAATGACTTACCACCAGAATCTTTAGGCTGAATGTTCATAATTGTATCTAGCACCTCCTTAGCCATAGTGCTTTGGTACGTTATGTCTGCGTTAGGGTGAAGGCCAAATGCTTCAGGTGAATCAACCAATGGCAGCTGATCGACAAAATCCAGCACATCCTCCAATTTACCCAGCCTTGGAATTTTGTAACCTAAAATCGCAAGAAAACCGGTGAGTTGTGTGGGCTAAAGGACTGTGGACTAAAGGACTGTGGACTAAAGGGTTGTGGACTAAAGGACTGTGGACTAAAGGGTTGTGGACTAAAGGGTTGTGGACTAAAGGGTTGTGGACTAAAGGGTTGTGGACTAAAGGGTTATGGACTAAAGGGTTATGGACTAAAGGACTGTGGACTAAAGGGTTGTGGACTAAAGGACTGTGGACTAAAGGACTGTGGACTAAAGGGTTATGGACTAAAGGGTTATGGACTAAAGGACTGTGGGTTAAAGAGATGTGGGTTAAAGAGATGTGGGCTTAGAACTAAATTAAAAAAAGTTTGACAATTTTTAGTTTCTAAAAAATTTATCAGATATGATTATATGTACATATACATACATACGTTACATATATATATTACATATAGAAATCCTTAGATAATTATATATAAAAGTCTTGAGATAATTAGATATACAAGCTGTTGAATTGTTAGATATACAAGTTGTTGGATTGTTAGATATATAAACCTGTAATCATTTAAATATACAAACCCGTATAGAACTGAAATGCGTCACTAAACATTTGATCACTGAACCATACTTTAGCGAATGTGTTCAACAATCTCTTGTCAAAATCATCTGTCACTCGGCCACCATATTGCACTTCACCGATCATGTACCTCACCTTTGAAACATCCAAATATGTATATAAAATAATGCCATCCCGCAGCCAAATGTCATCAACTGCACCATCAACTTCATGACTACGTAATTTATACCATACACAACTACTTGTTATAAAGTATATAACTACTTGTTATAAAGTATATAACTACTTGTTATAAAGTATATAACTACTTGTTATAAAGTATATAACTACTTGTTATAAAGTATATAACTACTTGTTATAAAGTATATAACTACTTGTTATATACTATGTAACTACTTGTTATATACTATATAACTACTTGTTATATACTATATAACTATATGTTAAAACGTATATAACTACTTGTTACAAAAGTATATAACTACTTGTTATAAAGTATATAACTACTTGTTATAAAGTATATAACTACTTGTTATAAAGTATATAACTACTTGTTATAAAGTATATAACTACATGTTATAAAGTATATAATTACTTGATATAAAGTAAAATGTAATTACTTAAAATTTACTGCAAAGCAAATTACGAAACCAAACAAAATAACTCACAGTGTTCCAAGAAACACCCTTTTTGATATCACAATCATCTAAATGATTTTGAAAGAATTGCACTGTTGCAGCCCAGTCAGATTGATTAAACTCGTATGGTATGTTCCAACCAAGTGGTCCAAACTTTCTTCTCTCCTGCACAACGGTGTGTAGGAATGATATTGAGTATAACATTGGTTTCCATTGATGCATATTACTGACATCCAACATATCCTGTGTGATACCTTCAACACAACAATACATAACATGTATGTTTTAGCTGTCTACACCAGTGTGTCCATAACGCTATATTCCCCTTGAATACAATTTATGATTTATAACAACCCTGAAATAGGCATTTGTTCCCAGACTAGAGATAGGATCCCTGATTTGTTCCAAGACTAGAGATCGGATCCCTGATTTGTTCCCAGACTAGAGATAGGATCCCTGATATGTTCCCAGACTAGAGATAGGATTCCTGATTTGTTGAGTTAGAACCCCTAGTCTGTCAATAAATATGGCTGCCAATCATAGAGGTGAATGCATGCCAAGTCTACACCCAACAACACTGTACCACTATAACCAGCAGCAGACTGAAGGAAAAGTGTTCCAATTTGAAGAATCAAGGAGCCTACTGTCGGGAATGTCATCGCTGTTGTACAGCTACATTATTCATCCAGTGCCCTTGTCTGGCTGAACACTCACATGTATTGAGCTGCACCAACTCATTAGATAGACTGACTTCTACAGGCTTGTAGGGGAGGTGGAGGGGGTATCTACCCCGACTCCTTAGATAGACTGACTCCTACAGACTTGTAGGAGAGGTGGGAGTATTTACTTCAATGTTAAAAGTTGAGTGGAGAGTTGGACTTTGGGAGCCATATTGACTGACAATCATCTAAAAGAGTCGTTGCTACACACGCTGCTCACATAGGAGACTGCATTGAGTTGTAAAGAGCTGAATGGAGAGGTAGACTAATAGCTTCCAAAGAAGGATGCTCTGCAGGAAACATTGGGAGAATCGCTACCCCTGGTCTATATGGATAGCCCCTGGCTTATACGGCTTGCCCATCCCTGCCTTATACGGCTCACTCGCTGAGAAAAATAGAAACAACTGCACAATCAATGCATTGCACCAATTAAATGTATGGCGAGAGAAACAGAAACTACTCTACCAACAATGCATTGCATCAATTAAATGTATGGCAAGAGAAACAGAAACTACTGTACCAACAATGCATTGCACCAATTAAATGTATGGCGAGAGAAACAGAAACTATTGTACCAACAATGCATTGCACCAACTAAATGTATGGCGAGAGAAACAGAAACTACTGTACCAACAATGCATTGCACCAATTAAATGTATGGCGAGAGAAACAGAAACCACTTTACCAACAATGCATTGCACCAATTAAATGTATGGCGAGAGAAACAGAAACCACTGTACCAACAATGCATTGCACCAATTAAATGTATGGGGAGGGAGTTAATTAGCTTTTTCTTC
Source organism: Cryptosula pallasiana (assembly GCA_945261195.1). NCBI lineage: Eukaryota > Metazoa > Bryozoa > Gymnolaemata > Cheilostomatida > Cryptosulidae > Cryptosula > Cryptosula pallasiana. The sequence goes on along the minus strand of OX183133.1, from coordinate 50,987,269 downwards.
TTAATCCAGAAATATATGCGGAGTTTTTTGATGATGTAAGTGGAGACAAATCACAGGTAATCATATTTTTCTAATACCAGATGGTTTGTGTGTCAAGTAAGTAGTTTCATGTTAGTTTATGACTGACATTATTTTCTTCCAGTACGCATAGATTGCGTCATTCTTTTTTAACATTGCTTTTGCAATGTGCCAGCACACCGTGTTCCTTTGTCGTCTTTTAAATTGAGCAGGGAGAGAGAGGGTAAAGAGAGAGAGATAGAGAGGGTAAAGAGAGAGGTAGAGAGGGTAAAGAGAGAGGTAGAGAGGGTAAAGAGAGAGGTAGAGAGGGTAAAGAGAGAGGTAGAGAGGGTAAAGAGAGAGGTAGAGAGGGTAAAGAGAGAGGTAGAGAGGGTAAAGAGAGAGGTAGAGAGGGTAAAGAGAGAGGTAGAGAGGGTAAAGAGAGAGGTAGAGAGGGTAAAGAGAGAGGTAGAGAGGGTAAAGAGAGAGGTAGAGAGGGTAAAGAGAGAGAGGTAGAGAGGGTAAAGAGAGAGATAGAGAGGGTAAAGAGAGAGGTAGAGAGGGTAAAGAGAGAGGTAGAGAGGGTAAAGAGAGAGGTAGAGAGGGTAAAGAGAGAGAGGTAGAGAGGGTAAAGAGAGAGATAGAGAGGGTAAAGTGGGGTAGGAGTGAAGGAGGGCGGCGGTATTGACAGTGACCATAATAGTGACCCTTGTGAAAGCATTCAGATTCCTGAAGTTATAACCACAATTTGCTATTATAATTAAACCGGAGATGAGAGTCCGCACATGGGAGTTCGATCTATTCATAAGTAACTCTGGTATAGTTTTGCGTGGCACGATGCACAACGGATTGCCGTTTAGTATTAAGTGTTGTGGACAAATAATGGAAATACCGCAAAAGCAGGGAAAAATCAATCTGCAAACAATAAAGAGTGAAAAAATTGTATTTTTATTGCTAAAAGTGATAAGACATCAATGTACTCTACCCACAAAAAACTCCATACTTCTGAGTTCTTAAAAAAAGTAAAACTAGAAAAAAACTTGAGATCAATAGATAGTCGCTGATCTTGAACATCTGAGCACTGGAACAGGTTTCCAGGTTTTTCGGCTATCAAATATATAACAAGACTTTTATTTCACATTTTTAAGTTTGCAACTATAGATTACATACATCCACACATTTACATGCAATTAGTGGATATTTGCTTGTATATTGTATACATCCACACATTTACATGCAATTAGTGGATATTTGCTTGTATATTGTATACATCCACACATTTACATGCAATTAGTGGATATTTGCTTGTATATTGTATACATCTACACATTTACATGCAATTAGTGGATATTTGCTTGTATATTGTATACATCCACACATTTACATGCAATTAGTGGATATTTGCTTGTATATTGTATACATCCACACATTTACATGCAATTAGTGGATATTTGCTTGTATATTGTATACATCTACACATTTACATGTAAATAGTATTTGGAAAAACTGTAAAAAAAACATAATCAGTCATAACAGACACATGTTTGATAATGTATGTCAAGTGAGAGTAAAAATACGGTAAATACAGAAACAATCATGCCAGTAGAATACTATTTGTATCAATATATAAAATATAAGATAGTGAGTATTTAACACAAGTCAAGCACTCTTTCTTCCCTCTAATTAGTCATCTCGATTGAGTTGGAGGGGACAAACTTGGAGGAGGACGACTGGCTATGGTAAGAAGACCCATTGGCTGTGTCTGACTGGTGAGGTTGTCGACAGCATATACAGCGTCTGCTGAAAAGTGCGATGACTGTGGCAAATAGGTGCTTGTTGAACATTGAGTAGACAATGAAGTTGGCTGCCACATTGAGCATGAGGAAGAGATGGGCGACAGGTTGCACCTTGCCTACTACCAGCGGAGATATGAACTTCCACAGGAGTCGAGTGGTAACATCAGGTATATTACACGCCACAAAAACAATACTAACAACAACAATCATTTTGGTTAACCTCGTTTCTTTGAGCCTATTAGCGCTGTTCTTGCAGCTTGTACTCAAATTGTTGTTAGCACGCTTCCTGGCCCTGAGGGTGGAGGCGATAAGCACGTTACTAACGACGATAACAATAGTGGGCAGAGCATAGAGAAAGAGAACAGCGCTAATGATGGCATACAGCCTGTACTCGTCTCGATACCTTATTGGTACATACACCGATCTATCAGACTTCTCTATCTCCTGCGGAATTATCCAATAGCCATTGCAAGCAAGCACCGTGATAGGCGCCTCAACAAATTCGTACACCCACACAGCGTTGACGGCGCAGCAACACGAGACTATCACTAAAATGACCCAATGAGCTCTAGTAGCAGTACTCATAGTGGGCGCCTTGAAGGGAAACCTTGTGAGAATGAGTCTGTCTATGGTAAGAGCAACGACCAGCCAGTTGGATATTGTGGACACGGTGTTACCAATGAGTGTAACACTGTGAGAAAGTCTCCCAACTACGCCAAAGTTTATAAGCAGATTAGGCCAATGTTGCAAAACATACCTATAAAAAAAAAAGGAAAAATAATTATTGCATGACACTTGGTCAGTGCAACGATAACAATAATAGTGACATTTGACACAAAACTATTATTTGTAAATTAGTGTGACGGACGGAGAACTGACAAATTATTATCCGTCAATAATGTACATAATAACTTAGTATATAATATATATGATAGCATAGTATATATTAACTAGTATATATTGTATACAATAACCAAGTATGTTATATACACTTACCTTTAGGTATATAGTATGTTATACACACTTACCTTTAGGTACATAATATATGTTATACACACTTACCTGTAGGTATATAATATATGTTATATACACTTACCTGTAGGTATATAGTATGTTATACACACTTACCTTTAGGTATATAGTATGTTATACACACTTACCTGTAGGTATATAATGTATGTTATATACACTTACCTGTAGGTATATAGCATGTTATACACACTTACCTGTAGGTATATAGTATGTTATACACACTTACCTTTAGGTATATAGTATGTTATACACACTTACCTTTAGGTATATAGTATATGTTATACACACTTACCTGTAGGTATATAGCATGTTATATACACTTACCTGTAGGTATATAGTATATGTTATATACACTTACCTGTAGGTATATAGTATATGTTATATACACTTACCTGTAGGTATATAGTATGTTATATACACTTACCTGTAGGTATATAGTATATGTTATATACACTTACCTGTAGGTATATAGTATGTTATATACACTTACCTGTAGGTATATAATGTATGTTATATACACTTACCTGTAGGTATATAATATATGTTATATACACTTACCTGTAGGTATATAATGTATGTTATACACACTTACTTGTAGGTATATAATATATGTTATATACACTTACCTGTAGGTATATAGTATGTTATACACACTTACTTGTAGGTATATAATATATGTTATACACACTTACCTTTAGGTATATAATGTATGTTATATACACTTACTTGTAGGTATATAATATATGTTATACACACTTACCTTTAGGTATATAATGTATGTTATATACACTTACCTGTAGGTATATAGTATGTTATACACACTTACTTGTAGGTATATAATATATGTTATACACACTTACCTTTAGGTATATAATGTATGTTATATACACTTACCTGTAGGTATATAATGGTGCAACCAATGCGTAGATTAAATCACTAAATGCTAGTGCGTGTATATAAATCACCAACGGGACTTTGTGTTTCCTCTTCTGAGTGAAGCACGCTATCACAATCATAGTGTTACCGATTATAGCGAACACATTGAGGGCAACCGAAAGCGCAAATATGAATATCCAAAGAGCCGATAGCCTGAGATCATCAGTGTTGTACTCACAAATTTTAGTGCCTCCCCCCTCAACATAAACAGTCTTGTTAAGCAGCATGACTGTACTTGCAGAGAGACAGCCAAGCACAGCAATGAACTTATAGAATGTAGCTAATATGTAGCAGAAATTGGTTGTCAATTGATGGTGCTGTTTGATTGGTCAGATATAGTTGATGGTTGATGAGAGAGACCAATTAAATACAAGATAAATAAGTAAAACACATGTGAGCAGAGTTATGTACACAAGGCAAGTGTGTATGTATATCTACAGTGTATAACAAGCGTTGTATATATATCTACAGTGTATAACAAGTGTTGTATGTATATCTACAGTGTATAACAAGTGTTGTATGTATATCTACAGTGTATAACAAGCGTTGTATATATATCTACAGTGTATAACAAGTGTTGTATGTATATATACAGTATATAACAAGCGTTGTATGTATATCTACAGCGTACAACAAGCGTTGTATATGTATCTACAGCGTATGACAAGTGTGTATGACAAAAGAAAAGACAAGTGCACTAACCAGTGTAAGTTCTCCTCAGTCCAGCATTGATACCTTGAGGTGGTTCATTCGTGAACTTGATGGACATCTGAAGGAGGGTGATGGGAAAATGACCGTGCACTTCTGTAGTTATCCACACTCTGAATGTTGGCTCGATAGTGTCTGTATCTAACAGCGAGTCCATTAATTCAGACATGTACTCCAGTCCTAGATGGCAGTTCTGTAGAAGGCACCAGCCACCAGTCTACAGCAATGTATAATATTTTATTGTTACCTTGATATGTTACCATGATATGTTACCTTGATATGTTACCATGATATGTTACCTCGATATGTTACCATGATATGTTACCATGATATGTTACCTCGATATGTTACCATGATATGTTACCATGATATGTTACCATGATATGTTACCATGATATGTTACCATGATATGTTACCTCGATATGTTACCATGATATGTTACCTTGATATGTTACCATGATATGTTACCATGATATGTTACCATGATATGTTACCATGACAAGCTACAAATTAGATGTACAGTTACACTTTTGACAAGGCCATTAGTTGTTGGCTGGCAGACAAAATGTTGACCAGAAAACCATGCCTGAATTAGGAGCCAGTTTAAGCAGTCATTGGTCTGTCAGTCAATAGGGTAATGAGCAGGTAAGGCTATTAATACAGCGTATACCGTATATTATAGGGTAATGAGCAGGTAAGGCTATTAATACAGCGTATACCGTATATTATAGGGTAATGAACAGGCAAGGCTATTAATACAGCGTATACCGTATATTATAGAGTAATGAGCAGGTAAGGCTATTAATACAGCGTATACCGTATATTATAGGGTAATGAGCAGGCAAGGCTATTAATACAGCGTATACCGTATATTATAGGGTAATGAGCAGGCAAGGCTATTAATACAGCGTATACCGTATATTATAGAGTAATGAGCAGGTAAGGCTATTAATACAGCGTATACCGTATATTATAGGGTAATGAGCAGGCAAGGCTATTAATACAGCGTATACCGTATATTATAGGGTAATGAGCAGGCAAGGCTATTAATACAGCGTATACCGTATATTATAGAGTAATGAGCAGGTAAGGCTATTAATACAGCGTATACCGTATATTATAGGGTAATGAGCAGGCAAGGCTATTAATACAGCGTATACCGTATTTAAGTTCACTGATATATACATTCACCTGCATGAAATGCGAAACCAATCTACGAGCGTGAACCTCCTGTCCTTGACCCATTGATATAGCCCGGCACTCTACATTGTGTCTCTTAGCCAAAGTTTCTATTTGCACTGTGGGATCGGAACCCATAGACAACAATCCAATGAGAGGGGTGCGTGGTTCACTCTCATACCATGTTTCCTGCAGGTTGAGAATAACAGCACTGGCATACCTACAAGTGTGTACATACACAGTACCATACCTACACGTGTGCACATACACAGTACCATACCTACACTGTGTACATACACAGTACGACACCTACAAGTGTATACATCCACAGTACCATACCTACAAGTGTGTACATACACAGTAACGCACCTACAAGTGTGTACATACACAGTACCATACCTACAAGTGTGTACATACACAGTAACGCACCTACAAGTGTGTACATCCACAGTACCATACCTACAAGTGTATACATCCACAGTACCATATCTACAAGTGTGTACATCCACAGTACCATACCTACAAGTGTGTACATCCACAGTACCATACCTACAAGTGTGTACATACACAGTACGACACCTACAAGTGTATACATCCACAGTACCATATCTACAAGTGTGTACATCCACAGTACCATACCTACAAGTGTGTACATCCACAGTACCATACCTACAAGTGTATACATCCACAGTACCATATCTACAAGTGTGTACATCCACAGTACCATACCTACCAGTGTGTACATCCACAGTACCATACCTACAAGTGTGTACATACACAGTACCATACCTACAAGTGTGTACATACACAGTAGCATGCGGACAAGAGTGGGGGTTCACACAAAGAAGCATACCTGTCCCCTAGTGAGTCTGCAATATACGACCGAGCTTGAGCTATGGTTCGGTCTGGGCACCAGCATCTTATGAGTAATAACCTTCGGAAGGTGTCCAGCGAGTTGGAGTAGCCATCGGGAATTGTCTCCTCTTCAGGAGCTTCTTTATCAAACCAGCTCTTCCACTGCTTTTCATTTCTTGATATCTAAACAGGAAACAACATGCACAATTGACAAAAGCATGAGTGGTATTATTGGTGACATTAATATCAATGGTAGTAATAGTGGTAGCACTAGCGGTAGTGGTGGTACTAGTAGTAGTGGTAGTGATAATACCAGTAGTAGTGGTCGTGGTAGTACTATTGGTAGGGATTGCGGTAGGACTAGTGGTAGTAGTAGTGGTAGAGGTAATACTAGTAGTAGCGGTAGTACTAGTGGTAGTGGTAGTACTATTGGTAGTGGTTATTTGACAAGTGATACCTTAATGTTAAGGCAATGCTACCACTACTAAATGACAATACTCAGTGGTGGTAGCCATTAAAGTGAGAGGGTTTGATACTTAATTGTAATTAGTAGCAGTAATCATTGGGTATCTTTATATAGTTTATGTGTAATTAGTAGCAGTAATCATTGGGTATCTTTATATAGTTTGTGTGTAACTAGTAGCAGTAATCATTGGGTATCTTTATATAGTTTATGTGTAATTAGTAGCAGTAATCATTGGGTATCTTTATATAGTTTGTGTGTAACTAGTAGCAGTAATCATTGGGTATCTTTATATAGTTTGTGTGTAACTAGTAGCAGTAATCATTGGGTATCTTTATATAGTTTTTGTGTAACTAGTAGCAGTAATCATTGGGTATCTTTATATAGTTTGTGTGTAACTAGTAGCAGTAATCATTGGGTATCTTTATATAGTTTTTGTGTAACTAGTAGCAGTAATCATTGGGTATCTTTATATAGTTTGTGTGTAATTAGTAGCAGTAATCATTGGGTATCTTTATATAGTTTGTGTGTGAAAGGTGTAGCAAATGTGTAGTGAAAGTGTAGGGACCATGTATTAACTGTGGGGCCAACAGTGAGGTAACAATGCAGTAACTGTTTTGCAGAAGTATTGTGGCAGTGTGATAGCTGTATAGTGACTGTGTAGCAGTTATGTAGTAACTGTGTAGTGACATTGTAGTAACTGTGTAGTGACAGGTGGAAATAAAGCAGTAGCCGTGATGTGTGACTCAAACATGTGCCAGTAACAAAGTTAACATCATAAAACAAACTGTGTAATCCCTTAGTAGATAGATAGATATAGTTATATATAATAGATAGATATAGTTATATATAATAGATAGGTGTAGTTATATATAATAGATAGGTATAGTTATATATAATAGATAGGTATAGTTATATATAATAGATAGATAGGTATAGTTATATATAATAGATAAGTATAGTTATATATAATAGACAGGTATAGTTATATATAATAGATAAGTATAGTTATATATAATAGATAGATAGGTATAGTTATATATAATAGATAGGTATAGTTATATATAATAGATAGGTATAGTTATATATAATAGATAGGTATAGTTATATATAATAGATAGGTATAGTTATATATAATAGATAGGTATAGTTATATATAATAGATAGATAGGTATAGTTATATATAATAGATAGGTATAGTTATATATAATAGATAGGTATAGTTATATATAATAGATAGATAGATATAGTTATATATAATAGATAGGTATAGTTATATATAATAGATAGGTATAGTTATATATAATAGATAAGTATAGTTATATATAATAGATAGATAGGTATAGTTATATATAATAGATAGGTATAGTTATATATAATAGATAGGTATAGTTATATATAATAGATAGGTATAGTTATATATAATAGATAGATAGATATAGTTATATATAATAGATAGGTATAGTTATATATAATAGATAAGTATAGTTATATATAATAGATAGATAGGTATAGTTATATATAATAGATAGGTATAGTTATATATAATAGATAGGTATAGTTATATATAATAGATAGATAGGTATAGTTATATATAATAGATAGATAGGTATAGTTATATATAATAGATAGGTATAGTTATATATAATAGATAGGTATAGTTATATATAATAGATAGGTATAGTTATATATAATAGATAGGTATAGTTATATATAATAGATAGGTATAGTTATATATAATAGATAGGTATAGTTATATATAATAGATAGATAGATATAGTTATATATAATAGATAGGTATAGTTATATATAATAGATAAGTATAGTTATATATAATAGATAGGTAGGTATAGTTATATATAATAGATAGGTATAGTTATATATAATAGATAGGTATAGTTATATATAATAGATAGGTATAGTTATATATAATAGATAGGTATAGTTATATATAATAGATAAGAGTAGTAATACATGAGCAGATCTCCCTACCAAGTATTTTTTTGTGGGGTTGATATTCGGGGTTAATGCAATGGGTTACGGTGTTGACTAGATTCGCCGAGTTAATATTGTATGGCATTTAAGTGGCATTTGAGTGGCATTTAAGTGGCATTCAAGTTTTGATAGTTTTCTTACTTAATTGGAACTCATATATGGCATCTAGATTTTGAATGTATGGCATTTAAGTTTTGATAATTTTTTTACATAATTCTAACTCATACGGTATTTAGATTTTGAATGTATGGCATTTAAGTTTTGATAATTTTTTTACATAATTCGAACTCATATGACATCTTGAGAGAGAGAGAGAGAGAGAGAGAGAGAGAGAGAGAGAGGAGAGAGGAGATATATCTACATTGAATAAATACATTGATTAAAAATGAATCAATATATGATTATATACATTTATTACATAATAAGTAGGGAAAATCTCCCAATATAATATAGCTAGAGTCAGTAAATACTAAGTAATAACAATTAATGCATAGTCTTTTCCTTTACAATGATGTCTTTGATGTACTGATGTTATATCTTAGGAAGGAAGACTTCTGTTCTATGTGCTTTTGATTTCGTAATGAACTAAAATAAAAAAGTTATGTATTAGTATAGAATGATTAAACAAAAATGTAAAATAATTACATGAATTTGAATTATAGTTCTAGGTACATTGGATAGTTTACATTATATAGAAAAGGGAAATAACTCACCAAGTTACATTGTTCAGCTTGTTCTTTCTTGAGCATTATTTTCACCAAGTGCTTTTGATTCTCTCTCACCTATCTAAAACAAAACAAAAAATACTTGCTTTATAAATATGTTGTAAAAAATACACTAATTACACCAAAAAAAGTCCTTTTTTTACCTGGAAAATGTATATATTCAGCATTTTATTATAAAAAATACACTAATTCCACCACAAAAGTCCTTTTTTCACCTGGAAAATGTATACATTCAGAATTTTGTTTAATTTATGGTAAAAATTAATGAAACTCACCTATAGTGATATGATTGCCTTGAGTTATAGATTAGCTTCTTGAGCTCTTGTTCTGGACAGTTTTCTTTTTCAGCATCATCGAAGTAGAATCCATGTAGTTTGAGTCTTCATTGGTTTGGTATCATCTAAGCAGGAGAGAAAGTTATGTTGTGTAAAATCTATCATTGGTGTTGATAGATCTTGAATTGATGCTGGTTGCCTTCTTTTAAAGGGGTTCTTGGTGTGTCGGAGAAGTGTGCTGTCTTCAAAATTCATGTAGTTTGAGTCTTTATTGGTTTGGTATCATCTAAGTAGGAGAGAACGTTATGTTGTGTAACATCTATCATATCAGAGGTGTGAATGAAAGTCAGAATAGGTGTGAGTGGAGTCTTTTGGAAGTTGGTAGGTTATGGTGTACATCGGATCACCACAAAATTCATTGGTGAACACCACTATAACTGTTGGTAGACCTTGATAGGGATTCTTGGTGTGTCGGAGAAGTGTGCTGTCTTCAAAATCCGAGATTTTAGAGTTCAGTTTGGTTGGGTTTTGCATTCTTTGATTGTAGATGGGAGATGAAGGTAGAGGAATAAATTCCCGGATCTCTGACATTTCAATCACTGATTGACTTTTGCCATCTTGAATATCCAATCTAAAAAGACAAAAAATAAAAAATATTTTAAAAAATGTGAGGTATTTATTATTATTTAATCATAATTCAAAGAAGATAACATTTTTATCAATATCCAAAGACAGGGTTTGTAACACAAACGGATTTGGTTGTAGGAGACTATTTTCTCCACAGTGCAAGTAGGTGAGTTTTTCAACTAGTGGTAAATAAATATTTATTATTATTTTATTATTTAGACCACAAGACTTGAACAAAATTCAATAAAGTAACAATGAAAACCAAATGAAATCATAATAATAATAATAACAAGAATAATAATAATCATCATCATTTGATTTTATTATTATCAGAACTTGTAAAAATTATTTTTCATATTAAATACAATGAATAATAACTGTTTTATGCTGATAATGAAGTAAAATAATACAATATTGAAAGCTGTAATCTTTTTTTGGCTGCAAAGTTCAAAATCAACCTGTCGTTCAAGGCGTCATTTAAGGCTAACCTCTTTTTTCTCCCGGACCTACGACAATTCTGTCAATCAATGCCAAAAGACTGCGATCTCGAGCGGAAACAGGATAGGTTCTATGAGCATGAAATTATTTAGGAGAGATACTTCTATGGTCAGACCATATCGTGATAGGAGGGTAACTCCATAGTGCAACTAGTTGAGTTTTCAACTAGTGTTAAATAATTATTTATTATTTCTTACCTTAATACAGAAAATCTCCTAGTAGTTGCAGTAGATGTTGATCCTTCAGTCACTGTTGTTGAAGTGGATGCTTTCTGTGTAAAAGCGGTGCTTCTTAAATAGCTAGGTTGTACTAGGTACCGATTGACACGAGCTGAGTCCAATGAAAAGCCTTTATAATATATATGAAATTCTTTACGCGGAAAACTCACGCGAAAACCTAAAAAAATAAAAAACATTCTTCGCGGGAGTTTTCCGTCTTATATGTTATAAAGGCTTTACGCAAAAAATTCACGCGAAAACCGAAACTAAATAAAAACTTCTTCCCGGGAGTTTTCCTTCTTATAAGTTATAAAGGTTTTACGCGGAAAACTCACGCGAAAATTGAAACAGTAAAAAAATTCTCTTCGCGGGAGTTTTCCTTCTATATACTATAAAGGCTTTACACGGAAAACTCACGCGAAAAAGAAAAAATGAAAACAATTCTTTCGCGGGAGTTTCCTTCTTCTATGTTATAAAGGCTTTATGCAGAAAACTCACGCAAAAATTTTTTACAGTAAGTTTTCCGCATAAGGCCTTTATAGTATATAGAAGGAAAACTCCCGCGAAGAAGGTTTTTTATATTTTCCGTTTTCGCGTGAGTTTTTGCGTAAAGCTGTTATAACACATAAGAAGGAAAACTCCCGCGAAGAATGTTTTTTATTTTTTTTTAGTTTTCGCGTGAGTTTTCCGCGTAAATACCTTCATATATATTATAAAGGCTTTTCATTGGACTCAGCTCGTGTCAATCGGTACCTAGTACAACCTAGCTATTTAAGAAGCACCGCTTTTACACAGAAAGCATCCACTTCAACAACAGTGACTGAAGGATCAACATCTACTGCAACTACTAGGAGATTTTCTGTATTAAGGTAAGAAATAATAAATAATTATTTAACACTAGTTGAAAACTCAACTAGTTGCACTATGGAGTTACCCTCCTATCACGATATGGTCTGACCATAGAAGTATCTCTCCTAAATAATTTCATGCTCATAGAACCTATCCTGTTTCCGCTCGAGATCGCAGTCTTTTGGCATTGATTGACAGAATTGTCGTAGGTCCGAGAGAAAAAAAAGGTTAGCCTTAAATGATGCCTTGAACTACAGGTTGATTTTGAACTTTACAACCAAAAAACGATTAAAACTTTCAATATTGTCTTATTTTACTTCATTATCAGCATAAAACAGTTATTATTCATTGTATTTAAAATGAAAAATAATTTTTACAAGTTCTAATAATAATAAAATCAAATGATTATTGTTATTATGATGATGATTTTATTTGGTTTTCATTATTACTTTATTGAATTTCGTTCAAGTCTTGAAGTGTATTAGTCTTTATTAAGATTTTTATAAACGCTATTAAATTTTAATGCTATCATATGCAACTGTTTTTACGCTAAAAACCCAGATATACTAAATGCAAAGAGTGAGGTCAAACTGTGGTTTAAGGGATAAAGTAACATTGATCTAAATAATAAAATGATAATAAAAAACTAGTTCCAAAAAACTAGATGATTTAATCAACTAAAGACAAATAATTATTTTAGCACTTCTTACCTCGATGCTGGTTGCTCTCTTAGTAGCTGTAGTAGATGTTGCTTCTTCGCTTGCTGCTGTAGAGCTGGATGCTTTCTGTGTGAAAACAGTGGCTCTTAACTTTTGTCAAATCAATGAAAGGTCGTTTCATCACAGATGTTCTTTTTGAAGACAGCTTGTTAGTAGGAGATATGACTGAAGTAAAATCTTGTTGGGATTCCGGTTCATCAACCACCAATTGACTTTCTGGCATATGAAAGGTAATAGAAGGTGATGGGGAAAGGGTTTGCTGGGATTCCGCTTCTACATTCATCGATTGGCTTCCTTCGTCTTGAGTATTCATTCTGAAAAAAAACAAAGATTTTGTTTAATTTTTTGTAATTAATTTTGAAGATCATAAAGGTCATAAACCTCCAATTAGTTGTCTTAGCTAACAAAAAATAAATATTTTTTACTTTTACCTTTATGAAGAGGGAGAGCTCCTAGTAGTTGCAATGGAAGGTTTAGTAGATGTTGCTTCTCTGCTAGCTGTTGTAGAACTGGATGCTTTCTGTGTGAAAACAGTGGCTCTTAAATAGCTAAAGTTGCACTGATTAAACCCTATGAATACCATCTCGTGTCACCCTCTATGAATCAGCATTTTTTGACGCGAAGGAAAACCAATGCTTTCGCGGGAATAAAACATATATTTTCACGCGAATAAAAACCAATGTTTTCGCAGGAATAAAAAATTTATTTCCGCGTGAATAAAAAACAATGTTTTCGCGGGAATAAAACATTCATTTTCACGCGAATAAAAAACAATGCTTTCGCGGGAATAAAACATTTATTTTCACGCGAATAAAAAACAATGCTTTCGCGGGAATAAAAAATTTATTTTCGCGTGAATAAAAAACAATGTTTTCGCGGGAATAAACAATTTATTTCCACGCGAGTAAAACCAATGTTTTCGCGGGAATAAACAGATTATTTTCATGTGACTAAAAATCAATGCTTTCGCGAGAATAAAAAATTTATTTTCACGCGAATAAAAACCAATGTTTTCGCAGGAATCATCAATTATTTTTATGTGAGTAAAAACCAATGTTTTCGCGGGAATAAAAAAATTATTTCCGCGTGAATAAAAACCAATGCTTTCGCGGGAATAAAAAATTTATTTTCACGCGAATAAAAACCAATGTTTTCGCGGGATAAACAAATTATTTCCGCGTGAATAAAAACCAATGCTTTCGCGGGAATAAAAAATTTATTTTCACGCGAATAAAAACCAATGTTTTCGCGGGAATCAAACAATTATTTTTACGTGAGTAAAAATCATTGTTTTCGCGGAAATGAAAAATTTATTTTCATGCGACTAAAAACCAATGCTTTCGCGGGAATAAAAAATTTATTTTCACACAAATAAAAACCAATGCTTTCGCGGGAATCAATAATTTATTTTCACGCGAATAGAAACCAATGTTTTCGCGGGAATAAAAGAATTATTTTCACGCGAATAAAAACCGTTGTTTTCGCGGGAATAAAAAATTTATTTTCACACGAATAAAAACCAATGCTTTCGCGGGAATAAATAATTTATTTTCACTCGAATAAAAACCAATGCTTTCGCGGGAATAACAAAATTATTTTCACGCGAATGAAAACCAATGTTTTTGCGGGAATACAAAAATAATTTTCACGCGGAAAAATTGGTTTGTTTTTCATGTTTTGTTCGCGTGAAAATAATTACTTTATTCCCGCAAAAGCATTGGTTTTCCTTCGCGTGAAAAAATGCTGATTCATAGATATATTATAAAGAAGGTTGTCACGAGATGGTACTCATAGGGTTAATCAGTGCAACTTTAACTATTTAAGAGCCTGTGTTTTCACACAGAAAGCATCCAGTTCTACAACAGCTAGCGAAGAAGCAGCATCTACATAGCAACTACTACATCTACTTGAAACGATAGAAAGACTTCCAGTCAATAAGGTGAGAATCACCAAATAATTATTTAACATGTATTGACAAAAAGATCAACTAGTTTTGCTATAATGCTTCAGAAAGTTAATTTTATGTTTTAATCATTTGTTATTATTACAGAGAAGAAGTTATTGTCCAGGAGAAGGCAATGTATCGACTCACATTCCAACCCATGATATTATTCATAACACAACATTTGCTGAATCTGGGTGAATATGGAGAGATTTCCCCTATTCAATATAGACCTTACTGGTGAAAAGGTAAGAATTAATAAAAAGTTCTATTTAGTAGGACTTGAAAAAGTAGAAAAGTTTAGAATTATTTTACATTACTTTTTAATCACCTATACTAATATATAGCTCTTTATTTTAGTTCATTATGAAATCAAAAGCAGTAAGAGTAAAAGACTTCTTCCTGGAGATCTATCATCAATACATCAGAGAAGATGTTATTGTCCAGGAGAAGGCAATGTACCCACTAACATTTCAAAATATGTCATTATGTATTACAGAACATTTACTGCAGACACTATATATCTTCATACACTTTATTTAATGTTTTCTATTGCAATTATTTACCAAATACTCCTCTCTCCTCTCTTGCAGTTATTTCTCAAATACTGTAAATTTTAACCATCTAGAGGACTAATTTGGTGATTTTCCAACATATTTTATAGCATTCAATATACTTATTATGTAATAAATGTATATTATTCAATGTAGATATAAATATACCCATAAATATGTACATAATTATCCATATATACATGAATGTATAGAAAACTAAAAAATCTCTCTCTCTCCTCTCTCTCTTTCTCTCTCTCAAGATGCCATATGTATGTATGTATGCATTGATTGTCATTACAAGTTGTAGTGCTTTGTATTACTTGGTATTTACTGACTCTAGCTATATTATATGGGGAGATTTTCCCTACTTATTATGTAATAAATGTATATAATCATATATTGATTCATTTTTAATCAATGTATTTATTCAATGTAGATATATCTCCTCTCTCCCCTCTCCCCCCCCTCTCTCTCTCTCTCTCTCTCTCTCTCTCTCCCCCCCCCTCTCTCTCTCTCTCTCCCCTCTCCCCCCCCCCTCTCTCTCTCTCTCTCTCTCCCCTCTCCCCTCTCCCCTCTCCCCTCTCCCTCTCCCTCTCCCTCTCTCTCTCTCTCTCTCTCTCTCTCTCAAGATGCCATATGAGTTCGAATTATGTAGGGCTTGGTGTTGATGGTATGTAGACTCAATCTCGAGCGCTGATGATATGTAGTCTCAAGTGGATAAACCAAGCTATAGTACTTTGTATTACGCAAAATTTACTGTAACTTTTAACCATCTAGAGGGCTAATTTAGTGATTTTTCAAGATATTTTATAACATTCAATATACTTATTATGTAATAAATGTATATAATCATATATTGATTCATTTTTATTCAATGTAGACATAAATATAGCCATAAATATGTACATAGTTATATATATATACATAAATGAATGGAAACTAAAAAAAATTATTTACACTCAAAATGTCATAAGAGTTCGAATTAAATGTAGATATAAATATCCATATATATGAATGTATAGAAAACTAAAAAATTATTTACGCTCAAGACTCCTCTCTCTCCTCTCTCTTCTCTCCTCTCTCCTCTCTCCCTCTCTCTCTCTCAAAATGCCATATGAGTTCGAATTATGCAAAAAATTACCAAAACTTAAATGCCATACATTCAAAATTTAGATGCCATATGAGTTAGAATTATGTAAAAAAATTATCAAAACTTAAATGCCATACATTCAAAATCTAAATGCCATACATTCAAAATTTAGATGCCATATGAGTTCGAATTATATAAAAAAATTATCAAAACTTAAATGCCACTTAAATGCCACTCAAATGCCACTTAAATGCCATACAACATTAACTTGGCGAATCTATTCCACGCCGTAACCCATTGCATCAACTCCGGAGTCAAATCCACAAACAAACACTTCGTAGGGAGATCTGCTCATATATTACTACTGATAAGTATAGTTATATATAATAGATAGATAGGTATAGTTATATATAATAGTTACATAGGTGTAGTTATATATAATAGATAGGTAGGTATAGTTATATATAATAGATACGTATAGTTATATATAATAGATAGGTATAGTTATATATAATAGATAGGTATAGTACAGCTATATTATAATAGATTGTACAATAAGTTGTGAGGAATAGAAACAGGAATTTAATTGATGCAACCCAAAGCCTGTCACTTTGTCACTGTCACTCTGCACTTGGCAATCCGCAATAATTAATGATCAATTATCATTGACAAATGATTGTTGTTGAATCATCTACCATCATCTACCATCATTTACCAACATGCTTAGCTGGGCTTTAATGCAATTAAACATATTTTACTATCATGTGAGCAGAGAATTCCAGGACCGTTCTACTGAAGGTGGTAGCACAGCTGGATTAACGGGCACAAAATTGTGTTATATACACCACTTATATATACATGGGGGAGTTGGTTGTGTTATATACACCACTTATATATACACGGGGGAGTTGGCTGTGTTATATACACCACTTATATATACATGGGGGAGTTGGTTGTGTTATATACACCACTTGTATATACACAAGGGGGAGTTGGCTGTGTTATATACACCACTTATATATACACGGGGGAGTTGGCTGTGTTATATACACTACTTATATATACACGGGGGAGTTGGCTGTGTTATATACACCACTTGTATATACACGGGGGAGTTGGCTGTGTTATATACACCACTTATATATACACGGGGGAGTTGGCTGTGTTATATACACCACTTATATATACATGGGGGAGTTGGCTGTGTTATATACACTACTTATATATACACGGGGGAGTTGGCTGTGTTATATACACCACCTATATATACACGGGGGAGTTGGCTGTGTTATATACACCACTTATATATACATGGGGGAGTTGGCTGTGTTATATACACTACTTATATATACACGGGGGAGTTGGCTGTGTTATATACACCACTTGTATATACACGGGGGAGTTGGCTGTGTTATATACACCACTTATATACACACGGGGGAGTTGGCTGTGTTATATACACCACTTATATATACACGGTGGAGTTGGCTGTGTTATATACACCACTTATATATACACGGGGGAGTCAGTTCTTGAAGTACAATAACATGTACTTGTGTTCTGTACGTATGCGGGTGGCTATCCACTAGATTGTACAATAACAAGAGCGTGTAGACAGTATCATGTAATAGATTTTGTCGTCTTTTATTACCGACACAACGACATCCACTCCTCTCTACTAGCAATAGATTCAGGGTCCACGACCCAGACAAACTACTCCAAGTTTACGCAAATAAAATACTTTATTATTCCATTCTATTTAGCAATATAATAAGTCTCAGTCATAATACAAAATCCGCAAACTTCTGCTCTCCTCATGTGCAGCAACTCCTTATATAGGAGAGGGCAGCAAAACTCACTCCCTTATTAGGAGTGAACCAGTAATATAGTATAACACAAAACATGCATAAATAGAGAGCAGCGATACAAAAAGACAACAACATATTGAGCCAATAGGTGTGCACATGGAAAAACAGCACTGGGCTGCTTTCCCGCTCTTTTGGAGTGTAGTGGAAACTTTCCATTCCTTATAAGGAGTCCTTGCTTCCTAGTCTTTGCTCTCTTCATTCGTACTGCTCCGGTATCTGTATAATGACGGGCGTTCTGTCCCTAGGGGCTCAGGCTACCAATATCAGTCACATTTGATACTAGCCCGGGGTCTGACTCGGGATACCTGGGGTAAGTTCGTTTATGTTCTGTGACTGGGTACAGGGTGTATACTGGCCTGGTATCACGGGTATCCTAAAATCTAACAAAGCAAGTGTAGGGGGCGAAGGAGAAGGCTTCGGGTCTTATCCCAAGTCACTACTACGAGTGGGGGAGGGGGGGGGGGGGGCTAGTGACCACTATGCCAATCCATTACAATATGTAGTACATGTGTTATTTCGTCAACTGGCAGGCAAATTCATTCCATAGATCAAAAGCTTGACCTTCCAAAATCGATGGCACCAATAAAAACCCTCTTTACTAAGCTACCCTGCCAGTTGATAAAATTTATAAACCGAGAAGATTTTTACAGCAACTTCCATAAAAAGAGTATTTCATAAGTAATATATGGTAAACAAGGCCGTGGACTGCTGCTGCTCACTGGCGGATTGGATACAGGTAAATGCCATTCTGGAATGACGTATTGGGACACGATCAAAACTAAATAAGAATGATTGTCTTCAAAGTAGCCATCAAGTGGAACTAATATCAGATCAAGTGGAACTAATATCAGATCAAGTGGAACTAATATCAGATCAAGTGGAACTAAAATTCGTTTGCAATTTCAAGACCATCCAGAATGAAAATCTATAACCAATTTATTGATTTCATAAAACAACACTGTTGATCAGTGACAACGCTTGGCATTGTGTTTTGTCTAGCTGCAGTGTTACTCATAATGATATCATCATCGTCATCAATATTTGCTCAAAAAACCTGATTGGAAAATTGCAAGCGTAACTTTGTAAATAACGTGAGAAATTCATAACTGATTAACGTAACAATAATAATAGAAAGAAAAAGAAATAAGAAAACAAAAAACACAGGCTAAAATAACATTTTTTCTTTGTGAAGCACCACTTGAGCAATACTGTAGTAGATTTTAGTGAATAACAATAGTAAACTGGGAGTTTGCTACACTATCTCCACACCATGCGCTAGAGCTTCACCCACAGCCATTGGTAAGATGCTGTGGCGGTAGGAAAGCCTTACTGTTCCGGTAGCGCAGTGTGCAGGGCCGGTAGTGACCCCTGCGGAGCCGGTATTGACCCCTTACCGACCCGGTATGGTGACTCAGGACCGGTCAAAGATGGCTGCCATAGCAGAGGACTTCCAAAACCCGCTAGGATCCTGCTCTAAGACAAGAACAGGAGATACCTTTCCTAGTATCCGAAGTAGTCAATACCACCAGCTAACCAGAGCCTTCGGACCCTGTAGGATACTGATTGGGCAGTAAGAGATAGGACTCCGCCTCTGGCCACTTGGCGCTTATTTTATTTAAACCTTGTACATTGCATGATTGGTTAGTAATTATCTATGTAATCGCGTTGGTCTAATCACTTCCTGTGCCTTTACTGTTATATGATTCTATGCTAATTACTTCCTGCCAGTTCACCTATAAAAGGGCTGACTTTATTCATTGCATTCATTTCTCATGTCTTGCCGATAACCCCAGTGGATTGCCACCCTCGGATTTTGGTTGTTGAGAAATAAAGCCAAAATCCAAACTGCACGCTGTGTTGTTTGCGTGAGCCCTGGGCTCTGCTTATACCAGCTAATCCGGATGTGTTACCTAGTTGTCACTGTCGAACAGCACAGTGTCCCCTCTGGAAAGAGGCATAATACTCGAGAATAGTGGGAACCAGACCGAAATCTATTACAATACTAAACCAGCCAATGAACATATTTTATTGTGCACTTCGGTATAGTTTGTTATAAAAGACCCGGATCAAAGCAAGATCATCATTGAAATTAGTTCCATTTAGACCATTTACAAGCGCTAAAATCACAAAATATTTACGGTTTGAGAACAAATGTGGAATTGAAACCCCCTCCATACATCTATGCGTTTAGATTAATCTAATGGTGATTTTACAGCAGTATTTATTTCTCGCAGTGTAGCAGTTTAGGGGTATATAAAGGTGAAATCGCAAACAGACAGACAAAAGACGTTTTTCTCATTTATGCATATCATATAAAGGTGATAAACAGATAATAGTCAGGTATATATTATGTGAGTAACACAAAGGTAAGACATAGTTATGGTACAGGCAATAAACAAGTAATACACAGGTGTGTACACAAAAGACTTTATATTGTGGTATAACATTGTATCTATGCAAAGAAAGTAATAAACTATTTTTAATAAACAAAGTAAAAAACTTTTGGCCAAACCTCAGTCTTTTTAGGACAAAATCTAGAATATACCTGATTATGGAGGTCTCTGAACTCTCGCAATCTGCTGCTAAGCTCTACCAAGTTAAGCCAAGTCATGTCCAATATCCATTTGCAAGGCTTTGGTTGAACATTGTTAAGATCAAGTGCCGCACCACCCTTTACAAATACCTGCAGCGAGTACACAACATCTTGGTGGTCAGCAGCCAATGGCACATTTGGTTTGTCATACTTTGTCATACCCTCTCTACCACACAACCAACTCTCTCTACCACACAACCAACTCTCTCTACCACACAACCAACTCTCTCTACCACACAACCAACCCTCTCTACCACACAACCAACTCTCTCTACCACACAACCAACTCTCTCTACCACACAACCAACCTTCTCTACCACACAGCCAACTCTCTCTACCACACAACCAACTCTCTCTACCACACAACCAACTCTCTCTACCACACAACCAACTCTCTCTACCACACAACTAACTCTCTCTACCACACAACCAACTCTCTCTACCACACAACCAACTCTCTCTACCACACAACCAACTCTCTCTACCACACAAACACCTCTGTCGACCATACAAAGATACACCCAGTAGTACAATACTCTATCCATCCACAGTATTATATAACATACCTGGAACTCTTCATGCTTGATGTGGCCCTTGTCCATGTCTATTTTTAGCGCCAGCTGGAGGGTGAAGAGAAACTTGTGTGTCTCATACAGACCTCGGCACGTGTACCTGAACACCTCGTATGTTAAATACTCTATAACATTCTCTATCCTCTTACCTAGCAATAGTACAATCAGACATACCTGTACAGTGTCAACTTACGCAGCTGACAACTTGTACAACTACCAACTTGTAAAGGCCTGGCCTCACTAGCGTGTTTGTGAACGAAACGTTATTCACTCGTCAAACATTCAACCTGCTCCACTATCATGGACGTAAATAACCAGTAACCAATAAATGGCCATGGTAATTTTGCGCGAGCCTGTTGTTGCATTGATAAAAACAAAACTAGCAATGTTTGACTAGTTGTTTAGTTTTTGCCCAATCACAGAGCAGAGAGTTTTAGCGAATGCCATCGGTCATTGTTGACGGTCAACAGCTCCACCATCGACGAACGTTAAACAACGAACGCTCGCCAGCATATGCATGTGCACATTTAATTCGTTGTCAATTTGTTGGCAAAACACGCTAATGTGGACAGGCTTTAAGAACACATGTTTGTACGACTACCTACTTGTACAACTACTTACTTGCACAGGTGTAAAATAACTATCAATGATTAGCCTCAATACTGAGATTCTTACAGTTGTTTGTGCAATAAAAGATTAGGCGAGAGAGGTCTGTTTGCGGGATAAAGGCTCAAGCTCAAATATCTGTGACCCTAGTGGCCCTCGTGACCCTAGTGTACAACAAGGGTCACTAGGGTCATGATACATACAGCCTGTAAGGTTTAATGTGTAACGTTACAACATACCCTGAATAGGAGAAGGAGCTGAACGTTCCATGCTGATATCAAATAGACCAAGGAACTGTTTCAGGGACGTTTGGTACATGCTGTTTACCATTGACATTTCAGTAATGAGAAAATACAGAATGCTGCCTCGGGTGGCAACTGGTCTGTACTCCTCCCTGGCATGGTTTATCTTCACTTCTGTATCGGCAGCTATTACAAGCTTCTCGCTAACCTGTGCTGCCGTAGTCTTAGTAACAGCTAGCACCTACGTAACAACATACTGAGGTAAGGTACAAAAACAGGTCTATCTTCGTTGCTTATGTCTGTATGTACTTATTTCTGTATGTACTTATGTCTGTATGTACTTATGTCTGTATGTACTTATGTCTGTATGTACTTATGTCTGTATGTACTTATGTCTGTATGTACTTATGTCTGTATGTACTTATGTCTGTATGTACTTATGTCTGTATGTACTTATGTCTGTATGTACTTATGTCTGTATGTACTTAAGTCTGTATGTACTTATGTCTGTATGTACTTATGTCTGAATGTACTTATGTCTGTATGTACTTATGTCTGTATGTACTTATGTCTGTATGTACTTATGTCTGTATGTACTTATGTCTGTATGTACTTATGTCTGTATGTACTTATGTCTGTATGTACTTATGTCTGTATGTACTTATGCCTTATGTACTTATGTCTGTATGTACTTATATCTGTATGTACTTATGTCTGTATGTACTTATGTCTGTATGTACTTATGTCTGAATGTACTTATGTCTGTATGTACTTATGTCTGTATGTACTTATGTCTGAATGTACTTATGTCTGTATGTACTTATGTCTGTATGTACTTATGTCTGTATGTACTTATGTCTGTATGTACTTATGTCTGTATGTACTTATGTCTGTATGTACTTATGCCTTATGTACTTAAGTCTGTATGTACATATGTCTGTATGTACTTATGTCTGTATGTACTTATGTCTGTATGTACTTATGTCTGTATGTACTTATGTCTGTATGTACTTATGTCTGTATGTACTTATATCTGTATGTACTTATGTCTGTATGTACTTAGGTCTGTATGTACTTATGTCTGAATGTACTTATGTCTGTATGTACTTATGTCTGTATGTACTTATGTCTGTATGTACTTATATCTGTATGTACTTATGTCTGTATGTACTTATGTCTGTATGTACTTATGTCTGTATGTACTTATGTCTGTATGTACTTATGTCTGTATGTACTTATGTCTGTATGTACTTATGTCTGTATGTACTTATGTCTGTATGTACTTATGTCTGTATGTACTTATGTCTGTATGTACTTATATCTGTATGTACTTATGTCTGTCTGCCTGTACTTAAGCCTATCTCTCTCTCTCTCTCTCTCTCTCTCTCTCTCTCTCCCTCCCTCCCTCCCTCCCTCCCTCCCTCCCTCCCTCCCTCCCTCCCTCTCTCTCTCTATATATATATATATATAGACTATAGATGTTTAACTATGACATCAACTAATCACCTGTATGAGCGACTCATCCTCTACAAGAGAACCTTGTGTGCTTGTCAGCTTGTATAAGAGGTTGTCCTCTAGCTCTTGCATCTTACGTTTGTTGGATGTTACATCCTCCATCAACTTGGTCTTCTCTTGTTCCAATTCACCTGATCACACAGGTACATAAACCACAGGTACATATACCACAAGTACATATACCATACATACATACACCACAGATACATATACCACAGATACATATACCACAAGTAAATATACCATAGGTACATATACCACGTGTACGTATACCACAGGTACATATACCACAGGTATATATACCACAGGTGCATATACCACATGTACGTATACCACATGTACATATACCACATGTACATATACCACATGTACATATACCACAGGTACATATACCAAAGGTGAATATACCACAGGTACATATCCCACAGGTATTTACACCACAGGTACATATACCAGAGGTAAATATACCAGAGGTAAATATACCACAGGTAAATATACCACAGGTACGTATACCACAGGTACGTATACCACAGGTACGTATACTACAGGTATGTACACCACAGGTACGTATACCACAGGTACATATACCACAGGTACGTATACCACAGGTATGTACACCACAGGTACGTATACCACAGGTACATATACCACAGGTACGTATACCACAGGTATGTACACCACAGGTACGTATACCACAGGTACATATACCACAGGTACGTATACCAAAAATACATATACCACAGGTAAGTATACCACAGATACATATACCACAGGTACGTATACCATACATACATACACCACAGGTACATATACCACAGGTAAATACCACAAGTACATATACCACAGGTACATATACCATACATACATACATACACCACAAGTACGTACACCACAGATACATATAACACAGGTACATATACCACAGGTACATATACCACAGGTATATATACCACAGGTTCATATACCATAGGTACATATACCACAGGTACATATACCACAGGTACATATACCACAGGTACATATACCACAGATACATATACCACAGATACATATACCACAGGTAAGTATACCCCAGATACATATACCACAGGTAAGTATAGCACAGGTAAGTATACTTGAGGTAAGTATACCACAGGTAAGTATACCACAGGTAAGTATACCACAGGTAAAACACCTACTCTTTTCGGTGAGTATAACTCTGCCCAGCAGCTGTTCCTCGAGACCCTTCATAGTCACGGTAAAGTCTATAATGGCTGTTCTTGCGGACACCTCAGGGGTGTATGATGGATTTGGCAGCTTGGTAGTGATGTACAAGTAAAACCCTGTCAGTAGCAGCTAGCTATTAAATACTTGGTCAACATATACAAGTAAAACCCTGGCAGCAGTAGTAGCTAGCTATTAAATACTTGGTCAACATGTACAAGTAAAACCCTGGCAGCAGTAGTAGCTAGCTATTAAAGGCGGCTTGGCACCGATTGACACGCAATTCTTTAGTTGGAGTTGTCTTTTCTTTAGTGTGAAAGAGTGCTAAATAGTCTCAACGAAAGTTACAAAAATAATCATAAGGTAGTTCTTATCTATTTGTTTATTGTATTTCAAAATCATTATTTATTTACAATCTATATTGTCCAATTTTTTTCAATCAAATAACCTGTAATTCAGATTTGAAAATTATTGTTGTTGTTGATAACAGCAACGAGGCCAATGATGAGAATCTGGCGTTTTTTTTTTCACAAATAAACTCTAAATATTGATAATTTGATTCTTTTGATATTACTTGATTTAGAAATAATTTTTCAACTGTAGTATCGCTTTAGCCTGTAAGATATTAGCCATTTAATTTATCACTTGAATTCCAGTGTGTACATAATAGCAAACCTACCAACAATTAATCAAATTGCTGACTCAACTAAAACATCTCCAAAAGATATGAAAATAATTGCAAACATAATTTTTTATGCTTTTGAAAGTCTGTGCGTAATGACTATCACTGGGATGTTTCCCGTCTATCAAAACGAGCCAAATATTTGCAATTCCGCCTTCTGGCCTTATGCAGGTTGTTGCGTATCGAGAGAAAAATTGCGTGCAAGTCAGCATTTATTGCACTTATACTATAAATGGAATTAACGAGAGCACAACTCTGGAAAATATTTCATGGGTAAAAATCACTAAAAATAGTTAAACTAGGTTTAAGTCAGCCCAAAATAGTGACAAAGCACTTTAAATACTCGACAATGATGTTAACTGACCTTTCTCAAAGTCGCACTCCTTGTCTCCGATCTTCACTTTTAGAGTCGTTCCTGATCTAATAAAATTCTTCTCCAAAACATTGTCGAGCGCTGGATCAATATCCTCACCGACATCCTCCACCAGCAGAGGTCGCCCCAATGAGAGACTGTCCTCTAGGTGGTTGCGAAAGTATTTGTGGTGTAGCGACGACACCTATCAATACAAGTGACTACAAAGCCATGTACAACAGGTATCTGTGGTATACCGCAAGGACTATCTATAGTACAGAAAAGCACATGTTCACCTGCAGCTTGTTATTCTTCTCTCTGTTCTTTATCCACGTTTTGCCCTGCGTCTGAGGATCTATCAACAACGGATATCTAGACGCCCTGGTGCATATAACCCCATTCTGTATGGAGAGCTCATCGTTGGGTAAACCTGCAAAACCCACTCTGTATATTGTACAAACGTACCGGTACACAAATATACTCTGGTACAATACACAAATGTACCTGTACACATATATACTCTGGTACAATACACAAATGTACCTGTACACATATATACTCTGGTATAATACACAAACGTACCTGTACACATATATACTCTGGTACAATACACAAACGTACCTGTACACATATATACTCTGGTACAATACACAAATGTACCTGTACACATATATACTCTAGTACAATACACAAACGTACCTGTACACATATATACTCTGGTACAATACACAAATGTACCTGTACACATATATACTCTGGTACAATACACAAATGTACCTGTACACATATATACTCTGGTACAATACACAAACGTACCTGTACACATATATACTCTGGTACAATACACAAACGTACCTGTACACATATATACTCTGGTATAATGTACAAACATACCTGTACACATTTATACTCTGGTACAATACACAAACGTACCTGTACACATATATACTCTAGTACAATACACAAACGTACCTGTACACATATATACTCTGGTACAATACACAAATGTACCTGTACACATATATACTCTAGTACAATACACAAACGTACCTGTACACATATATACTCTAGTACAATACACAAACGTACCTGTACACATATATACTCTGGTACAATACACAAACGTACCTGTACACATATATACTCTAGTACAATACACAAACGTACCTGTACACATATATACTCTGGTACAATACACAAACGTACCTGTACACATATATACTCTAGTACAATACACAAACGTACCTGTACACATATATACTCTGGTACAATACACAAATGTACCTGTACACATATATACTCTGGTATAATGTACAAACATACCTGTACACATATATACTCTGGTACAATACACAAACGTACCTGTACACATATATACTCTGGTACAATACACAAACGTACCTGTACACATATATACTCTAGTACAATACACAAACGTACCTGTACACATATATACTCTGGTACAATACACAAATGTACCTGTACACATATATACTCTGGTACAATACACAAATGTACCTGTACACATATATACTCTGGTATAATACACAAACGTACCTGTACACGTATATACTCTGGTACATTACACAAACGTACCTGTACACATATATACTCTGGTACAATACACAAATGTACCTGTACACATATATACTCTGGTACAATACACAAACGTACCTGTACACATATATACTCTGGTACATTACACAAATGTACCTGTACACATATATACTCTGGTATAATACACAAACGTACCTGTACACGTATATACTCTGGTAAAATACATTAAGACACCTGTACGTACACACCAGGGCTCTCTCCAGGAATTTTTCTATAGGGCGAATGGAAAGTGTGCGTGGGGAGGGATAAATAACATTAACAAAACACAGTATTGCAAAATGACAAAAAAACTATGGTATATTACCTCAAACTATTTTTCATATGACAAACAAGCCTTTTAATAATTTTGTTATGATAAGAAAATATGGTCAAGTATAGCGACAGCCTTTTATCGAATTCATATATTATATGATATCAGGAATAATAATAACAATTATAATGGAAAGTCTAAGAATATCAAAAAGATTGCCAGTATCCCTCTATATTAAGCTTTGTGATAACTGTTAATTAATGTAACCCATGACATGACTGTTTGAATTGACTCTTGCAAAGCAAATATATAAGAATGATCTATGATGAAATCAGTTAAATTAATATGAAGGTAAAACTAAGTGTGTGATGAACGACAGTGACTGAATGAATAAATGTTATCATGGTGGAGCCTGGCAAGCCTAAATAATAGCATTGATTGTTTGAAGTGTCATTTAGTCAGTTTATGTAAGTAGGTGGTTGCTGTCATCTGTAAAAATACAATTCTACAGAGTTACATCACATTTTTATTATTTACTAAATAAATGGAATATTTAGTTATGACATGTTTTCATTGTCGTTTGTTGCCGCTTGTTGTGTCAGTTAGCAATAATAATTATCACAACTGATCAAATAAATAGCATAATAATAATAATGAAATTTGACACCAACTACTACTAATAATAAATAGTTATTACTACAGTTCAAAGTTATTAATAAATAGTAATTATTCATTACTACCATCAAAAGGTTAAGCAAACAAACTACTTCAGCATTGATTGTTGATGATTGTAATGGTTATTGATTAATAATAATAAAAATGGTTGTTCTTCATTTTTGACTATGATGAGCAACAGCAACATTTGTGGTGGTGATCATAATCATGCTGCAATAATACTTGACTTGAATAATTTTTATAATACTTATTATGAATAATAACTAATAAGAATGAAAAAACACAGGCAGAAGAAGAATAAAGAACTTGTTGTTTAACAGTAATAATAGTTTAACTTTAGAAATCCTATTTATTATTAATTACTAGTAATAATCTTGATAATAGAAATAATCAGAAGCTATAAAAATGAAGCAAACAAAACAAGCAGCTGATGCCAAAGCATACTCACGATAAGAATTTATTTATCTAGATATATATATATATATACTTATATATTAATTAGATCACAGGCTATGAAACACTCACACACAATACTTATATATTAATTAGATCACAGGCTATGAAAATAATCAGCAATCATAATATGAATGCTAAAAGAAATGTACTGAGTTTTTAATGTTTTTGAAAAAAATTGGGCAGGGATGGAAGTCACTAAGGCGGGACGCGTCTTCCGCCCCTCTACAGAGAGCCCTGGTACACATATACTCTGGTATACTACACAAATATCTAACCTTGCAGATTCCACTCGACAATGGTGGGCTGATCAACGAGGGTGCTGGTGACGTGCAAGTCAGCCGAATAAGGCACTTTCCTGTTGGCTAACTCTTTTTTCCAATTGTTGAGAAGTTTACCCCTGAACTCTTGATTGAATGGGCCAGCATAGGATAGAAAGCCAGTAAGCATGAGTACGTCTCCAACCAAACGATCTAATACACATCAATAGTACACACCAATAGTACACATCAATAGTACACACCAATAGTACACACCAATAGTACACACCAATAGTACACAACAATAGTACACACCAATAGTACACACCAATAGTACACAACAATAGTACACACCAATAGTACACACCAATAGTACACACCAATAGTACACATCAATAGTACACACCAATAGTACACACCAATAGTACACATCAATAGTACACACCAATAGTACACACCAATAGTACACAACAATAGTACACACCAATAGTACACACCAATAGTACACACCAATAGTACACATCAATAGTACACACCAATAGTACACACCAATAGTACACAACAATAGTACACACCAATAGTACACATCAATAGTACACACCAATAGTACACACCAATAGTACACACCAATAGTACACACCAATAGTACACACCAATAGTACACACCAATAGTACACAACAATAGTACACACCAATAGTACACACCAATAGTACACACCAATAGTACACACCAATAGTACACACCAATAGTACACACCAATAGTACACACCAATAGTACACACCAATAGTACACTCGCATGTTTCTTATAGGTTTATGTGGTTGTATCACATGATGAGATGTGGTTGTATAATAGGGTGAGATGTGGTTGTATAACAGGGTGAGATGTGGTTGTATAACAGGGTGAGATGTGGTTGTATAACAGGGCGAGATGTGGGTGTATAACATGATGAGATGTGGTTGTATAACATGATGAGATGTGGTTGTATAACATGATGAGATGTGGTTGTATAACATGATGAGATGTGGTTGTATAACATGATGAGATGTGGTTGTATAACAGGGTGAGATGTGGTTGTATAACATGATGAGATGTGGTTGTATAACATGATGAGATGTGATACACATGTATATATGGTTAGACAGAAAGAAACAAAACGTACTTATCTGCGCTTTAAACTCTTTGCTTTGGGCAGTCCACCGAATTCTTTCACCTGCTAAACCGTTGATGAGCGTGGAGGCTGCATTCATCTTACGCTTGCAACCCTCTGCGTCATCTAGCAGAGCTTGTTTCTCTCTGACACAGACAACAACACTCCAAGTTTAAAAGTTATACATTGGTTACTAGACAATACATAGCCTGTGTACCAAGCACTGTTGTGCATTAGTTACTAGACAATACATAGCCTGTGTACCAAGCACTGTTGTGCATTGGTTACTAGACAATACATAGCCTGTGTACCAAGCACTGTTGTGCATTGGTTACTAGACAATACATAGGCTGTGTACCAAGCACTGTTGTGCATTGGTTACTAGAAAATACATAGCTTGTGTACCAAGCACTGTTGTGCATTGGTTACTAGACAGTACATAGCCTGTGTACCAAGTACTGTTGTGCATTGGTTACTAGACGATACATAGCCTGTGTACCAAGCACTGTTGTGCATTGGTTACTAGACAATACATAGCCTGTGTACCAAGCACTGTTGTGCATTGGTTACTAGACAGTACATGGCCTGTGTACCATCACTGTTGTGCATTGGTTACTAGACAATACATAGCCTGTGTACCAAGCACTGTTGTGCATTGGTTACTTGACAGTACCTGGCCTGTGTACCATGCACTGTTGTGCATTGGTTACTAGACAGTACATGGCCTGTGTACCATGCACTGTAGTGCATTGGTTACTAGACAATACATAGTCTGTGTACCAAGCACTGTTGTGCATTGGTTACTAGACAGTACCTGGCCTGTGTACCATGCACTGTTGTGCATTGGTTACTAGACAATACATAGTCTGTGTACCAAGCACTGTTGTGCATTGGTTACTAGACAGTACATGGCCTGTGTACCAAGCACTGTTGTGCATTGGTTACTAGACAGTACATGGCCTGTGTACCAAGCACTGTTGTGCATTGGTTACTAGACAGTACATGGCCTGTGTACCATGCACTGTTGTGCATTGGTTACTAGACAATACATAGCCTGTGTACCAAGCACTGTTGTGCATTGGTTACTAGACAGTACATGGCCTGTGTACCAAGCACTGTTGTGCATTGGTTACTAGACAGTACATGGCCTGTGTACCATGCACTGTTGTGCATTGGTTACTAGACAATACATAGCCGGTGTACCATGCACTGTTCACAAACCTCATAGCTCTGTCATAGACAGCTTGCACCGTGTCCAACTCTTTCTGCTTTTCGTCAAGCGTTGCTTGGGCAGTATCCAACTCCGTCTGCGCGGCAGCTAGCTTGGCTTCCTGCACCACAAGGTTGGCTTTAAGAGGCAAAACGTCTTTGTTTATGTGGTAGAAGAAGGCCATAGCCTGGGTCCAAGAAGCCAGCCCGGCCACATCCCCACACACCTACATTTACAGAGTAACAATAGACGTAGCAAATAACAATAGGCGTAGCAAATAACGAGAGATGTAGCGAATAACGTTGATAGATGTAGCAATTAACAATAATGTAGCAAATAACAATAGATGTAGCAATTAACAATAGATGTAGCAATTAACAATAGATGTAGCAATTAACAATAGATGTAGCAATTAACAATAGACGTAGCAATTAACAACAGATGTAGCGCATAATAAAATGTCAAAATCAGGTGTAGGCACCTTCTTAGCGTTGTCATAGTTGTAGTCATCAGCATCAAGGTAAGGCTGTATGAGCTCAACTAGTTCACCATTTATGCTGTCCTTGGGAAAATGAAGTAGACTGGACAGGAAGCCACCGCCACTCATCAGTTTAAGTGACTCCGACCACGAGGGCTTTACACACATTCTATCTGGGTCCTGCACGTGTGCAAAGCAACATAACATACTGGTACAGAGTATATTGGACACTGTAAGATGGTCATAGAACGCACACACATATAAAATATATTGTACACTGTATGATGGTCATAGAACGCACACACATATAAAATATATTGTACACTGTAATATAGTCATTGAACGCTCACATGCACGCGCACACAGACATACAAATACAATGCACATACTCACAATTAACACGATATCGATTTTCTTCTGAAACAAAATAAGACAACAGTCCATTATTCTCATGATCAGATGCGGTGGTTTACCCAGCTTCTTTACGGTAGAGATGTGAGATGCCTTTATGGTAGCCAGCGCTGCCTCCGCCTCTTCTAGAGCAGGCCTTGCTGCCTCCAACTTGTCTAACGCAATCGCTTTGTCTACTGCGATGGCGTCAACTATGGCCTTGGCCTTATCCTTCACTACTTGCACCGAGCCTTTTACCTGTCAAGTAGACATTCATGTATGTCATATGCATTCTACCACTACATTATACAAGTGTTATTGCATTCTACCACTACACTATACAAGTGTTATTGCATTCTACTACTACATTATACAAGTGTTATTGCATTCTACTACTACACTATACAAGTGTTATTGCATTCTACCACTACAGTATACAAGTGTTAATGCATTCTACCACTACAGTATACAAGTGTTAATGCATTCTACTACTACACTATACAAGTGTTATTGCATTCTACTACTACACTATACAAATGTTATTGCATTCTACTACTACACTATACAAGTGTTAATGCATTCTACCACTACACTATACAAGTGTTATTGCATTCTACTACTACATTATACAAGTGTTATTGCATTCTACCACTACAGTATACAAGTGTTAATGCATTCTACCACTACAGTATACAAGTGTTAATGCATTCTACTACTACACTATACAAGTGTTATTGCATTCTACTACTACACTATACAAATGTTATTGCATTCTACTACTACAGTATACAAGTGTTATTGCATTCTACTACTACACTATACAAGTGTTATTGCATTCTACCACTACACCATACAAGTGTTATTGCATTCTACTACTACACTATACAAGTGTTATTGCATTCTACCACTACATTATACAAGTGTTATTGCATTCTACTACTACACTATACAAGTGTTATTGCATTCTACTACTACACTATGCAAGTGTTATTGCATTCTACTACTACACTATACAAGTGTTATTGCATTCTACTACTACACTATACAAGTGTTATTGCATTCTACTATTACACTATACAAGTGTTATTGCATTCTACCACTACACCATACAAATGTTAATGCATTCTACTACTACAGTATACAAGTGTTATTGCATTCTACTACTACAGTATACAAGGGTTAATGCATTCTACTACTACAATATACAAGTGTTATTGCATTCTACTACTACACTATACAAGTGTTATTGCATTCTACTACTACACTATACAAGTGTTATTGCATTCTACTACTACACTATGCAAGTGTTATTGCATTCTACTACTACACTATACAAGTGTTATTGCATTCTACTACTACACTATACAAGTGTTATTGCATTCTACTACTACACAAGTGTTATTGCATTCTACCACTACACCATACAAATGTTAATGCATTCTACTACTACAGTATACAAGTGTTATTGCATTCTACTACTACAGTATACAAGTGTTATTGCATTCTACTACTACACTATACAAGTGTTAATGCATTCTACTACTACAATATACAAGTGTTATTGCATTCTACTACTACACTATACAAGTGTTATTGCATTCTACTACTACACTATACAAGTGTTAATGCATTCTACTACTACAATATAGAAGTGTTATTGCATTCTACTACTACACTATACAAGTGTTATTGCATTCTACCACTACACCATACAAATGTTAATGCATTCTACTACTACAGTATACAAGTGTTATTGCATTCTACTACTACAGTATACAAGTGTTATTGCATTCTACTACTACACTATACAAGTGTTAATGCATTCTACTACTACAATATACAAGTGTTATTGCATTCTACTACTACACTATAAAAGTGTTATTGCATTCTACTACTACACTATACAAGTGTTATTGCATTCTACTAGTACACTATACAAGTGTTATTGCATTCTACTACTACATTATACAAGTGTTATTGCATTCTACTACTACACTATACAAGTGTTATTGCATTCTACTACTACACTATACAAGTGTTATTGCATTCTACTACTACAGTATACAAGTGTTATTGCATTCTACTACTACAGTATACAAGTGTTAATGCATTCTACTACTACAATATACAAGTGTTATTGCATTCTACTACTACACTATACAAGTGTTATTGCATTCTACTACTACACTATACAAGTGTTATTGCATTCTACTACTACACTATACAAATGTTATTGCATTCTACCACTACACTATACAAGTGTTATTGCATTCTACTACTACACTATACAAGTGTTATTGCATTCTACCACCCACACTAATTTTAGAAGAAAGTGCTGCTGACCTTCTCTGCTGCCTGTGTGCTAACAGCCACCTCTGCCAGCACTTTGTCGGCATTTTCATTGGCTACTTCAAGTTCTTTCTCTTTTACAACCAATTCTTTGCTCAGGATATCCACAGCATCTGTGGCCTCGACAAGTTTTGTTAGTCCAGTGTCCATTCTATGAAACATACAAGTGTGTTGGATTTATAACTTGAAGTTGTACGTCAATGTGAGTAATATAAAAGTATACTGTATATAGTATACTGGTATATGGTATATTGTGAGAGATTTGCATGTTAAGTCTACCCTCCCAACCCCCCCCCCCCTTTAGACCCCCCCCCACCCTTCACCCCTTGCTCTGTCACTAACGAAGAGAGAAGTAACCCCTGAGCCTTCCCCCTCCGCATCTGTACAAATTCCCTCATAAAATTGGATACCGAGGACCCCGGCCCTGTATAGACCCTATATAACATATATAACCTACCCCGGGTCAGCTACCCCGGGCCAGTATCCAAAGAAGCTGATTCAGATAGCCTGGGACCTATAGGACTGGATGCCCACCACAGAAAGTGAATGAGCAGAGTGCAGTAGCCTGGAGTACAGACTAAGAGTTACATGCCCTAATAAGGAGTTAGATGCCCTAATAAGGAGTGGAAAAGTTTCAAGACAAGGAAAAGAGCGGGAAAGCAACCCAGTGTACTTTGCCATGTGCTCGTTGTTGTGATTGGATTGCCTTGTTTACCAAATTTATATTACCTGTTTTAATTGATTTATTAATCTTATTGCATTATGTGATTGGTTCACCCTAATAAGGGGGTGAACTTTGTTATTGTGTGTCTGGGTCGAGGACCCCGTGAGGTTGGCAACGTCTATTCGGAGTGGACTCCGAATTAGTGAGGAAGTTTCGGAGTGATACCGTTGTGTCAGTAGTAGAAAGTACAAAACTACTACAATATTATACGTAGTACACAGGTATATAGTATACTGGTATATAGTATACAGTTATATAGCATATTGTACATAGTATACTGGTATATAATATACTGTGTATAGTACAGTTGTACATAGTATATTGTTACACTGCTCTCTAACAGGTAAATTACGTTACAAGTACAAGAAATATAGTTGCCTTGATACATAGATTACCTATTGGCCAGGTTGAGAAGCACCTCACGCCTATCCCCATATATATTCTTGTATCCTTCTATGAATGAAAGATAGGACTTGGGAGTAACATGTGTTTGTCTTCTGAATCTCTACAACAACTGGCTAGCTATGGAATGATGCAAGCCCATGGCCATTCATCACAGATTAGGACAAACAATGTACAGGGCAAAGTTAGACAATTATAATCGCTTCAAAAAATCTAACAAGTCCAAAAACTGATGGCTCAGAGGTACTAGTTGAACCTCATGTACATGAAAACACTTGAAAGTAACTTACACCATAGTATTCTTGGCAAGTGCGGGCAACTCCATCGTGTACAGAGCCCATCATTATAATGAGTTCTTTCTTACATTCGTCTGCTGTTGTCAAATCTTCTCCTGACAGGAAATGATTGGAAACAGCAATTAACGCATCTCTCGGCCATCTGCAACCATTTTGTAGGGGTGAGGTGTGAATGACGAGGCAATCAGCCGGGAAGCATAACAGAACAGATGCTGTTTGAGTGTGGCACAAGCTGCGGCCCTACCTTTCAAACCAATCCATCGTACATCCAGATATTAGACCAGGGAATTTGAGAGCTCTGTTTCGAAACTTTTCACCAACGGGAGAAAAGCAAAGAACAAGATGAAGATTGTTACGTGCTCTGCTAATGAAATACTCATAGAGATTCTCCATTGTGGGAGGTCTTCTAGGCAACTCTTTCTTCATGGTGGGTATGAGATCATTACACATTTCATCTAACTGTGAACATGGGAGCAGAGTTTGAATAGAAAACCTTACAACTTACTTTTACACTTGCAACAATCATTTGATGAGACGTGTTAAATTTGACTAATTGATTCAATGTTATTATATGAATCTTTTGAAAATAAACATTTCAATGAAAACATCATATTTAGTCTTTGACACACTTGAAACCATTTTACAGTAAATTTAGAGATATTTCAGCTATATCCTACTATATGTATATATGTATAAGAAATAACAATAATATGAGACTACAGCTCTATCAGTTTACAGTTATATGAGACTACAGTTATATGAGACTACAGTTATATGAGACTACAGTTATATCAGACTACAGTTATATGAGACTACAGTTATATGAGACTACAGTTATAT
This sequence comes from Cryptosula pallasiana, assembly GCA_945261195.1. NCBI lineage: Eukaryota > Metazoa > Bryozoa > Gymnolaemata > Cheilostomatida > Cryptosulidae > Cryptosula > Cryptosula pallasiana. The sequence goes on along the minus strand of OX183133.1, from coordinate 50,950,084 downwards.
GAGACTACAGTTATATCAGACTACAGTTATATTAGACTACAGTTATATGAGACTACAGTTATATGAGACTACAGTTATATCAGACTACAGTTATATCAGACTACAGTTATATCAGACTACAGTTATATGAGACTACAGTTATATAATAGACAATGCATGAGGGTGGTACCTCATCTCTGGCAAAAAGATTGGAAACTTCTCCAGAACTGAGCACATTGTTGAGGTACTCAAGGAATGACTCATCTTTGATGTCGTTGTCAGTGAATATAAAAGTAACGCCAGTGCCCTGGTGACCAGCTGTTCTGTAGAGAGATTTTAAATCTTCTAGAAGATTGGCTACATTGTAAGATCTACAAAACATGCAGCATGTGCTCTACAATATGAATAAAGAACAAACGAGTCAACTTTCTTAATAATTTCCACTCTAGAGAGTGATTATCTAACAAACAAGATATGCGCATACAGGGACACACAATACGTAGTGATTGTGGAACTGTTGCTATCAGGGGAGGCAGTAGGAGGAGAGAGCCGGTTGACATGAGCCTGTAACAGGCATTTGAAGGGCTAAAGGAAAGGAGAACAAAGACTGGATGGATGTCTGGAGAGACGCTAGGGAAATGAGGCAAGAGTGAGACAAGAGATGGAAGTGAGACAAGAGAGGGAAGTGAGACAAGAGAGGGAAGTGAGACAAGAGGGGGAAGTGAGACAAGATAGGGAAGTGAGACAAGAGAGGGAAGTGTGACAAGAGAGGGAAGTGAGACAAGAGAGGGAAGTGAGACAACAGAGGGAAGTGAGACAAGATAGGGAAGTGAGACAAGAGAGGGAAGTGAGACAAGATAGGGAAGTGAGACAAGAGGGGGAAGTGAGACAAGATAGGGAAGTGAGACAAGAGATGGAAGTGAGACAAGAGGGGGAAGTGAGACAAGAGGGGGAAGTGAGACAAGAGGGGGAAGTGAGACAAGATAGGGAAGTGAGACAAGAGGGGGAAGTGAGACAAGAGAGGGAAGTGAGACAAGAGATGGAAGTGAGACAAGAGGGGGAAGTGAGACAAGAGGGGAAGTGTGACAAGAGGGGGAAGTGAGACAAGATAGGGAAGTGAGACAAGAGGGGAAGTGAGACAAGATAGGGAAGTGAGACAAGAGGGGAAGTGAGACAAGATAGGGAAGTGAGACAAGAGGGGGAAGTGAGACAAGAGAGGGAAATGAGACAAGATAGGGAAGTGAGACAAGAGAGGGAAGTGAGACAAGAGAGGGAAGTGAGACAAGAGAGGGGAGTGAGACAAGAGAGGGGAAGTGAGACAAGAGAGGGAAGTGAGACAAGAGGGGAAGTGAGACAAGAGATGGAAGTGAGACAAGAGAGGGAAGTGAGACAAGAGGGGGAAGTGAGACAAGAGGGGGAAGTGAGACAAGAGAAGGAAGTGAGACAAGAGGGGGAAGTGAGACAAGATAGGGAAGTGAGACAAGAGATGGAAGTGAGACAAGAGGGGGAAGTGAGACAAGAGAAGGAAGTGAGACAAGAGGGGGAAGTGAGACAAGAGGGGGAAGTGAGACAAGAGATGGAAGTGAGACAAGAGAGGGAAGTGAGACAAGATAGGGAAGTGAGACAAGAGAGGGAAGTGTGACAAGAGAGGGAAGTGAGACAAGAGGGGAAAGTCAGACAGGAGAGGGAGAAGAAGAGAAGCGAGGTGAAAACTTGAGGGAAGTGCGCTTTTTAACAAAAATTGAGACAAATATGTGAGTATATTACTGCTAGTATTGAAATGTATTGGTTGATATGTCAACTGGGTAAAAAATACCTGGTCATAGTAATTTGGAATGATTTGTATCCAGCGATGAATGATGCCAATTTAGTGAGAGATTGTTTACCACTGCCCCCTACACCAACTAACAGAGCGCTTCCACGAGGTGTGCGGATAATTCTCGATATCTTCATCAGATGTATCATCGCATCTTTGAAAAATACCAAGTCCATAGCACCTCCACGCACCTGTGACAAAAAAAAAAATTGTTTTTCAGCAATTCACCATGTTTGTCCCCCTGATCAATACCAGGTATATGATATTACATCATTAGTAGGTATATCATATTGCATCATTAGTAGGTATATAATATTACATCATTAGTAGGTATATAATATTACATCATTAGTAGGTATATAATATTACATCATTAGTAGGTATATAATATTACATCATTAGTAGGTATATAATATTACATCATTAGTAGGTATATAATATTACATCATTAGTAGGTATATGATATTACATCATTAGTAGGTATATCATATTGCATCATTAGTAGGTATATAATATTATATCAATAGTAGGTATATAATATTACGTCATTAGTAGGTATATAATATTACATCATTAATAGGTATATGATATTACATCATTAGTAGGTATATAATATTACTTCATTAGTAGGTATATAATATTACATCATTAGTAGGTATATAATATTACTTCATTAGTAGGTATATAATATTACATCATTAGTAGGTATATGATATTACATCATTAGTAGGTATATAATATTATATCATTAGTAAGCATATAATATTACATCATTAGTAGGTATATAATATTACATCATTAGTAGGTATATCATATTGCATCATTAGTAGGTATATAATATGACATCATTAATAGGTATATAATATTACATCATTAGTAGGTATATAATATTACATCAATAGTAGGTATATAATATTACATCATTAGTAGGTATATAATATTACATCATTAGTAGGTATATAATATTACATCATTAGTAGGTATATAATATTACATCATTAGTAGGTATATAATATTACATCATTAGTAGGTATATAATATTACATCAGTAGTAGGTATATAATATTACATCATTAGTAGGTATATAATATTACATCAGTAGTAGGTATATAATATTATATCATTAGTAGGTATATAATATTACTTCATTAGTAGGTATATAATATTATATCATTAGTAGGTATATGATATTGCATCATTAGTAGGTATATAATATTACATCATTAGTAGGTATATAATATTATATCAAAAGAACACACCTGGTCATTGTACTGGTGCATGAAGTAGATGAGCCGCTCCCTGAGACTCTCCCAGCTACCAATCATCTCATACACATGCGGCAGCTCAAACTCTGACTCATCCGATATGTCGATTGCTGACTCTGTCACACCCTCCTCTGCATCCCGCAGGAAGTCAACGAAGTACTGCTCAGTGTTTAGAGTAGTTGAGTAAGTCTCTCCAAAAGTGTCCTTGACCAATCGAACTAAAGCATCCTCAAACCACTTCTTGTCCTAGAGGGAGAGTGGAAAAGCTTACTGTACATTCTACACATTCCTACTCAAACCACTTCTTGTCCTGGAGGGAGAGTGGAAAAGCTTACTGTACATTCTACACATACCTACTCAAACCACTTCTTGTCCTAGAGGGAGAGTGGAAGTGCTTACTGTACATTCTACACATACCTACTCAAACCACTTCCTGTCCTAGAGGGAGAGTGGAAAAGCTTACTGTACATTCTACACATACCTACTCAAACCACTTCTTGTCCTGGAGGGAGAGTGGAAAAGCTTACTGTACATTCTACACATACCTACTCAAACCACTTCTTGTCCTAGAGGGAGAGTGGAAGTGCTTACTGTACATTCTACACATACCTACTCAAACCACTTCTTGTCCTAGAGGGAGAGTGGAAAAGCTTACTGTACATTCTACACATACCTACTCAAACCACTTCTTGTCCTAGAGGGAGAGTGGAAGTGCTTACTGTACATTCTACACATACCTACTCAAACCTATATTGCAGAGGGCAATGAGTGGAATGATGTAACTGATGGAGAAGCACTCACTTGGTGGTTTGTGAACCGGTCAGAGATCACCCTGAGGCTTTCATGCTTCCACAGCCATAACAAAGTCTCTACAGACTGACACTCGACACCCTCTATGTGTAGTATTCCTTGCCATATCCTAGACAAGTCTCTCAAGTTAAACACATAGTGAAACTTAGCTGGTGTGGGCAACATCTTTACCTGTGAACGTTATATACAAGTGTGATATATACATGTGTGATATATACAAGTGTGATATATACATGTGTGGTATATACAAGTGTGATATATACAAGTGTGATATATACAAGTGTGATATATACAAGTGTGATATATACAAGAGTGATATATACATGTGTGATATATACATGAGTGATATATACATGTGTGGTATATACAAGTGTGATATATACAAGTGTGGTATATACAAGTGTGATATATACAAGTGTGATATATACAAGTGTGATATATACAAGTGTGGTATATACAAGTGTGATATATACAAGTGTGATATATACAAGTGTGATATATACATGTGTGGTATATACATGTGTGATATATACAAGTGTGATATATACAAGTGTGATATATACAAGTGTGATATATACAAGTGTGATATATACATGTGTGATATATACAAGTGTGATATATACATGTGTGGTATATACAAGTGTGATATATACATGTGTGATATATACAAGTGTGATATATACAAGTGTGATATATACATGTGTGGTATATACAAGTGTGATATATACAAGTGTGATATATACATGTGTGGTATATACATGTGTGATATATACAAGTGTGATATATACAAGTGTGATATATACAAGTGTGATATATACAAGTGTGATATATACAAGTGTGATATATACATGTGTGATATATACAAGTGTGGTATATACAAGTGTGATATATACAAGTGTGATATATACAAGTGTGATATATACAAGTGTGAGATATACATGTGTGATATATACCTGAGTGATATATACAAGTGTGATATATACAAGTGTGGTATATACAAGTGTGATATATACATGTGTGGTATATACATGTGTGATATATACATGTGTGATATATACAAGTGTGATATATACAAGTGTGGTATATACAAGTGTGATATATACATGTGTGGTATATACATGTGTGGTATATACATGTGTGATATATACAAGTGTGATATATACAAGTGTGATATATACATGTGTGATATATACAAGTGTGATATATACAAGTGTGATATATACAAGTGTGGTATATACAAGTGTGATATATACATGTGTGGTATATACAAGTGTGATATATACAAGTGTGATATATACAAGTGTGATATATACAAGTGTGGTATATACATGTGTGGTATATACATGTGTGATATATACATGTGTGATATATACAAGTGTGATATATACAAGTGTGATATATACAAGTGTGATATATACAAGTGTGATATATACAAGTGTGATATATACAAGTGTGATATATACAAGTGTGATATATACAAGTGTGATATATACATGTGTGGTATATACAAGTGTGATATATACAAGTGTGATATATACAAGTGTGATATATACAAGTGTGATATATACAAGTGTGATATATACATGTGTGATATATACATGTGTGGTATATACATGTGTGGTATATACATGTGTGGTATATACAAGTGTGATATATACAAGTGTGATATATACATGTGTGATATATACATGAGTGATATATACAAGTGTGATATATACAAGTGTGATATATACAAGTGTGATATATACATGTGTGATATATACATGAGTGATATATACAAGTGTGATATATACAAGTGTGATATATACAAGTGTGATATATACAAGTGTGATATATACATGTGTGGTATATACAAGTGTGATATATACAAGTGTGATATATACAAGTGTGATATATACAAGTGTGATATATACAAGTGTGATATATACAAGTGTGATATATACATGTGTGGTATATACATGTGTGGTATATACATGTGTGATATATACATGTGTGATATATATATGTATATTTACACACATACCTTGGTGAGCTGCCAAAGGACTCTGGTAAGGGGCACAAGCTGTTTCACAGCAGCAATAACCTCGGAAATAAAGCCTCTTTCAGATATGAAGTATCCTTGACCTATGCTGCCTATTTACACAAGACAAAATAGATTAATTGAGAACTGTTAATATACATAGTTTATGTGCCAGATAGATATAGTTTATGTGCCAGATAGATATGGTTTATGTGCCAGATAGATATAGTTTATGTACCAGATAATTAAAGCCGCCCACTGAAATGATTACAAAACAATTGGACAGGGGCCAGGAAGCAAAAGCTATCCGTTTGGGTAGTGTTGGTTGTTGTTGGTTGTTGTTGGTGGTTTGTGCCAAAGAAAGACAACTGCACATCGCATGCGTATCCAACACTTTCTATACAGTGAAACTGACACAAGGGCCAAGATTATGGCTAGTGTTGAATAACACAAACCTAAACCTTAAATATGGACATAGCATAAAAGATAGACGAGTAACTAAAAATATTATAACTTGTGAATTGATTTAGAATAATATAACTTGAACTAATAAATAATTGTCATGTTGACTATAATAAATTTTAGTAATAATTAAACTGGCTATAAAACTACTATCAGATGGTGTATTGTATCAGATGGTGTTATGTCTCAGATGGTGTACAGTATCATCAAATAATGACAATAGTCTAACAAACAAAGTGTCAAACGAATTGACCAACATCTATTAGTTATCAATGTTTAAATCCAATTGCTTTTGTGAGATGGCCAGTTGATAGCCTTGAATCTTTGTTACACTGTGACATTCCCTTCATCTCAGCAAGTATCAACTCACAGAAGGAATTTTATGGTCGAGGAGTTGTGACAAGTGAGTTTGAAATTTTAGTATTTAGCCAGGGATCTGCAGTTGTATAGATATTTTACATTCTATGCTTATGAATCGTTCAGTTGCACTATGTAATGTTGCACTATGTAATGCTGCACTATGTAATGCTGCACTATGTAATGTTGCACCATGTAATGTTGCACTATGTAATGTTGCACTATGTAATGCTGTACTATGTAATGCTTCACCATGTAATGCTGCACCATGTAATGTTGCACTATGTAATGTTGCACTATGCAATGTTGCACTATGCAATGTTGCACTATGTAATGCTGCACTATGTAATGTTGCACTATGTAATGCTGCACTATGTAATGTTGCACTATGTAATGCTGCACTATGTAATGTTGCACTATGTAATGTTGCACTATGTAATGTTGCACTATGTAATGCTGCACTATGTAATGCTGCACTATGTAATATTGCACTATGCAATGTTGCACTATGCAATGTTGCACTATGTAATGTTGCACTATGTAATGCTGCACTATGTAATGTTGCGCCATGTAATGTTGCACTATGTAATGTTGCACTATGTAATGCTGCACTATGTAATGTTGCACTATGTAATGCTGCACTATGTAATATTACACTGTAATGTAAAATGTTAAATTGTTTAAATTAATCGAGCCATTGACTCATACAAAGTCATTCCATTGTACATAAGCAAATGTATACACAACATATCCACATGTATACACAACCTAACCACATGTATACATAACATATCCACATGTATACACAACATATCCATATGTATACACAACCTAACCACATGTATACACAACACATCCATATGTATACATAACATATCCACATGTATACACAACCTAACCACATGTGTACACAACACAACCACATGCATACACAACCTAACCACATGTATACACAACCTAACCAAATGTATACACAACCTAACCACATGTATACACAACCTAACCACATGTATACACAACCTAACCACATGTATACACAACCTAACCACATGTGTACACAACCTAACCACATGTATAAACAACATATCTACATGTATAGACCAAACATCCACATATATACACAACATATCCATTAGTACATACAACACATATGTATGTATATACATTATGTCCAAATGTATAGATATATACAATACAACAAAATATATAGCACTTACCAAATACTTTGTCAATAGAAGCGTTTGAGGGTAGAGAGCAGTTAAATATACAGAAGTGCCTCTTAATACGTTGAGGGATGTCATTACGTCCACCCCCAGGATGTATCATAGCACAAAGGAACTGTATGTCTATGATAGTTGTGAAGTCTCCAGGCTTGTCTACATTGTACATGCCTCCCATCTCCATGCATTGCCTCGTTATCTCATTGGTTACCTAGATGAGTGCATGTAATCATACATGTATGTAACAATTACATGTCATTGGTTAAAAACTGTGTGCATGTAACAATACATGTATGTAACTGTTACATGTCACTGGTTACCAATTGCGTGCATGTAATAATACATAAATTTATCAGTTACACATGTATGTAACAATTACATGTCGTTGGTTACCTATGTGTGTGCATGTAATAATACATGTATGTAACAGTTTCAAGTCACTGGTTTCCTAGGTGTGTGCGTGTAATAATACATGTATGTAACAGTTACAGGTCATTGGTTACCTAGGTGTGTGCATGTAATAATACATGTATGTAAGTTTCAAGTCATTGGTTTCCTAGGTGTGTGCATGTAATAATACATGTATGTAACAGTTACATGTAAAACACATACAATTAGACGAAACAATTACATATCATGTCTGAATACGAACAATCATATCTAACATTTACCTGCCATGTTTGAATACGTAAAATCATATGTAACATTTACATTCTACGTCGGAATATATACAATCATATGTAACAACTACATGCCATGCCTGAATACGTACAATCATATGTAACAACCACATGCCATATCGGAATACATAAAATCATATGCAACAATTACATGCCATGCTTGATTACGTAAAACCACATGTAACATTTACTTGCTATGTCTGAATACATATAATCATATGTAGCAAATACATGCCATGCCCGAATACGTACAATCAGAAGTAACAATTACCTGCCATGCCTGAATACATACAATCACATGTAACAGTTACACGTCATTGGTTAATTAAGTGTGTGCATATATAACAATCATTTGTTATACCTGATCTCCCCATTCATTTATTACAGGCATGTTTACATCATCTATAAAGACAGTCATCTTCTTGCCTCCGGGAGGTCCATAAGTGCTACCAACACGTTTGTCGATATAGCTCTCTATTGTCCTCTGAAACATGATGGGAACTGTGGCACTGGAGAAGTTGAAGCTCTTGGTAACATGTACCTCGGGGTTATAACCAGACATGAAGCCCTTAATCATCACAGTCTTAGCTGTTCCTTGCTCGCCAATGAGTAGCACTGCTTTCTCCTGCTTTGCTACAACACACAACACAGCATACCCAACAGTAAACAACATCATATTACATGCAATACTGAAGGTACCTATAAAAATCGATACAATATATAATGTATAGTATACAACTTACCAACATACAATATATAATGTACAGTATACAACTTACCAACATACAATATATAATGTACAGTATACAACTTACCAACATACAATATATAATGTACAGTATACAACTTACCAACATACAATATATAACGTACTGTATACAACTTACCAACATACAATATATAATGTACAGTATACAACTTACCAACATACAATATATAATGTACAGTATACAACTTACCAACATACAATATATAATGTACTGTATACAACTTACCAACATACAATATATAATGTACAGTATACAACTTACCAACATACAATATATAATGTACAGTATACAACTTACCAACATACAATATATAATGTACAGTATACAACTTACCAACATACAATATATAACGTACTGTATACAACTTACCAACATACAATATATAATGTACAGTATACAACTTACCAACATACAATATATAACGTACTGTATACAACTTACCAACATACAATATATAATGTATAGTATACAACTTACCAACATACAATATATAATGTACAGTATACAACTTACCAACATACAATATATAATGTACAGTATACAACTTACCAACATACAATATATAATGTACTGTATACAACTTACTAACATACAATATATAATGTACAGTATGCAACTTACCAACATACAATATATAATGTACAGTATACAACTTACCAACATACAATATATAATGTACAGTATACAACTTACCAACATACAATATATAATGTACAGTATACAACTTACCAACATACAATATATAATGTACAGTATACAACTTACCAACATACAATATATAATGTACTGTATACAACTTACCAACATACAATATATAATGTACAGTATACAACTTACCAACATACAATATACAGTATACAACTTACCAACATACAATATATAATGTACAGTATACAACTTACCAACATACAATATATAATGTACAGTATACAACTCACCAATGATTTTAATCAAATATTGTGTTCTCACATTATCAACATTTGGAACTAGAATAGAGGAGAATTCAGGAATGGAAGTTTTGGGATAGTGAAAGTTATCAACCCTTTGTCTCCAATGACACCAATTGCCATCCTGTAGCAAAACAACTACAATGGACTAGCCCTGTCTATTACCTACAGGTTATACCTAACCATATCTCATATCTACAATTGAAATGTGATATATCTAACCTTATCCACCATATACTCAAACATAGTCTCCTCCTCTTTGCAATTTGGCAAGTCTAGTTTAAAGGTGTGATTTCTGAGGAACTGCTCAAGCTTAGCTCGTCCATCCAGCTCTAGCAATGCTCCCACACTCCACATCAAGGCAAACACAAAGAGCCTGCCCATGTGCTCGGCATTGTAGTTGGGTGCAGGACCTCCCCCGGAACCATCTCCGGCAGTAACTTTAAATAGTCCTTGTAGAAGGTCACACATCTGTGCAAACATATACATACATACCAGCTGGCTTAGCGGGTCTGAACAACAATGAATGGATATATTGTTGCCCTTCTCCCAGCCTCTTTTCCATTAGACGCCTGCTTCAGTGTTCACCTCCTCCCGTGGTCGCCTCCTCCCGTGGTCGCCTCCTCCTGTGGTAGACTTCCCATGGTTACTTCTTGACATTGAATAACAATTTTGTCATGAGTGTATAATTTGACAGAAAATATCAAAAGCAACCAGTAGAAGAAGACAACGCAGTAGCTTTGTGGTAATAATATAATCAAATAACAAAGTTATTGAACAATAATAATACAATGACAATATGAGTGATGATCTACAATCTTTTATTATTTTAAAGCTATCAATGATGGTGAATGTTGTAGTTGAGCTTGCTGTGACTGTTTCTAAGAGTGTTATCGCTGTATCGTAAACAAAGTTAGTGATTAATCGTAAAAAAATAAAAAAGTGAACAATAATGAACAGTAGCTGGTTATATTGCGCAGGATTTGGTGGTAACGTCACTAGTCACTCTGGTAGCACACCTGCACCACCTCTAGGTAGCAGAGTTGTCTGTCTGTCTGTCAAGACAGCTTGCTGTCAGAACAGCCTTGCTAGTGTCTGCCCGTCAGCATTCCTGCTGGAGGGGGAGCACTGTTCGGCTAGCGTCTGCCAGGCAAGCCTGCCTTCTGTCAACTACCCGTCGGACAACACCAGTTGCTACCAGACACAAGAGGTCGTCAGAGCTGGTTGTCCTTAGAGCAGTAGAGCTGTCTGTTGTAAGGTTCAAGTAATAAGTTTGATTGAGTGTGTGTGCTGTATTGTATTCTTAGCAGAATAAACCAGCTGAGCTTCTCCAATACACTGACTAGTGATGAGCTCAGCGACTGTATTTATGTAAAAGAGGCGGTGCTAAAATGTAGCCTCAAAATACAATAATAAATAAAAATAGAACATCAGGTTCGGTATCGAGATTACAAATACTGAGTTGTTGGTAGCAACGCATATAATGTGGACGCAGTAATAGATAAATGCGATAAATGGAATTGTTTATATGAATGTTCAGACTGTTTGAGGTTGCACAGGAACTGGCCGTGATTTTTCCTGTACACAGCCCCCTCCGTTGGTCGACGTAGGGGACTAATGTAAAAGTACAAGGAAAGGATGCTTGCACACAAAATAACTGCACCTCTGATATTTGTAAAATATAAAATATAATATGGTTGGCAAAATGCATAGAATGTAGATAACTTTACAGAGACAGAACTGGGAGTAATAAGTAGGCACACAAGGAATAGTGATAATAATAATATTGGTAAGTAGATGCATGCATAGGGTGACATGGTATGGTAAGTAGCTTGATTGTTCAACTGTTCTCTATTTATTGCAAACGGTACTCCAGAGTTTTTATCTGGTCCTTTACCTCTTCAGCTTGACGCAGCAGCTTGTAGGCGTCCTCTGTCAGCTTGTTCAGCGCCTCTCTCTTTCTTTCTAAACGTCTATCATCTTCTCTCCTTTTCTGTTGATAATAATCGTCCCCCCTTCTGGTGGCGGTATACTCCACCCTTGACCTTAGTGTGACTGGTGTCACCTCTCTAGGTCATCAGGGCTCTGTATCCATGTACTCCACTCGTCTGTGTGGTTCTCGGCGTCTCTCAGTCCTCTCTTCCAGCTCCTCTGACCTTTTTTTGGTAATTACGATGCGCTCCTCTCGAGCGTGTGTGGTTTCTACCTTCTGTGGTTTATACAGGGGCGAAAGGCCACGCTTCGGTTTCTTCGTCGGGCTGCTGGTCTGTGCAGGCTCTCCCAGACAATCACAGATGGAGGGGGCACGTTTCTGTGCAGATGCTGTACCAGCCTTCTGTTCTGAGATGGGCTGCGGCCACCCGAATGGTGGTGGGTGAGGCCAGGTCATGAATTGGGCGAAAGCCAGGTATGAGTCTGCGTCCACTTCATACAGTGGAGCTAGTGGCCCTCCATGTGCAGTCGCTTTATTCTGTTTGGTGATGTGTTTCCTCAGCGCATTCCTTGATGCTGACTTTTTGTCACATGTGCAAAAATAAAAAACAAAGTGTTGATGAGCATGATACAAGACCCGCTTGCGGGCGTTGGTGTAGTTGCATCTGCTGCACCTCCACTCGTCTCCTGTACTGTCTGTCTTGGCTGTCATGCTCTTCAAGGCTGTCAGCGTGTCAGTGGACAACCACGTAGTGCGTGTTACTGCACTTTCGCTTGGCTGTTCACCGCCTGCCTCTGGCCTTGCTCTTGGCTCATCTATTTTTTTTCTCCCCTCTGCAACACAGATTTTATTCACCCTTATTATTTCTCTCACTAGCTGGGCTTGCTGTCTGGAATGTATCTCTTCTTTGGTAGCTACTCAATTAATGCATGGCGCCTGCCTTTTTTCCAATTTACTGGCAACTTGCATTAAGTACTCCTCACCTATTATCTCCTCCGCTACCTTAGCATCCTCTTCTAGTGATAAATCCATCTGTCCTTCCTGTCTTTGTTTCATTTTTTCGACCGCTGTTCTAGCTATCTCAATTAATTCAGGTGTAGAGAGGTGATGCAGTTCGTGTGCACGGTATAAATGTCCGCTAGCAACTGGCAGCTCTTCGCTTTGTCTGGAACAGTTTTGGCGCTGGGTTACGTAATCACCTGGGTGATTGGAGAGTTTCACTCTCTCCTACGTCACCCGTCCACGTGACTGCTCCCATTACGCCAACGCTGCGCTCTGTAGGCGAGTAACTATGTACCGGGGGCGCTCTACTAAACATAGAGCCTTCCCCATTGACATCGTTCTCACTCTCCATTGTTTTATTGATAGAGTCATACCGGGTGTTAACTCCCCCTGGTAATCGTTCGTCGGAATGAGCAAATATGTTGTCGTATGAGGTGAGTTCGTTATTGACTGTTCCCTTTTGTTGTCTTGCCAGCTTTCTCCAATAAATTTTTGCACTTTCTAGTGATTTAGGCAATTCCTCGCCCTCGGAGCACTGTTTTAACTCCAGTATCAGATTTCTTGGAGTGTTACTGTGCTCTGAAGGTACCGGGTATTGCTTCACTGCTGCTGATGGTTGTAGACAACTGTCTTCATGGCTTGGCTCGTCTTTGGCCATCCGATAGCACTGGTAATCAGCCAACTTTGACGGCGGCCTAGTGTTTCTCTTAGGCCTGCCCGTCTCTGTTGGCTTCTCACCAGTAGCTGGCTCTTCACTCTCTACTTCTTGGTTATTTGTACTATCGTCCACCGCAATCTCTACTTCTTGGTTATTGGTACTATTGTCCATTGCAATGGGGGTTGGAGGGGAAGGTGGATTGAGCATACCATTGTCTGGTAAGGCTGGCCACTCCCTGTCTCTTTCCCATTGTTCTTGTCTGCTTAGTCTTGGGCTACTGCTGGGCATCATCTCCCAACCCCTGTCTGCCGGCCTCTGGAGCCCGGCCTGCCTGGTTGCTCCATTAGGGCTGGCAACTGGTTTAACTGGTGTTCCAGGGCTTGTAGGCGTTCCCATGCTGTTTGCCAGCCCTGTGCTCGAGTTTGTACACAAACTCCGCGAGAATCTCCAGCCACCTCGTTATCTGGTTGGACGGCTCATTCCGTCGGCACAGCCACCTTAAGGATGTGTGGTCGGTGCGGAGCCTAAACTCTCGGCCGTAGAGGTACGGTCGAAAGTGTTTGACTGCCTTGACGACAGCCAGTAGCTCACGCCGAGTCACGCAGTAGTTCTGTTCGGCGGGTGCTAGGGTCTTACTATATTATGCAATGACCCTTTCCTGTCCGCTCTGTACCTGTGATAGCACTGCCCCTATTCCAACGGCGCTGGCGTCCGTGTCCAGAATATAGGTCTTGGTAGGATCTGGGTAGCCTAGTATTGGTGCTTGTATGAGTCCCTGCTTCAGTAGATCAAAGGCAACCTGTTCCTCCTCTCCCCACTTCCAGGGGGTGTCCTTGCTAGTCAGGACAGTTAGGGGCTTAGCAGTAGTGGCGTACCCAGGCAGATACTGCCTGTAGTACCCTGCTGTGCCGAGGAAGGCTTGCAGTCCTTTGACGTCCCTGGGGGGTGTCCATTCGGCTACAGCCTGTACCTTTTCCGGGTCAGTGACGACGCCCTACGCACTTACTACACGCCCCAGGTACTTGACCCGTTGTTGCAGTAGCTCGCACTTGGACGGCTTGATCTTTAGGTTGGCTCATTGTAGCCTACTCAGCACCTCTCCCAGTCATTGCAGGTGTGTCTCGAAGTCGGGTGCGATCACTATCACATCATCCAGGTAGAGTAGTAGCGTTTTCCAGTGCAACCCTTGTAGCACTCGTTCCATCAAACGCTGGAACGTGGGGGTCGAGGTCAGCCTGAAGGGCAGCACCTTCCAGCGCCACAGCCCACTACTGGTGATGAATGCCGATTTTTCCTTGGCGTCTGCATCTAAAGGCACCTGGCAGTAGCCACTGGTCAGATCCAACGTGCTAAAATACTTGCTGCCAGCTAGGGTGTCAAGGGACTCGTCTATCCTAGGTATAGGATAGGCTTCCTGCCTAGTGACATCATTTAGCCTCCGGTAGTCGATGCAGAACCGCCACGTGCTGTCTTTCTTGCGTACCAGCACCACAGGAGAACTCCAAGCACCATCTGCGGGCTCGATCAGCCCTTTCTCTAGCAGGTCTTTCACTTGTCGTTCAGCTTCAGCCTCCTTCTCAGGTCCCAGCCTGTGGGGAGGCAACCGAACTGGTCTGGTGCCTTCGGCAACTGGACTGGCATGCTCTACAAGGTCAGTACGGCCAATATCCCCACTGTGTTTACCAAACGCGGCCTCGTACTTCCTAAGCAATCCCCTCAATAGTTCCATCTGTTGCTCGCTCCTGCACCCTTTTCTCGCCTGCTCATACAGTTCAACCAAGTGGCCAGGCACTGGTGAACCTGTCGGGCCCGACCCGGTTGGGACCCCGGGTGTGGTCTGCTGTACCTCATTGGCCGCTACCCCTGTGAACGTTCCGATAACCTCGCCGGCCGGCAGGCTTATCGCGTTCGAGGTTAGGTTGAGGCACCTGACCAACACCCGTTCTTATTCATTCGGCGAGTTTACGCTCGTAGCCAAAGGTAGGCTCCCTGGTAAACTCTGGATCACACCCTGGGGACAGTAGATCCGTGCAGCAAGGTGACACGGTATGGTAGCCTCTGTCTGTGGGGGGATCTCTGTCTTCCGAAGTACCTGGACTTTGGAGATCAGTGCCCTACCATAGCGGTCGGTGCACACCAGCTCTCTGTCCTGCATGATCAGCACTGGCTGATCAAAGCTCATACGGCACTTCTGGTTAGCCAAGAATGGCATCCCGAGGATGATATCCTCACTAATCTGTGTGACAACAAACGTCTCTGTATATGCCACAGACCGTACTCGCCCTGACACACTGAGCAGACCATAGAATGGCAGTTTCGTTCCGTCTGCCATTAACCCATGTGAGTCATACTCTTGCAGTGTGGCTTTCCGACTGTCCGGCAGCTAATCGTACAAACTCTTTGATAGTAGGCTGGTGTTGCAACCAGTGCCTATCAGGTACGTCACTGTCTTTCCTTCCACCTTGCCTGGCAGGTAGTAGCTAGACTTATGTGGCAGCTCCATCTGGTTTACACAAGATGTAAGAGGGGTAGTCTCTGTTGGCAGTCCAGGCGACACTTGGGGCTCTCTCCTGTGCTGGGCAGGAGTCTGCACCCGTCTGCGTCACTGCTTCTTTGGCCTCTTTCTCTCTGTGTATGTCTCAGTGGGTACTGGCTGTGGTCTCTCATCATCCGATGAGTCTTCCTCCAGGGTGGATAGGTTGGTGAACCTGTTCTGGGTTAGAACAGACACTCGCTGTGGCATGGGTGGGGTGTAGGCTGGACGCCTCACCTCCTGCCACCCATCCTGGGTCTGCTCTCCAGACCTAGTTTGTTTGTTGGTTCTAGGGGCCCATTTGCAGCCAGTAGGTTCCCTACTGCTGTGGGCCGGTTGCGTTTCCATGGTTGGTGGACCAGGCATCTTGGCGGCACTTCCTCTGGGTGTGCCCTAGCCTGTGGCACCTCCAACACTTGACGAACTTTTTCGGTAGTCGAGTGGGTGTGCTGTCTGGCTGGGTCGCCTTGAGAGTAGCCACTTGTTGGGTTAGTGCACTGAGTGCCTTGGCCAGTGTCTCCAGGTGGACTTCCACTCCAGGGGTCGTCCCTTGGGCCTTTACTTGCTGGCACTCTTCCTCTTCCTCGCCAGTCCGAACCTTGGGGCCAGTGTAGGCCGGCTGTATCTGCAGGTATTCATTGCCTGCTTTTACTGCTACCTCCAGAGAGGTCGGCTGTATGGCCAGGAGGTGACTCTGGAGGTGGGCATTTCCCAGCGTGTTCTGGAAATGCTCCAGGGCATACTCATTTCTTTGCATCCGAGGGGAGTCGTCGTGGGCGGTCTCCACCAGAGTCTCTATGGCCAGAGCGTGCTCTCTGAGTGAGTGCCTCGGCTCCTTTCGGTAACCGGATAGTCTGGACCTAGCCTCTCAACGGGTAAGCCCAAAGCTTGCCTTCAAGGAGTCCATAATCGCCCAGATCGTCTCTCCCCGTCCGCACTGTTGAGCCTTCCATTGCAAGGACTGTCGTAGGTGTATGATGGCTGTGGCCGGCGCCCAGTTATTTGCTTCTGACACTTCTTGGAAGCGTTGCAGGAAGTACTGGATATCCCCAGTGCCATCGTACGTTGGAGCTTTGAAGGGAGTCACTTGCGGTGGGGCGTCTGTCAGTTTCTCCAATATGTTGGTCAGTTGACCCACAATCCTAGTGGTAGGATCTCTATCAACACTCATGGTTCGTCTGCTAGCCATGGTCTGCTGCCTCACTCTGCCCTTGTCCTAGAGGTTCTTGTCGGGGGATTCGCAGATCCCACTGCTGCCACCAATGTGCAGGATTTTGTGGTAACGTCACTAGTCACCCTGGTAGCACACCTGCACCACCTCTAGGTAGCAGAGTTGTCTGTCTGTCAAAACAGCTTGCTGTCAGAACAGCCTTGCTAGTGTCTGCCCGTCAGCATTCCTGCTGGAGGGGGAGCACTGTTCGGCTAGCGTCTGCCAGGCAAGCCTGCCTTCTGTCAACTACCCGTCGGACAACACCAGTTGCTACCAGACCCACGAGGTCGTCAGAGCTGGTTGTCCTTAGAGCAGTAGAGCTGTCTGTTGTAAGGGTCAAGTAATAGGCTTGATTGAGTGTGTGTGCTGTATTGTATTCTTAGCAGAATAAACCAGCTGAGTTTCTCCAATACACTGACTAGTGAAGAGCTCAGCAACTGTATTTATGTAAAAGAGGCGGTGCTAAAATATAGCCTCAAAATATAATAATAATAAAAATAGAACATCAGGTTCGGTATCGAGATTATAAATACTGAGTTGTTGGTAGCAACGCATATGATGTGGATGCAGTAATAGATAAATGCGATAAATGGAATTGCTTGTATGAATGTTCAGATTGTTTCAGGTTGCACAGAAACTGGCCGTGATTTTTCCTGTACAATATGCAGAAATAATAATTAATAATAATTATTTAATAGTAAAATAAAAATTACCAATGATGAGCTTAACTAAAAAAACAAATTAATAATAATAAAATTCACTAAACAAAAAAATAATTACTTCGAGTCGAACTAAATGGTTGAAATTATTATTATTATTATAATAGTAATAAGGTGTTTTCCCAAATTGAAAAAACCAACAGCACACATTAATTATAATGATGACCAATGATAACTAATATCATTAACATCATGTATTATTTGCTAAAGAAAGTCGATTGGAAAAAATTAATCATATTATATTAAATATTGTACCGAAAAATGGCGCAGCTTCCTGTGGCAACCTGTCAACATAACAACAAGCAAGTGAAACTGCTTACATGACTAAACCTGTTATGAACTTTCTTTGTCTCGCCCAGTATGTACCACTGAGGCTATTTGTATGCATGTTTAAGGCACCTTTTGTTAGCCACCCTTTATCATATATTGTAGTAAGGCTAACCCTACACAATGGGTATTATGTAACATTTTATATAAATAGAGCGGCTGGGCTCCACACTAGTCAGTGTTACTTTGGATGCTCAGCTGGCCTTTTGTTCGTAAGAATAAAAACCAGTTACACTTGTTATAGATTTGTTATTTTAGTTATTGTTAGACTGCGCATGTGCGCTATTTATGGACATGCGCAGGGCAGTTCTTGTTAGACATGTGCTGAATAAACTTGTCGATGTTCTTCACAGCTTATAATCTTTTCATGACATGACATGGCGTCGTACAGGCAGGATTTGTAGAAGAACCACAAGTAGCATTTCAGTCCACAGCTCGGCTGAGCCATTTTTTGGTAGTGATTGGTGCAACGTTAATTAAACAAACAGAGTAAAGTAGTTGAACTCTAGCATCATTCATGGTTGGTAGTGTGGTGGTATCACATGATGGCTAAGGTCGGGTTGTGGCAATTGGTTGCCAGAAGATATGTACAACTATTATGGTTATCAGTTAATTCGTTGTATATACGACAGTGGACATTATTTTGTGACAGCAACTATCTAGTTGTAAAGTATTATAATACTACTGATATTGTTAGTCACATGTGAAATAGCAATCAGACAATAATATTATGGGTGATTCACTAAGACCACCTGGTGAACTTGACTTTACCAATACCCAAAAGTCATGGCCTGATTATAAGACTAGGTTTGAACGTTATCGCATTGCTTCGGGATTAAGTGAAAAGTCGGCAGAGAGACAGGTCAATATGATGATTTATTGCATGGGCAAAGAGGCCGAGTCAATAGTTGCACAGCTAAGTATTAGAGAGCCCAGAGATGCAGTTCTAGCTGATGAGGCATGAGGTATTGTGGCAGCAGATGCCGAGGATGCTGAGGGTACATTGTATGACCGTACAATAGAGGCATTGGATTCATACTTCAATCCCAGAAACAATCATTTACATTATGCAGTTCTTTTCATGTCTCGCTCGCAGCAAGCTGAGGAATCAAACGAGTATTTTATTAGGAGCCTTCATGAGTTAGTGGCAAAGTGTAGTGGATGGGATGTTACTCACAAGGAAGATATGCTACGAATCAGATTAATAGCAGGAATGAAGGACAAAGATTTGAGCCGTGACTTGCAACTGAATGACAATATTACCCTTGAGCAGGTTAAGCAACAGCTTCGGACGAAAGAAATCATAGCTCTAAATCAGAAGGCAGAGTTAGACGGAGTCACTCAGGTATTAGCTATCAGTAAACCAACTGGACATAGAACCAGTAATACATCCAGTAGTGACAAGAAAAGTTCGATTGGAACTCTGATTAGGGACTGTTCATACTGTGGCTCGGATCATGTCAAAGGGCGATGTCCTGCATATAAAAAATCTTGTAATAAATGTGGAGGCCAGGGACATTTTGGTAGGGTTTGTCGTCAGGCAGACAAGGTAAAGCAGGTGAATCAGCTAACAGTTACGGACGGTTGTGATTTCGAGGAGGACGAACAATATCATGTAAACGTGGTAGAAAGTAGGGTCATCAGTAGTGAGAGTAAATTTGAAGGCATTATTAGTAGTAACAAGTGGTTGCTAGAACTAACAGTGCAAGGGGCAATCATGCAGGTTAGAGTCGACACCGGTGCTGAGGTCAGCACAATTTCTAAACAGGCTTTTGTCAATCTGGGATGTAATCAAGTTACAAAAACAGGGGCTAAACTGTTGGGTTACGGAAATAAGATTATTCCGGTATTAGGTCATTCTAAATTACTTGTCACAGTGTCCAGCGGCAAGACTGCCGACGTAAAATTCTATGTTACTGACAATGAAAACCAAACACTGTTAGGCATGCCAGCAATAGTAGCATTAGGCTTGTTACCACATGAGAACGTAAATCAGGTGAGTACTCAGGTCAGTGAGCTCATTACACAGGACTCTACGGTAAGTGCTCTAGATGTAGGTGATAAGCACCTGACAAAGAATTCTCTCATAGACAAGTACCCTGAGGTTTTCAAAGGCTTGGGTCAGTTTGGT
Source organism: Cryptosula pallasiana (assembly GCA_945261195.1). Taxonomy (NCBI): domain Eukaryota; kingdom Metazoa; phylum Bryozoa; class Gymnolaemata; order Cheilostomatida; family Cryptosulidae; genus Cryptosula; species Cryptosula pallasiana. The sequence goes on along the minus strand of OX183133.1, from coordinate 50,929,245 downwards.
CTGCCAGTTACCCTTGAGTTAAAACCCACAGCATCTCCTAGAGCAGTTCCACCAAGGTTAGTGCCACTTAAAAAGAGGTCTAGGTTGAAAGTAGAGTTGCAGAAGTTGATTGATGCTGGAATCATAGAGAGAGATATATCTCCTGCACAATGGTTGTCTCCATTAGTGTTAGTTGATAAACCTAACGGGGATTTAAGGCTATGTTTAGATCCACAATACTTAAACGATCAGTTAGTTAGAGCACCGTGTGTTATCCCAACAACGCCGGAAATATTCTCCCGTATATCAGGATCTAATAATTTTACCACCTTAGATGCCAAGCAGGGATTTCATCAAATCCCATTGGATGATAGCTCATCAAAGCTTACTAGTTTCATGACTCCTTTTGGGAAGCATAGGTTTCTGAGATTACCCATGGGTATATGCAATGCTCCCGAGTTGTTCCATCAGAGGATGGTCGATACAATGTCAGATTTGGAGGGGGTGGAGGTTTATATTGACGACCTTCTTATTCATGCACCCACCAGGGAGGAACATAACAGGATTTTACAGCTGGTCATGGATCGATGCAAGCAGGTGGGCTTAACTCTTAATCCTGACAAAGTGGTCTTGGGCAAAGAGTCCATTGAGTATTTGGGACATGTTTTGTCTAAGGCTGGGGTCAGGCCTAGTCACTCGAAAGTGGAGGCTGTGCAACAGATGCTGATTCCTGAGGACAAAAAGGCTGTTCAGCGTTTCTTAGGCTTTGTCAATTACATGGCTAAATTTATCCCCCATCTGTCGGAGCACACATTCCCGTTGAGGGAGGTAACCAAGAAGAATGTCCAGTTTTACTGGGGTTCTGAACAAGCTGCAGCTTTTGAGAAAGTCAAAAGTCTTATAGCAGAGGCACCAACTTTGGTGTACTATAACCCAGAGGTTGAGGTGACTCTCTCAGCCGATAGCTCATCACATAGCATTGGTGCTGTTTGTTTGCAGAATGGTGAACCGTTGGAGTTTGCTGCCAAATCTATGACGGAATGTCAAAAAAGGTATAGTCAGATCGAAAAAGAGTTACTGGCAACTCTCTTTGCATGTAGGAGGTTTAGATACTACTACTTTGGGCAATCCAGGATTAAAGTGGAGACTGATCATCTTCCTTTGTTGGGACTGATGCGTAAAGACATAAATGAGCTATCCCCCAGACTGGCCGCAATGCGGCTAGAGTTGCTGGCCTATCCTGTTGAACATGAATATAGGAAGGGTGTAGACATGGTAATAGCTGACACATTGAAAATACTGACTTATTTGAAGATTTGGGAGTTGACCCTTTGGTTTCAGTGTGCTCAGTGGTGATTCGGAGTGAACATGTGATGTCTAAATACCAACGAGCCACAGATGATGATGAGGAGTTGGATGTTGTTTGTAGATATATACAAGACGGCTGGCCTACTCATAGGAAGAGTTGTGCAGGCCGAGCTATGCCATATTGGGGCTTACGGAAGGATTTGAGTTTGGTTAATGGTGTTGTTTTCTATGGGAGAAGGCTTGTTATCCCAGTTTCTCTACGAAACGATGTGTTGTCATCTCTTCATAAGGCCCATCAAGGTGTCACTAAGACCCTTCAGAGAGCAAAAGACTCTGTGTTTTGGCCGGGGATTCGTCGGAGATTAGAGGAACGGTGTTTGGCATGCGAGCAGTGTGTAAAGAGTGAGAGAGAACAGCCAAAGGAGCCTTTGATTCCCTTTGAGGTTCCTGACTACCCTTTCCAAACAGTAGGTGTAGACCTCTTTCATTGCGAGGGGAAGGAACACCTTTTGATTGTAGATTACTTATCGAAATGGCCCGTTGTCAAGACACTCACCTCTGACACTACGAGCAAGGCAGTGATTGGGTGTCTGAGGGAGGTCTTTGCTGATTTTGGGCAGCCCAGTGTGCTAGTGTCCGATAACGGTCCTCAGTTTTCTGGAAATGAGTTCCGGATTTTCTGTCAGAATTACGATATTAGACACTCCACCAGCTCTCCTCTTCATCCCTCAGGTAATGGTCAAGTTGAGCGAACAGTGGCCACGGTCAAGGGGATGATGGGGAGATGTTCAGAGGGTGGAGATTGGTTAGAGGGTCTCACTGCTATACGGAATACACCCATTGGTGACGGGTTGCCCTCACCTAGTGAGTTGTTGCAAGGTAGAATATTAAGAGATAGTCACCCTGAGGATATAGATAGATATAAAGTTAAGGGCTATGATTTAGCACAAGTCAGGTGCAGTTTGGAAAATCGAAAGGTTACAGATAAATATCACTATGATAATCATGCTAGGTTAGAGAAGAAATTGTTGGTGCCAGGGCAACAAGTGCATATTAAGTCAGCATCAGGTGAGTGGAGATTAGGAGAGGTGGAGAAGCTTGTAGGGGACAGGTCATACAATGTTAAAACAGGTCACAATACTCTTCGTAGAAATCGAAAAGACATACGTCCATCAATGGTTAGTACCAGTTTAGCTAATCAGTTTCAAACCAGTAGTTCCCGTAGACCTGAGGTGAGTAAAATAGTCAGTAGTCAGGTTAGGTCAGGTAGTGTTGCTGTTGAGACAGGACAGCGCTGCGAGACAGGATTCAGTCAGGTTTCAGACTCAAATGAGTCAGTGGTAGCCCAACAGTCTTCTCCGTTACCGTTGGTACAGCCTTTAGTATCGCGGGTTGGTCGCCGCCTACAGAAGCCCAAGTGGCATGGGGATTATCACATGACCAAGTAATGTCTACATCTAGCCTGGATGGTTTCTAGGCCCAAGAAATTTAGTTCACATAATACAACTATTCTTGGGTAAAGAATTTTGTATATATATGATATCCCTATAATGTAAAAGGGAGATGTTATAGATTTGTTATTTTAGTTATTGTTAGACTGCGCATGTGCGCTATTTATGGACATGCGCAGGGCAGTTCTTGTTAGACATGTGCTGAATAAACTTGTCGATGTTCTTCACAGCATATAATCTTTTCATGACATGACAACACTCACTCAAGATTATCTTGAATTTATCACAGACTACATAAAGACTAGACAGCTCTACCACTCCAGGAGACGACTGCTTTAACGACCCTTCGGTCTAAAAGCTTTAAGTTGCCTAGGAGTGGCAGACAGACTACAAGCCTACCTGGCAGGCGTTGCCATCCAGCCTACTTTAGCAGACATGCTGAATAATAGGCAGTGATACCGACGGCCTGTCAGTAGTGCTGACTACAGCGAGTAGACAACTCTGACTTCCTAGGGAAGTGCAGGTGTACTACCAGGGTAACTGGGAACGTTACCGGAAATTCCTGCACAATATTCACTAAACCCAATAATTATTTTGAATTGAAATAAATGATTGAAATTATTAATATAGTAGTAATAGGGCATTTATCAAATTAAAAAAAACAACAATTGTTAATTATAATGATAAGCAGTAATAATTAACAACATCAATATTATCAAGAATAACTAAATAAAATGATTGCAATAGGACGGAAAATGAGATGAGAAAACCAAAGACTCCCACTGGTTGCTAAATTAATTGTTAACAGTTTAACAGCCTTGTTAAACTGACCAATGAGCATCGCAATGTATTGTGGAGGAAATGCCCAGCGACCCAACGATCGGTCGACCTCATTAACACTAGTAAACTGCCGAACTACAGTGACAATACCGAACTGTATATGCTTACTTATTATTCTCCTTGCCGAACTGTCTGTATTTATTCACTAGTCTGTATTTGCACCTACTTGTATATATGTTATTATTATTTGCACAAACTCAGTATTTTCATACATGTGCTTGGGCAGCCAACCGTGCTGCCAAGCCACACCTATTTCTATTTCTAAAGGTTCTATTTGCTACTACTTAACCAATTACTTGTATCAGGCGTGGCCTGCTTTTGTTCACATATTGTCAATCAATATTACATAACTTTTTGTGCATAAATAGTCGTGTATTGTACCAAATAAATCAGAGTTACTGCCTACACTCTCACTTGCTTGTTTGGTCTGATAGCATAAGCGCACTTATGCTAAAGCACAGGTAGCTTAGCAGAAACAATACAAGTAAGCTTGCACTGATTGCGCTGGTAAAAAGAACTTGAGAAGTTCAGCATTTGCACAAACAAAGTGGACAGGAGCATTGCACTGAATCAGTCGACTAGCAACTAGGATAAACAGTCAGTAGAAAGTGGTCAGTCGATCTCGACTCACACTGCACTTGACCTACGGGCAAGTGATACTGGAACGGTTATTCGAACGGCTAGGTCGACCTACTACACCTACTCCTCGGGATAGGTGGAGGGCGAGATAGATAGGCGTTGTTGTTGTTGTAAACACAACACTGCACTGTTGTGTTTACTCATTACTGTGGGCCGTTGTACAGGTGGTCGCTACCACTCCTGACGGTAAATTCCTGTACAGTATTGTGCCCGTAGGTATTTCGTTAACTTTGATATTTTATCATGGAAGACGTGGATCAAAGCATGCCCGTGGGACAAATTAGTTTCATTTTGACCATTTAAAAACGCTAACCACACAAAAATCTCGAACCGTACATTAGATTAAAACCATGAAATGTTTTATTTCCCTCAGGGTAGCGGTTTAGGTAGTCATTCACCTGGATTCACAGACAAATATTGTAATGGATTTCACCGTCCACTACTGGACACAACTACTACTGGCTGTACAAGGACTTAACTCCTGCATTGGAAGCCCTGTGCAATTCCCTAGCTACCCAGTCAACACTGGCGTAACAGGGTAAGATCTGCTCCAAATGTCCTGACAGGTATACAAGCCTGCCAGAGACTACTGCAACTCCAGAGTAATCCAAGTAAATAGAGAGGTGTTCACAAGTATAAGGGGTATTTATTCTGAGTTCTGGCTCAAACATCACAATTTATAATAAAAGGCATCTCAACATAACATGATCATTCAAGCGTGTGTGTAATTAGCCAATGTAATTGCTAGAATTGTCTATTGTCCAATCGAGCCAATTAAAGTATTCAGTAGGCGGAGTCTTTGCCTTCTCTTAAGCTGCGTTTACACTATGCGTCTCCGACTCTAGTGATTGTCGGAGGCGCAGACGCATGTTGCATTTACATTGCTGCGACACCCTAAATTTTTGAGTTCTGCGACTTCGGAGTTGCCCAACCATCTTAACTGAAATAATTTATTGCGTTCCTGCTCACGCAGTTGGATTGATGAGTTGTGATTTAATTATTACCAGTTTTCTACAAGGCAGTAGTTCTCCATGCGTCTTGTGGATTTTTTATCTACCTAGAATATGAAATTTTTACTTATCTATAAATAATAATACCACTTGCTGAAATTAAATAATAATTTGATGAAAATCTAACGTTATTTTTGTGTTTGCATCCAAAATAATAATGATAACTACTCTGAATATGAATTATTTTTGAACATACATAGTTTGATTCTTTTGATAAGAAAAATAATAATCACACATGTCAACAATGCAGGTAATAATTAATTATTTAATAATAATAACCTTATGATCTTATAACAATTGTTGTTTACATTATATCTAGGCTAGAATAAACAAAATATTGGAGCCGCTATGTGGTGTTTTTCTGTTTACACCACCGACACAACGGCGTCCATGTACTCCTGATTCCAATAACTAATGTCCAGACAATGATACAACTGTTCCTTGTTAATGATAATTTATTAGACAAATTCTATTTAGCAAGATATAAGTATACTAACCAATCCACAAGTACTCTAATCAATCCACAAGTACTCTCAGCAATCCACAAAACTTCTGCCTCCCTGATCTCCAGCAATTCCTTTTATAGGAAGAGATCAGGAAGGCACACTCCCTTATTAGTGTGAGCCAATCTCACAAGTTATTACAATATAATAGCAAATAGTTGCAAACAATACAAAAATATATACAAAGGCAAGCAATGAGAGTAATGCACACATGGCACATCATTTACTAAGTCCAGGGCTCCTCCTCTTTTAGCTTGGGTTCTGCTCCAGTGCCCTCATCTAATTGTGTGGCTTTAGCAGGCTCCTATGTTTAACATCAGCTCAGGCTTCTCATTGGTGGCCATTTATGACAGGCTCACTCAGTATAGTAGCCATTTATGACACGCTCACCCGGTATAGTAGGCATTTATGACAGACTCTCTCGGTATAGTAGCCATTTATGACAGTCTCTCGGTATAGTATCCATTTATGACAGACTCTCTCGGTATAGCATGTTTACTGAGCATGCATGATGAATAGATGATTTATTTAACTTCTAATATTTAGGGGTACTTCTAGTCAAGGGGAAGGGGTTTTTTGCACTCTTCCAGGGGTGACAAGGGGTGCAAGGTAGGGGGGTTGAGGGGGGAGGGAAGGGGCTGGGGGTCACTGGATTTACACAAATCTCCCGCAGCTATATAGAGCAACTCAATTAGTTAAACTGTGTCACGTGGCTATGAAGACGCTGCGACTTGTCGCTCGAACCCAACACTGCTGGGTTGCTGCGTCTCCAACTCCGACAACCCTGCAACTCCACAGGAAGCTGCGCCAGCCTCATGCGCCAAGTCGCAAGCGGCAAACTTCAAAGGAATCGAAGTCGGAGACACCTAGTGTAAACACAGCTTAAGCAGCAGTCTCTGCTAATTATGCTCTGTTCTTGTCTAGGCTTGCCTAGTCTTCAAGTAAGGGTGCACAACTGCCACAGCTTGTTGTAAGTGCTCAGGGGCTGATAACTACCAAATTCCCCCACACTATTTAGATGGACACGCAGAAAGAAAAGCGTTTTTCATGTTTATATACTTATTGTACAGTATATAGTAGTAAGTGTACAGTATATAGTAGTAAGTGTACAGTATATTGTAGTAAGTGTATAGTATATTGTAGTAAGTGTACAGTATATTGTAGTAAGTATACAGTATATTGTAGTGAGTATACAGTATATAGTAGTAAGTGTACAGTATATTGTAGTGAGTGTACAGGGCATTGTAGTAAATGTACAGTATATTGTAGTAAGTGTACAGTACATTGTAGTAAGTGTACAGTACATTGTAGTAAGTGTACAGCACATTGTAGTAAGTGTACAGCACATTGTAGTAAGTGTAGCTATTATTCCACTTACCTGTTTGATAAGCATGCATTGCAGTACATCAATTTTCTTGATAAGCGAAATGGACCAGAACTCATACACGTCTGCAAACACTGCCTCAAACAGAGGCAGCATTATTTCCTGCTCAGTGGTGGGACGCTTGAGGAACCAGCCCTTAAGTATCGGCAGCCAGTCGAGGGCTGAACTTGACATAAACACCATACCGTTACGTGAAACTGTCGCTGGTGAGGCATTGTCTATGTTGTGAACCTACGGGTAGAGCTATGTATATCACAACTACACAGTCGAGAATTATTGAGATGTTCTCCTTGTATAAAAGCAACTCTCACCTCAAACACTATCTTGGCTAGAGGAGACATGGGGATACGGTCACCGTTGGCCAGTGTAAGGGTTTTGTTATCATCCAGTACTGAGTTGAGATTCTCAATCCAGATCGCATCTACGGGACCGTCTAATATCAGCCACACATGCTCTCCTGCAGGGTAATATATAGTGTGTAATATATAGTGTGTGATATATAGTGTGTAATATATAGTGTGTAATATATAGTGTGTAATATATAGTGTATAATATACAGTGGGTAATATATAGTGTGTGATATATAGTGTGTAATATATAGTGTGTAATATATAGTGTGTAATATATAGTGTGTAATATATAGTGTGTAATATATAGTGTGTGATATATAGTGTGTAATATATAGTGTGTAATATATGGTGTGTAATATATAGTGTGTGATATATAGTGTGTGATATATAGTGTGTGATATATAGTGTGTGATATATAGTGTATAATACATAGTGTATAATATATAGTGTATAATATATAGTGTGTAATATATGGTGGGTAATATATAATGGGTAATATATAGTGGGTAATATATAGTGGGTAATATATAGTGTGTAATATTGTAGTAGTTTTTACACTGGCTACTAGACACAACGGAGTCACTCCATCAACTTCTGTATGTTATTTCGGGATCACTCCGAATCAATGCTACTAACTGACGGGGTCCTAGACCCAAACACACAACGGCAAAGGTTCAATTAATAATACTTTATTTATTCATAATCTACTTAGCAATATACAATGTTAGCTAGCAACTCCACAAGACTTCTGCTCTAATCACACAAGAAAAGCTCCTTTTATAGGAGAAGGGGAGGAAAACTCACCCCCTTATTTGGGTGAGCCAACCACATAATACAATAGAAAATACAAACAAATCACAATAAGAGTATTCGCGACCTCCGTTCGCCGAACACATTGCAATAAAAAAAATCAGACCGGCAATAAATTTAATCAATAAATAATCATTTTGTTCGGAACTCGTGGGTCAACAAAAAGTAGCTCACTGAATAAAAAAAATAATCAGCAAGTATTTATTTGTATTGTTCGTAGGTCCCGAATGAAACTGAACACTAAATAAATAATAATAAGCGAGTTGATTTTTTTCATTTTCATAGACCGATTTTATATCCTCGAAAAATAAATCAAAATAATGCAAGCGTTCAAGATTTACTAAATTAAAGGGCAGCTTGACAAACTATTCCAGTTTGTAGCAGTTCAAATTTTAGTAGTTTCATGATTATTTTGAAAATTGGGAGTTATCTTCTTTATGATTTGTTCGGTAAACTATAACATTTCATTGAAAATTATGTTGTTCTAAACTAATGTTCCGTTGCTTACGCGACATATTGAACTACGAACACCTCTCATTTTTTGTATTTTGTTCGACGAACAGGTCGCGAATTCTCTTAATATAGCATACAAGAGTATATACAAAGTTAGCCAATCACGGTCTTGAGCACATGGTGTTTTCCTCTGGGGACTTGTTGCCGCTCTTTTTCTGTAGCTGGTAATCTTCCAGTCCTTATTAGGGCATGCTGGTACTTTTCCATTCCTTATTAGGACATGCTGGTACTTAGCTTGCTCTCCTGGGCTTCGTAGTTGTCCGATTCGAATCCTGATTGGGGCATTAGGTAGCTTAGCTCCCAGGCTACCTCTTCACTTCCTTTCTATCCCGGCCCGGGGTAGCTGACCCGGGGTAACCCGGGGTAGTTTTTAGATGTAACATTCTCTCTCTCTATGGGGTCTGAGTCTTTGGGGTCCACTCTCGAGGGGGTAGTTTGCGTGTAGGGGAAAGGAGAAGGGGTTGTAGGTTGTGTTTAGGGGGTGTAGACAGCAAGGGTTGGGGGGTATGGGGTGGGGGTATGGGGTGGGGGTGGGGGCGAGGGTGGGTACTTTATATAAATCTCTAACAATATATAATGGGTAATATATAATGGGTAATATATAGTGGGTAATATACAGTGTGTAATATATAGTTGGTAATATATAGTGTGTAATATATAGTGTGTAATATATAGTGTATAATATACAGTGTGTAATATATAGTGTGTAATATATAGTGGGTAATATATAGATGTTTGTTATAAATCTTTATTCAAACCTAAATTTTAAATCACACTCTAATGATTCTTTATATCATAAAATTATTAGTTTACATCAATTTCCATGCATCAAAGCTTTATTGGAATTTTGTATTATTCAAATCTAGGAAGCATAGAAGTCAATGAAAAGTTGGCGGTATCAAATACTTTAACTTTTGGTTACTCCGATACTTTAACTTTTGGTTACTCCGATACTTTAACTTTTGGCTACTCCGATACTTTAACTTTTGGTTACTCCGATACTTTAACTTTTGGTTACTCCGATACTTTAACTTTTGGTTACTCCGATACTTTAACTTTTGGTTACTCCGATACTTTAACTTTTGGTTACTCCGATACTTTAACTTTTGGTTACTCCGATACTTTAACTTTTGGTTGCATCAATACTGAGGGTGGATTTTTTCAACTCTTCAAACGTTTAATAAAACTATAAACTTTTGACGGTAACAAAATGGAACTTGGAAACTTTGTAGTTTTTGTAATAACAAATTATTAACGGTTTGAGAATCATCAGAAAGGTATTATTATTTATGGTAAGCTTGGGCATCCCTCATCAGAGATTACAATTGCCCTGAAACAAAACACAAAGTCTCCATCATCAAGATAATAAATAATAGAAATAATCAATGGTTCCGTAACAATAATAATTAATAATTATTATTTATTTAGATCATAGTTTGACAATTAACTACTACCTATAGAGTTCAGTTGGCTATAACGCATACACCGATTGATAAGCCATAAAAAGCATCACGTTGTGTTATCAATTAATTTTAGACCACATGGTCTGGAACGTAAACAGTCTTGTGACAACACAACTTTGTAAAAACAACAATTTAAGAATCACTGCAACAATACCATGACACAACAAGCTACCAAATCAGTGACATGGTAAGCACAGCACTTTGCGTAGTTGTCTGCCCTTTGGTGCGGACAACTCTGCGTGATTCTATTAGAAATTGTAGTAGTGGAAGTACGCCAAATCAAAACGTTGAAGGTTTGAACAATTTGTTGTTCAAAATCCATCAAAACTTTGACGCATGGAAATCCAGTGATTTATTTAAAATACATGGAAAAGTAGGGTAAAACATCAGAGTGTATTGCAATATGATACATTACAATATAATGTAATACAATATAATACTATACAATATACCACGTACTACAATATAATACTGTAATGGAATTTGCCTAGTGTGGCCAGCCATTAGATAGTGTATCTACTTGTTTGGTTAGCAAGTAGTGCACGCGTGAGTGAGCAATGGAATGCGCTAGGGATGTGAAGCACAGGCTTACTTGGTTGATAGCTCTGAGACTGAAGTGGACGAGCCAGGCACCCGCTGATGGACAAGATTGCAAGCTAAGGATTACAAGCTAAGGATTACAAGCCAAGGCGTATGGTTTGACGTCATTTATTATTTATTATTAACGCTTGAATATTGGTGGCTATCATTCAGCCAGCTTATGTACGTATTTTTTTATGCTTAGCCAACCAATTGTGAATCATATTTTCTCTAGCGCCAGTTATTGTTTAGCCAATCACATATTCCAATTTTTAACTGCTATGATTTTCTATAAATAGCGAAGCATTTCGCCCAGCGCTCAGAGTCAGTTTAGCTTAGGCTGTGATAGTATCTAGTCCTGCTCAGAGAAGTGTCAGCGATTGCTTGTACGGACTTAAGCCTGAGTCACACGAGACCGAATCCCTGACGAAACTGTAAACGAAACTATTTTTTCCAGCCCAGCGAACTCGTTGCTCAGCAAACCGAGCGAATATTTCAGTTTCGTCGTGATCAAGCAATGCTAGGTCTGGGAAAATCGTCGGTTGCGATGCTTGAATGTGATTGGACCATTGGACCAGATAAGCTCATTAATAGGTTTATTTTCTATGTTCCGTTATTGGCTGGCCTCCAATGTCAGGGTCATTCACAAAGAACACATGGTTTCCATAGTAGCACATTTGTTTTTTGAATAAATAATTATTTATTTTATTATATCCATAATGAGTTTTAAATAAATGAAAGATAAAAATAATAATAAATTATAATCAAGCAATTGGAATAGTACTGGCTGGTCCAACTTATCTATTTATTAAAATAATCTAATCCAAATCTTGCTTCATTCAATTTCCATGCTTTTGCAGTAAAGTATGAGTAGGCCCGAGCACAAAACGCAATCCTCTGTCATTGGATGAAACTTGAGATCGCTAGGCGTAACAAACTAATTATAGTTCTCGTGTGACCAGCCTAAACGAAACTTTATTCGCCATGCTTCAGCGATCACCTAATAAAGTTTCTTCATAGTTTCACTATAGGTCTCATGTGAACAGGGCATTAGTGTTGTCTAAGTGTTTCAAGTTACTGTACGCTTGTGAGGACTATTTACCCGGCAAGCTTTTGTGTTATAACTAATAAATTATTATTAATCTGAAACCTCGAGCGCTTAGTGAGGCCGGTTGCCTGTATCACTATTGTTTGCATACCTAACATCCGGATCTGTCTCCTATGCAGACCTTCTACAACAGAGAGCCTATACTACTGTACCGGTAGCGCTTGCTGTTCGTATCAACTGCCTTCCACAGAGAGCCTACGCAACCGGTTTATTCGCACTCTGTATTACCGTCCTGCTATTGCTATACAGTACAGGCACTTTCTAACGGTTGCCGGTAAAGGTATTCTCGAAATCACAACAAAACCCTTCACAATACAATAAAACACAATACAATGCTATATAACTCAATATAACACAATATAATACAACACAATAAAATACAACACAATATAATACAACACGATACAACACGATATAACACAATACAATACAATGTTGTGAATTGCAGTAACATTATTTACCTTTCTTCTGTTTAAGAGTTCTCCTCCACAACGTAGAAAAGATGCCATCAGTCCAGTCATTAGTGGCTACATCCAGTCTACCAAACATTTGCGGAGCTGTGATAGCCTTAGGGTTCATTCTCATTTCCTTATGGGGCTGTCCTAAATCTGTCATCGATTTAAGCAGCGCGCTGATGCAGCAAGATTTTCCAGCACCTGAGGGGCCCAATGCCATCATGCCATGCCTGACCATCTGTGTCTCATATAACTGCACCACCTGCGTCACATCACATGACATGTCATGTGGTATATGATATATGATGTAGTATATAATGTACCATGTAGTATATAATGTATCATGTAGTATATAATGTATCATGTAGTACATAATGTATCATGTAGTATATAATGTATCATGTAGTATATAATGTACCATGTAGTATATAATGTATCATGTAGTATATAATGTACCATGTAGTATATAATGTGTCAAGTAGTATATAATGTACCATGTAATATATAATGTACCATGTAGTATATAATGTACCATGTAGTATATAATGTGTCATGTAGTATATAATGTATCATGTAGTATATAATGTACCATGTAGTATATAATGTACCATGTAGTATATAATGTATCATGTAGTATATGATGTATCATGTAGTATATAATGTATCATGTAGTATATAATGTGTCATGTAGTATATAATGTATCATGTAGTATATAATGTGTCATGTAGTATATAATGTATCATGTAGTATATAATGTATCATGTAGTACATAATGTATCATGTAGTATATAATGTATCATGTAGTATATAATGTACCATGTAGTATATAATGTACCATGTAGTATATAATGTACCATGTAGTATATAATGTATCATGTAGTATATGATGTATCATGTAGTATATAATGTATCATGTAGTATATAATGTGTCATGTAGTATATAATGTATCATGTAGTATATAATGTACCATGTAATATATAATGTACCATGTAGTATATAGTGTATCATGTAGTATATAATGTATCATGTAGTATATAATGTACCATGTAGTATATAATGTGTCATGTAGTATATAATGTACCATGTAGTATATAATGTGTCATGTAGTATATAATGTATCATGTAGTATATAATGTACCATGTAATATATAATGTACCATGTAGTATATAGTGTATCATGTAGTATATAAAGTACCATGTAGTATATAATGTATCATGTAGTATATAATGTATCATGTAGTATATAATGTACCATGTAGTATATAACGTGTCATGTAGTATATAGTGTATCATGTAGTATATAATGTATCATGTAGTATATAATGTATCATGTAGTATATAATGTATCATGTAGTATATGATGTATCATGTAATATATAATGTATCATGTAGTATATAATGTATCATGTAGTATATGATGTATCATGTAATATATAATGTATCATGTAGTACATAATGTATCATGTAGTATATAATGTACCATGTAGTATATAATGTATCATGTAGTATATAATGTATCATGTAATATATAATGTATCATGTAGTATATAATGTATCATGTAGTATATGATGTATCATGTAATATATAATGTATCATGTAGTATACAATATATCATCTAGTATATAATGTACCATGTAGTATATAATGTATCATGTAGTATATAATGTATCATGTAGTATATAATGTATCATGTAGTATATAATGTATCATGTAGTATATAATGTATCATGTAATATATAATGTATCATGTAGTATATAATGTATCATGTAGTATATAATGTATCATGTAGTATATAATGTGTCATGTAGTATACAATATTTCATGTAGTATATAATGTACCATGTAGTATATAATGTATCATGTAGTATATAATGTATCATGTAGTATATAATGTATCATGTAGTATATAATGTATCATGTAGTATATAATGTATCATGTAGTATATAATATATCATGTAGTATATAATGTATCATGTAGTATATAATGTATCATGTAGTATATAATGTACCATGTAGTATATAATGTATCATGTAGTATATAACGTGTCATGTAGTATATAATGTATCATGTAGTATATAATGTATCATGTAGTATATAATGTACCATGTAGTATATAATGTACCATGTAGTATATAATGTATCATGTAGTATATGATGTATCATCTAGTATATAATGTATCATGTAGTATATAATGTGTCATGTAGTATATAATGTATCATGTAGTATATAATGTGTCATGTAGTATATAATGTATCATGTAGTATATAATGTACCATGTAGTATATAATGTACCATGTAGTATATAATGTATCATGTAGTATATGATGTATCATGTAGTATATAATGTATCATGTAGTATATAATGTATCATGTAGTATATAATGTATCATGTAGTATATAATGTACCATGTAGTATATAATGTACCATGTAGTATATAATGTATCATGTAGTATATGATGTATCATGTAGTATATAATGTATCATGTAGTATATAATGTATCATGTAGTATATAATGTATCATCTAGTATATAATGTGTCATGTAGTATATAACGTATCATGTAGTATATAATGTACCATGTAGTATATAATGTATCATGTAGTATATAATGTACCATGTAATATATAATGTACCATGTAGTATATAGTGTATCATGTAGTATATAATGTATCATGTAGTATACAATATATCATCTAGTATATAATGTATCATGTAGTATATAGTGTATCATGTAGTATATAATATATCATGTAGTATATAATGTATCATGTAGTATATAATGTATCATGTAGTATATAATGTATCATGTAGTATATAATGTATCATGTAGTATATAGTGTATCATGTAGTATATAATGTATCATGTAGTATATAATGTACCATGTAGTATATAATGTACCATGTAATATATAATGTACCATGTAGTATATAATGTATCATGTAGTATATAATGTACCATGTAGTATATAACGTGTCATGTAGTATATAATGTATCATGTAGTATATGATGTATCATGTAGTATATAATGTACCATGTAGTACATAATGTATCATGTAGTATATGATGTATCATGTAGTATATAATGTACCATGTAGTATATAATGTATCATGTAGTATATAATGTATCATGTAGTATATAATGTACCATGTAGTATATAATGTACCATGTAGTATATAATGTATCATGTAGTATATAATGTACCATGTAGTATATAATGTATCATGTAGTATATAATGTATCATGTGGTACATAATGTATCATGTAGTATATAATGTACCATGTAGTATATAATGTATCATGTAGTACATAATGTATCATGTAGTATATAATGTATCATGTGGTATATGATATATGATGTAGTATATAATGTACCATGTAGTATATAATGTATCATGTAGTATATAATGTACCATGTAATATATAATGTATCATGTAGTATATAATGTACCATGTAGTATATAATGTACCATGTAGTATATAGTGTATCATGTAGTATATAATGTACCATGTAGTATATAATGTAACATGTAGTATATAATGTACCATGTAGTACATAATGTATCATGTAGTATATAATGTACCATGTAGTACATAATGTATCATGTAGTATATAATGTACCATGTAGTATATAATGTATCATGTAGTACATAATGTATCATGTAGTATATAATGTATCATGTGGTATATGATATATGATGTAGTATATAATGTACCATGTAGTATATAATGTATCATGTAATATATAATGTACCATGTAGTATATAATGTACCATGTAGTACATAATGTATCATGTAGTATATAATGTACCATGTAGTACATAATGTATCATGTAGTACATAATGTACCATGTAGTATATAACGTGTCATGTAGTATATAATGTATCATGTAGTATATGATGTATCATGTAGTATATAATGTACCAAGTAATATATAATGTACCATGTAGTATATAATGTATCATGTAGTATATAATGTATCATGTAGTATATAATGTATCATGTAGTATATAATGTGTCATGTAGTATATAATGTATCATGTAGTATATAATGTACCATGTAGTATATAATGTACCATGTAGTATATAATGTATCATGTAGTATATGATGTATCATGTAGTATATAATGTATCATGTAGTATATAATGTATCATGTAGTATATAATGTATCATGTAGTATATAATGTACCATGTAGTATATAATGTACCATGTAGTATATAATGTATCATGTAGTATATGATGTATCATGTAGTATATAATGTATCATGTAGTATATAATGTATCATGTAGTATATAATGTATCATCTAGTATATAATGTGTCATGTAGTATATAACGTATCATGTAGTATATAATGTACCATGTAGTATATAATGTATCATGTAGTATATAATGTACCATGTAATATATAATGTACCATGTAGTATATAGTGTATCATGTAGTATATAATGTATCATGTAGTATACAATATATCATCTAGTATATAATGTATCATGTAGTATATAGTGTATCATGTAGTATATAATATATCATGTAGTATATAATGTATCATGTAGTATATAATGTATCATGTAGTATATAATGTATCATGTAGTATATAATGTATCATGTAGTATATAGTGTATCATGTAGTATATAATGTATCATGTAGTATATAATGTACCATGTAGTATATAATGTACCATGTAATATATAATGTACCATGTAGTATATAATGTATCATGTAGTATATAATGTACCATGTAGTATATAACGTGTCATGTAGTATATAATGTATCATGTAGTATATGATGTATCATGTAGTATATAATGTACCATGTAGTACATAATGTATCATGTAGTATATGATGTATCATGTAGTATATAATGTACCATGTAGTATATAATGTATCATGTAGTATATAATGTATCATGTAGTATATAATGTACCATGTAGTATATAATGTACCATGTAGTATATAATGTATCATGTAGTATATAATGTACCATGTAGTATATAATGTATCATGTAGTATATAATGTATCATGTGGTACATAATGTATCATGTAGTATATAATGTACCATGTAGTATATAATGTATCATGTAGTACATAATGTATCATGTAGTATATAATGTATCATGTGGTATATGATATATGATGTAGTATATAATGTACCATGTAGTATATAATGTATCATGTAGTATATAATGTACCATGTAATATATAATGTATCATGTAGTATATAATGTACCATGTAGTATATAATGTACCATGTAGTATATAGTGTATCATGTAGTATATAATGTACCATGTAGTATATAATGTAACATGTAGTATATAATGTACCATGTAGTACATAATGTATCATGTAGTATATAATGTACCATGTAGTACATAATGTATCATGTAGTATATAATGTACCATGTAGTATATAATGTATCATGTAGTACATAATGTATCATGTAGTATATAATGTATCATGTGGTATATGATATATGATGTAGTATATAATGTACCATGTAGTATATAATGTATCATGTAATATATAATGTACCATGTAGTATATAATGTACCATGTAGTACATAATGTATCATGTAGTATATAATGTACCATGTAGTACATAATGTATCATGTAGTACATAATGTACCATGTAGTATATAACGTGTCATGTAGTATATAATGTATCATGTAGTATATGATGTATCATGTAGTATATAATGTACCAAGTAATATATAATGTACCATGTAGTATATAATGTATCATGTAGTATATAATGTATCATGTAGTATATAATGTATCATGTAGTATATAATGTATCATGTAGTATATAATGTATCATGTAGTATATAATGTACCATGTAGTATATAATGTACCATGTAGTATATAATGTATCATGTAGTATATAATGTATCATGTAGTATATAATGTATCATGTAGTATATAATGTACCATGTAGTATATAATGTATCATGTAGTATATAATGTATCATGTAGTATATAATGTGTCATGTAGTATACAATATATCATCTAGTATATAATGTATCATGTAGTATATAATGTATCATGTAGTACATAATGTACCATGTAGTATATAATGTACCATGTAGTATATAATGTATCATCTAGTATATAATGTATCATGTAGTATATAATGTACCATGTAGTATATAATGTATCATGTAGTATACAATATATCATCTAGTATATAATGTACCACGTAGTATATAATGTATCATGTAGTATATAATGTATCATGTAGTATATAATGTATCATGTAGTACATAATGTATCATGTAGTATATAGTGTATCATGTAGTATATAATGTACCACGTAGTACATAATGTATCATGTAGTATATAATGTATCATGTAGTATATAATGTATCATGTAGTATATAATGTACCATGTAGTATATAATGTATCATGTAGTATATAATGTATCATGTAGTATATAATGTATCATGTAGTACATAATGTGTCATGTAGTATATAATGTACCATGTAGTATATAATGTGTCATGTAGTATATAATGTATCATGTAGTATATAATGTATCATGTAGTATATAATGTATCATGTAGTACATAATGTATCATGTAGTATATAGTGTATCATGTAGTATATAATGTACCACGTAGTATATAATGTATCATGTAGTATATAATGTATCATGTAGTATATAATGTACCATGTAGTATACAATATATCATCTAGTATATAATGTATCATGTAGTATATAATGTACCATGTAGTACATAATGTATCATGTAGTATATAATGTATCATGTAGTATATAATGTATCATGTAGTATATAATGTATCATGTAGTATATAATGTACCATGTAGTATATAATGTATCATGTAGTATATAATGTATCATGTAGTATATAATGTATCATGTAGTATATAGTGTATCATGTAGTATATAATGTATCATGTAGTATACAATATATCATCTAGTATATAATGTACCACGTAGTATATAATGTATCATGTAGTATATAATGTATCATGTAGTATATAATGTATCATGTAGTATATAATGTATCATGTAGTACATAATGTATCATGTAGTATATAGTGTATCATGTAGTATATAATGTATCATGTAGTATATAATGTATCATGTAGTATACAATATATCATCTAGTATATAATGTATCATGTAGTATATAATGTATCAAGTAGTATATAATGTATCATGTAGTATATAATGTATCATGTAGTATATAATGTACCATGTAGTATATAATGTATCATGTAGTATATAATGTATCATGTAGTACATAATGTATCATGTAGTATATAATGTATCATGTAGTATATAATGTATCATGTAGTATATAATGTACCATGTAGTATATAATGTATCATGTAGTATATAATGTATCATGTAGTATATAATGTATCATGTAGTACATAATGTGTCATGTAGTATATAATGTACCATGTAGTATATAATGTGTCATGTAGTATATAATGTATCATCTAGTATATAATGTATCATGTAGTATATAATGTATCATGTAGTATATAATGTATCATGTAGTATATAATGTATCATGTAGTACATAATGTATCATGTAGTATATAGTGTATCATGTAGTATATAATGTACCACGTAGTATATAATGTATCATGTAGTATATAATGCATCATGTAGTATACAATATATCATCTAGTATATAATGTATCATGTAGTATATAATGTACCATGTAGTACATAATGTATCATGTAGTATATAATGTATCATGTAGTATATAATGTACCATGTAGTATATAATGTATCATGTAGTATATAATGTATCATGTAGTATATAATGTATCATGTAGTATATAGTGTATCATGTAGTATATAATGTATCATGTAGTATACAATATATCATCTAGTATATAATGTACCACGTAGTATATAATGTATCATGTAGTATATAATGTATCATGTAGTACATAATGTATCATGTAGTATATAGTGTATCATGTAGTATATAATGTATCATGTAGTATATAATGTATCATGTAGTATACAATATATCATCTAGTATATAATGTATCATGTAGTATATAATGTATCATGTAGTATACAATATATCATCTAGTATATAATGTATCATGTAGTATATAATGTATCATGTAGTATATAATGTACCATGTAGTATATAATGTATCATGTAGTATATAATGTATCATGTAGTATATAGTGTATCATGTAGTATATAATGTATCATGTAGTATACAATATATCATGTAGTATATAATGTATCATGTAGTATATAATGTATCATGTAGTATATAATATATCATGTAGTATACAATATATCATCTAGTATATAATGTATCATGTAGTATATAATGTATCATGTAGTATATAATGTATCATGTAGTATATAATGTACCATGTAGTATATAATGTATCATGTAGTTTATAATGTATCATGTAGTATATAATGTATCATGTAGTATATAATGTATCATGTAGTATACAATATATCATCTAGTATATAATGTATCATGTAGTATATAATGTATCATGTAGTACATAATGTATCATGCAGTATATAATGTATGACATATTATAGAATATAATTCATCTAGTAATTAATCACCAGATGTAGTATAGAATGACGTAATAAATCACCAGATTTCCATGCGCCGAGGATTTGAAAGATTTTTGAAGTACGGGTGGTTGTAATAATGCTATTAATAACTAATATTATATATTGACATCATCATTGAACTGAAACTACTAAGTGATACAAATATGTATTAGCACAGTTTCTTGATAATGTCTCCTATTACCAAACGAATGATAAAAGAAACATTATATTTTTTCATACTATCTGTTTAATATCTAGGGTAGACATTGCAAAAAGATTTTTGGTTATTGTGTTGATAGGTCAAGGTGAAAGAATTGTCACGATAACAGGACGCGAATCTTTTATGGCACAGCTGAAATTTAGCATGGAGGAACGGATCAACGTCGTAACTTTCCAAATATCGGCGCATGTGATAGATCGCTCCTTTTGTGCCCGTACACGGAGATACATAGACTCTTACACAACGAGATGGGTTTTTATGAATTATCGGCCATGTACATACGGCTTTTCATAGCCAACTGAACCTTGTAAATAGTAGTTAGTAGTCAAACTCCGATATAAACAAATAATTATTAATTATTATTGTTACGGAACCATTGATTATTTTTATTATTTATTATCTTGATGATGGAGACTTTGTGTTTTGTTTCAGGGCAATTGTAATCACTGATGAGGGATGCCCAAGCTTACCATAAATAATAATACCTTTCTGATGATTCTCAAACCGTTAATAATTTGTTATTACCAAAACTACAAAGTGTCCAACTTCCATTTTGTTACCGTCAAAAGTTTATAGTTTTATTAAACGTTTGAAGAGTTGAAAAAATCCACCCTCAGTATTGATGCAACCAAAAGTTAAAGTATCGGAGTAACCAAAAGTTAAAGTATCGGAGTAACCAAAGTTAAAGTATCGGAGTAACCAAAAGTTAACGTATCGGTGTAACCAAAAGTTAACGTATCGGAGTAACCAAAAGTTAAAGTATCGGAGTAACCAAAAGTTAAAGTATTTGATACCGCCAACTATTCATTGACTTCCATACTTCCTAGATTTGAATAATCAAAAATTGCGTCATTAACCTTGACCCATGATAACTTAGTGAATGTATCATCTAATGTGTAACCAGTGTAGTACAACATGAATAGTCTGGATAGTAGCAACACGTACTTTCAAGTTCCAAGATGGATGGTTGATAAGCTGCATTTCTGCGAGCTGTGCGGCCAGGTAGACCTGCAGGGCTGGGTACGTGGCGTTGTCCAGAAGGATGCTGGGGAATAAATCATTGATTAGAGACAGGAACAACGGCTCATCCTCATCAACCAGCTTGGACAAGTTCATATCCCTGAGCACTCTCATCACAATGGTAGACTCAGTCTCTCCTGGCCTTGACCTTTTTTGTGCTCCTAGAGTTCTCAACACAGAGAGGATATTGCGGAGGCCAAAGTCGTAGTGTACCTGCATGCATGAATAGACTTGAATATCAGGGGCTTATACTTATACATTACATAGATATGCGCGGCACCCGAGTCGAAACTCCATATAGACAAATACAGTATGTCGGAATATACATTATAAATACATAGAAAATATGCGTTAACATCCATTACACATACATGTACATGCATCATACATACACAGTCATATACTGCATTACATAGCCCTATTATGGCAAATGGACAAATATAGTAACATAGATACAAGTTTCACCTTATGTCACAACATGTTTTATCGCTATAATCTAAGGTCATACCTCTATGGTCTATGGTCATACCTCTATGGTCTATAGTCATACCTCTATAGTCTATAGTCACACCTCTATAGTCTATGGTCACACCTCTATAGTCTATGGTCATACCTCTATAGTCTATGGTCATACCTCTATAATCTAAGGTCATACCTCTATAGTCTATGGTCATACCTCTATAGTCCATGGTCATAGCTCTATAGTCTATGGTCATACCTCTATGGTCTATGGTCATACCTCTATAGTCTATGGTCATACCTCTATAGTCTATGGTCATACCTCTATAGTCTATGGTCATACCTCTATAATCTAAGGTCATACCTCTATAGTCTATGGTCATACCTCTATAGTCTATAGTCATACCTCTATAGTCTATAGTCATACCTCTATGGTCTATGGTCATACCTCTATAGTCTATGGTCATACCTCTATAGTCTATGGTCATACCTCTATAGTCTATAGTCATATCTCTATAGTCTATGGTCATACTTCTATAGTCATACCTCTATAGTCTATGGTCATACCTCTATAGTCTATAGTCATACCTCTATAGTCTATGGTCATACCTCTATAGTCTATGGTCATACCTCTATAGTCTATGGTCATACCTCTATAGTCTATAGTCATACCTCTATAGTCTATGGTCATACCTCTATAGTCTATGGTCATGCCTCTATAATCTAAGGTCATACCTCCATAGTCTAAGGTCATACCTCCATAGTCTATGGTCATACCTCTATGTCTATGACATAGCTCTATGACAGGGAGTAATAGAGTTGAAGGCTACAGAGTTATCCAATGAGTGACTGACTCATTTGTGAGGTCTGCTAACCTGTTTAGATAGTTGCTCCTCACACAATTTGTACAACGTATAAAACTTCTGTGCAAGCACCACATTTTCCAGAAATCCACAGGAAGCAAGTTTGACTCTCATTATGATTTGTCTGTCTGGCACCATCATAGCCACCGTTCGAAACTGAAAGATCAAATACTCGCAATAAGTAAGATATATAAGTAGAGATTGGGTAGATAAGAGAGATACAGATAAGTAAGATATATAAGACATGTGTCATAATCACAAGTCAAATTTTATAGGAAAGATGAGTAGACAAATAGAAGTGAAATGAACAGGTACAAAAAAGGCAAAAATAATTGCACCTGAATTTTGAGATTTTCAGGAAGTTCTTGTCGACCAGCGTAGCCTGGATTCATTGTAATAAATATACCAAATTCAGGATTTAAATCTACCACATCTCCGTCAGTGAATACAAAGGTACTTTTTCTTTCTTTCTTGGCCATGAGCACGATGTAAATCTGTTGGGCTGCCACAGATAACACAGGCAAGTCTATTCTGTTGAACTCATCAAAGCAACCCCAAGAACCAGATTGGGCAAGACCTATGAGATACGAGTGAGAGATGAAGAAAGTGGAAGGGTGAGAAGGTGCTAGCGGTAGCAGAGTATGAGATGAGACGAGCTTGTGGAGCATAGACTCACTCACCTTGTGGAGCATAGACTCACTCACCTTGTGGAGCATAGACTCACTCACCTTGTGGAGCATAGACTCACTCACCTTGTGGAGCATAGACTCACTCACCTTGTGGAGCATAGACTCACTCACCTTGTGGAGCATAGACTCACTCACCTGGTGGAGCATAGACTCACTCACCTTGTGGAGCATAGACTCACTCACCTTGTGGAGCATAGACTCACTCACCTTGTGGAGCATAGACTCACTCACCTTGTGGAGCATAGACTCACTCACCTTGTGGAGCATAGACTCACTCACCTTGTGGAGCATAGACTCACTCACCTTTGTATATTCTACCAAGCCCTCTAAAGTCCATTTGATCTGAGCAATTGAACACAACGACATATTTGCCAAGGGCTTTACCCATATCCTTGGTAGTCTCCGTCTTTCCTGTACCGGCGGGCCCAGCAGGGGCACCCCCCATAGACATACCCAGAGCTTGTGCTAGGGTGATATAGCACCTGCAACACAATAAAACGATGACAATAGCTGACTCACTGGCAGCTACAGTATAGCTCAGGTTTGCTTCGTGCTTCAAGTTGGAAGGTGCACGAGCTTCACTCTCCTTAGAATACTTGGCAGCAACAAAATGTGCACCACAGAGGCCCTTCTATGACTTCTCCACTATAGACATACATACATGTATGTGCTAGTGCATTAGACTAGTACATACATGTATGTACTAGTCTAATGCACTAGTACATGCATGTATGTACTAGTCTAATGCACTAGCACATACATGTATGTGCTAGTGCATTAGACTAGTACATACATGCATGTACTAGTGCATTAGACTAGTACATACATGTATGTACTAGTCTAATGCACTAGTACATACATGTATGTACTAGTGCATTAGACTAGTACATACATGTATGTGCTAGTGCATTAGACTAGTACATACATGCATGTACTAGTGCATTAGACTAGTACATACATGTATGTACTAGTGCATTAGACTAGTACATACATGTATGTACTAGTGCATTAGACTAGTACATACATGTATGTGCTAGTGCATTAGACTAGTACATACATGTATGTACTAGTCTAATGCACTAGCACATACATGTATGTGCTAGTGCATTAGACTAGTACATACATGCATGTACTAGTGCATTAGACTAGTACATACATGTATGTACTAGTGCATTAGACTAGTACATACATGTATGTGCTAGTGCATTAGACTAGTACATACATGCATGTACTAGTGCATTAGACTAGTACATACATGTATGTGCTAGTGCATTAGACTAGTACATACATGCATGTACTAGTATATCATTTACAAACGATTCAACCAACCTGTCAGTAAGGGGAGTGATTACAAGCCGATCTGTACAACCAAGAAACTCATTTTGATAAATGAAGTCTACATCAGTTATGGAAACCTGGCATTTGTCTTCGTCTTCTTTAAAGTAGAAGCGAGCCTGCTTGAGCCATTCAAAGTCCGTGACCGACTGTAAGAACATAACACAACAAGCTGTATGCAAGGCTGTAGTTGTAACACACAAGCTGCATGCAAGGCTGTAGTTGTAACACAACCAGCTGTATGCAAGGCTGTAGTTGTAACACAACCAGCTGTATGCAAGGCTGTAGTTGTAACACACAAGCTGTATGCAAGGCTGTAGTTGTAACACACAAGCTGTATGCAAGGCTGTAGTTGTAATACAACCAGCTGCATGCAAGGCTGTAGTTGTAACACACAAGCTGTATGCAAGGCTGTAGTTGTAACACAACCAGCTGTATGCAAGGCTGTAGTTGTAACACAACCAGCTGTATGCAAGGCTGTAGTTGTAACACACAAGCTGTATGCAAGGCTGTAGTTGTAATACAACCAGCTGCATGCAAGGCTGTAGTTGTAACACACAAGCTGTATGCAAGGCTGTAGTTGTAACACACAAGCTGCAGTATACAAGGCTGTAGCCCCCAATGGTCTCAGCAAACGTACCGTTTTTTACCCCAGTTCCGTTTCCGTTGGCAGTAAATTGTGGATCGGGAGGAGCGGTTCCGTGACAATTTGTGCCAATTTAGCAGGCCATTAGCAGTTTAGCGTGTTAAATATTTTTTACATATCGCTTGTCACGTTCATAAAATTCTCAGCTGCGATTGGTTAGTCAATAACAAACAACGAGTTGACATAATTTATGTTGTTTTTGGATAGGTTACTGCAATTCAGTTGGTTGCTCAAAATTATTTCAATAATATAATAACGACTCAATTAATTATAATATATAAATAATAAAAACATATCAATTAAAATTTACAGGTAACATATTAATTATGATATATAATTATTAATTTAATAATCATAATATATGAGTGTAAGTATATAATTAATAATAAATTAAAATAAAACAATTATTATGAAGGATTAATAATTAATTACTGCTGTTAAGCGCTAGCTCAGATGATACGAGTGATTTGATCGGCTGACGAACGATTGGCCACTGACACTGCAATTACACGATAAACAAGCAGAGACGGCCACGGAAACGCAACAATGATCGAAAAACTGTGCATTTGCAGAGGCTATATGTTTGGCTGTAGCTGTAACACAAGGGGCTATATGCTTGGCTGTAGCTGTAACACAAGGGGCTATATGCTTGGCTGTAGCTGTAACGCAAGGGGCTATATGCTTGGCTGTAGCTGTAACACAAGGGGCTATATGCTTGGCTGTAGCTGTAACACAAGGGGCTATAGGCTTGACTGTAGCTGTAACACAAGGGGCTATATGCTTGGCTGTAGCTGTAACGCAAGGGTATATGCTTGACTGTAGCTGTAACACAAGGGGCTATATGCTTAGCTGTAGCTATCACAATCATGGACCTATTAGAATGGACTAATACCTGGGTGGAGCCTACTGTGTATTACCTATGAAACTTCCGAGCCCTGACCATGTTGACCGCCGTTGGTAAAACACTTAATGGCCACCTGTTCGTGCAGTGTGTTATTTAGCTTCGTTTTACATAAATGAAGCACCCCAGAATATAGTCAAGTACAGATAAATCCCCATTAAGTTTTCCATTGTAGCAATTTACCATAGTAAAGTTCTATACAAATATAAAAACTCAGTTTGCTGATTAATAATTATAATGGCTGTGATTAATAAATATCAATAGTTAGTAATCAACAACGTATTATTGATAACAGCATTAATCCATCCATGTATTTCTTTACAACGCAGTAATGATTAATGATAATAAGGATAAACAATAAAATTAATAAAATATCTAACAAACAAATATTGATGATAATAAATGAGTTTACATATAGCAATTATTATTATATATATATATATAAATAACCATATATAGTATAAAAATTTATATAATTAGAAATAATGGTGGTAAATAAATAATATAGCAAATTTATGACAAAAATATGAAATAATAATAAATAATACTAGATAATATATTTAATGATAGTGATATTAACCAAGTATTATATAATTATAAATAAAATTCATAATTGATTATTCAATGAATCAGGCAGCAGTAGTGATAGAAGATTCACTATTCTCAATAAAGTACGTTATTGTTATATCCACAGTACTATTTAATTGGGGCGGGATTACTCTGAGAACTGCTATTTAAATCACGTGACTTGACGGCCATGTTGTGTTAGTCCATTCTACTGGGTCCATTGTCACAATAGCAACACTATTTAACATATCATAGCAGCATATCAAACACACACCTTGATATGCTGCTTGCAAAGGTCATCAAAAATGTCTCTCTGGTGTACGTGAATAGTGATGAGCGTCTCAAACTTAATCCTCTCAAACTTGGTAAGGTCTCTGGTAGTTTGGTCTATGAGCAGGTTTAGCAGGTCTAGGAATCTTTGATTGGTGCTCAACATCGTCTTCTTGTCATACCTGGCAACCTTGAGGGCAGCCTCCGACTCCATTGTCCATATCATTTGTAGCCCGAGAAGTCCAACCTAAAGTAAATATACATGTCTGTTTGTTTACTCTTCGGGGTATAAAACTACAACAAAGACATATATATTATATACCGTGTAACACATCATCTACAATAACTTTATTTCATCACTGTGGTTCTGTGACCTGCTCTGTTATATCTATTGTTTCATCCTTTTGTCTCACGTACCCTCTTAATTCAATAAAATGTGGTTGCAAATGTTAACATCGGCATGCTTTTGTGAAGACTCTTTATTTTGTGATTTGTCCCCACTTATATTCAACATTTGTTCGGCAAGTGACTACTGTAACTACATTAGCATTCCTCCTGAACAACTGCCCCCAGGGGTGGGGTGTGACAACTGCCCCCAGGGGTGGGGTGTGACAACTGCCCCCAGGGGTGGGGTGTGACAACTGCCCACAGCCTTGTTTTCAATCATTATCATTCTCATTTCCTATTGGTCATTTCCTATTGGTCTCACCGCCTGTGCCCCATTTCTTACTCTCAACCCTTTACTCTTGCTACCCTGCAACATTCTTATCCACTTTCTACCAAACAAACTGTCATTCCCTGTTACCACACCATCTTCCAGACTACCATAAACCATCATCTAACAAATGGCTTGAGTTTTATGTTTATTTATCCCAAATCTATTGGCTGGTTACAAAACATAAAAGATACTGTGGCGGATTTTGGTGGAAGCTGTTAGTAAATAGTAAACGGGACGTTTACTATCCACCCTTGCGAGACAATGCGCTAGACTCCAACCCACAGCGTTCGGTCAACAGCTGTTTGGGTGGAAAGTCTTACTGTGCCGGTGGCATAGTGTGCAGGGCCGGTAGTGACCCCTGCAGGGCCGGGATTGACTCCTTACCGACCCGGAATAGCTGTACTGGGCCGGCACAAGATGGCCGACATAGAAGAGGATCTCCGAAACCATGTAAGAACTTAGTCAAGGTCAGGAACCGGAACTACCTTTCCTTGGATTATCGGCTTAGTGGACCCTATTCTAATCACAGCCTGGGAGCCCTGCAGGACCGCTGATTGGACAATAGGAGACAAGACTCCGCCCTTAGCCACTTGGCACCTCCCTTATTCAACCTTATTGCATTGTTTGATTGGTTCCCTATTTATATAACTGATGGTATTGGCTAGTTTACTTCCTGTGCTCTAGCTGTTATATGTTTTATACCTGTTAGTTCTCCTATAAAAGGAGAGACTTTTGCCTTACTCTTGGCATCCATTCTCATGTTGCCACCTATAGGACTAAACACCCTCTAGCACCTTGTCTTTGAGAATATAGCCACTTACACAAGCACTACGCTGTACTGTTTGTCTGAGCCGTGGGCTCTTGCCTTACTGGGTAATTCGGTTGCATGTACAGTTGTCACTGTCAGTCAGCACAGTGTCCCCTCTGGAGAGAGGCAGAATACTTGAGAATAGTGAATGTCCGTGGTAACCAGACCGGAATCCATTACAATACAATACAAGATACATTATCTGTCGTTTTATGGTTTATTGCTACTGTTGTTATTTGTCATCGCATAGTTTATTGGGTAAAAACGCATACTTTTTACCATCTTTCATTATTTTTTTATTTGGTTGATGAAAAATAAAGTTGAAAAAATTGAAAATTATTTTTGAAAAAAGTAAAATCTTGGCTGAAATATTGAAGTAACAAGTAAATTAAACCCTTTCGCACACAAAAAACCAATCAGACGAATTTTTATAAAAACTTGCTTACGAGCCACTTGCTATTGTCAGCCAGACTACGATGTGGTCAAGTAAAGCAACCAAATGATAAACCAAAGACTCTATATAGTGTAAAGGATTTGCTCTGACTGCTACTCTGTAGGTACATCTAGTGGGCTAGACACAACTAGTGGGCTAGACACAACTAGTGGGCTAGACACAACTAGTGGGCTACACACATCTAGTGGGCTAGACACATCTAGTGGGCTAGACACAACTCTGAGAGAACTTGGAGAGTGCCCGCTGCGAACATAAGACAACGTTGCTCCCTAGCATTAAACTTGCGCTACTCTATCTCAGCAATTAACCCTAAATACGTACAGTTACTTTTTAATACAATCAGTTGAAAATATTGTCCATTCATGTTACAATAATATAACGCATACATAATGAAAATAAGTCAACAGTTCCAAATAATTAGAGTTTTCTTTAACAAAAGCTCAGCTGAAGTGGGGCTGACGCATTTTGAATGAAATTAGTCAAAATTAAATTTTTCAAATCGTGCATTCCATATCTTTAATCTGAACGAAAAGCAGATACTTTTTCCAGGCAGAAATAGGAGGGAAAAACCCTTCTTCCAGTACTTCTCTATTCTTTTAGCTCTTACTTCTTTCACTACTAAGTGGTGAGGGTTGGGTCATATGTGAGAGAGGTGGGGGTGTGTTTAGGACTAGACAACTCCAAATTTCTCCATCAACTCATACTGTAGTAGTGTTTAAGATACTACCTTTCTTGTGGGGAGCTCAGAGACATGTAGGAAGGTTGGAGGGGGAGAGGGGGAGTGGAGGGGGGAGAGGGGGAGGGGGAGAGGTAGAAAGGTTGTATCATACGATCGTATGGACAGACACAACTAGATTATTGGGTGGTGTGCACATTGTAAATGCACCAATAGGCAATGATTGCCGTACCTGAGCAGCATACAGGTTGATAAACTCCAACAAGTTGAAACCTTCCTGTCCAATGAGCATCCACGCCTCTCGTATGACCGAGTGTAGGGACTTTTGAGACAACTTCATGAGATCGCCCAACCATATCTCAACATTTCCTTCAGCTTTTACAGGCTTTATTAGAGTTACCTTCTCTCCCTCCTTGGACCTGATCTGTACATGAAATGACTGAGTGAACGCATGTAAAGTATAACACATCACAACACTTGAACACTAAATAAGCATGTAAAGTGAGATTGTTTCATAGAACAGGAATAACTTTGATGTTTCATTAAAGTAATCAGACTGAGTAGACGAGTCGAGTAATGAGACTGAGTAGACCAGTCAAGTAATGAGACTGAGTAGACCAGTCAAGTAATGAGACTGAGTAGACCAGTCAAGTAATGAGACTGAGTAGACCAGTCAAGTAATGAGACTGAGTAGACCAGTCAAGTAATGAGACTGAGTAGACCAGTCAAGTAATGAGATTGAGTAGACCAGTCAAGTAATGAGACTGAGTAGACCAGTCAAGTAATGAGACTGAGTAGACCAGTCAAGTAATGAGATTGAGTAGACCAGTCAAGTAATGAGACTGAGTAGACCAGTCAAGTAATGAGACTGAGTAGACCAGTCAAGTAATGAGACTGAGTAGACCAGTCAAGTAATGAGACTGAGTAGACCAGTCAAGTAATGAGACTGAGTAGACCAGTCAAGTAATGAGATTGAGTAGACCAGTCAAGTAATGAGACTGAGTAGACCAGTCAAGTAATGAGACTGAGTAGACCAGTCAAGTAATGAGATTGAGTAGACCAGTCAAGTAATGAGACTGAGTAGACCAGTCAAGTAATGAGACTGAGTAGACCAGTCAAGTAATGAGATTGAGTAGACCAGTCAAGTAATGAGACTGAGTAGACCAGTCAAGTAATGAGATTGAGTAGACCAGTCAAGTAATGAGACTGAGTAGACCAGTCAAGTAATGAGATTGAGTAGACCAGTCAAGTAATGAGACTGAGTAGACCAGTCAAGTAATGAGACTGAGTAGACCAGTCAAGTAATGATATTGAGTAGACCAGTCAAGTAATGAGACTGAGTAGACCAGTCAAGTAATGATATTGAATAGACCAGTCAAGTAATGAGATTGAGTAGACCAGTCAAGTAATGAGACTGAGTAGACCAGTCAAGTAATGAGACTGAGTAGACCAGTCAAGTAATGATATTGAGTAGACCAGTCAAGTAATGAGACTGAGTAGACCAGTCAAGTAATGAGACTGAGTAGACCAGTCAAGTAATGAGATTGAGTAGACCAGTCAAGTAATGATATTGAGTAGACCAGTCAAGTAATGAGACTGAGTAGACCAGTCAAGTAATGATATTGAGTAGACCAGTCAAGTAATGAGACTGAGTAGACCAGTCAAGTAATGAGACTGAGTAGACCAGTCAAGTAATGATATTGAGTAGACCAGTCAAGTAATGAGACTGAGTAGACCAGTCAAGTAATGAGACTGAGTAGACCAGTCAAGTAATGAGACTGAGTAGACCAGTCAAGTAATGAGACTGAGTAGACCAGTCAAGTAATGAGACTGAGTAGACCAGTCAAGTAATGAGACTGAGTAGACCAGTCAAGTAATGAGACTGAGTAGACCAGTCAAGTAATGAGACTGAGTAGACCAGTCAAGTAATGAGACTGAGTAGACCAGTCAAGTAATGATATTGAGTAGACCAGTCAAGTAATGAGACTGAGTAGACCAGTCAAGTAATGAGACTGAGTAGACCAGTCAAGTAATGAGACTGAGTAGACCAGTCAAGTAATGAGACTGAGTAGACGAGTCGAGTAATGAGACTGCGTAGACCAGTCAAGTAATGAGGTTGAGTAGGTGTGTCAAGTGTAGAAATAGTCAGGTTGGGCACATACAGAAAGCATCCTGTCATAGTCTTTGGGGTGGAACTCCACTTCATTGATGTTCTCAAACACTCCAAGCAGATGAGACTGGATGGTGTGAGAGTCGCTAGCTTGTCCCAGGATCTCCAGCAGAGCCGGGTCAGAGACAAAGAAGAACCGCGGAAATATGAGTCTCTTTGCCTCCAGGTAGCCTGTACACATACAATGATATGCAGACAGTGGTACGCATACAAATAGCAGTATGTATATGGCACATGGCACATATGGTATGTACACGATACAAGTAGTATGTATACGGAACATGTGGTATGTACATGATACAAGTAGTATGTACACGGCACATGTGGTATATACATGATACAAGTAGTATGTACACGGCACATGTGGTATGTACACGATATACGTAGTATGCATAATTTACAAGTGAAATAAATGCCTCACCAGTTAGAGATTTTTGGCAAATTTCGAGCTGCTCCAGCATATGGGGCAACAACTGGGAAAGAGTTTCATCTCCAACACAACATTGTACCACATTGGTGGTCTCATGTGCCTACATCAGATAACACAACATTGTACCACATTGGTGGTCTCATGTGCCTACATCAGATAACACAACATTGCACCACATTGGTGGTCTCATGTGCCTACATCAGATAACACAACATTGTACCACATTGGTGGTCTCATGTGCCTACATCAGATAACACAACATTGTACCACATTGGTGGTCTCATGTGCCTACATCAGATAACACAACATTGTACCACATTGGTGGTCTCATGTGCCTACATCAGATAACACAACATTGTACCACATTGGTGGTCTCATGTGCCTACATCAGATAACACAACATTGTACCACATTGGTGGTCTCATGTGCCTACATCAGATAACACAACATTGTACCACATTGGTGGTCTCATGTGCCTACATCAGATAACACAACATTGTACCACATTGGTGGTCTCATGTGCCTACATCAGATAACACAACATTGTACCACATTGGTGGTCTCATGTGCCTACATCAGATAACACAACATTGTACCACATTGGTGGTCTCATGTGCCTACATCAGATAACAACATTGTACCACATTGGTGGTCTCATGTGCCTACATCAGATAACACAACATTGTACCACATTGGTGGTCTCATGTGCCTACATCAGATAACACAACATTGCACCACATTGGTGGTCTCATGTGCCTACATCAGATAACACAACATTGTACCACATTGGTGGTCTCATGTGCCTACATCAGATAACACAACATTGTACCACATTGGTGGTCTCATGTGCCTACATCAGATAACACAACATTGTACCACATTGGTGGTCTCATGTGCCTACATCAGATAACACAACATTGTACCACATTGGTGGTCTCATGTGCCTACATCAGATAACAACATTGTACCACATTGGTGGTCTCATGTGCCTACATCAGATAACACAACATTGTACCACATTGGTGGTCTCATGTGCCTACATCAGATAACACAACATTGTACCACATTGGTGGTCTCATGTGCCTACATCAGATAACACAACATTGTACCACATTGGTGGTCTCATGTGCCTACATCAGATAACACAACATTGTACCACATTGGTGGTCTCATGTGCCTACATCAGATAACACAACATTGTACCACATTGGTGGTCTCATGTGCCTACATCAGATAACAACATTGTACCACATTGGTGGTCTCATGTGCCTACATCAGATAACAACATTGTACCACATTGGTGGTCTCATGTGCCTACATCAGATAACACACAAGTATACGCCATATAAGTGATATAATAAGCTTACTATAAACTATTGCCAAGTTTTTGTGGTTTGTTACCACTAATAATTAGTGACAACAGCATGTATTTTCACAACTAAAAGTTTCATCACACAGGTGCAGCACAGGTGGGTGTGAGACCCCAACAACCATTAAGCAGATTGAGAAAATCCAAAACAAAGCATTGCGCTATATTTCTAAGGTCAAAGGCCAAGTAAGTTTTACACCAGTTCATAAAGACACCCAAATTGAGTCCCTTGAGAGCAGGAGAAGAGTGGCCAGAGTTAAGCTGTATTTAAAATGCCTAGAAGAGGGAATAGAGGCTCCAACAAGTTTGACAGTGGAGATTTTACCTGACAAAGAGCAGGCACTTATACCCCCTCCCCCGCCTTCAATATGAATACTGATCAATTTTTACACCCTTTTTGGCCTCAGACCATCTGAGAGCGTAGACTAGACCGACTAAATACTAACATCAATTGCTGAGTAATTGTGTTCCCACGCATTGACGCACCCCTTGTCTGGTCTAGTGGGAATACTTTATCCTATCTTATCATCCCTGGTTAAACCACACCCACGGTGACAGTTGCAGTCGAGGTGCTGTTTAGTGCAATTCAACAAACTAGCATTGCTGGCTGTTTGTATTAATTCCTTACGGTGTGTAAGAGTAAATAAATGAAGAACTTAGGGAGAGTTGTTTGCTAGTGACACGGGATTTCAGTAGCACACTGGTTGTCATTCAATGAATGATGAGGATGATAATAATAAAAAAACTTCGTTTTTGCTGAGGTACTATCAATCAATATTTTTTATTACTGTAACAATTAATTGTCAGCAGCAAAAATTTATTTGTTTCAACTCAGTTGTATTATACCAAAGAGAGTATGGGAAGAGCATACACTCACGCAATTTCCTTTAAAAAGGGAAATTGTCTGCCCCTGTTTCTGGTCCATCTAATGCAACCATCCTATATTGCAGTGTATCGAATAACCTATGTTTCATGATAGATTAACCATAGGAAAATAAAAACTTGGGTTAAGAATTTCTACAGCTTCTATTAGTTTTACCTGTGTTACTTGCATTATGAGACAGCCAACAAAAAACAAACAAATATAGAGAAACTATTTTATGTAATTAGCATAAATATAATGGTCTAAAAACTTTTGAGACAAAATACTATTGCACATATTAAGGTGTGCCTAACAATAAACTTTGTATTCAATATCTAAGCACATGCATGCAACCAAAACAACCTGAAAATCACCACAGATTTACAATAAATGCAATGAACATTGGCAAAAAAGCTCTGTGTAACAGTAGAATAAGATAGAGCACACAACAATATAGTGACACAATGAGGCGTTGTGGTAAAATGATGTAAGTCGTAGGGTTGACATTTATCCCCGTAGTCAACCACAACACTAATCATCTTGCTCTCTTCTTACTTGGATGTCATAAGTACTCCAGCCAACAACAATATATCAAACTTCAACTTGGCCTAGAAATGAAGAATAGATATGTTGCAGGCAAACTATAGTGGTTCAGAGCATTTTGTTCTTTGTTTTTTAAAATATCTGAATGCTTTTGAAAGTGCTTTGTGAAGCGAATCAAACGATTTGAGAATTCAAGCCAATCTATAGTAACATTATTGGTGTGCTTACGAATAGTAACATTATTGGTGTGCTTACGAATAGTAACATTATTGGTGTGCTTACGAATAGTAACATTATTGGTGTGCTTACGAATAGTAACATTATTGGTGTGCTTACGAATAGTAACATTATTGGTCTGGTTACGAATAGTAACATTATTGGTGTGCTTACGAATAGTAACATTATTGGTGTGCTTACGAATAGTAACATTATTGGTCTGATTACGAATAGTAACATTATTGGTGTGCTTACAAATAGTAACATTATTGGTGTGCGTACGAATAGTAACATTATTGGTCTGCTTACAAATAGTTACATTATTTTACAAAGCACTGATCAAAATAGTTTATATGAAATAAATGAGAATATAGTACTTATTATTTTATCTGTTACTATTATAATTAATCAATCAAAACTCTTCATATTCTTAAAAAGGTAGTTTTTTGAGACTATGTCCAACAATCGCGTATATGATTAAATGATTTCTTTCACAACTATTGATCATTACGCCTATTAAGACCTTTTACAGAAAATGAGAAAGTCAATTTTATCTTTTAACGAGTTTAAAAGAGTTTAGATATCTTCACAACAGCTCAGACTAATTTCAAATGGTTCATAGGATTTGTAAAAAGCTCATACTATTTCTAAAACGTTTAAACAATTTTTTTCCCTTTTTCTCTTGTTTGTCTAAATTATTGCAAAACCATCTAGATCATTTGCAAAACAATTATACAGTTTGAAAGTTTTCAGTTGTTTGACAGGAAGTACAGTTTTAGTGTATGTAAATTCCACAACTAGGAAGGCGGATATAATTACTGCATTTTCAAAATTATTTTTAATGTAGAAAAAACGCCTTGCAAAACGTATGGATTATCAATCTTTTATTAATTATAACATTATGATAATGTTTTACATGTGGGGATAATAGAGTAGTTGTTGTGGCAGTTACTAACAGTAATAATATCTGTATGGCTGATTACATAGTTAATGATACTATATAGTCAGTTAATGTTATAGTCAACAGTAAAAATGATGATAATAACAGCTTCATTACATAATACTGATTGCATTTAGGATGATGATAATCATTATTAAATTAGTTCTATATATTAAAGAGAGACAATACACGCATATGGAGTGTAAATTAGTTCTATATATTAAAGATATACTATACACGCATATGGAGTGTACATTAGTTCTATATATTAAAGATATACTATACACGCATATGGAGTGTACATTAGTTCTATATATTAAAGATATACTATACACGCATATGGAGTGTACATTAGTTCTATATATTAAAGATAAACTATACACGCATATGGAGTGTACATTAGTTCTATATATTAAAGATAAACTATACACGCATATAGAGTGTAAATTAGTTCTATACATTAAAGATAAACTATACACGCATATGGAGTGTGAATTAGTTCTATATATTAAAGATAAACTATACACGCATATGGAGTGTAAATTAGTTCTATACATTAAAGATAAACTATACACGCATATGGAGTGTAAATTAGTTCTATATATTAAAGATAAACTATACACGCATATGGAGTGTACATTAGTTCTATATATTAAAGATAAACTATACACGCATATGGAGTGTAAATTAGTTCTATATATTAAAGATAAACTATACACGCATATGGAGTGTAAATTAGTTCTATATATTAAAGATAAACTATACACGCATATGGAGTGTACATTAGTTCTATACATTAAAGATAAACTATACACGCATATGGAGTGTGAATTAGTTCTATATATTAAAGATAAACTATACACGCATATGGAGTGTACATTAGTTCTATATATTAAAGATGGACTATACACGCATATGGAGTGTAAATTAGTTCTATATATTAAAGATAGACTATACACGCATATGGAGTGTACATTAGTTCTATATATTAAAGATATACTATACACGCATATGGAGTGTACATTAGTTCTATATATTAAAGATATACAATACACGCATATGGAGTGTACATTAGTTCTATATATTAAAGATAAACTATACACGCATATGGAGTGTACATTAGTTCTATATATTAAAGATATACTATACACGCATATGGAGTGTACATTAGTTCTATATATTAAAGATAAACTATACACGCATATGGAGTGTACATTAGTTCTATATATTAAAGATAAACTATACACGCATATGGAGTGTACATTAGTTCTATATATTAAAGATAAACTATACACGCATATGGAGTGTACATTAGTTCTATATATTAAAGATGGACTATACACGCATATGGAGTGTACATTAGTTCTATATATTAAAGATGGACTATACACGCATATGGAGTGTACATTAGTTCTATATATTAAAGATAAACTATACACGCATATGGAGTGTAAATTAGTTCTATATATTAAAGATAAACTATACACGCATATGGAGTGTAAATTAGTTCTATATATTAAAGATAAACTATACACGCATATGGAGTGTAAATTAGTTCTATATATTAAAGATAAACTATACACGCATATGGAGTGTACATTAGTTCTATATATTAAAGATGGACTATACACGCATATGGAGTGTAAATTAGTTCTATATATTAAAGATAGACTATACACGCATATGGAGTGTACATTAGTTCTATATATTAAAGATATACTATACACGCATATGGAGTGTACATTAGTTCTATATATTAAAGATATACAATACACGCATATGGAGTGTACATTAGTTCTATATATTAAAGATAAACTATACACGCATATGGAGTGTACATTAGTTCTATATATTAAAGATATACTATACACGCATATGGAGTGTACATTAGTTCTATATATTAAAGATATACTATACACGCATATGGAGTGTACATTAGTTCTATATATTAAAGATAAACTATACACGCATATGGAGTGTACATTAGTTCTATATATTAAAGATAAACTATACACGCATATGGAGTGTACATTAGTTCTATATATTAAAGATGGACTATACACGCATATGGAGTGTACATTAGTTCTATATATTAAAGATGGACTATACACGCATATGGAGTGTACATTAGTTCTATATATTAAAGATAAACTATACACGCATATGGAGTGTAAATTAGTTCTATATATTAAAGATAAACTATACACGCATATGGAGTGTACATTAGTTCTATATATTAAAGATAAACTATACACGCATATGGAGTGTACATTAGTTCTATATATTAAAGATGGACTATACACGCATATGGAGTGTACATTAGTTCTATATATTAAAGATATACTATACACGCATATGGAGTGTACATTAGTTCTATATATTAAAGATAAACTATACACGCATATGGAGTGTAAATTAGTTCTATATATTAAAGATAAACTATACACGCATATGGAGTGTACATTAGTTCTATATATTAAAGATATACTATACACGCATATGGAGTGTACATTAGTTCTATATATTAAAGATATACTATACACGCATATGGAGTGTACATTAGTTCTATATATTAAAGATAAACTATACACGCATATGGAGTGTACATTAGTTCTATATATTAAAGATATACTATACACGCATATGGAGTGTACATTAGTTCTATATATTAAAGATGGACTATACACGCATATGGAGTGTACATTAGTTCTATATATTAAAGATATACTATACACGCATATGGAGTGTACATTAGTTCTATATATTAAAGATAAACTATACACGCATATGGAGTGTACATTAGTTCTATATATTAAAGATAAACTATACACGCATATGGAGTGTACATTAGTTCTATATATTAAAGATAAACTATACACGCATATGGAGTGTACATTAGTTCTATATATTAAAGATAAACTATACACGCATATGGAGTGTACATTAGTTCTATATATTAAAGATAAACTATACACGCATATGGAGTGTACATTAGTTCTATATATTAAAGATATACTATACACGCATATGGAGTGTACATTAGTTCTATATATTAAAGATATACTATACACGCATATGGAGTGTACATTAGTTCTATATATTAAAGATAAACTATACACGCATATGGAGTGTACATTAGTTCTATATATTAAAGATATACTATACACGCATATGGAGTGTACATTAGTTCTATATATTAAAGATGGACTATACACGCATATGGAGTGTACATTAGTTCTATATATTAAAGATATACTATACACGCATATGGAGTGTACATTAGTTCTATATATTAAAGATAAACTATACACGCATATGGAGTGTACATTAGTTCTATATATTAAAGATAAACTATACACGCATATGGAGTGTACATTAGTTCTATATATTAAAGATAAACTATACACGCATATGGAGTGTACATTAGTTCTATATATTAAAGATAAACTATACACGCATATGGAGTGTACATTAGTTCTATATATTAAAGATAAACTATACACGCATATGGAGTGTACATTAGTTCTATATATTAAAGATAGACTATACACGCATATGGAGTGTACATTAGTTCTATATATTAAAGATAAACTATACACGCATATGGAGTGTACATTAGTTCTATATATTAAAGATATACTATACACGCATATGGAGTGTACATTAGTTCTATATATTAAAGATAAACTATACACGCATATGGAGTGTACATTAGTTCTATATATTAAAGATAAACTATACACGCATATGGAGTGTACATTAGTTCTATATATTAAAGATAGACTATACACGCATATGGAGTGTACATTAGTTCTATATATTAAAGAGAGACAATACACGCATATGGAGTGTACATTAGTTCTATATATTAAAGATAGACTATACACGCATATGGAGTGTACATTAGTTCTATATATTAAAGATAGACTATACACGCATATGGAGTGTACATTAGTTCTATATATTAAAGATGGACTATACACGCATATGGAGTGTACATTAGTTCTATATATTAAAGAGAGACAATACACGCATATGGAGTGTACATTAGTTCTATATATTAAAGATAGACTATACACGCATATGGAGTGTACATTAGTTCTATATATTAAAGATGGACTATACACGCATATGGAGTGTACATTAGTTCTATATATTAAAGATGGACTATACACGCATATGGAGTGTACATTAGTTCTATATATTAAAGATAAACTATACACGCATATGGAGTGTACATTAGTTCTATATATTAAAGATAAACTATACACGCATATGGAGTGTACATTAGTTCTATATATTAAAGATAAACTATACACGCATATGGAGTGTACATTAGTTCTATATATTAAAGATGGACTATACACGCATATGGAGTGTACATTAGTTCTATATATTAAAGATAAACTATACACGCATATGGAGTGTACATTAGTTCTATATATTAAAGATGGACTATACACGCATATGGAGTGTACATTAGTTCTATATATTAAAGATATACAATACACGCATATGGAGTGTACATTAGTTCTATATATTAAAGATAAACTATACACGCATATGGAGTGTACATTAGTTCTATATATTAAAGATATACTATACACGCATATGGAGTGTACATTAGTTCTATATATTAAAGATAAACTATACACGCATATGGAGTGTACATTAGTTCTATATATTAAAGATAAACTATACACGCATATGGAGTGTACATTAGTTCTATATATTAAAGATAAACTATACACGCATATGGAGTGTACATTAGTTCTATATATTAAAGATAAACTATACACGCATATGGAGTGTACATTAGTTCTATATATTAAAGATATACTATACACGCATATGGAGTGTACATTAGTTCTATATATTAAAGATAAACTATACACGCATATGGAGTGTACATTAGTTCTATATATTAAAGATATACTATACACGCATATGGAGTGTACATTAGTTCTATATATTAAAGATAAACTATACACGCATATGGAGTGTACATTAGTTCTATATATTAAAGATAAACTATACACGCATATGGAGTGTACATTAGTTCTATATATTAAAGATATACTATACACGCATATGGAGTGTACATTAGTTCTATATATTAAAGATAAACTATACACGCATATGGAGTGTACATTAGTTCTATATATTAAAGATAAACTATACACGCATATGGAGTGTACATTAGTTCTATATATTAAAGATAAACTATACACGCATATGGAGTGTACATTAGTTCTATATATTAAAGATATACTATACACGCATATGGAGTGTACATTAGTTCTATATATTAAAGATATACTATACACGCATATGGAGTGTACATTAGTTCTATATATTAAAGATAAACTATACACGCATATGGAGTGTACATTAGTTCTATATATTAAAGATAGACTATACACGCATATGGAGTGTACATTAGTTCTATATATTAAAGATAAACTATACACGCATATGGAGTGTACATTAGTTCTATATATTAAAGATAGACTATACACGCATATGGAGTGTACATGAATATGTGGGAAGGAAAGGCCGGTTAGAATTAATTAATCTATTGATGTTAAAACTGAGCTCTCCGGTGGTTTGAAGTCAAATTGTAGAAAAGTTTGATCAGTGTTATTACGAGGAAGATAAGTATCTGCTCCTTGTCTGGGAAAATGCACTATCGAGTCGAAACTATGTTGGTAAAAGAGGTTCCATTCCTTCCACTAATACAAGCATTTTGAAAACAGGTTCAGTCAATCTGACCATTTTTCTCAAGGGACTCAACAACACCTACAACAATAAACAACAATATTATTGACTATTATCATTATTCTTATTACAAATGTAATTAAGTAATAGTTATAATAATATCCTCATTTATTAGTATAATCATTATTCATTACCATCATTCATAATCATCATTCTGTGTATTGATAAATTATAATATATACCATCATCAGTAATAATACGTACAACTACTCTACTGCTTACTTTCATTGCCATAACAACTACTATTCTCAGTAACAAATCAAATGTATATAATAGATATAACAATCTATTACTGATGAAGTGAATAGATAGTAAGTAACTATTGATAATAACAACAATAATAATAGTTACTGTTACAGTAGTAGCAGCAGTAGCAGCAGCAGTAGTAGCAGCAGCAGTAGCAGCAGCAGCAGCAGCAGCAGCAGTAGCAGCAGTAGTAGTAGTAATAAGTATAATAATAATACTCAAACTGCTGTAAGCATAATCATTTGTTATTACTACTATTATTAACATAAATAGTAACAGACAGTAGTAATAAATAATAAAACATGTAATAGGTCCACCTGCACAACCTCCCTAAGCTTGCAATGGCCTAGCTGTGCTCTAGCAGCAACAACAACCCATCCACAGATCGATATCCTTCCTAGCAATGATATTTAATTATTGCTAGTTGAGGTCAAACTAGCCGATGGCTATTCTGACCGACAAAGGTTCAATGCCTACACGTTGTTATAAATAAACTGTAGTGCAATTGTGTTCAGTATACTAGTGTGTACTGTGAGCAGTGAAGTTATTGCATGCAAAGAACTTCTGAGAGTGTGGAAGGCTTACTCTGACTTAATTGATTAATTACAGCAATATTTATACAAATAAAAAAAAGTTAGCAAAGATTTGGTTACAGGCCACGCCTGGCACAAGTTAATTGGTACAATACAGCAAATGAATTGTCTAGAAAATAGTAGTGGGCTGGCAGTAGGTAAATGGTTGGGTGAGCACAATAGTGAGCACATGTTAGCAAAATAACAATAATAGTGAACGAACGATAAGACATAGAACGATTGACAAAACATAGAACGATTTACATAGAACTGTACATAGATTGTTAATGGTTTCCGGCGCCGTCCGCCACAATACATGTGTAAAAAATAATTGATTGGGGATAACTCACTAACTAAAGAACATCAAAACAAATGTTGGACCCGATGTTATTCAACAGTTTGGCAGCTCATTTCTGTTGTAGAAAGAGAGGTGTTTGATGAAGAACAGCGCGAATTTCAGTAGAGAATTATAATAATAATGCTAAGAAATGAAAATAATGTGGCGGATAATGACAACAAGGGGACGTAAGTCCGAATCTATTTGAAGTTGCGTCCCTTGGTTTTGGTGCACCAGGTGACAGTATAAGGTATATAGCGAGGTATATAATAGCGTACAAATGTCTTATAGAGGTCAACAGAGTCATATTTACCTTGCCCATAATTTTCACCCAAGACTTGTCAATGTTACCAAACCTTTTAGCTTCCTTAGGTAACTGCTTAGCAATATCACCGCCAACGAATACAGCCTCCAGGTACACCCACAGGTTCTGTACAGTC
This sequence comes from Cryptosula pallasiana, assembly GCA_945261195.1. Taxonomy (NCBI): domain Eukaryota; kingdom Metazoa; phylum Bryozoa; class Gymnolaemata; order Cheilostomatida; family Cryptosulidae; genus Cryptosula; species Cryptosula pallasiana. Next base: position 50,884,725 of record OX183133.1, on the reverse strand, counting down.
ATCCAGTTCTCTATGATATCAGATGTGTTACTCAGGTTAGACACCCATTCCTGTATTTTCTTTCTGTATGGTGCATTGTAACGGTTGCTTAGCAAAGAGCTGAGGACCATAAGGCTGTCCTCTAGCATCGATATTATCTCTGATGTCTCCTACACAAGTACAAACTCAAGCTGTATGTGCAAGTGAGATAATGCAAGCGAGATAATGCAAGCGAGATAATGCAAGCGAGATAATGCAAGCGAGATAATGCAAGGGAGATAATGCAAGTGAGATAATGCAAGTGAGATAATGCAAGTGAGATAATGCAAGTGAGATAATGCAAGTGAGATAATGCAAGCGAGATAATGCAAGTGAGATAATGTAGTAGAGTTTCATAGCACTCACATCTGCGCAGATACTTAACAAGCGTCACTTGTATAGCCATTGGATGGCCAGAATGACTATAATATTGCATATCGAACTGACCAACCCTGCATCGGTACTGTACCGACCCTGCATCGGTACTATACCGACCCTGTATGAGTCAGTACCGACCCTGTAGGAGCCATACCGGGCCGGCAGCCAGTGACTCATCCTAGCCTGAGACCTGAAAGTAGCCCAAGAGGAAACAGAGGACCATATCCAGGGGATATCTACCTTACACCTGGAAGGACTCAAGAAACTACGCTTATAAAGACTGAGATGTTAACCACAGGAACTAGAACTGCTTGTGACTGGCCAACTAGCCCATGACTCCGCCTACTATTTCTGGGCGCCATATATATTTAAGCTTGTATGCCTAGTTTCATTTGTTGTTATTTATATCTGCTTGCCTATTTGCTGTACTATGCTCTACTTCTGTGTCATTGGCCATTACCCTATATTACTTCCTCTGCTGTGCCTATAAAAGACAGAACTTTGGCTACGTTGAATCAGTTTGTATTAGGACTTGTACTTACTCGTATTCTTTTGTAAGAATAAATGCATATTACTCTCAAGCTCTGAGTTATGCATCTTAGCCGAGGGCTCTATACTAGTTGTGGAGTAGAGAACACGCCTTCACTTCGCATTCGGTGTAATACCGACCTGTTATTACCTCTAGGTGAAAGGTAACTGGTGGCAGCACACCGTCGGAACGCTACCGACTTCCCTGTGCCAGCGAACTAGGAGTTCAGCTGGTCACAGAACTCAGTTGGTGGATTCAAAGCCCCAAAAGTCCACTACATAGATGGCAGCAATGGAATCCCGTTTGCACACCCTACTCAGCTAGGCCACCCTGGTTTTGCACTCTGCAGACCCAGTTTCCCAACCCTGTATTCACAGTACAGGTCAAGAAACCGGACATTCCTGCATAGGTCGTTGACTTTTCCCGACTGCAGCAGTGCTCCCTGCCAAGTGAGCAACATAGATTTGCAACTAGGCATTGACTCTTTTCCGCTGGCAATCGTTTGCCACAGCAATCGACGTAGAGTCTAAACTCCGTCTTGCAAAAACTACACTGACCTTATTTTGTTCATCACTGGTCAATTTCTAGACAGACCGACCCTGTGTGCTACCGATACCGGCCCTGCGTACCGACCCTGCATAGGTCAATACCGACCCTGCATAGGTCAATACCGGCCCTGTGTACCGACCCTGCATAGGTCAATACTGGCCCTGTATACTACCAATACCAGCTCTACACTGGTCAATACCGACCCTGCATCAGTCACTACCGACCCTGCGCCCGCTAATACCGGAGCAGCAACCTGTTTTACAATCCCACTTGTAGACTATAGAGTTGATTGTTCCTCTAGTTGCAGCAATGGTGGCCAACAGAGCTAGTAGTGCAGGCAGAGCACCTGGTGTCAATCCAGAATTAAATGCTATGGATTATCTAACAGAAGCTTTACAAGCTGTTATGTGACCAGCCAATGCCAATGCTCATTAACCATTCAAGGCCCCTAAGTATGAGGGTGAAGGAGACGTTGAATATTCCATTGCACGCTTTATCGAGGTGGCCAAAACAACTGAATGGCAAGAGCAGACTGCCATGCTGCATCTCCGTGAGTTTTTGAGAGGCGGCGCACTTGAGTGTGGAAACCCCCATACCTACCAGGGATATTCACTGCGCTGAGAGCACGCTTTGGTGTAACCGCTAGAGAAGCTATGTCGAAGTTAACTAGTCTTCGCAGGTCTTATAAGACAACACTACATGAGCATACGAATGAAGTTGAACGTCCGGTGCGTTTAGCTTGCGCAAATATCTCCCACCCAGACAAGTGCAACGCATGATGCTCAATATATTTAGCTCCACTATAGGCAATGCATACCTGCAGAGGCACTTCCTGGCTATACAACCAGCAGACCTCGCAGATGCAGTGAGAGCAGGCAATGAGTACTTGTAGATAAAGACTGCACACGATGAGCACCCCACTCACGTGCGCGCAGAAGGAGACGAGACAGACGAGGAAGAAGAGTACAGAGGCGTTGCTCCTCAAATACCGTCTACTACAGCACCCCACAACTCCACTGTTCAGCAAGTCAGTAGTGCGTGACCCAGCACTGGACAAGACCCTCTCCTAATGGAGACCCTACAAGGCCTGACGAAGAAGATAAAGTCGTTAAGGAAAGACGAATCCCCAGCTGCCAGTTTCCTATTGGCAGCCACACCCACACCGCTCTGTTGGGGTTGTGGTGGAGTTGCACATGTGCAGAGAGCCTGTACACAGAAGCCTTGGCCAGCCAGAACTGGCCAACCAGTACGGAAAAGAAACAATTACCGCCCGCAGTAGAGCAGACAGCGTCTAGCTGCGATTGGGCCAGCCGTGAACCCGTTAAGCGAGGTCAGCAGACCCTGTGAGTAAACCTCCCAAAGCACAGGCAATAGAGATTGCCAACACTAATCTAAAGCATCCATACAAGGCAAGTCATTTCTTGTCTGGCAAAATGGACAGCCGGCCAATGTCCGTCCTGGTAGATACAGGATGTACAAATAAATTATTGTCACGACATGGGTACTGTAGACTACCACAATGGGGCAGAGAGACCCTCCAAGACAGCGAACCACATGGTCTGATGGCAGACGGTTCGAAACTCCCATTCTATGGTACAGTCCAGGTATCATTGCAACTCCGTCGATTCCGGACTGACGTCAATTTTGTCATTAGTGAGATTCATGAAGACGCCATTGTTGGAACGCCGTTCCTCACAGCTCACGAGCGAGTGCACGATGAGATTTCTAGACTCTACCATCATAATTGATGGCCACGAGTTACCCTGCACTGACAAGCATGGAAGGTTGCTAAGAGACAGTATCAGACTGCTGGAGGCAGATCCAGTAAAGCAGAGCCGTTTCTTGCCCAATAACCAGCTATTTCCCCCTACAACACCCCTCCTAGCAGAACAAGATGCCAGGAAACCTACCCATACTCTGGAGAGGAGAGAGATGCACCGATCCAACAAAACTCAGCCAGATCCAGTGAAAAATGTAGGAGTTACATAGGAAAAGGTGAAATTTACCCATACACTCCCGTTGGCTACACCCCTTGCAGTCGAACGGATGTTCCATATCCAGATACAGAGGGAAATACCCACCAGTCAACTTGAGCTGGCTGCAGACAGTACACGATGTTATTTTGAGTAGTAAACAGGAAGAAGGGAGGAAAGCACCCACGATGCGTTACTAGGAAAGTCCCGGACACCTTTCCAATGGCTGTATCTATCAAACCACTTGCACCAAAAAGGTCGTGCTTAGTGTCAGAGAAACTCCCACGAGCTCTCTCACGTTACCCCTGTTGGTTGGCAGGTTAGTAGAGTTAAAGCCCGCAAAATCCACTACAATAACACAAATGAGATTATACAAGTGAGATAATACAAGTGAAATTATACCTGTCCTTTTAGCAACAGTTCACCTCTGGCCTTGAAGTGGGAGAAGCTGAGATTGATGTTATCCCAATCAGATATAACAGACTTCAATTTAGCTTCAATGTCTTTTTCCTTTACTGCACTGATACATATGTCTTCTATGTCCTCCTTGTGCTTGAGTAGGTCTGCCTCCATTATACTTCCTTAACAACCAGTAGAGGTAAAGTTACGGTAAAACCACAGGTAACAATATAGGTAACAGTGCAGGTAATGTGACAGATAAACAATGCAGGTAACATACCTAAAGTAAAAGTGTCGGACTCAATATCTATACTCTTTTTGGTAAGCGAGCTGATTCGCTGCCAATGTCTTTCTGCCATAGCCTTGTTACTCATCATCTCTAATAGCGGGCACGTCTCGTTGAAATCGTCGATTTTCTTCTTCAGGTCCAAGAAAGCCTGCCAATCTTTCATACCCTTGGGCAGCTTTCTACACCTGATTGAGCCATGAAAATGTGACTTCAAGTCATAAAACACAAAACCTGTTAGTAGAGAACCATACCACTAAGGAGACAGGAGGAGAGATAGTGAAAGGATGGGTAGACAGGAGGAGAGACAGTGAAAGGAAGGGTAGACAGGAGGAGAGGTAGTGAAAAGAAGGGTAGACTGGAGGAGAGACAGTGAAAGGAAGGGTAGACAGGAGGAGAGACAGTGAAAGGAAGGGTAGACATGAGGAGAGGTAGTGAAAGGAAGGGTAGACGGGAGGAGAGATAGTAAAAGGAAGGGTAGACAGGAGGAGAGACAGTGAAAGGAAGGGTAGACATGAGGAGAGGTAGTGAAAGGAAGGGTAGACGGGAGGAGAGACAGTGAAAGGAAGGGTAGACGGGAGGAGAGATAGTAAAAGGAAGGGTAGACAGGAGGAGAGACAGTGAAAGGAAGGGTAGATGTGAGGAGAGGTAGTGAAAGGAAGGGTAGACGGGAGGAGAGACAGTGGAAGGAAGAGTAGACGGGAGGAGAGATAGTGAAAGGAAGGGTAGACATGAGGAGAGATAGTGAAAGGAAGGGTAGACGGGAGGAGAGACAGTGAAGGGAAGGGTAGACATGAGGAGAGATAGTGAAAGGAAGGGTAGACGGGAGGAGAGATAGTGAAAGGAAGGGTAGACATGAGGAGAGATAGTGAAAGGAAGGGTAGACAGGAGGAGAGATAGCGAAAGGAAGGGTAGACATGAGGAGAGATAGTGAAAGGAAGGGTAGACATGAGGAGAGATAGTGAAAGGAAGGGTAGACAGGAGGAGAGACAGTGAAAGGAAGGGTAGACAGGAGGAGATAGTGAAAGGAAGGGTAGACAGGAGGAGAGACAGTGAAAGGAAGGGTAGACAGGAGGAGATAGTGAAAGGAAGGGTAGACATGAGGAGAGATAGTGAAAGGAAGGGTAGACGGGAAGAGAGACAGTGAAGGGAAGGGTAGACATGAGGAGAGATAGTGAAAGGAAGGGTAGACGGGAGGAGAGATAGTGAAAGGAAGGGTAGACATGAGGAGAGATAGTGAAAGGAAGGGTAGACAGGAGGAGAGATAATGAAAGGAAGGGTAGACGGGAGGAGAGATAGTGAAAGGAAGGGTAGACATGAGGAGAGATAGTGAAAGGAAGGGTAGACATGAGGAGAGATAATGAAAGGAAGGGTAGACATGAGGAGAGATAATGAAAGGAAAGGTAGACGGGAGGAGAGATAGTGAAAGGAAGGGTAGACATGAGGAGAGATAGTGAAAGGAAGGGTAGACAGGAGGAGAGATAGTGAAAGGAAGGGTAGACATGAGGAGAGATAGTGAAAGGAAGGGTAGACGAGAGGAGAGATAGCGAAAGGAAGGGTAGACGAGAAGAGAGATAGCGAAAGGAAGGGTAGACGAGAGGAGAGATAGCGAAAGGAAGGGTAGACATGAGAGATAGTGAAAGGAAGGGTAGACAGGAGGAGAGATAGTGAAAGGAAGGGTAGACATGAGGAGAGACAGTGAAAAGAAGGGTAGACGGGAGGAGAGATAGTGAAAGGAAGGGTAGACGGGAGGAGAGATAGTGAAAGGAAGGGTAGACAGGAGGAGAGATAGTAAAAGAAAGGGTAGACATGAGGAGAGATAGTGAAAGAAAGGGTAGACAGGAGGAGAGACAGTGAAAGGAAGAGTAGACATGAGGAGAGACAGTGAAAGGAAGGGTAGACAGGAGGAGAGATAGTGAAAGGAAGGGTAGACGGGAGGAGAGATAGTGAAAGAAAGGGTAGACATGAGGAGAGATAGTGAAAGGAAGGGTAGAGAGGAGAGATGGTGAAAGGAAGGGTAGACATGAGGAGAGACAGTGAAAGGAAGGGTAGACGAGAGGAGAGATAGCGAAAGGAAGGGTAGACGAGAGGAGAGATAGCGAAAGGAAGGGTAGACGGGAGGAGAGATAGTGAAAGGAAGGGTAGACGGGAGGAGAGATAGCGAAAGGAAGGATAGACAGGAGGAGGGATAATGAAAGGAAGGTTTGGACATCAAGAGTCGAGGGTTGTTTTAGATTTATGATCCTCTTTGGTGAGAATGACAGAGATTAATAAAAATTTATAAGATAAATGTTGATCAAAAATTTTTTCATGAAAACCCTTCCATTTGAAGCAATTATCGACGCAATTCTTTTACATTTCACTTGTTTGTACTAGAAAACATGGATGACTCACTTGTTCTGGAACTCTTGCAACTCAGCATTGATCTTCTCTATGTTAACATCAGCCCATACAATATCATAATATCCGTCAACACCTCTCATTACCTGTGGTGTGGTACCAAAAAATATATATCGTATCGCTACTATCAAATGAAATATTGTACCAATGCTGGTATATAACACACGTACAACATATATGCGGTGTATGCAGTGTACAACAGACACTAGCGATGTATATGAACCTGATTATAGAGCCCATAAAGCTTCTGTAGCAGGTTGAGCTCCTTTTTGATTTTGTGCAGACAAGAGTAGTCAGTAATGGGCAGACCAAAGAGCTGCTCTCCAGCAGAATACGTCAAGTATGACCGGTAGATGTCATCAAACTTTGACTGAAATATATTCAGCCTATCAGAAGCCTCTCTTGGAGCTATACCAGCAACCATTGGTCCTTCCGAGCTGTAGCTCTTCTCAAAGTTATTCACATTCTGATGGAAGACGTTTATGCCTGGTGGACAACAATATAAGGCAAGGTTGAGGTACGACAAGGTTGAGGTACTACAAGGTTGAGGTATGACAAGGTTGAGGTATGACAAGGTTGAGGTACGACAAGGTTGAGGTACGACAAGGTTGAGGTACGACAAGGTTGAGGTATGACAAGGTTGAGGTACTACAAGGTTGAGGTACGACAAGGTTGAGGTACTACAAGGTTGAGGTACGACAAGGTTGAGGTACTACAAGGTTGAGGTACGACAAGGTTGAGGTACGACAAGGTTGAGGTACGACAAGGTTGAGGTACGACAAGGTTGAGTTACGACAAGGTTGAGGTACGACAAGGTTGAGGTACGACAAGGTTGAGGTACTACAAGGTTGAGGTACGACAAGGTTGAGGTACGACAAGGTTGAGGTACGACAAGGTTGAGCTACGACAAGGTTGAGGTACGACAAGGTTGAGGTACGACAAGGTTGAGGTACGACAAGGTTGAGGTACGACAAGGTTGAGGTACGACAAGGTTGAGGTACGACAAGGTTAAGGTACGACAAGGTTGAGGTATGACAAGGTGCTATTGTTCATGTTAAAGCATCCGACACGCACTCACCACTCAAAAGTTCTGCTTTGAATGCTGGCTGCACCTCAACCAACTCATCCTGCACTGTAACAGCTTGTCCCATCAGCCTCTCCACAGCATATCGCAGTGAGTCCGCTCGATTTTGTTCATCCGCAGGCACTTCAATCTGTCAACCAACAACTGACAATTGTTGGCTTTAACCAATAACAATAACCAATAACAAACATTGATCATGGAGGTAGATGCAACAGTTAGGTTGCAGTCTGGTGATTTGGGATAGGCAGAAGCGTTAGAGAGTTGAGTGAAGGGAAATTACCTGAAACTTCTGGAGAAGGGCGTAGGCTTCTTCTACGGGACTCAGGGTCATGTCTACCTTGATTTGCTGCTCTCGAATCTCAGCAAGTGCCTTCATGCTTAGTCTTACATCATCTAGGTCCTTGATACTCCTAGACAGCACGCCAGCCTACCAACGGAGTAGCTAGCTACGTTAGTGATAGCTACATCATTGCTGGCGATGTTAGTGATAGCTACATCATTGCTGGCGGCGTTAGTGATAGCTACATCATTGCTGGCGGCATTAGTGATAGCTATATCACTGCTAGCTACGTTAACGATAGCTACATCATTGCTAGCTACATCATTGCAGGCGACGTTAGTGATAGCTACATCATTGCTGGCGACGCTCGTGATAGCTACATCACTGCACGCTGCATTAGCGATAGCTACATCATTGCTAGCGACTGTAGTGATAGCTACATCATTGCTGGTTACGTTAGTGATAGCTGGATCATTGCTATTTGTAAGGTGTAATAAACTCACCTGGCGATCTGTAAACTCAAGAACTTCCTCCATCTTCTCCCGATAGAGTTGATTGAGATATTTACAGTATAGAGTCATCCATGACTTGATCTCGCTATTGAGCGCAGCCTTGAGCCTGTCAGTGAGCAGCTGCATGGGACCAACACTCACTGAAGTCACTATCGAGTTGACTGTCGTCCTGTGGTCCTCCAGCTTCTGTATCTCCATATTGAACTCTGATAGGTTGGGGTCAGCACTGATAAATGCTGCCACTATCTGCATAATAACATATTATTTCTACGCTCATATCTGGTTAGTTGTATATACACTCCTACCTAGTTAGTTATATATATACTCCTATCTAGTTAGTTATATATATACTCCTATCTAGTTAGTTATATATATACTCCCACCTAGTTAGTTATATATACACTCCTACCTAGTTAGTTATATATATACTCCTATCTAGTTAGTTATATATATACTCCCACCTAGTTAGTTATATATACACTCCTACCTAGTTAGTTATATATATACTCCTATCTAGTTAGTTATATATACACTCCTACCTAGTTAGTTATATATATACTCCTATCTAGTTAGTTATATATGCACTCCTACCTAGTTAGTTATATATATACTCCTATCTAGTTAGTTATATATATACTCCCACCTAGTTAGTTATATATATACTCCTACCTAGTTAGTTATATATATACTCCTACCTAGTTAGTTATATATATACTCCTACCTAGTTAGTTATATATGCACTCCTATCTAGTTAGTTATATATACACTCCTACCTAGTTAGTTATATATATACTCCTACCTAGTTAGTTATATATGCACTCCTACCTAGTTAGTTATATATACACTCCTACCTAGTTAGTTATATATACACTCCTACCTAGTTAGTTATATATATACTCCTATTTAGTTAGTTATATATATACTCCTACCTAGTTAGTTATATATATACTCCTACCTAGTTAGTTATATATATACTCTTATCTAGTTAGTTATATATATATACTCCTATCTAGTTAGTTATATATATACTCCTATCTAGTTAGTTATATATATACTCCTATCTAGTTAGTTATATATATACTCCTATCTAGTTAGTTATATATATACTCCTACCTAGTTAGTTGCATATATACTCCTACCCAGTTAGTCAAATGAACACCCTAGCATACCTGGTCCCTATCTTGCTCCCAGAGAAAGTTGAACTTCTTATATCCATTGAGTGCATTTGCAATCTGCTCGCGGAATGAGTTAACACTGGAGGTCAACATTAGCACCAGTTTGGTGACATCTTTGTGATCAGACACACTTTTGAAGTAGTTTCTCATCTTTTGAGGAGGCAATAGTTCAGGCTTGTCATCAGTTAATGTCTGCTGGGCAGGCATCATCTTCCCTTTACCCAAGCGAGAAACATTGCCATACTTGCTGCTCTCTCGATATCGTTTCTGGCCCCACTAAAACATACACCATCAGCATTTATAAATTTTTACATTGATAAACTATACAAAATCATAGCTTGATATTTTATATAAAACTGTACAACGATTTCTATTATATCAATTGAAAAACATTCGTTTGTCTGTCTGTGCATGCTTATGCGTGCCTACAACAATACACCGATAGAGGTGAAGGCTACTGTACAAACTGTCCATTGTACCACTTGTACCATCAAACCAATTTTTTTCATCCTCAGTTTCTTTTTTTTAAAATATTTGTTTGGTTTGTATTATTTATTTCAACATAATAATGGGAAAAAGGTTGGTAGCAGAAGAAATGCTGGGACCCACAGCGTAACAGCACTGCAGCTAGTTGAGGGGCCAGGCCCGGTATGTTAGTGGTCATCTCTACATCAGGTCGAGTAGATGACACCTCAAAGAGCACCTGAAGCAATTCGTCCCCTTTAACAGCTCGAATCAAACTCGGCAGCCCGTTCCACAAAGAAGCATACCTGTAACTCACTCTGCCATGTCCTGCAGTAGTGGTGCAGTAATAGTGATGCAAGTAAGATTGGTTAGAAAGTTTTGTCAGCAATATTAGTAGTTTTATTTGTGTAATGAATGAAAAGATAAAATTAATGAGTTTTGGAAAAGAGGTATTGTATAAGTAGTAACAGACTTTTTATGTATTATTAGTATAAGCTTTTTGTAGAGGATGGACTTTTTTAAGATAAGTGGTTCAGCATTTCCCAGGATTCAACGCAATAACTAAATTTTTAATTAATGAAACAGTTATAAATTAAAAGCAATATTTTTCTTGGTAAAAAGCTCGAGCATTTAAATAGTATACCTAAGCTAGGTCTTAAATTTTCGCAAAGCTTTTCAATTTGTAAGTTGCAAAATAAATTTTTTGTCAATTTCTACTCCTAAAAAGTTTGATGAATCTTTCTCTTCCAAATAATAATTGCTTATTTTAATTAAATTGTTCTTTAGTGAGCTTTCAATACAATATGGTTTGTTTTATCTAGATTTAAAGTAAGTTTCATTGAGTCTTACTAATTTTTCACAAGTTTCAATTCTTTATTTATTTTATTCGCTTAGGTCTTTACTTTCAAAAAATAGATTAATATCATCGGCATACAAAACCAGGTTGAAACATTTTGTAACATTGGCTAGATCCACGGGGCAAGAATAAGCCGGCTGGCATAATATTTGAATATAACGGATAATTCTGCTAGTACAATATTAGTGTTGCTAGTATAAATATAAAATCGATAGTGCCGGTCCATTTGTATTTTTATAATTGCCATTTCCACAGCGACGAGAGAGTAATACTACTTTGTACAAACAGCTACTGAACCTCTTAGTTGCCATGTGAAAGTTTGGTAACGCCATGTGCTCTCAAACCAGAAACGTTTGAGGCTACTAGGAAGGAGACGACCAAGGGAGGAAGCTACTAGGAAGGAGACAACCAAGGGAGGAAGCTACTAGGAAGGAGACGACCAACGGAGGAAGCTACTAGGAAGGGGGCGACTGAGGGAGGAAGCTACTAGGAAGGACACAACCAAGGGAGGAAGCTACTAGGAAGAAGACAACCAAGGGAGGAAGCTGCTAGGAAGGGGCGACCAAGGGAGGCGGTTACTAGGAACGAGGCGACCAAGGGAGGAAGCTACTAGGAAGGAGACGACCAAGGGAGGAGGCTACTAGGAAGGAGACGACCAAGGGAGGAAGCTACTAGGAAGGAGGCGACCAAGGGAGGAAGCTCCCAGGAAGGAGACGACCAAGGGAGGAAGCTGCTAGGAGGGAGGCGACCAAGGGAGGAAGCTGCTAGGAAGGAGGCGACCAAGGGAGGAAGCTGCTAGGAAGGAGGCGACCAAGGGAGGAAGCTACTAGGAAGGAGACGACCAACGGAGGAAGCTACTAGGAAGGGGGCGACTGAGGGAGGAAGCTACTAGGAAGGAGACAACCAAGGGAGGAAGCTACTAGGAAGAAGACAACCAAGGGAGGAAGCTGCTAGGAAGGGGCGACCAAGGGAGGCGGTTACTAGGAACGAGGCGACCAAGGGAGGAAGCTACTAGGAAGGAGACGACCAAGGGAGGAGGCTACTAGGAAGGAGACGACCAAGGGAGGAAGCTACTAGGAAGGAGGCGACCAAGGGAGGAAGCTCCCAGGAAGGAGACGACCAAGGGAGGAAGCTGCTAGGAGGGAGGCGACCAAGGGAGGAAGCTGCTAGGAAGGAGGCGACCAAGGGAGGAAGCTGCTAGGAAGGAGGCGACCAAGGGAGGAAGCTACTAGGAAGGAAACGACCAACGGAGGAAGCTACTAGGAAGGGGGCGACTGAGGGAGGAAGCTACTAGGAAGGAGACAACCAAGGGAGGAAGCTACTAGGAAGAAGACAACCAAGGGAGGAAGCTGCTAGGAAGGGGCGACCAAGGGAGGCGGTTACTAGGAACGAGGCGACCAAGGGAGGAAGCTGCTAGGAAGGGGACAATTAAGGGAGGAGGTTACTAGGAATGGAACAGATGTGACTGACTACATCCATTTGTTGTTGTGTACACCTGTATATTAACATTTCTAACTAGACAGGGAAAGTGACCTGTACCTGCGCCACGCCACGACTGACTTCCAAAACATGATGTACCGCTCGATTTATATTAGCTTGAATCTCATCAATAGCAGGCCTCATCACCACATTTGGTATTTCTAGTACAATGTCCAGCTACAACATGCACACATTGCATATACTAGTAAGTAGATAAGACAACTAAAGGTTATATATATACACTAGTAGATAAGACAACTAAAGGTTATATATATATACTAGTAGATAAGACAACTAAAGGTTATATATATACTAGTAGACAAGACAACTAAAGGTTACATATATACTAGTAGACAAGACAACTAAAGGTTATATATATATACTAGTAGACAAGACAACTAAAGGTTATATATATATATACTAGTAGACAAGACACTAAAAATAATATATATATACTTCTTTACCCAAATCATTAGTCAAAAATGCTAGCCCCTAACAAGTTTTTATTTCAGTCAAAGTCTGACAATGAGCTGATACATCAAATGAAATTTGAACAATTGCCTTAGCAATTTCAGAGAAAGAGAAACTGAGGAAATTCTCAATCGCAATTGCTATATGAAAATGCGCCTTCAGACTCAACACCATCGCTCATAGAGTGCACAGACTGACAGAGACATACACACATTGACAACAAAATGATATAGACTCACACACTGACATAGACACACACACACATTGACAACAAAATGACAGAGACACACACATTGACATAGACACACATACTAATGCAGACACACACTGACAAAGATAACATACCTTAAGAATGCCATGCTTGGCAGCATGGTCTCCCTCGGCAGCGCTCCTTGAGTAGAAGAGATGTTTCTTATACATGTCTAACGAATGTTTGGTGGCCCTGAGCAACGAGTCTTGTACTCTGTGATTAAAGAACATAAACATCTCCTTGCACTCTTCCTCCAGCGATTGCTGTGCCTCGTAACGTTTGATACGCCTGTAACACACTCTTACAACTACACAATCAATAGAGCTGCACAGTCAATAGAGCAACATAATCAATAAAGCTTCACAATCAATAGAGCTACACCATCAAAAATAGACCTAATGGTCTACCTGGTTCTGCTACACTCTGCAAGCAGTTGATCAAAAGTGGCCGTCTGACTCTCCAAGCCCAAATGACGAGATCCTGCGGCTACCAAAGACATTCCTCGGCTTGACGGCTGTGAGTTTTCTGCTTCATAGCTAATTGGTATGGAGCCTCGACTGTCAGAGATATGAAAACGTTCAGTGAAATAGTTGATTAAACAGTTCTCTAGCTCTAACTTACACACAAGTTTTATGCTTTGACATGAATCCTTTTAGCATTTATCAGAAACGCACTCTGCTTTAACAGTATTTTACAATTGTACAAAAACTTGACTCTTTGGCCAATATTGTATGAAACCCCCGTTCGAGGCCAGAGAGGAATGGAGTTAATTATTTAGTTCTGAGATATATGATTTTATTACTGGTTTACACCAAAGTATTTTTGTGTGGTATTAGACACACGCTGGATCGACAACCTGGATAGACACGTGCTGGACAAACACACACTGGATAGACACACCCTGGATAGACACACACTGGATAGACACACACTGCATAGACACACACTGCATAGACACGCTGGATCGACACCCTGGATAGACACGTGCTGGGCAAACACACACTGGATAGACACACCCTGAATAGACACATGCTGGATAGACACACGCTGGATCGTCAACCTGGATAGACACACCCTGGATAGACACACACTGGATAGACACACACTGGATAGACACACCCTGGATAGACACGTTGGACAAACAAACACTGGATAGAGACAGGCTGGGTAGACACACGCTGGATATATTACACTCACTGGTTAGACACGTACCGGATGAGACACAACAGATTTTCCATTTGTAGAAGCCGACTGTGAATGCTTTAATGGCTAGTAAATAATACTGCATACTATATGATATAGCTAGAATGTAGTTAGGTCTAGTTTACAGGGTCTCTGATTGTACGATGTACGGTATAGAGAGCTGTACACCTAACCTGGTCAATGTGCCACCAAAGCTACCCCGTGAACTTTTAGCGCTGTATCCTTCTACCTCATCCTCGTAACCAGCATCTGCATAGAATATCTTGATGAGGTCATAAACAGCCTCCTCAACCTGTCAAACGTAATACAATATATTATAGTAATTTTTCACTGTCTACTACGGGCACAACAGCTCTTAGCCAATAAAAACTCACTGTGTTTATTACCTTCTCACTCAGCGAGTCCACCCCATCTAATTCCTATGGGGTCCACCCAGTCTAATCCCTAAGGGTTCCACCCAGTCTAATCCCTACGGGGTGCACTCCGTCTAATCCCTACACAGTCGACTCCGTCTAATCCCTACGGGGTCCAACCCATCTACACCCTACGGAGTCCATCCCATCTATCCCTACGGGGTCTACTCCGCCTAATCCCTACGGGGTCAACCCCGTCTAATCTCTATGGGGTCCATCCCGTCTATCCCTACGGGGTCTACTCTGTCTAATCCCTACAGGGTCCACTCCGTCTAATCCTTACGGGGTCCACTCCATCTAATCTCTACGGGGTCAACCCCGTCTAATCCCTTCGGGGTCCACCCCGTCTAATCCCTACAGGGTCAATTCCGTCTTATCCCTACGGGGTCCACCCCGTCTAATCCTACGGGGTACACCCCGTCATAATCCCCACGGGGTCCACCTCGTCTAATCCTTATGGAGTCCATCCCATCTAATCCCTACGGAGTCCAGTCCATTTGGGGTCTACTCCGAATGCAGACGTTACCAAGTACAGATGAGTCCCAGACTCAGACCCACTACGGTATATATTCATACCCTAATTATATATCAAATTACAAAGATTTAGAAATATAAATAAATAATAAATGGAAGGTCTATTCCATTGGATGCTTATATAACTCGGTCAATGATCTTGTACGTGTGATTGTTATAATAAGACAAAAGTGAACCATACATTTGGACAATCTTATCAATCCTGCGACTGCTCTGCCCTTGCTAAGTTATGCTTGCTACAACAATAGAGAGCCATAACACACACTGTGAACTAAGATTGCCAAGATCGCTACAACAAAGATTGCTACAACAATAGTGAACTAGGCTTAAGCAGTCAACAATACAATAATCCAAAGAATTTTGTCTTCTCACTAGCAGAGCAGCCCCTTTTATAGCAAACAGTCACAATTTTCATTCCGTTATTTCTTATTTTGAATTGCTTTCCTTGCAATCAAGTTATGTAACACAGTTTTTGTGATAGCTTTGATACAAGATTTTATACATGTTGAAAAAAAGGGCAGCTAAAGAATGAATGTAATTAGGGAGAGATAATTTATAACGGCATCAAGTGGTCGCCATAGACGTTGACAACTTGCTACAATATTGTTTTCATTGTGAAAGAGTGTTCACAGACTTTTTTACAATTGGGAATGAGCCAGTCAAACAAGCTAATATAATAGATACACAAATAGAAACAGGCAATAGGTCATACATAATAATTTAACCAATATCAACCAATTAGGTTGTTACTACGTGGTCCAGCTATTTGGTAGTAATGCCAATTAAGAGTAGGAGGAAGCGGTCACTCTATATAGGGTAACAAAGGCTATATAGGGTAACAAAGGCTGGTAACAAAGGCTATATAGGGTAACAAAGGCTATATAGGGTAACAAAGGCTATATAGGGTAACAAAGGCTATATAGGGTAACAAAGGCTATATAGGCTAACAAAGGCTATATAGGCTAACAAAGGCTATATAGGGTAACAACAGTTCCTTGGCATGCAGTTTTACACTGGAGTCGAGGAAGAGAAGTGGCAATCAATAGGGGTTCTCATTTTAGGGACCCGGATTCGGTATAGGTCCTATATCTCGAATATGATGGATCCCAAATGTGAATACTGAATAAGAGGGGGTCTTATGTTAGCATAGATCATATATGGAATACTGGAGTAATCCACTGACTGACCCACCTTTCTGCTCTCAGTGTCTAGCTGCTTGGCCATGAGCTCACAGTGTTGTTTGGTGTGCTGTACAAAATCTGCAGGGCTCCAGCTCTCTTCCTCCGGCATCACAACAAGCATAGCCTCTCCAATCTTCTGCAGCGCTTTGTCTATCCTCACCTCCTTTATGTCATTCACCTACAAAACCAGACAGGTGAACATATCTACATGCATATATAGGTTGTGCATTAGAATATGTAGTGTTAACAGACATATACAAATGGCACATATTACATGTATATATACATTGAATAACGCATATTACACATACATATACAAATGGCACATATTACATGTACATATTACATGTACATATTACACATACAGTAAAACCCGCATAACTCAATGTTGAAGGGTCAAGATAAAATCATCTAATTATATAACCTTAGGAGACAATATAAATAAATATAATAATAATAATTGATAATTAACTAATAATATTATGAAAAATATGTTTTAATAATGCACACAACTTGAACTCATTAATTGATAATAATAATTTGATTTGCTTCGTCTTTTTTAAAATCATCATTAATTGGTGTAATGTTTTATCAATCATTGGCAATAATAATATATCACATAATACTTGTAAACGTACATATTACACGTATGTATAATTTACACATATTACACATGTGATATGAATATAAACATAGCACATACTACAACTATATACAACTTGCATACTCACAGACTTAATCAACTGACGGAGATGGTCAAGAGCAGACGTAACGCTACTAATATACTGGTCAACAGTCTGCGAAGTCCACCGTATGGTGATCAGCCCTGGTCTAAGAACCAAGTCTACTCTCTCCAAGGCATGCGCCATTGCTGGACGGAACTGTGTAGGAATTTGGGCCCGTAGCCTATCATTTTCATTCAGAACTGATTGCAGTTTCTCCACGTAGCCTTAGATAGAATACACAAGTTGGGTGCAGACTGCAGACACATGTGTATAATGGATATATTGTCATATTGTCCAGCGCTGTAACAAACCTTTCATCTTGTCCTTAGCATGCAATAACATTTGTGAGCTCTCTGGCACTTCAAAATTATTCTTCAACATATACTCCGCCTCCTTGAGGTGCATTACAAGCTGCGTATCAAAGTTAATAAGTAGGGACTTTGTGTCCACTGATCTGACCAATAGCGTCACCTATAATATAATGTTAGCCAATGAGCAGTGTAATAACACACTCAATGTAGCGAAGAGTTAGCAGATCTTGAGGGAAACACAGATTGCTAACAATTAATTTCAGTGTTAAGGCACACACTTTTCACACAGGGTGTTTCTGGGTTAGTATACAGATCTGCCAACCTTGGAGATGCAAATAGTTGGTTGGTTTAGATGTAATGGTTGGTTCAGATGTAATGGTTGGAATGTGATTGGTTGAGATGTCATGGTTGGAATGTGATTGGTTGAGATGTCATGGTTGGAATGTGATTGGTTGAGATGTGGTTGGCTGAGATGTGATAGGTTGGTATGTGATTGGTTGAGATGTCATGGTTGGAATGTGATTGGTTGAGATGTGGTTGGCTGAGATGTGATAGGTTGGTATGTGATTGGTTGAGATGTAATGGTTGGAATGTGATTGGTTGAGATGTGGTTGGCTGAGATGTGATAGGTTGGTATATGATTGGTTAGGATGTGAATGGTTGGTTAAGGTATGGCAGTTCAGCTAAACCACCGAACAATCATTCACATCGCAACCAATCAATCCCAACGAATCAACCAATCACATCGCAACCAACTATTCACATCTTCAAAGTTGGCAGGGCTGTATATCAAAGCATGCCATCATCGAACACTTTTTTTATTGATATTCTGAATATTCAGGTCCTAAGCAGCAGATTCATGTGTTGCATGAAGCTGTAGGCCCACCCAGTCCTGATTTACAAGCTTGCCAAAAAGCCATTGGCCTCAAATGCTCGGCGCATCAGCTGAAATTTGGTTTACTATAACTTCCATTGATTGCCGAGTACGTCATCTTCGGATTGTGGACGTGGTCAGTTATAATAAATTATAGCAAATGTATATAAATTAATATACAATTACACTCCAGTACGTCACTTTGTTGATTTGAGGAGGTTTTACTAAAAAATATATGTATATGTAATAAATGAAGTTAGATCATCTTTGTTTAAAATGAAATCTGATTGGGCAATTCAGTTAGTCTTAGGTCTACTGGAGGTCATTGCAGCAAGAATAAATAATCCCTATGAAGATACCTCATCAAAATTTGATTCTAAGATTTAATCGTGCTCTTTACGATTCCGCCATTTTTCATCTGGCTTGAATTTGCACGCTGCACACAAAATCAGAATTAGTGGTTTTTCTCAATATGGACGCAATTAGTGCACACGCATCGTATACAAAATCAACGCTTGTTTATTACACAAATCTTATATGTGAAATGGCAACAAGAGACGATTGCGGGATTTGTCAGGTGGTTCAATGTGATCACAATCCCAAGGATCGTCTTATACTCTTTACATCAAAAGAATAGAAAAAAAACTTTTGCTTACTTTGGTGAGTTAGGGAACAATGAATGGTAGTCATAGAAGAATAGATAGCAGCGAATGTATAAAATAATAATAAATAACAATAATAAAAAGAAATAGCAGGATCTGATTGGCAAAATAAATACTGTACAGGAAGGAAATAAATATACTTCCGATCTGAAGTCAATTTTATGCAGTGTAAAAATTGATAGGAATTTCTGGAAGAGGGATATTTTGCAGGCTTGTAGATCAGCAATGGGTTGGCCTAGAGGGTTATTCAATACATCAAACTGCTGTTTAAGACCTGAATATTCAGAAAATCAATAAAAAAAAAAGTGTTCAATGATGGCATGCTTCAACCCAAAACACTAAATGAGATAGGTATTTACATTGACTATAAAACTGGCAGCGGGTGGTGTGTTTTACTATATATCTGCTCACTATATACTAGCGATACTTACAGAAAGTGACTCAACGACTACTGGTATGGATTGTATCCAAGCCCTGTGGTACAAGTATTGATAGTCTAGTAGAGCCTGAGCAACTCTGTTGTACAATCTGACACATTTTTTTGAGTCTTCACCTCTGTACATGTACAAACACATATATACATACACATGTACAAACACATATATACATATACTTGTACAAACATATATATACATACACATGTACAAACATATATATACATACACATGTACAAACATATATATACATACACATGTACAAACATATATATACATACACATGTACAAACACATATATACATATACTTGTACAAACATATATATACATACACATGTACAAACAAACACATATATACATAAACTTGTACAAACACATATATACATACACATGTACAAACATATATATACATACACATGTACAAACACATATATACATATACTTGTACAAACATATATATACATACACATGTACAAACATATATATACATACACATGTACAAACATATATATACATACACATGTACAAACATATATATACATACACATGTACAAACACATATATACATATACTTGTACAAACATATATATACATACACATGTACAAACAAACACATATATACATAAACTTGTACAAACAAACACATATATACATATACTTGTACAAACATATATATACATACACATGTACAAACAAACACATATATACATAAACTTGTACAAACAAACACATATATACATAAACTTGTACAAACAAACACATATACACATATACTTGAACAAACAAACACATATATACATAAACTTGTACAAACAAACACATATATAAATATACTTGTACATACAAATACATATATACATATACTTGTACAAACAAACACATATACACATATACTTGAACAAACAAACACATATATACATAAACTTGTACAAACAAACACATATATAAATATACTTGTACATACAAATACATATATACATAAACTTGTACAAACAAACACATATACACATATACTTGAACAAACAAACACATATATACATAAACTTGTACAAACAAACACATATATACATAAACTTGTACAAACAAACACATATATAAATATACTTGTACATACAAATACATATATACATATACTTGTACAAACAAACACATATATACATATACTTGTACAAACAAACACATGTATACATAAACTTGTACAAACAAACATATCTAGAGCGTTTATGAGTGCAGTAGTTGGTTGCATTAATTAACAAACAAAAACAACCATCTCAAAATTACGATTATTTGTGACAAAACTGATCATTGTCTGTAAAAAAAGTATGCTTCAGTTTAGGTCGATAAATCGCTGTCAATAAACTGAGAGGTTGTCAATAAAGCGATTCAGGGCAATAGTCGTGGCTGACCATGCAAATAAATTATAAATTTTACTCTTTGAAAAGTGTGTAAGAACCTCTAATGCTATACAGTACAAAGACCTCTAATACTATACAGTACAAAGACCTCTAATACTATACAGTACAAAGACCTCTAATACTGTACAGTACAAAGACCTCTAATACTATACAGTACAAAGACCTCTAATGCTATACAGTACAAAGACCTTTAATACTATACAGTACAAAGACCTCTAATACTATACAGTACAAAGACCTCTAATACTATACAGTACAAAGACCTCTAATACTATACAGTACAAAGACCTCTAATACTATACAGTACAAAGACCTCTAATACTATACAGTACAAAGACCTCTAATACTATACAGTACAAAGACCTTTAATACTGTACAGTACAAAGACCTCTGCAATCAATCAAACCCATAGTACTTGCACTACAAGACCGGTACCAAAATAAGTCAAATGTATGTAGAGACAACAACTGCTATTACTGTTCATAGCAACAATCTAGATTCAGTTACAAAACTTGTGAAGGTACAACCCCACGACTAGTACATAGCATAACCAAACCTTAGTGCTCACCAATCCTATACATTATTATTATTTATTTATTTAAGCCTGGATATAAAGTAAACAATGATTGTTTTAATAATTAATTATTACCAGCATTGTTGGTAATAGTGCGTTATTATTTTTTTTTATCAAATAAATCAACTCTGTACATTTAATAATAATAACTAATTTATATTCGGGGTAAGTATTAGGTGTAGTAGCGGGCTGGATTGATGAACACCTGCTATTAATTTTATGTTATGGATCGGTAGGCTTCGCGACCTATGAGCATGCCTCGCAAATTAACATTCTTTTGCCCATGGGGATGGCATCTTGCGATCCACCGACCCATTCGCATTAAATAAATTGCGAAAAATATTTATTAAATTTATTGCACGATCGATCGAGCCCGCGAATAGACCTTATTATTATTATTATTTTGGGTGCAAACATGAAAAACATAAGATTTTCTTTAAACTATAATTTAATTTCAATCATTGTTATTATTACTTGTAGATAAGTCAAATTTTCATATTATAGGTAAATAAAAAAAAAACTTTGAATGCATAGAGAACTACTAACTGGTAGAAAACTGTTAATAATTAAATCAAGTCTTCACGGCAAATATCAGTTATGATGTTATACGTACGTGAGAAATATTAGCTATGATGGTTGGACAACAGTTCCAAAGTTGCAAACTCAAAAATTGCATGTGGTCCAACAGTGTAAAGGCAACTTACAATGCGTGTGTGACCATCAATTAAGATAGAGACACAGTCTCTCTAGTGTATAACATGATAGGTGCAGTGAGTATCAACTTAGTAATAAAGAAAGTGAAGGTGTTAATAGGTAATATGTAGGCAGGCTGCTTTACAAGGCTATGCACAAACAAATCGTAGTGGAGCGCGCAAAAAATTTGAATGAAGTTTCGACTAACTTGAACAGCCAGGGGCTCTTCTTGAATATGTCCATAGGTTGCTCAACCTTAAGGAAGAGCTGCTTGGCCCAAGCTATTCGGCCAGAGAATAAAGGCATGTTCCTTGCCGTACACGGGTCCTCCTTCTCCTTGTCATACATCGCCTTGATATGCAACAGGTGATGGTAATAGCCTGTGAATATAAACCTCAGCTTCTCCTTTGTCTTTAGAAAGGGCATCCTCAGTCTGTCATCAAAAAAACAATCTATAGATAAACATACTACAATCTAATATATATAAAGTTTGCAGACAAATATACATTTATCACCATTTAAAACCGTGAGAACTGTACATACCCTTCAAACTTTCTCAGAACTCTAACAGCTTGAAGAGTGTTTTTCATTTTATCAAACGTTTTGTCCATGAATGTCTGCAGATTGGTCTAAATTAAAAATAACATCAACTATTAACTACATATAACAAATAACTAGTATATATAACATCAACTATTAACTACATATAACAAATAACTAGTATATATAATATCAACTATTAACTACATATAACAAATAACTAGTATATATAATATCAACTATTAACTACATATAACAAATAACTAGTATATATAATATCAACTATTAACTACATATAACAAATAACTAGTATATATAATATCAGCTATTAACTACATATAACAAATAACTAGTATATATAATATCAACTATTAACTACATATAACAAATAACTAGTATATATAACATCAACTATTAACTACATATAACAAATAACTAGTATATATAATATCAACTATTAACTACATATAACAAATAACTAGTATATATAACATCAACTATTAACTACATATAACAAATAACTAGTATATATAATATCAACTATTAACTACAAATAACAAATAACTAGTATATATAACATCAACTATTAACTACATATAACAAATAACAATAAAATATTTTTGGATGTCACAAAGTACAGGAGAGGAATAGACCACCTTCAATTCACCTGACATTGTGTTGTGTTAAAGAGGTTATTCCAGTAGGTAGGTAGGTAGGTAGGTAGGTAGGTAGGTAGGTAGGTAGGTAGGTAGGTAGGTAGGTAGTGTAATAAGAAGGCAAGACTTACCTGCAGTTCACTGATTACTTGCATGAATTCAGCAAAGTCTACATCAAACACGGCATTCCTCTGGTCAAGAAAGTCATAGGGTTTCTTCTTCAAACCAATTACTATCTGTGAGAACCTGTGTGTATTTTGTAAATATTATAAGTTCTGTGGTGAATATTATATAACACTATTTATACATTCTAGAGTGAGTAATATATAACACTATTTATACATTCTACAGAGTATAATACGTAATGCAATATTGTTGCCACCTAATCTAAAAGGTAACATACCGGGCAACATGTGGGTCAATGCCCTCAATCTAAAAGGTAACATACCGGGCAACATGTGGGTCAATGCCCTCAATCTAAAAGAGAACATACCGGGCAACATGTGGGTCAATGCCCTCAATCTAAAAGAGAACATACCGGGCAACATGTGGGTCAATGCCCTCAATCTAAAAGAGAACATACCGAGCAACATGTGGGTCAATGCCCTCAATCTAAAAGAGAACATACCGGTCAACATGTGGGTCAATGCCCTCAATCTAAAAGAGAACATACCGGGCAACATGTGGGTCAATGCCCTCAATCTAAAAGGTAACATACCGGGCAACATGTGGGTCAATGCCCTCAATCTAAAAGAGAACATACCGGGCAACATGTGGGTCAATGCCCTCAATCTAAAAGAGAACATACCTGGCAGCATGTGGTTCAATGCCCTCAATCTTAGCATCAGCAAGCGGACTCAAAGTTTCGAAAACATCCAAAAGTTGTATTATCTTTTCCAGGCGTTTCCTGAATGTATCAAATTTGCCAAATATGTACATCTCAGAAAACCTACAACCAATAATGGTATTATGGAAGGTTGACAAGCAAGTTGGTTGAACCAACTGCTGCTGTTCCACAACACAAGATATATCAGCGATGATGTCATTAGCTGCATGTGCAATGCGGCAGCAATGAGTGAGCGGCAGCAATGAGTGAGCACTCAGTTGTCAGCTAACCTAAATGGTTTGCAACCAGGTTTAGCTTCTGAACTTTGCTTAGTCTTGTTATAACAGCTCTGGTACTCTTGGTAGAGATGACAGCATTCCCTGAGCTTTGCTATGAGAGGGCCAGTTGGCTGCTCCCACACAGCAACTGTGTTAAAGTCTGTTATGTAATTCTTGCATGAGGCCACCATCTGATTAGTTACCTGCAAAATTAATATTTTTTTGCAACTGCGGTACAACACTGATACAACGGTGGTACAACGCTTGTACAACACTGATACAACGGTGGTACAATCCTTGTACAACGCTGGTACAACGCTGATACAACGCTGGTACAACGCTGGTACAAGGCTAATACAACATGAACGTAATTCTGATAGAAGCCTCCTCAATGGAATCATTCAAAAGAAATCAAATGCTCTTTTTGTAGCTCAATATAGACTTGCTGTGGACTCAGGGTAGACTGAGGGTAGATTCGGCATAGACTCGATGTAGAGATATTAAGAGTATTCGTGACCCCTGTTCGCCGAACAAATTGCAATAAAAATAATTAGACCGGCAATAAATAATCATTTTGTTCGGAACTCAATGGTCAACAAAAAGTAGCTCATTGAATAAAAAAAAAATAATCAATGAGTATTTATTTATATTGTTCGTTTGAACACTAAAAAAATTATAACAAGCAAGTTAATTTTTTTCATTTTCATAGACCGGTTTTATATCCTTAAAAAATAATTAAAAATCATTGAAACCATTCAAAACTTACTAAACTGAAGAGCAACTGTACATACTATTCCAGTTTATAGCGATTCAATTTTTATTATTTTCTTGTTATTTTCTTGGTATTTTAAAAATTGGGAGTTATCTTCTTTATGATTTGTTTGGTAAACTATAACAGTTTATTGAATAATTATAATGTTCTAAACTAATGTTACGTTCCATTCGCGACATATTGAATTACGAACACCTACTATTTTACGTACTTTGTGCATGAACAGGCCACGAATACTCTTAATGAGTAACGCAAGTACCTTGACAAAAAGTGAAGTGAGTCTCTCGGATGTGTTATAATATCTGGAGATACTATGGATCATCTGTATAGTATTGAGTAAACTGGGCATGCAATCCAGCATAGCCTTTGGGTCTGCTCTGTACAATGGCTCGCAAAACTTTTCCATTGTGTAGAGATACTAAAAGGAACAGATTATGGAATGCGATGAGGAAAGTACAGCAAGCCATACACAAAGGTTGGGTTTTTTCAAGTTTAAACATTTTTTAAGTTTGAAACTTTCTAAATCAAGACACTCCCAAGTGTGGACACTTTCCAAGTCTAGACATGCTTCATGTTTAGACACTCTTTATATCCAGACATTGAGAGTAGACTCTTTCTAAGACTAGACAATCTCTGAGTAAAGACAACCCTGCAATTAGTACAGACAATCTCTGAGTAGTATAGACAATCTCCAAGTATTAACACTTCATGTTATTTATGAGCTGAGCAACCTATTGCATGGCAGAATTACCATTTCTAGTTTTAGGAATGAAATTGCTGCATTATGGTTGAAAAGACAAATTGGAGAAGTCCTTTGACTAGAATGCCTTGCGACTAGAATGCCTTGCGACTAGAATGCCTTTGACTAGAATGCCTTTGACTAGAATGCCTTTGCTTAGAATGCCTTGCGACTAGAATGCCTTTGACTAGAATGCCTTGCGACTAGAATGCCTTACGCCTTGCGACTAGAATGCCTTGCGATCAGAATGCCTTTGACTAGAATGCCTTTGCCTAGAATGCCTTGCGACTAGAATGCCTTTGACTAGAATGCCTTGCGACTAGAATGCCTTTGACTAGAATGCCTTTGACTAGAATGCCTTTGACTAGAATGCCTTTGACTAGAATGCCTTGCGACTAGAATGCCTTGCGACTAGAATGCCTTTGACTAAAATGCCTTGCGACTAAAATGCCTTTGACTAGAATGCCTTGCGACTAGAATGCTTTTGACTAGAAGCCCTTTGACTAGAATCCCTTTGACTAGAATGCCTTTGACTAGAATGTCTTGCGACTAGAATGCCTTGCGACTAGAATGCCTTGCGACTAGAATGCCTTTGACTAAAATGCCTTGCGACTAAAATGCCTTTGACTAGAATGCCTTGCAACTAGAATGCCTTTGACTAGAAGCCCTTTGACTAGAATCCCTTTGACTAGAATGCCTTTGACTAGAATGCCTTGCGACTAAAATGACTTTGACTAGAATGCCTTGCGACTAAAATGCCTTTGACTAGAATGCCTTGCGACTAGAATGCCTTGCGACTAGAATGCCTTTGACTAGAATGCCTTGCGACTAAAATGCATTTGACTAGAATGCCTTGCGACTAGAATACCTTTGACTAAAAGCCCTTTGACTAGAATCCCTTTGACTAGAATGCCTTTGACTAGGGTGTTTTGGTCACTCATTACTAGGCTCTTTCCCAGACCACCTTGTAATTATAATTTGGTGGTCAGCTTTCTTGAATTTAAGGATTCGTAGAAGTTCAAGAAACTGATTGAAAGTAATCGTTCCCCTGCTAACACATATTAATAGGGCAACTTCCTTCATAGAACATGGTTGATGGTTCATGTGTTAAAAGGCCTAGGAAATGTTTTGCGAGACGCAATGTATGTACGGTGGTTCTTTCAAGGAGCATTGTAAAACTGTTGAAAAAATTAACTTACAAAAACAAAAACGCAATAGATCTATTGAGGTCTATTGAGGTCTATAACGGCATGGTCAACAGCAGGGTCTATCTGCAAGCGCCAGTTCCATTATAATAACAATCATATAAGGGTTATATATCTATGATCACTGATCATAATATTAATTAGTACATTTGGAAAAGTAGCCACAACAATCATTTTGTTTTGAGTTTAAAAATAATTTCTAAAAATCTTCTTTATCATTATTTAGTGCTTTTTCAAAGTTTTGTCTTAAGAAGTCAATATGTATTTCAGATTTAATTATTGCCGTTGTTGTAAAAAAAAAACAACACCAGAAACATGGCAATGTTGATTTGTTTAACCCATATTATTTTAAATCTATACCAAAATTATTGTTTAATTAATTTTTATCCTAAAAATAATTTTTTTGATAAAAATTATTCTTTAGGTTTTTAGATTTTGATCACAAACCACTGTCACGTCAAGGCCAGTGTGTACATAATGGAGACTTTACCAAAGATGAAACAAATTGTGACTTGAAAAAAACAGCTCCAAAAAATTTGTAAATTTGTTCTAATCTCATTTTTTCAGTGACAAAAGTCGCTGCGCAACGCCATATTTAGGAGGCCCTACTTCTATGCAAACAAGCCAAAATTTTGAAAACTTGCTTCATAGCTCTGTATAACTCATTGCATCTATTCGAAAAACTTGCATCTAGATTAGCTATATCGTCTATAGGGATCGTCTTACTGGCGAGAGGGCGACTCCACATAAGTTTTTTCAACAAGTTTAACCTCAAAAAGTTTAAATCGAAGCCTCTCAAAATTAGATGTCCTAAGCTCTTCAAGTAAATGGAGAGAAATAAAAAAACTTTGCTAATAACAGATTAATAGATAGCGTAAGTTATCATTACATATTGTCAGTGAACTCTTTATTATAGATAGTGTTAGTTAAGCCGTGGCTACACACGCCTACGTTTCGTAGGATTATGACGAGAAATACATTTCGTAGCATCGCTCTGAAGTCTACACACCGATGATTGATCACTGGAACACTACGGAGTGTCCAGTGAGGCAAAGAAGACATAATTATTGAAAATAGTCATTATAATAACTATTATAAATATAAATTATAATAATTAATTAATTATGATGTCTGTTTATAATACTAGATAAATAATCGTATTATGCGTAATAAATAATTAACGTTTATAAATAATAATAATTTGTTTATAAATAAAAAAAATACCCTCTTTGATAGAAGTAACAAATGGTCTGTTGGCCAATCAGTGATGACCAGATCAAGGGTGAAATATAAAAAAAGTTCTCTGGAATCGTCAAATTTCATCCTTATATTTTACCCAATCGAGATTGGTTATTTAATAATAATTGTCCAATCACCGAAGCGTCAGGCAAAAAACGTTTTCATAGACCAGCATGATGGTCTACGAAACTGAGCATCTTTTTGTAAAAAAAAACGTCACCTAAATAATAAAAAACGCGTTTTTACTGCGTACCGACAAAACGTAGGTTTGTGTAGCCACCCCTTTATCATTACATATTGTGAATGAACTGTTTATTACAGACAATTCAGCATTATCTATTCACATTATGAATTTCATTTATTTTTTGTAATTTATTGTTTAGAACTTGAATTTTTGTAATCATTTTGCCACTTACAGCGATAAATAGAGTTATCACTAGTAAAGATATCTATGCAGCGGCGCACCACTCTAGATAATTATTAGAGGAAGTACTGTAAAAGAAGAAATACTAGCGAGCATAAAATCAGGCGATTTTGTTGAAAAGTCTGCAAAACGGAATAAATTCAAGCGTCTCAGTAGACTCATCAACAATAGTTAGGCGACGCCTAAAGTGGGCGGAAATAAATCAAGGGACCTTTATACCTAGACGGATTAAAACAGTGCAATTCTCCATTAACATTATAAAATCATTATTTTTATTATGTAGTATTTATTATATTTGATAATTGGTCACAAAAAATGCATGAAACATCAATTTATTTAATTAATATTTATATCATAATAATTATTTATTATAATCAATAATAATAATATTTATTTATTATTATTGAAAAATATTATCCTATTTATTTCTTTGTTCTATTATCATTGTCACTGTCATTATTATTATAATAAATTATGTATTACCACCATTGCCAATCTCTGCATCTTCTTTTAGTAGTAGTACTAATTCAGTAGAAACTGAAAAGGTGGGAATACTATACTAGAATTAATGTTTACTAAAAATTGATGTCAATACTTCTACAACAATGATGATGAGTAGCAACAGTGAACTGTTATAATAATAATTATTATGATAATATTAATTAATTTATTTTATCATTATTATTATTATTATAATAAAAATTCACTGTTGCTACTCATCATCATCATCGATCATAGTCTAAGTATTGACATCAATTTTTAGTAGACATTAATTCTAGTACAGTATTCCCACCTTCTCAGTTTCTACTGAATTAGTACTACTACTAAAAGATACAGAGGTTGGCAATTGTGGTACTACATAGCGGTCCATCTTGACTTTACCTTCTTCTTCTGCTTACACACACTTGTCTAACCACATGTAGTACTTACAGTACTGCTATGCATGCAGGGTTGCTGGCAGTGTTTCTTCATTTGGCCTAATTGGTGTGCTAATTGGCTAAAGCAAGACTAAATGTGTAGCCTCAATTCACGCGAACAGAAGTCGGGAGTCTGCATTTCCACCCGAACATATATTCTGCTATAAGACTCGGCACACTGTACTTTTATAAAGCGATTGCAAGGGTCAATCAAGGAAATGCACGCGTTATTTTTCATCCGCGCAAATCGCGGGAGTTATGCCCTCGCGGGACTTACTTCTTTTACAGTACTTGGTGCGTTTAATAAACACCTCCAACTTGTGGTTCACTGACCTTGATGTTATCTTTGGCTTCATTAGCACCATCGGTCACTCTATCATCCAGTTCTTTCCACCTGCGAAGCACTTTGCTTTTGCTGATGTGCAGAATGTTGATTGCCATACGACACCTGTTGTCTTTTATTTGTTCCACCAACGAGTTGAATCTAGAACACATACAGATATACATGTACATGAATATCTCTTTCCATTCCTTGCCACTCTACCTAACTTCCCTTCACCGCCCATTCCCGGCCCCACTCTACCCAACTTCCCTTCACTGCCCATTCCCGGCCCCATTCTACCCAACTTCCCTTCACTGCCCATTCCCGGCCCCATTCTACCTAACTTCCCTTCACCGCCCATTCCCGGCCCCACTCTACCTAACTTTCCTTCACCGCCCATTCCCGGCCCCACTCTACCTAACTTCCCTTCACCGCCCATTCCCGGCCCCATTCTACCTAACTTCCCTTCACCGCCCATTCCCGGCCCCACTCTACCCAACTTCCCTCCACTGCCCATTCCCGGCCCCATTCTACCTAACTTCCCTTCACCGCCCATTCCCGGCCCCACTCTACCTAACTTCCCTTCACCGCCCATTCCCGGCCCCACTCTACCTAACTTCCCTTCACCGCCCATTCCCGGCCCCACTCTACCTAACTTCCCTTCACCGTCCATTCCCGGCCCCACTCTACCCAACTTCCCTTCACCGCCCATTCCCGGCCCCATTCTACCCAACTTCCCTTCACCGCCCATTCCCGGCCCCACTCTACCTAACTTCCCTTCACCGCCCATTCCCGGCCCCACTCTACCTAACTTCCCTTCACCGCCCATTCCCGGCCCCATTCTACCTAACTTCCCTTCACCGCCCATTCCCGGCCCCACTCTACCTAACTTCCCATCACCGTCCATTCCCGGCCCCACTCTACCTAATTTCCCTTCACTGTCCATCCCGGCCCCACTCAACCATGCGCTAACACCTTTCTTATTGATCTTCATCCTAAAATTTGCTAACTGTGTTGTATTGAATGTATGACATAGTGTTGCGGCCTATACAGACTCAAGTTACTTTATACTACACACTATACTTTGTAAAATGTGTTTTTTGTGATCTATTTCTCCTGACATTAATAAAAACTATAGAAGTCAACAATGTTCAGTTAAACGTTCGGTTCGGTTGAGGAGACTGTTTGTACAGCAGTTTTTTACTTTCTCAGTATAGCAGTAGAAACAAACGTTCACACTTTGGTGACAGAGACAGATAAACAAAAAGATACTTCCCACATTTATATGTGGACTAGCAGCACTACCTGTTGTATTCAAACTGTTTATGGAAACGTAGTAAGTTTCTATGTGCGAATTACAAGCCGATTTTCAGCTAATGCGCATATAGAAATGGGTACCAAGTCGCAAAGCTTTGCTCATTCCCACTTTGGATCGCTTCTTCCGAATCTGGATGACTGCGCGGCCTAAAATCGCTAAAATGGGAGGTCTTTTTCGCTGCTATCAAACCGGATAAAACATGCTATGTACTTGATGTCGCAAAATATCATGTCCAACTTCCTACTGATTATTATCGTTGAATATCAACAAACCGACTGTATATCGGGGGCTCATTTAAACTAAAGGCTGGCTGGATAGTTAATTATTTCTTTCCTGTTAAACTAACAGTGATGGACGATTGAGTAAACCATTTTAAAAAAAAAATTTCCCAAATAATAAATACTTAGTTTTTTAAAAATAAAAACAACACAATTATTTGTATAGTACAATACAAGGTTTATTATAAAATAAGAGCAGCATGTGAAAATCAAAAATAATTATTCATTGTCAATCATGTCATTTAATAACCTGCCTGGATTATAATTATCAAAAGCGTCTTAACTATCCGAGCTAGAAAAGATCATTTACGCATGCGTGACTTAGCAATCCTGTAACACACTTATGGTAAGGTGCTCAAGCTTGGCCGCCTAAGCACAAGGAATCTGACTGCATGTGAACTGAAAGGAAGTAATGCGAGTCATAAATCAAGACAAAATGGGGTCCCGGCAGTTTGATAGGGGCGGCAGTAGAGAAGATTCCGGGACTCTTACAGTTACGATGTTACAATGCTAAAATACTATTAATACTAGCGAAAGCCTATCCTGTTTATTTAGATTTACGAAATCCACTCTCAACGATTCATGACTGACTAGTAGATCGGTACGGAGTGTATAATAATGACGATGCGCCGTTTACAACGACACTTACCCAGACACCAAACTAGTGCAATATTTCCTCACTAAAATAGGGATTATCCCCACCTCTTTTGCAGTTAGATGCTGCTCTACGCTTCGAAAAATGGCTGTAGAAAAGGAGGGCCATTCCATGAGTGCAAGAAAATTTAATAATTACGCTTCATTTTACCATAACTAAAGTTTATCCTAGTCTCCAAAGCATGAAAGCAGGTTTGAAGCTGACTATACTGCTGTTGTGTTGTGATCTTGACAACACAAGAAACCTGCATTCAAGCAATATTCTTATTTATTATTATTAATCTATTTATTACTTTAGTTCAATTGATGGTTGCAGAATAATATTACAATTATAATAAATAAGTAATTGGTCTCTTCTTATGAATATTCAAAAGTTCTATTATTCCTATCAATAACCATTATTTATAATTTGTTTGTGAGCTTTGTTGTGTAATTGTTATAATTTATAGTAATAATAATAATGGTATTTTTATAATTAAATAATAATAACTGTCACTGTGATTGTGTGGGCAAGGAAGAAGTTTGATTAAATAAATAATAATAATACTCACTGACAATAAATAATTAACGATAATAATTAACGATAATAACAAGAATTGGCTGCTGTTAATTTTGTTGTAGTTCTTGTTTAGATAAATTAATGTCACAATAACAATACAAAAAGCTTACTTGTAATATATATCAAACACGGTGAAATTATCATATCAGACCAATCACTAACTTTTTTCACTTGAACGGCCCTCTTCTTATGAACATCAGCTGCTGATTAAAGGGCTGATCCAAAGTTGAAAGAATCAAAAAGGAGAAATAGCACTTAGACAAGTTGTGCAGGTATACCGACCTCCTTGTTACATACATCATCATATTAGTAACATATGCATGCCTGCTCGTACAGAAGAAACCAAAAGTTTTCTCACTCGCGCTCCAGTCTTTTATAATTTTTTAATGTAGCGATAATTGTCAGCAAGACAATGCGGTTTTGGAAAATCTTCTACACAGCTCGATTAAAATGATGCAAGTTTTGAACATCGGGTTGATCTTGCACAATTTTTTTGTTGGTGTTGTTTACTTTGGTACTTTGGAATCCACTCAATTGAATAAAGTACTTTCAGGGCATACATTCTCTAATCAATTAGTGGTTTCAGGTCATACATAAAGTGGTCTCTAATCAATTAGACTGTAATTGTTACAGCTTTTTAATGCGGTGCCATGCCAACAAAATAGATAGCACCGCCTTCCATGTAGATTTTGATTTTAGTACATTTGGATTGGGCATTTTAGAGAGTTGCTGTGCTGTCCACAAATCACTACACAGACAAAACAGTACTCAAATACTGTGTCTACCTTAGTAAACATCTCAAATCTTCGGCCTTGTTAGCGAAAAATAAATGGTAGCGATGCTATTCAGCTACGTTGTTTCAAAGGGCTGGTGCTATCTGGAGTTTACTTAAT
Organism: Cryptosula pallasiana; assembly: GCA_945261195.1. Taxonomy (NCBI): domain Eukaryota; kingdom Metazoa; phylum Bryozoa; class Gymnolaemata; order Cheilostomatida; family Cryptosulidae; genus Cryptosula; species Cryptosula pallasiana. The sequence continues at coordinate 50,850,981 of OX183133.1, read as the reverse complement.
TGTGATATTTTTGTCGTCATTCAACGACCATTTTCCATATTTTATGCTGTTTACGTGCTAGTATGTTTTGCGTTAATTGCAAAACTCAAGTGGCCAACCTTGTATTTCATGTCATTTTAGATAGTTTCAGGCAAAAGTTCATGTGAGACAGCTGAGATCAGTATACAGCTCATGTATGTAAGGTTTCACATATTTCAGCTCAGCAGGCAATTTCTTCTCAAGACTGATTTCATTAGCTCTCTCACTGATTGGCCATGTTGAGCACCATCTCATGGTGTGAAAAGATCAAGCCTGGTGCGATCATTTCTTTAGAAATTGAATGACACTTACTGGACTATGACTCTACTATAGTTGAAATAGCAATATATTAGATTTTTCTGCAACTGCCTTTCACTGTTCCATTGTTATAGTATACTACCTCTCGTTTTCAGTTCAATATTGCATTTCCTTCATGTCATCAGGTCTTGAAAATATATTATTTAGACTTTATTAATATTGCAGTGAGCTCTGTATATTATGAGCGATGTATGGCATGTTTGTCATATGAGTGTTTGGTATATAACAACTTTATACTCTATTGTGAGTAAGCTTAGCCGTTGTGTATATTGAAATAATTACGATATGATGGTGTTTACTATGATAAATTTTAATGTGCTTTTGGCGTCTAATACTGTGATATCAAGAAAAGAGCTATCAAAAACAAGTTAACTTGCAACTTCACCAAGTGGAAAGATACATTCATGGGCCAGTGATGGACAAAACTATTATTTTCTTTTTTATACTACACTAGCACTAAATGTTATAGATGTTAATGTGTCAGTTATTTTTACATGCCATTTGTTAAAACTTTGCCTGTTCATCTGATATTTCTTCAGCAATCAATATGGATGAATGTATCATCTATGGCAGAAAAAAGCAGTTGACTTATGTGGTCCATTGAAATTCAATAGAAGTGATGGAAAATTTGGTCGAATGCTCAGTCAAACAAAACAGGTGGAATCCGGTGCTCAAGTGTATTCAGTTTTTGATTGAATTTCTGTTTGGAAGCAGACATTAGACATTCAACAGTTGATGCCGAGGTGTTGAAACCCCTATCAATGACAGTGGTTAATAAAATTACTGAGGCCGGTGTAAAGTCATGTGGTCTCATCTTTGATCGATTAGCAGCAATTGGCCTTTTTATTATAAACACAATCAACTTTACCTTCATTTATCTATATTTTTGGGTCAAATTTCTATCTCACATTCGATTCATCAGAATTGTCTTCTCAGGTTTTATTGTCCATTTAACTGCACGGGCAAGATATATAACTTCTAATTAGGTGACGGTAAAATATCATTTTTTTTGGCGTCTTGGTAAGTGTCGTTGCCGTTTATATAAAGCATTTCAGTATGTCTGAACTGGGTAACCAGACTATTACAAGGGCACACCTTCATTTATTCACGTCGGCAAACCTAATTAAACTGCAAATAAAAAACTTTGGCACAACTACGCAGTATTATGAGCATAATATTTAATAAATTTTTCTCAAGTGAATAAGCCAATATCTTCTCAAATAAAAAATTCAAAAAGGCTTTATGGATCCTTTGAGCTGTCTGAACAACATCATTTTCATCATATCAACCTCTCAGATTTTCTCAAACCAAAATAATAGTCAAGCAAGTCGTCATTTCTAATGATAAGTTCAACGATCGACTGACTGAGCAACTTCCGGTTGCATCGATAAAGTGAAACTACTCCGCCGGGACCCCATTGACACTCCAACAACTGCACATAAACAAAATGTAATTGTTTGTGATTCGTCTCCACCCACATTACTGAAACTAATAAATCTACCAATATCTAAATATTGAGAGTGAATAGCAAATATACGCGTATCTCCGGTTTGAGAACTAAACCCGTGACGGAGATAAATTTGGTCCAACGGACTGAGTTTACAGCAGCTTTCATTTCTCTCAGCGCACAATATATCACCCATATACTATATATCACCTATATACAATATATCACCCATATACTATATATCACCTATATACTATATATCACCTATATACAATATATCACCTATATACTATATATCACCCATATACAATATATCACCTGTATACAATATATCACCTATATACAATATATCACCTACATACAATATATCACCTATATACTATATATCACCCATATACAATATATCACCTACATACAATATATCACCTATATACAATATATCACCTACATACAATATATCACCTACATACAATATATCACCTATATACTATATATCACCTACATACAATATATCACCTATATACAATATATCACCTACATACAATATATCACCTATATACTATATATCACCCATATACAATATATCACCTACATACAATATATCACCTATATACAATATATCACCTACATACAATATATCACGTATATACAATATATCACCTACATACAATATATCACCTATATACTATATATCACCTACATACAATATATCACCTATATACTATATATCACCTACATACAATATATCACCTATATACAATATATCACCTACATACAATATATCACGTATATACAATATATCACCTACATACAATATATCACCTATATACTATATATCACCTACATACAATATATCACCTACATACAATATATCACCTACATACAATATATCACCTATATACTATATATCACCTACATACAATATATCACCTATATACAATATATCACCTATATACTATATATCACCTACATACAATATATCACCTATATACTATATATCACCTACATACAATATATCACCTATATACAATATATCACCCATATACAATATATCACCTACATACAATATATCACCTATATACAATATATCACCTACATACAATATATCACCTATATACAATATATCACCTACATACAATATATCACCTATATACAATATATCACCTATATACAATATATCACCTACATACAATATATCACCCATATACAATATATCACCTGTATACAATATATCACCTACATACAATATATCACCTATATACAATATATCACCTACATACAATATATCACCTATATACAATATATCACCTACATACAATATATCACCTACATACAATATATCACCTACATACAATATATCACCTATATACAATATATCACCTACATACAATATATCACCTACATACAATATATCACCTACATACAATATATCACCTATATACAATATATCACCTACATACAATATATCACCTATATACAATATATCACCTACATACAATATATCACCTGTATACAATATATCACCTATATACAATATATCACCTACATACAATATATCACCTATATACAATATATCACCTATATACAATATATCACCTACATACAATATATCACCTACATACAATATATCACCTATATACAATATATCACCTATATACTATATATCACCCATATACAATATATCACCTACATACAATATATCACCTATATACAATATATCACCTACATACAATATATCACCTATATACAATATATCACCTATATACAATATATCACCTATATACAATATATCACCTACATACAATATATCACCTACATACAATATATCACCTACATACAATATATCACCTATATACTATATATCACCCATATACAATATATCACCTACATACAATATATCACCTATATACAATATATCACCTACATACAATATATCACCTATATACAATATATCACCTATATACAATATATCACCTATATACAATATATCACCTACATACAATATATCACCTACATACAATATATCACCTACATACAATATATCACCTATATACTATATATCACCCATATACAATATATCACCTACATACAATATATCACCTATATACAATATATCACCTACATACAATATATCACCTATATACAATATATCACCTATATACAATATATCACCTATATACAATATATCACCTATATACAATATATCACCTACATACAATATATCACCTACATACAATATATCACCTACATACAATATATCACCCATATACAATATATCACCTATATACAATATATCACCTATATACAATATATCACCCATATACTATATATCACCCATATACAATATATCACCTACATACTATATATCACCCATATACAATATATCACCTACATACAATATATCACCTACATACAATATATCACCTATATACAATATATCACCTACATACAATATATCACCTATATACAATATATCACCTATATACAATATATCACCTACATACAATATATCACCTACATACAATATATCACCTACATACAATATATCACCCATATACAATATATCACCTATATACAATATATCACCTATATACAATATATCACCTACATACAATATATCACCTACATACAATATATCACCCATATACTATATATCACCCATATACAATATATCACCTACATACTATATATCACCCATATACAATATATCACCTACATACAATATATCACCTATATACAATATATCACCTACATACAATATATCACCTATATACAATATATCACCTATATACAATATATCACCTATATACAATATATCACCTACATACAATATATCACCTACATACAATATATCACCTACATACAATATATCACCTATATACTATATATCACCCATATACAATATATCACCTACATACAATATATCACCTATATACAATATATCACCTACATACAATATATCACCTATATACAATATATCACCTATATACAATATATCACCTATATACAATATATCACCTACATACAATATATCACCTACATACAATATATCACCTACATACAATATATCACCTATATACTATATATCACCCATATACAATATATCACCTACATACAATATATCACCTATATACAATATATCACCTACATACAATATATCACCTATATACAATATATCACCTATATACAATATATCACCTATATACAATATATCACCTATATACAATATATCACCTACATACAATATATCACCTACATACAATATATCACCTACATACAATATATCACCCATATACAATATATCACCTATATACAATATATCACCTATATACAATATATCACCTACATACAATATATCACCTACATACAATATATCACCCATATACTATATATCACCCATATACAATATATCACCTACATACAATATATCACCCATATACTATATATCACCCATATACAATATATCACCTACATACAATATATCACCTATATACAATATATCACCTATATACAATATATCACCTATATACAATATATCACCTATATACAATATATCACCTACATACAATATATCACCTACATACAATATATCACCTATATACAATATATCACCTATATACAATATATCACCTATATACAATATATCACCTATATACAATATATCACCTATATGCTATATACCACCCACCGAGACGACATCTGTCGCCAATGATCCAGCTCAGCCCGAGGCCCAGTGTCATCAGCCTCTTTTCTCATTCTTTCACTCTCCGCCAATATCTTCTCCAGCTGTCTGCACCAAGTGCCAACTAGTTCTTCTATCTATTATAAGGTGGAAATAGAGCGGTGCAGATCTATTATAAGGTGGAAATAGAGCGGTGCAGATGCATTTATTAGGTCACAGAGTGCAATAGTGCTTCAGTCGTGTATATGGGTGTATCTGGGTGTACTTCAGAACCTTACTTTGCCTACGGTATCAGTATTAGATGCAATATACTGACAGTCAGCTAGCGTTCGTATATCGCTCCAGTTGACAATATTATCAGGTGCTAGGGTAACAGCGTGACTTATACTTATCTGGGCTCCAGCTAAGAACATCATGAAGTTCTCCAGGTTACCTGGAATAGGTAAATACTGTATGTTTACTGCACAGATTACCTGGAATAGGTAAATACTGTATGTTTACTGCACAGATTACCTGGAATAAATACTGTATGTTTACTGCACAGATTACCTGGAATAGGCCAATACTGTATGTTTACTGCACAGATTACCTGGAATAGGCCAATACTGTATGTTTACTGCACAGATTACCTGGAATAGGTAAATACTGTATGTTTACTGCACAGATTACCTGGAATAGGCAAATACTGTATGCTTACTGCACAGATTACCTGGAATAGGCCAATACTCTATGTTTACTGCACAGATTACCTGGAATAGGCCAATACTCTATGTTTACTGCACAGATTACCTGGAATAGGCCAATACTCTATGTTTATTGCACAGATTACCTGGAATAGGCCAACACTCTGTTTACTGCACAAAAGAGAAACTATTAGAAAGGGAAGATCTGGTAAGCAAGCTTAACAATAAATCACCTAAAAAGTTGCCATGTACAGCCTGGCCACTGGGCTCCTTTAGTATCAGCCCCCAGCCTCTGGTTGCCCGTACGGGGGGATACACACACGACTGCATGTATTGCTCTAGCACAGAGAGTAAGCCTTCTCCATCAGCTGCCTGCACCACTCCCATATTGACATCAGTAGAGATGACAGAAGGTTCCGACAGCGCAGTGTCAGGTTTTGATTTAGTGAAATAGATGAGAGTTCCTGTGAGCTGCACGCCTCTCCCATCAGTGACAAATAAACGAGGCACCTAAAAGTCATGGGAAAAGATGCGCAATCGTAAAGGAACAAACAGGAGTAGTAAGAATACACAGCAAAAACCTTGACCTGTGACTGTGAAGCTGGCAATAGATTGTTGCACACATATTAACCAACGGTAAATTACAGCACTCACACAACTAAAGCACCAAAGAGTTAATTGCAATCCCAATTCTCAATGGCTTGCCTAGCCTCCACACAATAAATATTTTGCCCTCCAGGTATGCAAAAATCAAATTGTTGCAACAATCTTTTACAGCCTTGTATAAGCTGCCGCCGTATCAAATTATACGCTGGTAGAATTTTGATCGTTTATAACTTATATAACATTGAGTTGTCTCCACGCATTGGCCTTCAGTTTGGATACCCTATCATTGATCACCATTATAATATATAACCGTTATCCATCGTACCTTATACGATCGTTGTCGTATTGGTCAGTTCAAAATTATTCCCATCTTTATGTGGGGAAAAACCTAACAAATTAAGGCAAATTTCCGATCAAAACAATCATTCCGTTGTAAATTAGCAAAATATTAGTATATTTATATTTATAACGCAGAAGAATAGGTAGTGGTTGATGTTAGAATGTTAGCTTTGGTGTTGCTGCCAATCTTAACAATAAATGTAATTTCAGTCATAAGTTATTCAAATACAAAATTAAAGGCAATATGAACTCAAATGTGAATGAAATTGCAACATTTGAACATAATTCAGTTTGAGTTATATTGTACTAGATTTTGTAGGGTGGCCGTTACATTCCATTTACCTAGCCTAAGTTTTAGGCCAACATTTGAGGCATATGTGTATTTCCGTTGAAATATAAATGGGTTTGTTTATATTCCAATGTGTATTTTACTTGGAATATGCTGTCTTGGTCTTTTTGCGCTGGCACAAAAAGCCCCGCCCACTAAACCAATCATCCAATGAAATCCATTTAAAAGTTGCCCAAGATAACAATGGGGCATGCAACTCCCAACAAAAAAATCACAGAATATTCCAAGCAAAAAAACATTGGAATAAATAAACCCATTTATATTTCAACGAAAATACACATATGCCTCAAATGTTGGCCTAAAACTTAGGCTACCATTTACCCTAGTACGCAGATATAGCTAGTGCGTGCAGTAAGCACTAGTGTGTTGTCCGCAGGCAGTGGATTCTGGGAAAGCGCTAGCTGGGCAAGCCCATGCTTGTCTAGTTGATAGCACTGAGCTGCAGCTGGCAGCTTGGAAGAAGATGAGTCAAGGTCCTGTACTCCTGGTAGCTGATGAGGTCGACTGTACTCTCACGCTACATGTACATCTGTGACGCCATTACACCCTGTACAGTTCTATGATATCGTTTTATGTCGACTAACTCTATGTTCTTACTACCATTATTATTACCACTACATGTATATTGTATTCACTCAACCATTTAGTCATTGCCGGCCCACTATGTTTTCATTTGCTAAGCATAGCCAATCAACTATGTCAGGCGTGGCCTCCCTTTGTCTTGTCAAAACCTTTTGTATACCTCTTTTATAAATACTCATGTAAACTGTCAATAAAGTGAGAGTTAAGCCTAGCACACTCTCAGAAGTTCTTTGTCTAATAAACAATAGCTTCAATTGCGCACAAGTACATGCACGTACATTCAAAGCACTGCACTATGGGACCGCTGCACTACAAGTAGTAATAGATAAGCAGTACACCGAACCTCTGCCGGTCAGAAATAGCCTTGGCTAATTCGACCCTCAAAGTTCGGCCACTGTCTTGATCTCAGAGCAGTCAATACAACTGTACTGGCCAGGTATCTCCCCCTTGGTGAGGAGGCTCATCAAGGACTGCGAAGTGTGCCAGGTAGCAAAAAACGGGAGGAAAGCAGAGAACCCCAACAGACAGCGGATGTACGCCGGTCGGCCCTTTCCAGAAACTGGCGGTCGACCTGGTCGGCCCCTTGCCCCTGACCAAAAGGAAGAACCACTGGGCGCTAGTCCTCACGGATCACTTCACCCGATGGCAGGACGCCATCGCTCTGCCCGACGCCATCGCTCTGCCCGACGCCACGGCACCCACCGTCGCTACAGCACTGGACGAACGAGTGTTCGCCTACTGGGGGCCGCCCGAACAGTTACACTCCGACCAGGGGGCACAGTTCGAATCAGTGCTACTAGAAGAACTGTGTAGCCTTTGGGGAGTGAAAAAGACACAGACCACCCCATACCACCCCCAGGGAATGGGATGGTGGAACGGCAGAATCGTACCCTAGGAGACGCACTACGCACACTGATATTGACAAAAGGCCAAGACGAATGGGACAGCCTGCTGGGGAGATCATGCGGGCCTGCCGAGGCACCCCACACTCTGCAACAGGGGAAACCCCCAACATGCTGATGATGGGCCGAGAAATCCGCCTTCCAGATCAGCTGACAGGTACACCCCCCTCCCTGGACCCCCAAAACATTACTGAACACACGACAGAGGTACAAGACAACCTGCAGAAGGCTCATAGCTACCTCAGAGAAAGACAACAGGAAGTGAGGAGCCAAGAGAGTGAAGAACCCCCCGTGTTCCAGAAGGGAGAACTGGTCGTGTTCGAGAATAAAAGAAGGGTGAAGGGCAGCAACCCCAAGTTGCAACCCCGCTTCGTAGGGCCCTACTATGTCAACGAGGCATTCCCCAACCACACATATAAAGTGGAAAGGAACGAGCAATGGTCCATTCAGACTGGACAGCTGCTGCCCCACTACCGGACATGCCAGGAACCCATCGGCCGGGCACCCCCCTGCCGAGAACCAGCACTACAACCCAATATGAAAGGGGCCAGGAGGGGACGGCCTCCCAAGGTGCGCCACCAACCACAGGAAACCGTCGAACCCATTGACCCACTACCACTAGTGCCAAGGGACAGACGACCCGCTCCCCAAGAGCCTACGCCCCCACCTACACCTGCGCCGACATTACCCCGTACCACCCCCCCCCCCCCAGAAGGGAAGAACTCACAGAAATAATTGTAGAAGAAGAAAATCCAGTCGGGATGGACGGTGAAAACCATACTGGAGGAGCAAGCGAGGAAGACCATCCGTTACTCATGGAGGTCACACAAAGGTCACCCAGCCCCCAGAGGGCTCCCGCCCTCAACGAAGAAGAGTGGCCACCCTTAAGCAGGCCCCAGAGAGAAAGACATAAACCCAAGAAGCTGGACGACTATTACTGCTATCTAGCGAAAAGGGGGAGCACTACAAACCCAAGACCCCACCCACTGGGACAGAAGAAAGGAGAGAAGGACAGAGAGAAATGGTAACCCCCACTCAAAACACCCGGATAACAGAAAACCAGGACGAAATCGGGTGGATAGAAGTAAAAAGAAAGAGAAAACATCAACACCAACCTAGAGAGGGGACGAAATATCCCAAAGGAGGACGAGATAGAAATAACGAGCAAGGGGACACAACTACCGAGAACAACGAATTATCGCACGCCAGTAAATCCGGAAAAAGTACCGCCATACCACGTCAGAATAACTCAACCATGTGGGGGGCGGCGCTAGAAGAACACGTGGACTCCTACACCAATAACAATAAAGAAAGGTGGCGAAGCCGCCAACGCTCAATTACCAGTCAGCAACGAGGGAGTTCACTGCCTAACACAACGACAGATCAACTGGACAACTCGCTGCACCAAATGGCTCGAACTACAGAAATAGCAGCCAGGGAAAAGATTGACATTACCTCTACGACAGGTGAGACACTACCCAATGTTTCGATCAAATCACTGACACAAGCACTAGATAAGCAGATGCGGCTAACAGTAACCATTCCTCGCAAAGAAGACATGATGAGAAACACTACCGCTTCACCTGCCATCCACATACGAAACATTCGTGTTGTAGATGAGGTCGCCACACCAGCAGTACAGCCATCAAATAATAAATTGAGAGAGATATGGCTGAACAAGAAACCATGCGAGCCATCAAAGACATGCCAGAAAAGGTGGAAATGGAAATGCAAGAGGTGCAGCTATCGGCAGGCCAAGAAGAGAGTGACATACCACATACAGCAACATTTTACATTTTTCTTTAGTAAATGTGGGAAGAAAAGCGTGTCTCGTGATGCTATTCTCAAGCATATTCGGAACCAAGGAGGTACCATGGAGCACGGAGGAAAGAACAAGCCGCTATATGAGGTGGACGCCGCTACCTACCCAGAATTCTGCCAATTCATGGGGTGGGCGTCTCCTGCGCCATTCGGCATACCGACACCAAGTCTAGATAAAGCAGAGAAGGCACCCATACAGAAACGGCTTGGAGAACGAACCGAATCATCCCCCTCACAAGAAGAGGCGGACAACTCCCCCCCCCCCCCCCCCCCGAAGGTCAACCTCGCCCAGGAGAGAGAGGACAACCCAAGAAAAGAGAAACAGAACTACCAGCTGGCGCATCGATCGAGAACGATCAGCTGAAGAAGAAAGGATCAGACGAAGGAAAGACCGACTGCAAAGAATGGAGGAGTACGAAAGGGAACTCCATATAGTAACCCATGAAGCGTTCAAGCTGTTACAATGAGCTGAAGAAATAAAACAACAAATGCACAGAGAATATAGAGACATGTAAACACAACTTTCACACCGACGCCACCGCCAATAATTATTGGCCACCATCGCCAATGGGGCGGAGTGTGTGACGGACGGCGCCATTACACCCTGTACAGTTCTATGATATCGTTTTATGTCGACTAACTCTATGTTCTTACTACCATTATTATTACCACTGCATGTATATTGTATTCACTCAACCATTTAGTCATTGCAGGCCCACTATGTTTTTATTTGCCAAGCATGGCCAATCAACTATGTCAGGCGTGGCCTCCCTTTGTCTTGTCAAAACCTTTTGTATACCTCTTTTATAAATACTCATGTAAACTGTCAATAAAGTGAGAGTTAAGCCTAGCACACTCTCAGAAGTTCTTTGTCTAATAAACAATAGCTTCAATTGCGCACAAGTACATGCACGTACATTCAAAGCACTACACTGCAAGTAGTAATAGATAAGCAGTACACCGAACCTCTGCCGGTCAGAAATAGCCTTGGCTAATTCGACCCTCAAAGTTCGGCCACTGTCTTGATCTCAGAGCAGTCAATACGACAGCTAGTTCGACATCAACCTGCAATGGTCGACCACTATTGCTAGGGGGACTGTCGACCTGTGGGCAAGTTGTATTGCTGCTGACGCATTAGAAAACCATCAGTAACTTAGGGAGGCTGTGCAGGTAGGCCAAGCTACCACGTACATACCCCCACAGTGAAACCCTGCACACATCTACTGATTTCCTTAGCGATTGCTTAGCTTCGCGATTGCTGCGTGATTTTGCAGTTTCTGTTTCTGAAAAAATCGCTAAGCAACTGCTTGCATTTTATTTGAGGTTATCACCAGGTTTTGATTTAGATCAAAAAATTGCTAGCAGATTCCTTGATCAGCCAATCACAACGTCAAAAAAATTTACCCTTGTTACCAATAGTGTCTCATTATATTCAGCGTTCCGGTCTATCAACGATCCGATAATAAATTAAGACTATGCTATCTTTGTAACAGCGAGTTTGACCAGAATTGCATAAGAATGGGTAGTAGCAAAAAGTTGCGCAATTTGGGGGAGGGACTTCCCCAATCGCTAAGCAAAATCACTAGATGTACGTGAAGCATTATGGATTCTGTTGTGTACAACTTACGGTAATTTTCCATGATGTCATGTTATCTGAATATTAGCGGTTAGTCAATTTATCGTGTGCCGCCTGTGCCTGTATATGTCATTTTTGTTTATTGTGTGCCAGCTTGACTTTAGCCAATCATGTGTGTGCATTTTCAACCGTGATTTCAACTGCGTGCTTTCTTATAAATATAGAGAGTTTTCACACAAGAGGGCAGATCTGTTTGTGCGCTTGTGAAGGAGACTGCTCCTGCGATCTTTTGTGTCTTACAAGCAATAAAGTGTTTATAACTTTACCTCCGCGTATCAAGTTTGGCAGGTTGCTGGCTTACTTGTTTGTTCCCCGTGTTCGGTGGAACTCAGTGTATAGTGTTATACACGGATGGTCAAGAGCAGAGGCATAACTACCACCCTGGTAGCGCTCGCGACCCGGTACTGCTATTACAGTTGTTACCGCGTGTCTATGTGTGTAGTAGATAATGTATACATAACGCACTTGCATGCTTGGAGTCTTTGTAACATTATCATCAAAGATGATTTAATGAAACTTTTCACAGCATGATATAGCTGGATATAGCTGGATATAGCTGATACACACGAGCCTGCCTTCTGTGAACGTAGCCAAAGCCTGGCAAAGGATAGCACACTACACTAGCCTCACTGTCAACTGGTACGACACACATTGTGTTCGATCGAGCAAATAAGAGCAGGATTAATATTTAGTGCGTTCCACTTGGCTTCCTGTTTCTGATCACTTTTATACCATTTACTTTTATTAAAACCTGTTATTTATTGCTAAGTTTATCATTATTGCTCAAGTAAGAAGTAAATTAATAATATTAGGTTTATGATTCATTTTAATTCAAAATTTTTATGTTTTCTAATAATTTATTTATAATGTAGTTTCAGATAAACACCAACGATCATAAAATTATTATATGTACTATTATATAACTATCATATATGATCTTTGTAAATGCGCTAAGAATCAATATAACCTTTACCTAGACAATTTTATCACATTGAATCACAGTGGATTGAGAAATAAACCTATCACAGAATGACGGGTAGGATGAACATGTCCGGTGTGCTTTATCTTGCGTGACACAATGACAGAGACGGGTGATATGATGGCTTGCGTGGCTTGCGGGCATTACAGTTCGGCAGTAGAGCAGAAATATGACCAGTCATAATTTTTTTTAGAGTTGTTATAATGCAGGTCTATTTTACCATGTAAAAAGATACAAGCATTAGTAGCAAACAACAACAGTAGTTGATACACTTCAAATAAGTTAATGAGCCTCCTTACCATTTGTCCTTTCTGACCATTCATATGCCGGCCGGAGTCCTCGAGGGGCAAGTGGTCTGCATCCTGGTAGTAAAACATCAATGTTCTGGAGACAGAGTCCTTCTGCAACCAGTCACTAAACATCTTTATTTGGTCCGCCGTGTCTAGTATGTGCTCTTCCACTTGCGTTACATCCATCTGCAAGTGCTTGGCTACCTGTACATGTACACAAATGCTTACATAGCTCAAACACAACCAGTATAGCTGACATCGATTAATTAAACATGACACTAGCTGGCTAGCTAGCTGGCTCAGCCACTGTATACAACTACGGGTGGGTGGATATAGTCACATCACAAGGCTACACTGCACCGATGTCTACTAGGCAGATGTAGTGTCTCGATGTACGTACTTGGCACACATCGATGAGCTTCGATTGAACTAGCCGATCATACGGCACAAAGCGCGGCATTATGCCTGTTCCATTTCCAACAATGAGTTATTTTTTTCTTCATATAATAATAATAATTGAGAAAAACGTTCACCGTAAAAAACCATAATTTTTATTAATTATTTTGGGCTGATTTATTATTCAATCATAGGCATGTTGTTATTCCTGTAATTGTTAGTTAACTTAATTAATTATTAAATATCATTATCAATTATAACTATTCATCTATCTAATTACTTTACAAGCCATAAAGTCAATTTTTCTATCCAAAACGGCATTACATCAGAATAGTTTTGGTGCAAAATAATGGACATACAAGTTCTATAACATCAAAATTGCTTCGGAATGTCAAGCTGATAATATATTTGTATAGCAGCAGAGGGTTGTAAATGATTAACTTGATGAGCTTGTAAACATAGGTTGTTGTAGCCAATCAGAGGGCACCAATGTGCTTCCGACATCGGGCACAGACCAACATGTTGATTCGGCTCACGATTTAGCCCAACAATGTGCAGATGTATTAGCCACGCTCATGGTAGGGCCTTCTGATGGCAATCAACGGCCTGTGTAGCCAGTACCTTCCAACATGACCGCCTCTTCCAACGATTGACATTCAAACCACCGCATACTAGCAAAAGAGCTAAGGATGTGTAATATATTAAAGGGCTTAGGACGGGTTTTTCAAGACGCACTTTGTGTATAGAGTTGTTTTCTCATCAAGCATTGTAAAACTATTGAGAAAACTCACTTGCGGCAACAAAAGTGCAATAGCTATGCCGAGGTGTATGGAGGTCTATGACAACGCGTTCGACAGAAGGGACTATCTGCATTATGATATTATAGTATATTCCAGCAAGTAGTTTGTAGCATTTTTGTTACTTTTTCAGTTTAAAACTACTTTTGAAAAATCTCAATTATTATTATTTAGTTCGTTTTAATTTTTGTCTAGGAAAGATAGCCGGTATTTCAAATTTGATTATTATCGTTGTTGTAAAGAAACAACGTCGGAAAAACAATTTCGGCAATGTTTTTTTTCACCTAGTATTATTATGAAAGTATACCAATGTTATTGTTTGATTAATTTTTCACATGAAAATTATTATTTTGATAAAAAAAATTTCATTATTTCTTTTGATTTTGATGACAAACACTATCACGTGAACGCCAGTGTATACATAATAGCGAGCTTACCAAAGATAAAACAAATTGCTGACTTGAGAAAAACAGCTCCAAAAAAATTAAAATTTGTTGCAATATCAGTTTTTTTGCAATCAAAAGAGTCTCTGCACAAAACTAATATTTAGGACGCCCTATTTCTATGCGAACAAGCCAAATTTTTGAAAACTCGCATTATAGCTCTATATAACTTGGTGCGTCTTTGGGAAAAAAAGGCGTCTTGGCAAGAGCTGACTGTGTCTATAGGAATCGTCTTACTGGTGAGAGGGCAACTCCAGATAATTTTTCTGAACACATTTCAACCTCAGAAAGTTTAAATTAAATCAAATCCTCTTCAAATTAGGCGTCATAGGCCCTTTAAAGAGCTAGGGACATGTAATATATTAAAGAGCTAAGGACGTGTAATATATTAAACGGCTAAGGACATGTAGTTTTGATTAGAATTGATTTAAATTAAGTTTTCTTAGCTAAAAACGTTTTTCAAAATCTTATATGGAGTTGCCCTCTCGCTGCAGAGGCGATTCCGATTGACGCAATCAGTGCTGATTTAGACGGAATTTTTTCCAACGAACCCAATAAGTTATATAGAGCTATAAAGCAAGTGTTTAAAAGTTGGTTTTGTTTGTATACTAGGCCTCCCAAATGTTGACATTGCGCAAAGACTCTTGTGATTGCAAAAAAATTGCAACAAATTTTAACGTTTATGGTGCTGTTTTTCTCATGCCAGCAATTTTTTTCATTTTCGGTAAAGCCGTTATTATGTACGCACCAACCTTCACACAAGAGTGTTTTGAGATCATAACAAAAAGAACCTAATAGATATAACAGATTATTTTTATTGAAAAGTAACTTTCAGGTTTAAAATTAGTTAACCAATAAGATTAGTATGAGTTTATAATAATCTGAGATGAAAAAAAAACGTTGCCAAAATTATATTTCTGGCATTGCTTTTTTCGCAGCAGCAATAACTAAATCAGAAATATTTACTATTTTTATTGAGACAAAAACTGAAGAGCTCTAGATATTAATAATGAAGCTGTTTAGAAGTGAGATTGAAACTGAAATTTTAACAAAAAACGTTACAATTACTTAATCAAATGTACTATACAATATTATAATGGAGCTGCCACTCGCAGAAGATAGATAGCCCTTCCTGGAGTTATAGACCATACATTAAATAGCCTCAATGCCAAGCTTGGTATGGCGAGTTCTTAAAGCAGTTTTCATTTGTCTCAACATCGCAGTGGAATTACAGACAAACACATTTTTTTCACGTTGATATATTTAAATGACAACAACCAACTCTCAGCCACCCATAGGTCGACACCACCCATAGGTCGACACCACCCATAGGTCGACACCACCCATAGGTCGACACCACCCATAGGTCGACACCACCCATAGGTCGACACCACCCATAGGTCGACACCACCCATAGGTCGACACCACCCATAGGTCGACACCACCCATAGGTCGACACCACCCATAGGTCGACACCACCCATAGGTCGACACCACCCATAGGTCGACAATGGGTACAAGCTCCTTGAGCTGTAAGCAGGTTTTGTGTGCAACTAAAAAAACATCGCCTTACCAATCCAAGAATGCACCGATGTTGATCACCAAGCATTTTTTGACGTATCTCTCTCGCCTCTTTGGCTTTCATCTGTTTTTCTTTCATACTCTCCTGCAACGCCTGCATGCCTCCGGGAGGGAGACTTCTACGTGTGCGAGCAGCCATTGCCGCTGCTTCCACTTTGACAGCGGCTGCAAGATTGGACCATTTTGAATTCTGGTCACTTGAGTGTCTACCAAACTTTCCAAACATCTAAAATATAAAACCATTAATTACTATTAGACAACATACAAGAATTCAAACAATAACCCAACCAACACATGGAGTAACTAGTGTACTACTTATGCTTACAGGCATGCCGTTTTCTGTAGTTTCAACTGACTATAGTGGTGTGTCTATTCCGCAACCATGTCTATTCATAGAAAATATCCAGTCATTACTATTCAGCACCAAACCTTCACCTTTGGCTAAAATTGCAGACCATAGCCATAAAAAATTGTACGAGTATGCATACATGGGTGAAAGGTTGTGGGCAGAGATGGATGACGATGAGCTTCAACTTTATATCTCTATGATGACAATATTAGGTATAATGATAATAATAATCATTGATGATGAGTAATAGAAAACTTGCAAAAATTTGTTCAAGTTGGTCTAAAATATTTTAAAAATAGTTTCATTGTGTAGAGCAGGGATGGGCAATCTTTTAGCCTCGTGGACCAAATCAATCTCCTTCAAACTATTCCTGGGCCAAACACACAGTAAAGTCAACATTTAAAGATATTTTTGTTACATGAACTATTGCGGTAGCGACAAAGGCTGCATTGCAAATTTTGTATGTTATTATTATGTTACAGATCCCACAAAGATGTGTAAAAACATAGCAAGAAGTACTATAATAAAATACTATATCAAGTATGATATTTTAATAATCATCCACCCCACAACTCAAGATCATTTTCTAGTGAGATACTTGATGTTGAACTTCACCGAATAACTTCACAATGTCTGGAAGTGAGTTAATGCTGCTTGCTGCATGTACTATTCTTAATGAGCTACCAATGAATTGTGAAGGAGGATTCAGTAAGCTTGGAAGTTCACGCATTGAAATAGCAAAATTGTTGTGAAATGGTTAAAACTCAAAATCATTCCTAAAGGTGTGTAAGAATTTGTGGGCCATACTTTTTTGGCTAGTGGGCCACTGTTGGCCCCCGGGCCAGCGATGGTCCATGGGCCCGCGAGTTGCCCACCATCGCTGTAGAGTAATGTGTTCTAAATACAAAAATATCAAATTTGCCAATGTCAACACAATAATCAACTGTGAAAACAAGTTTTAAAAAATAATGAATGTCAACTAACTTTTTGTTAAAAAAAGTGCATTGTTTATATCCTAATTTCAAGCAGTTACTACAATGAAAAATACTGATGTTATTATTTTACAACAATTTTATTGCCGGGCCAAATGAAGTACACTTCAGTTGGCATCAGTCATTAAAACCAGCCATTTGTGCCTTTTTTGTCCATGTGCTTTTGCAAAATAAAACATTGTTATGTTATTACCTATAATAGTATATACATATTGCGATGGAAATGACTTGTACGCTTTCTTGTACGCTTGTAAATAGCGATCACTTTAGACCTAAAAGCACATACAGACACAGAAAGTGATTGAACTACACTGAGTAGCTCTGTGCACTGGTAAATCTGTAAAGTACGCTCATGTGATGTAGAAATTATTTTAACCACCTATTATTTACATCTATGTATTATTATATTTTATACAGCCAAGCTAATCTGTTTATATCAACCACTATTATGTCACAAAGAACTTGTTACATAACTGTATTATGTCTTAATCATGCTGGCTGAAGCTTCCTGCTACTGAAGAGCAGGAGAAGAGCTCACTCAGGACTTTCAAGCTAACAAAGACTACAAAACACTACTCTCTCTGGCTTTCTTGAGACCAACCATGAACAAACCTCAAGAAGAACTGGCACAATAATAACCAGGCGACCTTAGGAGTGCCGGTCTGTAAAATTCTACCACTCTGAACAGTCAGACACGCAGGTAGCCTGACAACAACAGTCAGACACTATATTGTGAAGGAAATGTGTCACGACCTAACAACAGGTCGACCCCATGAACACTATGTGAACTGCCGAACTACAGTGGAATACCGAACTGTTATGCTTACATATTATTTAACTACCGAACTATCTATGCTTGCTATTCTAACTTGCCGAATTATACTTATATCTATTTTATACCTATTCTTATATGTTTATACCATTGCACGAGACATTACTTTTTCACACATGTGCTTGTGCAGCCAACCATACTGTCAAGCACCACCTCGTTCTATGTCCTGTTGTTCTATTGGCTACTAAATAACCAATTACTTGTACCAGGCGTGACCTGCTTTGTCTTATTTATGTCAATCAATATTATATAACTTTTTGTGCTTAAATAGTCGTGTCATGTATCAAATAAATCAGAGTTACTGCCTACACTCTCACTTGCTTGTTTGGTCTAATAGCATAAGCGCACTTATGCTAAAGCACAGGTAGCTTAACAGAGATAACACAAGTAAGCACTTGCACTAATTACACTGGCGAAGGAACTTGCTAAGTTCAGCACTCATACAAATTAGTGGACAGAGGAATTGCACTGAAATCAGTCGACTAGCAACTAGAATAAACAGCCAATAGAAAGTGGTCAGTCGATCTCGACTCACACTGCACTTGACCTACGGGCAAGTGATATTGGAACAGTTATTCGAACGGCTAGGTCGACCTGCTACACCTACTCCTCGGGATAGGTGGAGAGCGAGTTGGAAAGGCGTACACTGCACTGTTGTGCTTACTCATTACTGTGGGCCGTTGTACAGGTGGTCGCTACCACTCCTGACAAGTAAATTCCTGTACAATAATATGACACTATATACAGTCAGACACTGTAGGCATTACTAAATCAGACAAGCATCATACATACATTCATCATGTGTGTCAGTAGTATTATAACCTGAGGTCAGGTACAGGTGCATTATGCTACCACAAATGGTGACTACCACCCTACCCAAAAATCCTCCTGTACAGTATTATTATAATGAATAATAATAATATATTATTATTATAAATTAATAATATAATAAATAAATACATAATAATAATACAGCAATCAATTGATTTAATAATAATAATAAATAATAATAATTATTATTATTATTTATTGTTGATCACAACAATAAAAAAAATAATAATAATGATTATTATTTATTTATTCAATATGAAATAAAACAATATTTCACTTTATTATTATTACTACTTCTTCTTCGTATTCAAGAGGAAAAAGAGGAAGGGCCAAGAAAAAAAAAGTATAAAAAAAGTCACAGTGTGTGTGTGTGTGTGTGTGGTGACAGCCAAGCCAATGCTAAACAACCACCAATGGAAAAAATAAACAGCAGGTGCATTTTATACTGCAGCTGTGAGTGCAAATGAGGCTCGTGTATATTAGTTGTAATCAGCGATGTGACGATAAAAAAGTGCAGAAAAATAATAATTATATTACCAACTAAAACAGGTTGTTACAGTTTACTTTCTTTGAAAGTAAAATCACGTGGCGCTTGGCAGCGCGTAAAACGTAACGTTATTGCTTGGAGCTCAACTTACTAATAACGGTGCAATGGGTTTTATGTTACGGCCCTTCCTTTTCAATATCTTACCGGATCGCGTGCAATCAATGATATCTAAAAAACAGTTTATGTCAAACTAACGCACATTAATTAGATGCCATGTCAAGATGGCCGAAGGTGAGTGATGTTAAAAATTACAAAAAGTAATACTACTGCTTTACTATTGTTATTTATTAGAATTTGGAGTGTTACTATTGTTATTTATTAGAATTTGGAGTGTTACTATTGTTATTTATTAGAATTTGGAGTGTTACTAACTATTGTTATTTCTTATTAGAATTTGGAGTGTGTTGTTACTACTACTACTACTATACTATAGCAAGAGCAAAAAAAACACTCAAAAATTTTTTACACTATTGAAAGTAGTATCAAATTAAAAAGGATTTTTGGGTGATTCTATTGATACCAAGTTTGTTGCCATAGCTAGTATTTATGGAATTTTTAATTATTTTTTAAAAAAATGTACTCTTAGCTAAAAAAAATATTGCATTCCTGTCTCGACCGCAAACCACAAAAATGTTCGTTTACGCGTAGCACGGTTCGCTGTATCCTATATAGATATATATAAACGCTTATTATTATATATATATATTACAACAATCTACTAACGGTAATAATAATGCACAAATAATTGTTATAAGCAGACTGTCAACTACTATCATTATTTATTAGCTAGTTTTTTGTTTCACATTTCTCCGACTAAAATTATTATTATGCACGGATAAGACAAGAAGAAAGAAAATGAAGAAAAACAATGGTGACTTTTGAATAAATCAATGATATTGTTTAAAATAAAAAAAATACTTGATATTGATTACTATAATAATCAATAATAATAATCAAATTCAAATATGGTTAGAAAAAGTGTAATTAACCAAACTGATTTTATTATAAACTACAAATGAAAACAAAACACATATAAGAAGTAGATGCTCAGAGTTAGTCGATCAGCCATGAACCCAGCAACTATCGTAATAACGTAGCCAGAGTTTCTTATTTTATATAATCATCAGAGGGGGAGTTCCGCCGCCCACACTGTGTTACTACATTGTGGTACAGAATATCACGCTGTAGCCTATTGACGATCGAAAATAAATTTTTGGTTGTTTTCTGAAAAAAAACTGTCAGAATGTAACCACCAGTTAACCAATTACCAAAAATAATATACCAACGCATAGAAAACATATTTTTGAATAACTTAATGACATTTATATTGCAGGATGGCATTTCAGGATTTGACAGATTTTTGATGAAGTTTTAGAAGTTCGAGCTCAAATAGCGACATTCACAGTGAATCTTGGATGTTTTCCTATTGGCCAAATTTACCGAAATATGATTTGCTACCTGGTGATGACCTTACTTTTGTAATAGGAGCCTTAGTTCAAAAAATATTTAAATTTTCCTGAAGAGGGTTGGTCAACCATGCGTTGGACATTTTCATATACTGAGGAATTTGACCGGTCACGTGGTACAATACGATACTTTTTGTCCTTGCTATATACTATTATTATTGTTGTTGTTATTTATTATTAGAATTTGGAGTGTTGCGCTTGCTCAAAGCTTGAAATTCACGAAGTTCGTTACTACTATCTATAGATTACTAACTAACTCTTCAAGTTCTTACACTGAATTTCTATGTTGTTATCGTTATTATGGAATAGCACTTCTTCTAGCTGATTATTTATTATTATAATAATAACTTTAACTCTTTAATTTTCGTCTGCTTTATGCCTGACTGATCTGTGAATCTCATGTGCTTTTGAAAAAATTCATCAAACTTTGAAAATATTTTAAAATTCAACTATTGGTGTTACAGAGTTAAAAAGAAAACCATCAGACTCAACAATACCTATTCTATAGGTAGATTTTTAAATAAAGGCAATTTTGTACTTGTGAACAGGTAAAAATATTTTTTATTTGACACTACTTTTTTCAAATTTCTTAAAATTGACATTTTTGCTTTGAAAAAACATCAAAAGTAAAGCTCTAAACAAAAAACTGAGGCGACAGATAGAAAGAAAATTCAATTCTGATGCATGTAGGTAATTTTGAAGAATTAATGGGCCACCACATTAGCCATAACACGTCAATCAAAGTTGGCCTTGTTTTTGCGAAAATCCCGGAAATTTTTTCAAAGAATAATATTAATTTTTTTTTTTCTATTCAAGCTAGCACCTGACTTTTTACATCACTGAATAGAGAATTTCAAGCGCTATCTTCTGATATAAAGAACCATAATAATAAACACTTTCAAAAAAAAAATAAAAAATAATAAAAAATTACTAGTCAACAATATCGTCGTCATCCAAATAATTAATTTCTAGCATACTACCTGTCATTTCCACTTCTAAACAAATTCAGCATGCCTAAATAAATATAATCTAACCATTTATCAGAACAAATCTCATCCGTGGAGGTTCTCTGCAAAAAATATTATTTCAAACTATCTCAGCAAAAAAACTTATTCCTTGCCCGACAAGGATCGTGGTGCGGTTGACAGGAAATCGCTTCTGTTTAGACTGACATAAGTCCTTCAAATAACTATCTAAAAATAGAGTAGATTCTGCTCTACACGATGGTGTAAAAATTATTATTGTAGGTCTACTAGAACCAATAGAAATCTTGTCCGAAATTTGCTGCGAGATTTGTTGTCAGGGAGTAATGAGAAAGGACAACTCCCGCGATATATCTGGTCAACGAGTCAATAATAATAATAAAAAATTTGTTTTAAAAAAATTATTAATATTGTACAGGAATTTGTGTTTGGGTGGTAGCCACCTGTACACACTCCCGAAGTGCTCTGCTTCTGCCCAAGTCTACTCACAATAATCTGCTGTTATTGTTCGTATCGTCTGGAGAGCCTTTATTGGTTTGTGCAATTATGGGTGCGGCCGAATCTGGCGTGTATGCTTGCTGGCTGTGGACAATAATTATGCTTTAATTATTGGCTGCATCTGAACCTTCCCAAGGTTCGACAATATTCAATGCCGTGATTATTATCTAGTTTAAAGTTTGTTTCGAACTTTGCTGCCCACAATAATAATTCTCATTCTGCAGGAATTATTGTTTAGTTTATAGTTTGTTGCGAACTTTTGGCTACCGACAATAATGGTGCGGTAATTGCTATTTGTCTAATTCGACTCAGTCGAGGTCGACAACAATTACGCTGAATTATTGTTTGTGTTAGTTTGTGTTCGAACTCCTCAGTGTGGGTCGAACTAATAGGGCACCAGGTGCTTTGCGTCGTACACCTCGAGTCGAGGGAATACGCAGTAAGAAAGCGAACTATCTTACTTTCCGTCAAGCCTCGTGCTTGCTACTAGTTGACCAGCGCTTGTAGTTATGTTGCTCCTAGCTGTGCTCAGTGCTGCATCTTGAGAGTAAGAATCTTCTGAGAGTCAGGCTAACTCTGAACTTTATTGTACTGACACGAGTTTAAATACAGGGTAGGCGGGTACAATTTACAAACCACACCTAAGTAAAAATATTGGTACAAGCCACGTCTTGCCCTTACAACAGCACCCAATTGCAATAATTAAAAACGTGGAAAAACTATAACATGTGATAAATAATTATTTGGTGTGTAAGATAGAACGCACTGAAATAGATTCTAGTATCGTGGATACATACAAACAATAGAACCATGCACAGACATATACCATGCGTAGTGAGTAGATATTGAGATGCAAACGTAGACATGTTGTAGACAGTGAGTTACCAGCTTAATTCTTATACAAAGGAATACGGACAATGAGATATAGGCTCAATCGATAATTGCGAGATAATAATGTCTTACTGAGTAAATGTTAATAATAAAAATAGGGAGATTATTGGCGTCCCTCACAATATATATAAGTAATAATGATTATAATGATAACAAAAAATAACGATCATAAATAATGGATTTTATTTAATTAATTAAATAAATAAATGATAACTACTAACTATTATTAGCAGTAGTAGACATTTTAAAAGTTAATAAAAAAAGAGGTCTGGTAGTAGTAGTAGTGTATGTATGTTTCATTAATATAATTATTGTCTTAGACTTATAAGTAACAGTTAGTGGTGGTTGATGGGGAAGAGTCTGCAACTTCCGATATTCTTTCTGGTTTTCCTCAGGGATCAGTGTTAGGTCCTTTGCTTTTTCTCGTGTATGTGAATGATCTTTCAACAGTCTCTTCAGAATGTCGCTTGTTCGCAGATGATGCACTGGTTTATAATATCAGAGAAAATAGTGATTTACTACTGCAGAATGACCTAGTTAATCTGACCTCATGGTCGCAAAAGTGGCAACTGATATTCAAGCCAAAAAGATGCTCGTTTCTCTCCATTGGACAGCCAAACTCACAAACTGAATATTTTCTTTAGCTATTATTATGTCTTGTACTACTGCTTTTACTATCTCTACTTTTAATAATACCACCACCACTACTAGTTCTTTTACTAGTACTAACAGTGACGGATCTAGAGAAATATTGAGGTGGTGCTTTTTAGAAAATTTATGTGGAGGCGGTGCGGGGGAGGAATGGGTGCAGGGCTCCCCTCCCCTTTATAAGCCCCGCCGTGGTGGAAAAATTTAAAAACAGAGTATCTCAGATGCTCAGAAATGGAATTTCAGGTGAAAATATATGACATATGCAAAAAACCAAGTAGGTAGCATTAAATTGCTCAACACTAAGTTAAAAATGGAACTGGTAGTTTTAACAAGTGTGTATTTATTTCACATGCATTTGTGTTCGTGAATAAAGAATAGTATTATTGATAATAATAGAAGTGTGAACATTAATTTATATAGTTTAGTTGCTGTCAGACTCAGTATTAGCAGTGATTATAGATAGCGACAGTAACTACTACGCATTAATGTATTTCAAAAATTGAATGACTATTTATTATCAAATAAATTTTTATTAGTTATAATAACGAATAAATAAATAATAATTATTCAACTTATATATGTCTCATCATCACCCTTAAAAAATAACAAATAACCGCTTCACTAACTATTATTATTTTATTATCACCGTCATTGTTTTTGATTAATGTTATCAAAATCAACTAATAAGTATAATTCAAAATAACAGTCAAACTAACAATTACAATAATAATGGTAATCAATAATAATAAAAAACCATTATTAAATTTATTATGTTTATAAACTATTATCATTATTAAAAATTGTTATTAACTATATTATTTAAATTACTATTGCATGCATACTCTTGAGTCATTAATTATATTGTTATAATGATTATTATTTATCATTTGTGTTATTATTGATTATTCAATAAATTTAATGATAATAAATAATGTGTATTTATGATAATTACAACTAGCTAATGAAGAGTAATTATTATCGTAATAAATATTATTATCAACTGATTATGAATTAGAGGAGAATAGTTATGACAATTATTAGTATTATTTATAACAATAATTGTTATAGTTATTATCATTGTTATTACAATTATTATTATCCGTAATGACAATTATCAGTAAATATTGTAACAACAGCAATTAATAAATAACTAAATTAATAATTTTCTTCTTTCAACCCAGTCCAGTCAGTAACCAATCAATTGACTACAGCAATAACAATAATAACTAATAATAATAGTTATTATAATAACAATAATAAATAATAGTCATTATTCTTCAACACTAGCTGGTTGTCCAGTAAATTTATAATAATGAGAATACAAGCTTTGAGAACAAACATGAAAACTAACGTTTTCTTTTCAAACAACTCTAATCATGTTGTCTATACCTCATTTATTATTTATTTTTATGGCCTGTTAAACCTCATAAAAGTCCTCGACCGAGCATTGCTCGTGATTTGGGCCATGTGACCAAAAGTCCTTTCACGAGCAATGGCCGTGATTTATTTTGTCCGGTTTTCGGAACTGATTGCAGAAGTTTGTGTAGACTGATATGAATAATTTTTATACCATCGTATAGAGCAGACAATTCCCTATTTTCTGGTCTTTGTTTGAAGACTGTACGACGTTCTAAACAGAAACAGTTCCAAATATCCTTAACCCATCACTTCCTGTTTTAAATTTCGGATTTTTTTTGATAATGATTGGCAATTTTTTTTTGGAAAGGAGCAAGCACATTGTTTTCTTCTTCTGATTTAGTTAGTTTATTAATATCTTAGCTTGTTTGAGCTCTCTGATAATGGAATTGAAGGTTAGTAAGCTAGTAATTAATTATTTAGATACGGCATTGATAATAAATAATTAATTGTAATATTTTTTTATTATTTTTGTGAAGTTGTTGACTGATGTTGTTCTTTACATCAAAATGTAGCTCTAAATGTTTCTAGTGTACCGGAAAAACTACGAACTCCACCTGCAATAACAAACAATATTTAACAGTTCTATTTATCACATTTATTCAGTCACATGTTGCGATCGATGCATAGCCTCGATGCCACTCACTATTATTATTATATTTTATGTTACAATTCTATTGCCTTTTTCTAACGAGGTTAGATTGTTTAGGCACCGCCTCCTTTGTATAAATTGGCCAACAGAGCTCCTCACAAGGCAGTGTACCTGGGGAGACTCACTGTATATTTTCTTTATGAAATATAAACAGCACACACACTCAATCAAGCTTATAACTTGATACTCTGACAGACCAGCATACTACTACGCGATAACAGCTCGAACGACCTCTAGGTCCTGACAGCATTCAGTGTTATCTAGTGAACGCCGACGACGACAAGCCTGTTCGGCAGACGATAGCCAAAGTGCTCCTCCTCCAGCAGTTATGCTGACGGGTGGACACTCATAGGCTCTCTGACCAGCAGATTGTCGGGATCGACAGACAGCTCTCTTGCCTAGAGGTAGTGTAGGTGGCTACCGGAATAACTAAGTGTTAGTTATAACAAAACCCTGCACACTAGTTCATTGGTGCACCAATGAGGGCTTTATTTTTGCCTGCAATAAAAATAATAATTATTTTTAGAAAAAAAATTTTCCGAAATTTTCGGTCATTGGTGCAACAAGTGTCCAATTGTTGTTGCAGTGTTCTAACACTTTTCTTGCACATTTTTGCTTCAAATTTGGCTAGTCTGATCAAAATTTTGTCCTCTTTTCAGCTGTGCTATCAGTTTTACGTTTAGTGTGTTATATTTTTTTGTAACTAGTTGACCTGTTGAGGTCATTACTAAAAAATGGTCTCCGAACTAAAAAAATAATAAAATAGTTTAGACTGGTGGAATCAATATGATATTAATTCTCCTAAGAGAAAAGAGAATGCTGATTCTTATGAGCATAAAGTTGTTACCATATCATTTATAGATGAATTTTAATAAAATTTCGAAAATTGAACTTTTTCTGCAAAAAGCGGTCGAAGCCTGTGGTAATTTATTTGTCGAAGCGGTTGAAATTCAAAGAGTCTAATTAAGAGTAAGTTGTATCTTTGCTCCAAGACATTTTATTTTTGTTCAAGACTGCATTCAACACAACCGGAGTAACACTGATTCCACTATTATCAATTTTTACTATAACCTTAGATTTAGGTTACATTGTGGGGAGTACACACATTTAAGCTCGATGTTCATTGAAACATAGACCTGGTTGCTAGCATAGAACTATCCCCTGACATAGTTCTATGGTTGCTGGGGTGCCTGTTTCTGAATTCGGAACAATTTTTTTTCATTTTATTATATTAATCTTTGCAATGTATATACTGTTGCCATGATGTGATGAGTTGTGGATTACATCTCAAACTGAAGATAAAATTATATGTTGGGCAATCATCCATTCTATTACACAAATTGATAACTGTGTGTTCCTTTTGAAAAAGAAGATTGATAAGAGCTTATTTTCTATAATTTTTTGCTTAGCAACTGAAGGTTGTGAGTTCGCACCCTCCACCCCACCCCAGATCTGCCACTGACTAATCTTACACCTTTAATACCGGTATCACTCTGACTACTATTACGACCACTGCCACTACTGTCATCACCATCACTACTATTACAGTAGTATAATTTTTCTCTGATCAATGCTTACCAGAGTGATCACACTTGGCTAAAGTGTTGTTAGTCTATACAAGCAATGTTGTGCTGGAATAAATAAAAAGTTTTTGTAGCTAATTATTTAGTTTGTCATTTTGTGATGCCTATATTTTAGAACACAGTGATATTTGCCGAGTATGTCGCAGTGAAGGTACAACAGACAAGCCACTGTTCTATCCATGCGTCTGTACCGGCAGTATCAAGTACATCCACCAAGATTGGTACGCATTTCACTCATGCGTATAACAACAATTATCAGTGCTCTAATTAAAGCCTGGTTCCCAATTGAATCTTGTCAATCTTAGGGAATCTTAGCAATCTTAGGGCTCTAAGAATCTAATCTTAACAATCTTGGCACTGATCTTAGTATAGTGCACAATTGTAGAAATCTGCCAAGATTTTCCATCTTGGGTGAAATCTTAGCAACTACGATCCGGTAAGATCCGTAGTTCCCAATTGTTTAATTTATATTTATGCCTTGACCTACTAGTTGATAGTAGCCAATCAAAATCAATCAATCCCATAATTATTTATGATAATTACTTTTATTATATATATTTCGTTATTTTGATTATTTATTATTATTATTAATATATCTATACATTTATGTATTTATTATAACAATAATTTTTCATTGATTAATTTGAGTTTTATTATAATAATAAATAATTATATATATTATTATAATAAAAATATTGTTATCAATGAAATAATAATATAATTTGACTGCTTCAAAATATTATTAATTATTATTTATAATTATAACAACAATTATAATAATAATGATTAAAAATAATAGTAGTGAAGTGAGGGAAAATCCATTTATTATTAATTATAATAATTATAATAGTGGTAGTAATAATTTGTAGGTCAAGTTAATCAGATCGTAGGATATCGCAAGACTAGGTTCCCAAAAAATAATAGCCACGATCTTAGTCAGATCTTAGTCGTGGCTGTCGTGAAAGTTTGGCAGTGCCAAACTCCTACGATATAGATCGCAGGGGCACACGACTCTTACGACTCCCAAGATAATGCAAGATTGACAAGTGCACAATTGTAGGAGTCGCAAGACTCCAAAAATCGTACGATATTTGCTCAATTGGGAACCAGGCTTTACTAATTAATTATAGCTTCAGCTGCTTTAACATTGTTGGTCATTTGCAGTTTGGTGCAATGGCTCAAATACAGCAAAAAAGAGTTCTGCGAGTTGTGCAAACACAAATTTTCGTTCACTCCAAGTAAGTATCTATCTATTTGATTTTGTTGTAAGTTGAGTTACTCTCTTTGCTAGCACTTTGTGCAGGTCCGAGTCCAATAGAAAGCGTCTGGCCAGCTGTGTCCAACACATTCTATATAAGGCTCATTGCTGGTGGCGATGAAGTCTGCTGGCGGCTATATGTTAACAAGGGACGGAGAAGTTTTTTAGATTATTTTTCATATTAATCACCAGTAAAACAAAAAAGTATTCCTGGTGTCAGATTGCTTGTGGTTTGAGCTTGTAAAGGAGCCCATAAATTATTGAATGAGATAAAAATTATTTATTAAAACTGGATAACAACTTTAACCATTTCCTCCACATAACAGTATTTGGTATGTGTTTAGCAGCTTTATACATGTTATAAGTATTTTTTTGTTATTATCTATGATCTCAATTGATTAATAGTAATATTTATATATAGAATTCAGAAGCAATACTCACTCAAAGGCATGCTCACTCTGATAATTATTATTTATGATGTAGACAATTAATTCACTTGAGCAGTTTACTCGACCAACAACTCTGAACTTTTATGATATTTCTCCTCAATCAATAATAATCAGTGTCATTTATTATTTGTAATTGGTGAATGTCTTTTGTGAAATTTATGCTGACTAACTAATATTTCTTTTTCCCATTTGTTGTATTCTCTAGTTGGGCTGTATTAAAATGCAGTTTACTATCATTTAGGATATAAACGCCATTGAAGTGCTGTTGACAGCCACGTGATTTAGAGCCCCGTTTCACCTTCTATAGACGCATGCTCAAACAAGGAGTTGTCAAACCAGTTAGGGTTTTGAGAAGATAAACCTTCAAAGAATCAAAATGAACAATAAAAAGGGGAAAACTTGGTACAATGTTGCTATCCTAGGGTGGCAATCTCTGCCTCCAACAATGAAATTATATAGTGGGATGTGGAATTTTCGCGGCAACTGCGATAAGAAAATATGCCATTGGCCGCACTCTTTACATATATACCACTCTGGTGTAGGTCTGTTTGTATGAACTTTTCTCACTTTGGCTGGTTGATTCGTTCTGTGCTAACCTTTTTCCTCGTTTAGTCTACGCTGCAGATATGCCCCAGCGGCTCCCTCTTTATGACATCGCAGGTGGTCTCGTCAAGAGTGTAGCCAAAGCGTTGAAGTATTGGTTCCATTATACACTGGTTGCGATAGCTTGGCTTGGAGTTGTTCCCCTTACGGCTTGTAAGTATAGGCTTGTGTTTACACGCTTAAGTTGTGTTTGTTTGAGTTGGTTGCTATCTACTTGCTGTCTACTTGCGGTTGAGGTTTTTTGATGCCCATGTTGCAGGTAGAATATGTCGATGCCTATTCACTGGGTCAGTGAGCTCGTTGCTTACTCTGCCTCTAGATATGTTGTCTACGTAAGTGTACCAGCTCAAATTAGTCAGTTCTTGCCTGGTCATACACAAAGAATCAGTCTCTTCTCTTGTTATGTTTTTATATATTATTTGCTATCATTTTAGGGAAAACATTGCCACAGACGCTTTGCATGGCACTTTTGTCGTGTTTTGCTCCCTTTGCGTCTTTATAAGCCTTGTGTGGCTCAGGGAGCAGCTGGTACATGGTGGTATCCCTGTATGGCTTCAGAACAATGTTCCAGTTAACCAAGCCAACCCAATTGACCCAGCCAACCCTGTAAACCCAGCCAACCCAGTCGACCCAGCACAGGTACCTTGAGAACTATTGCTCATGCTTTATTAGCTTCCCTCTTGTCTCTTTGTTTTAGCCTCTATTACCAACATTATCTCAATTTAGAATGCGCCTGCTGCTGCCGCCCCAAATGCACCAGAGGCAGGAGTGGCAGAGGAGAATGGGGACATGGTTGATGAGTGGATAGATATTGACGAAGATGAAGTGGATGACGAAGTAGAAGATGAACAAGGTGATCTAGCAGCTGAAGAGGCTGCTCCTGTCGAGAACCAAGGTGCTATTTTATATGTACAGCATTAGTTGAGCTCGACAGCTAACAATCACCTGACCCTTTGCCCGGCTAGTTGACCTTTAGTCTTATATGTGTTGTAGGCAATTGGAATCCCATTGGTTGGGATCGGGCACCCGAAGAGCTTACATGGGAGAGGTTACTAGGGCTGGATGGTTCTCTTGTGTTTTTGGAACATGTGTTCTGGGTCATTTCTCTCAACACACTCTTTGTTCTCATATTTGGTAATGTCTGATTGCTATGTAATGTATATAAGTGAGGTGATACGCAGTCCACCGAGACATATAATAGATATAAGTGAGCTAATAAATAGTTTATTATAGCCAAGTAATATATATAAGTGAGTTGATACGTACAGTTGGTTATAGTTATGTGATATATATAAGTAAGTTGATACATACAGTTGGTTATAGTTATGTGATATATATAAGTAAGTTGATACATACAGTTGGTTATAGCTATGTAATATATATAAGTAAGTTGATACATACAGTTGGTTATAGTTATGTGATATATATAAGTAAGTTGATACATACAGTTGGTTATAGTTATGTGATAATATAAGTAAGTTGATACATACAGTTGGTTATAGTTATGTGATATAAGTAAGTTGATACATACAGTTGGTTATAGTTATGTGATATATATAAGTAAGTTGATACATACAGTTGGTTATAGTTATGTGATATATATAAGTAAGTTGATACATACAGTTGGTTATAGTTATGTGATATATATAAGTAAGTTGATACATACAGTTGGTTATAGTTATGTGATATATATTTAAGTAAGTTGATACGTACAGTTGGTTATAGCTATGTGATATATATAAGTAAGTTGATACATACAGTTGGTTATAGCTATGTGATATATATAAGTAAGTTGATACGTACAGTTGGTTATAGTTATGTGATATATATATAAGTAAGTTGATACGTACAGTTGGTTGTAGCTATGTGATATATATAAGTAAGTTGATACATACAGTTGGTTATAGCTATGTGATATATATAAGTAAGTTGATACATACAGTTGGTTATAGTTATGTGATATATATAAGTAAGTTGATACATACAGTTGGTTATAGCTATGTGATATATATAAGTAAGTTTATACATACAGTTGGTTATAGTTATGTAATATATATAAGTAAGTTGATACATACAGTTGGTTATAGTTATGTGATATATATAAGTAAGTTGATACGTACAGTTGGTTATAGTTATGTGATATATATAAGTAAGTTGATACATACAGTTGGTTATAGTTATGTGATATATATAAGTAAGTTGATACGTACAGTTGGTTATAGTTATGTGATATATATAAGTAAGTTGATACATACAGTTGGTTATAGTTATGTGATATATATAAGTAAGTTGATACGTACAGTTGGTTATAGTTATGTGATATATATAAGTAAGTTGATACTTACAGTTGGTTATAGTTATGTGATATAGTTATGTGATATATATAAGTAAGTTGATACGTACAGTTGGTTATAGTTATGTAATGTGTGATGCGTTGCAGCATTCTGTCCTTACCATATTGGACAGTGGACAATTAATGGCTTGCGGATGACACAGTTAGCTGAAGCTAGCAGATTTGAGGGAGTTTTAACTACTATGATAGGATATATAGTGGTTGCTATATGTCTGGTTGTGCTGCACACAATCCTAGCCCTTGCCAGGCTGCAGAAGTAAGTCATCACTCTTTGATTGCGTTACAACTTTGTTCATTAGGCACCTTTACATTGCTACCAACCTCATGTCTAACTTCAAATCTATACAGATGCTTTCAATAATGTAACATGATTATATTGACATACAGGATACGCATGGCAGTCGGCCTGTGTTACGTTGTTGTCAAGGTTACCATTCTCATTGTGGGAGAAATCGGTTTGTTTCCACTCATTTCTGGCTGGTGGTTGGACATTTGTAGCCTGGTAAGTTGCTCCTAGATTAATATTATGACATGTTGTAGGTGGTATAATAAGTTGTTGCCTCAGGCATTAATGAGCCTTCAATAATGTAGGATAGCTCATTGAAACTAACCATCCTTTGCATGATAACTTGATGGAACATACGGGTACCCTAGCATGGCCATCTCTTCAGTATATCGCTAAGTTTGCATGTGCATATTATGGGATGTGAAGCCGTATTCACAGAGCACTGAGCACATTGCTATAAGGGTATTGCGAGATTGTGAAGTGGCGCGTGGGTATTGCGAGATTGTGAAGTGACGCGTGGGTATTGCGAGATTGTGAAGTGCATCGTGGGTATTGCGAGATTGTGAAGTGACGCGTGGGTATTGCGGGATTGTGAAGTGACGCGTGGGTATTGCGAGATTGTGAAGTGACGCGTGGGTATTGCGAGATTGTGAAGTGACGCGTGGATATTGCGGGATTGTGAAGTGACGCGTGGGTATTGCGGGATTGTGAAGTGACGCGTGGGTATTGCGGGATTGTGAAGTGACGCGTGGGTATTGCGAGATTGTGAAGTGACGCGTGGGTATTGCAGGATTGTGAAGTGAAGCGTGGGTAAATGATCTTTTCAAGCTCTGTTAGTTTCCATGCGCTAGTTATTTAATTATTATAATTCAGGCGAGCTAGTAAATGACATGACAGACCATAAAAAGTTATTATTTATCGACACACGCCACTCTTATTTTATTGTTAACATATTGTATTGTACTATGCAAAACAATTTTTTGTTTTAACTATTAAAAAATAAATATTTGTTATCTGAGAAAAAAGTTAATTTCAAAAAGCTTTTACAATGGGGTTGTGACATTAAGAGTTATCTCTTTTTGAACTTTCTACATCCAACCGGAAGTTACCGTCGTTCGTAGTATAAAATATAGTTACTTCATGCAGACTCGTGACAGTTTTTTCTTGATAGCTTCCACGCTGTCAATCGTATACTATAATGACATGTCCCTAAAAACACTTTAGACTATTTTTAAAGACAGCAACATCAAATCTACCTGCAGCAACAAAGATTTATATTTTTTTTACAGTTTTTCAATTATTATTTATTACAGTTGTTATCCACGGAACTCCGGGACTTGCCACAAAAAATAACAGAGACGATGCATCCTGTAATAAAAACTATTCGTAGCAATATCCGGTTGCTTGCAAAAAGTTCAATATCACAAACCCAATTCATTGAAACTGAGCGAAAAAGCTAGGTTATTACTAACACATTTAGTAACGGGCGCATCGTCTCCCTTCCCTTTTTCGGCAAGCCTCTGATGCCCTGTTATCATGATTCTAACTATCTTTTATATAGTTATTATTGAAATTTTTTTTTTTATTTATTATAATCATTTATGATTATGATTCTACTGTTCATGGTGGCAATTGTAATTATTAAGGTTATTATTGAATTGTTATTACGATAATAATAATTATTAATGTGATGCTTCTTATAATTTTATAATAATAAATAATAATTATAGTAGTAACAACTTATATTATTATTATTATTTATAGTTATTATATTAATAAATCAGTTATGATACAAAAATGAATAATTGATTTTATTATTATAAAAAATTATCACCACATCAAAATTCTTATTGTCATTTATAATAATAGTTTCATAGAGGTGTAGATAGATGCTAATGATTAATTACTTGTATTATTATTATTTCCCCCACGGATAATACCAGACAATCCATTTACACATGAACGTTGCGTTAAATAAATTAATTATCGTTGGTGTCTTATCGTATTTATTAACTACTGTACCAATGATCGTATATAATCGCTGACCACTTGTTCAATTATATCAATCGCATTGCAATAGCCTGTTTATTCCAATTGAAACATCATAATTCCATGTTTGTGTATTGTACTCTATATAAAACTTTTAACAACTTCCGGTGTGATGTGCATAGCGCCCCCTATAAGGGGGGGGGTAACCCCAGTCACAACCCCATTATCAATCACTGCTAGTATGTTATATATAATGTTGTCATTACATAGACATAGTTAAATATTTGTATGCTGTATACAATGTTGTAGCCGATGTTTAATGCTACCCTTAGCCTTCGAGTAGAGAGCTTTAAGCAAGCGCCCGGTACCACCATGTTTGTACACTGGCTCATTGGAATGGTGTATGTCTTCTACTTTGCCTCCTTCATATTTCTTCTGAGGGAGATATTCAGGCCAGGATCTCTCTGGTTTCTACGTAATGTTAACGACCCTGAGTTCAACCCCATACATGAGGTGTGCATGTACATGTTCTATCTTTGCATATATGTAGCATGTCTTGTATATATAGCATGTCTTATATGCATATATTACATGTCGTACTTGCATATATAGCATGTCTTATATGTATACATTACATGTCATACTTGCATATAGCATGTCTTATATGTATACATTACATGTCATACTTGCATATATAGCATGTCTTATATGTATACATCATATGTCGTACTTGCATATAGCATGTCTTATATGTATACATTACATGTCATACTTGCATATATCACATATCTTATATGTATACATTACATGTCATACTTGCATATATTACATGTCGTACTTGCATATATAGCATGTCTTATATGTATACATTACATGTCATACTTGCATATATTACATGTCATACTTGCATATATAGCATGTCTTATATGTATACTTTACATGCACATGTAATATCTGTATTGCTGGTTTCTCTGCAGATGGTGCACATAAACGTTTACAGACACACACGTAGATTCGTCCTCTCTCTCCTCATATTTGGCTTCACAGTAATGATCATGCTGTGGTTGCCCATCAGATTTATCAAGGTTATTTTCAAAGGATTTCTGCCTTATCATGTAGCCCTTTCCAAGTAAGTATTATTGTTATTTATGGCAAAATTTATATCTGTATCTATGATTGATATCACATGTCCATGGCTGGTACCACATGTCTATGGTTGGTATCACATGTCTATGGTTGGTATCACATGTCTATGGTTGGTATCACATGTCTATTGTTGGTACCATGTGTCTATGGTTGGTACCATGTGTCTATGGTTGGTATCACGTGTCTATTGTTGGTACCATGTGTCTATGGTTGGTATCACATGTCTATGGTTGGTACCATGTGTCTATGGTTGGTATCACATGTCTATGGTTGCTATCACATGTCTATGGTTGGTATCACATGTCTATGGTTGGTATCATGTGTCCATGAGTGGTACCACAAATCTATGGTTGGTATCATGTGTTCATGCGCGGTACCACATATCTATAGTCCGTATCATGTGTCCATGAGTGGTACCACATATCTATGGTTTTATCATGTGTCTATGGTTGGTATCACATATCTATAGTCCGTATCATGTGTCCATGAGTGGTACCACAAATCTATGGTTGGTATCATGTGTTCATGAGTGGTACCACATATCTATGGTTGGTATCATGTGTTCATGCGCGGTACCACATATCTATGGTTGGTATCATGTGTCCATGAGTGGTACCACATATCTATAGTCCGTATCATGTGTCCATGAGTGGTACCACATATCTATAGTCCGGATCATGTGTCCATGCGCGGTACCAAATGCTTATGATTATTTGGTTGTAGTGATGCTCCAATAAGTGAACTATCTCTAGAACTATTACTACTGCAAGTGGTGCTGCCATCACTGCTAGATCAGGGGCACACCAGAACGTGGCTGAAGAATCTAATCACGTATTGGGCTGCTGCTGTCGCATGGCTACTAGATCTCAAGTCTTTTCTCCTAGGTACAGAGGATCTCTCTAGCAGGGTATGTGTCTGTCTACTGTATATATGTATGTATACACACATATATGTATATATATATCTAGCAGGGTATGTGTCTGTCTACTGTATATATGTATGTATACATACATATATGTATGTATACACACATATATGTATATATATATATCTAGCAGGTATGTGTTTGTCTACTGTATATATGTATGTATACACACATATATGTATATATATATCTAGCAGGGTACGTGTTTGTCTACTGTATATATGTATGTATACACACATATATGTATATATGTATCTAGCAGGGTATGTGTTTGTCTACTGTATATATGTATGTATACACACATATATGTATATATATATCTAGCAGGGTATGTGTTTGTCTACTGTATTTATGTATGTATACACACATATATGTATGTATATATATATCTAGCAGGGTATGTGTTTGTCTACTGTATTTATGTATGTATACACACATATATGTATGTATATATATATCTTGCAGGGTATGTGTTTGTCTACTGTATGTTCATGTACATATATACCTCTATCGAAGTATGGGTCTTTTCTACTGTATGTACATAATATATGTATGTGTATGTTTTTATTTATGTATGTCTAGGTATTTGTATATATGTATGTATATATGTATGTATATATGTATGTATATATGTATGCGCGTGTTGATATTTGTATTTATTTGAAGTGTCTGAGCTTTGCATATTATATAAATTATATAATATGCCATGTGTCTGTATGGTGAAACTGTTTGGTACATACATGTATATACCTCATTTGTTACATAGTTCAGATATTGCTGACACTTTCAATCTCGTAGCCTAAGGAGCGTGTCGTTGGAGATGGTAATGACCCCGTCAGGTGGGGCAATCTTAATGCTGGAGCCGCGGAGCCAGTAGGAGCTGTAGGAGAAGCCCACCAGGCATTGCTTAATGTTCAGGGTCCCTCAGGATTTCAGCCCTATTACAGGCCGCCTTACTTTCATCTCAGGGTTAGTGTATACTTTTATCTCTGTGTTAGTTTATACTTTCATCTCAGGGTTAGTTTATACTTTTATCTCTGGGTTAGTTTATACTTTTATCTCTGGGTTAGTTTATACTTTTATCTCTGGGTTAGTGTATACTTTTATCTCTGGGTTTGTGTACTTTTATCTCTGGGTTAGTGTATACTTCAACTCTGGGTTAGCTTTTACTGTACACTCTATTAGTGTATATTTTCTACACTTTATTAGTGTATTTTCTCTACACTCTAGTGTATATTCTCTACACTCTAGTGTATATTCTCTACACTCTAATGTATATTCTCTACACTTCTACACTTTAGTGTATATTCTCTATACTCTAGTGTATATTTTCTACACTTTATTAGTGTATTTTCTCTACACTCTAGTGTATATTCTCTATACTCTAATATGCCAACACTCAAGTATGCTTTGCTCCACTGTATTCACATGTAATAATGTTTGTTATGCTGGTAAAGAATGTTATGAATTTGTGACTTGTGACCAGCTAGTATCATGGCTACGAGGGCAGTTGATTGGAGTTGCATAGGGGACTTTGTAGCATTGCAGGCCATACCTCATTGTTCCTCTCTCACCTCCTACTTCATCATCAGCAACGAGCAGTATATTTGGTACTACAGGACTGTTCACAGGCCCTTTTGGGATCTGTTCGGTCGGCACATCAACGTCTACTTCTCTATACTACACACTTCTATCGGTTATGCCTCCTACCTAGTCCTTCAATCTACATCTAGCTGGCTCAGTCCTCCAATACCGCTTGCCCTCTGCGCAGTCCAGGTGATAGCTGACTTGCTTTGGAGGCCCATATTCTTTAACCAGAAGAATTGGCAGCGGGCGTTACACCACAGTGTTCTCTGCACCACCCTCTCAGCTGCTGTCAACTCCCTGTATAGCATATGCAATAAAGGGGCTGGCTACCTCTTCTTCCCCTACACTCTGTGGTGGTGTTACCTCACCTCTGTTGTTTGGTATGTCAGTCTGATCAATGATCCACCCGAGCCATGGCGCAGGCTGTCTTTTGGTGGATCCACACTATACAGACGTACTACATCTATAGATGCTACTCTAGCTAATGAATGACTAGGCGTGGCCGTACAGGGCCTCGATGTAGTGGCTAGGAGGTCTACTCAGCTCAGAAACAGTATCCAACTGAGCATGTTCGCTGAACCATAATGTGTCAGCAGTGCTGCCAGTCTACATCCATTACATCAAGCCTTGCGTCTCCGCCAACTCTTAGTATCTCGTCTATCATTGCTTGTTCACAGTTCATATATCTACGTATGTACTATATAAGCTAATAAAGTTAGTGTTGTATGCGTGATACATCCTTGACCTTTGTTACTGACTCGTTCCTGTCACACCTCTTTATACACAATCTTTAGCCTTATTATTTAGCTCTTAAATTGTATAGTAGCTCTTGTATCAAAGAATTTGGAGTAGATTGTATTTTTATATTGCCCTGTAGCGGCAGAAATAGTTAACTGTCTTTCACTACCACTATTTAATGTCATATCCTACATATGATATATATATTACTCCATTTACTTTTTGTCTTTACCATTTAAAGAGCTCCATCAGCTCTTCTACTAGCTGTATAATTTCATTCAATAAAAGTCACTGTGCTACTCACCAACGATCGTAGAGGGCAACATTACGACTTCAAGCATATCAATTTATAGAAAGTACATTGCTTGGTTATAACTTCGTTATTTATGGGCGTTGGTTTATAATTCCATCATGTTGATCCATACCATATACTGCTAGTTGTATCCATACCATATACTGCTAGTTGTATCCATACCATATACTACTAGTTGTATCCATACCATATACTGCTAGTTGTATCCATACCATATACTACTAGTTGTATCCATACCATATACTACTAGTTGTATCCATACCATATACTATTAGTTGTATCCATACCGTATACTACTAGTTGTATCCATACCATATACTACTAGTTGTATCCATACCATATACTACTAGTTGTATCCATACCATATACTACTAGTTGTATCCATACCGTATACTACTAGTTGTATCCATACCATATACTACTAGTTGTACCCATACCATATACTACTAGTTGTACCCATACCATATACTACTAGTTGTACCCATACCATATACTACTAGTTGTATCCATACCGTATACTACTAGTTGTATCCATACCATATACCGGTTGCTGTATATGTACGACATGAATGGAGCTAACGTCTTGTTGTACTTGTAGATTGCTGCTTTGCTACTGCTGATGTGTGTCAGTCTATTCCTTGCCAGTGTCATATCTCTCATGCTGCCAGGTAATAACTCTTTTACCTGCCTTTACTTACAACATCTATTACTGCCCCCTGCTTCACTAAAGAGTGCCTACACTGCACCAATGTTTTGGTGCCGATGTACTTATGCGATGGATCTCGATGCTGTGCTAGCTGCTACACAGGCCAAATGTAGCGTGCCGATGTACTAGAGCACATCAGTGAGCTGCTATTGAACTAGAGGTCAAACGGCTTCAAGCGCGGGTTTCTGCCCGTCTCAAAGAACGAGTCATTTGTTTCCCTGATATTACGATAATTGAAAAACACATTCACTGTGATGTATGTTTGTTTTTCTCGTCGTAAAAAGAACTTTTAATTATTATTTTGGTTTTCTTTATTATTAAAACATCAGAGTATTGTTATTATTCATCATTTATTCTATCGTTGTACTTAATAATAATTATTACCATGAAATGTTAAAATTATCATTGATCACTATTTTATGAGGTATGTAAAATCAATTCAACTGACGGAATATTTTCTGGCAAAAGATGCATTACATGGAATTATTTTGGTGCAAAGAGATGGATGTACAAGCTGTATAGCATCAGCATCCCTTCAGAATTTGA
Organism: Cryptosula pallasiana; assembly: GCA_945261195.1. Taxonomy (NCBI): domain Eukaryota; kingdom Metazoa; phylum Bryozoa; class Gymnolaemata; order Cheilostomatida; family Cryptosulidae; genus Cryptosula; species Cryptosula pallasiana. Next base: position 50,809,523 of record OX183133.1, on the reverse strand, counting down.
AGTTGATAGCAACGATAATATAATTCATATTCGTTGTTGATAAAAAAAGTTCGAGCAGAGATGTGTTGTAAATGGTTAAACTCGATGAGTTTGTGAAAATATTTTTGATTTAACCAATCAGAGGGCGCCGATGTTCCTTCGGCATCCGGCATAGACCAACGTGTTGGTTACGCTCATGAACAAGCCCCACGATGTGCAGATGTATTGGCCACGCCCATCGCAACGCCTTCCGATGGCAAACACCCCTTCATTCTATGCATAGCCTTATTTGTAATTCATGTATATTATACATGTATATACTGATATAGTATTATATATTATACATGTATATACCGATATAGTATTACATATAATTCATGTACATACAATACTTTCTAGCTGTGGTTGTACTTATATTTGTATTATTATAGTTGTCCAATATACATGTAGTATTTCGTCTTTTGCTGACAATAGTTCACCTGTTGCTGACAATAGCTCACCTGTTGCTGACAATAGTTCACCTTTTGCTGACAATAGTTCACCTGTTGCTGACAATAGTTCACCTGTTGCTGACAATAGTTCACCTGTTGCTGACAATAGTTCACCTGTTGCTGACAATAGTTCACCTGTTGCTGACAATAGTTCACCTGTTGCTGACAATAGTTCACCTGTTGCTGACAATAGTTCACCTGTTGCTGACAATAGTTCACCCGTTGTTGTTCGCATTATTCAGTGATTATTGGACGCAAGCTGATGGATGTGTGGATGCCAGAAATCAAGGTACATGAGCTATACACTGCAGCCTGTGGTCTTTATGTGTGCTGGTTGGGGCTGCGAGGCGCTGCTATACTGTCACAGTGGCTTCCACTTGGTTGGAATAATATTGTTGCTAAGTTCAAGGAATGGATCGTTATGGTATGTATGTGTTAGCACTCCTATAAACTGCCATTGGCAGCCAAGTTTGGGATACTTAGTAGCTTTGGCTTCAGTTACATGCGGAATCCTTAACAGTTTACGTAAATTTGTTTCCTGCTATCAAATGGTATTAGACACACTGTTATGGCAAGATAACTCCCTCCTACGGTATATTGTTGGTATTTGTTTGCCCCTCCTTCAGTGCGTTCACATATGACTCAGCTGATTGTTACAGTTACATAAGTAGATGGATGTATATGTATGTACATATAAGTATAGATAGTATTAGAGAACAACAACTTACAAACGTATACTAATTGATGCTACATGTACATCTACCGATTAACTATGAATTTGAACCTACCAATCGGAAATGATGACAAGGTGTTTTCTTTGTTTTTCTTTCTACTCACCATTCTCAAGCAATTCCGGTCAAAATTGCTGTGCTTGATGTCATAGTTAGCCATGAAATGCTTTGAAACAGCAAAGGGGCGTTCATGAACGATTCCTCTTCACATAAATACTTGCGATCCAAAAACAATTTAATTGGAAACACTGAAACTGCGAGGAGTGACATGATTGGTCAAATCACAAACTGCCGAACAATTTTTGATCACTAGCAAAACCTACTGATAGCCTCAAATACCATGTGGTAGATATACACATGGGTGGCTTCAAGGCGTGGCTGCACTGCACCGATGTACGTATGCGATGGATCGTGACGATGTGCATGTGGTTACACAGGCCGATGTACTAAATCACATCGGTGAGCTGCGATTGAACTAGCCAATCATACGGCATGAAGTGCTGGTTTTTGCCTGTTTCATTTCCGACAACGAATTATTTGTTTCCTCGATATAATTGGAATAACAGCAATAATTGAAAAACAAATTCACTATGATGTATGCTTGTTTTTTGTTAATCATAAAAAATATAACTTTTATTAATTTTTTTGGTTTTATTTATTATTAAGTGTTCATGATTTTGTAATTATTCATCATTTATTTTAGTATTGTTCTTGATAATGATTTTAATAATTATTATTGTAATTAAACTCAGTAATAATGTTGAAATTATCGATTCTCGGTATTTTATGAGTCATGTAAAATAAATCCACTGGACTGATTTGTTTTTGGCAACAACTGCATAACATCAAAATTATTTTAGTTCAAAGAGATGGATTTTCAAATTCTATAACATAAACATTCCTTTGGAATTTGACGTGGATGCTCGTTGTTGATGAACAAAATTCTAGCGAAAGTGTGTTGTAAATGGTTAAACTTGATTAGCTTGGGAAATTATTTCGTTTTAACCAATCAGAGGACTCCGGTGTGCCTTCGTCATCGGGCATAGACCAACATGTTGGTTATGCTCACAAACAGGCCCCATGATGTGCCGATGTGTCGGGTCCGCCCATCGCAAGGCCTTCCAATGCCAAACATCGGCCTGTGTAGCCAAGCTGTGTAGCCAAGCTGTGTAGCCAAGCTGTGTAGCCAAGCTGTGTAGCCAAGCTGTGTAGCCAAGCTGTGTAGCCAAGCTGTGTAGCCAAGCTGTGTAGCCAAGGCTATTCAATGGGTGTAGTGCTAGAAGTATAATATGAGCAGATCTGCATGTGGGGGTACAAGGACAAGATGGTTATCCTGAGCAAGGTGTTGTTTTTAGTAGCACCAGGTGTCCGGTAGAACCCATAGGGTACCTTTTTGTGTGCACCAGGTGTTGTTTCCCAGTTTGTATTGTAGTATAGTTTGGTACGTTTGCATAATTTTTTATTGTGTGGTCTGATTTTGTTGTAATTGAATGATTAATTGAGTATTTATTGTGCAGGGTTCCTTTTATATTGTATTACATGGAATTATTTTGGTGCAAAGAGATGGATGTACAAGCTGTATAACGTCAACATTCCTTCAGGATTTGAAGTTGATAACAACGATAATATCATGCATATTCGTTGTTGACAAAAAAGTTCTAGCAGAAAAAAATGTGTTGTAAATGTTTAAACTCGATATTGGGGTTTGTATCGTGATTTAGATTGTGGGGTAGAGTGTATAAAATGAAGTGTTGTATAGTTATTATATAGCTTTATTACATTAGAAAAAACATCATGCGTATACATTGATTACTTCTACCATCCATTCAAACGAATGTATAGAAGCTTGTACCCCACAATTTATCTGTAGGTATCTACCTATTATAAAGTTCGAGTTTTGATAAGATGTTAATGATAGATAGAGATAAAGTATATAAAAGTATTACATTAGAAATAAAATTTAAGCTACATGTTTGTACAGAGTGTATATTTTACGTTTGTTTAAACTGTACATGATAAGGAATCGACATAGCATATACATGGGGATGGACAAGTCTATGTTTATACCCATATCCATTTATGTACATGTTTATGTCCATTTATGGTCATGTCCATATTCATGTCCATTTATGTCCATAACCATTTGTGTACATGTACATGTCCATATCCATGTCCATTTATGTCAATTTCATGACCATGTACATGTCCATGTACATGTCCATATCCATTTTTTTACTAAGCACTAGTAGGTTCTGTTGACACTCCGTCGGAACAAAACTTATTTTTTAGTATGTCACTCGTCGTTTTATTTGTCTGTAAGTTAACATCTTTCCATCTTTCATTATGAAACCACGATTGTTTCCTTTATATGATTTCCTTGTCCTCAACACATTCAGATAGCTATGTTTGTTTAAATCGTTACTTCATCTGTTTAAACCTTTGGAGCTAAACTTGTTTCTTTTTTCACCCCAACAGTAGTAGGATTTATGCCCTGGTCACATGAGACCGAAAACTATAACGAAACTTTATTAGCTGATCGCTGAAGCACGACGAATAAAGTTTCGTTACGCCGGTCACACGAGAACTATAATTAGTTCATTACACCTAGCGATCACTAGTTTAATCCAATGACAGCGTATTGTGTTTTGTGCGCGGGCCTGCTCATACTTTACTACGTGATGCAAAAGCATAGAAATTAAATGAAGCAAGGTTTGGATTAGATTATTTTAATAAATAGCTAAGTTTGATCAGCCAGTACTATTCAAATTGTTAGATTATAATTTATTATTATTATCTTTCATTTATTAAAAACTCATTATGAATATAATAAAATAAATAATTACTTTTTTAAAAAACAAATGTGCTACTATGGAAACCATGTGTTCGTTGTAAATGACCCTGACATTGGAAATCGGCCAATAACGGCACATAAAAAATAAACCAATTAATGAGCTTATCTGGTCCCATGGTCCAATAACGTGCAAGCATCGCAACCGACGATTTTCCCAAACCTAGCATTGCTTGATCACGACGAAACTGAAATATTCGCTCGGTTTGCTGAGCAACGAATTCGCTGGGCTTGAAAAAATAGTTTCGTCTGAGATTCGGTCTTGTGTTACCAGGGCTTTAGAGTTGAGCAAAACGATTCAATCTCCCTTAAATTCCTCTTTGAACAACCCGGGTGTTGTTTTTCCATGTTTTAACGCTTTGTCGCAGCAATCCCGCACAATCCATTTTGCATCCATTGTATTAACCCTCACATACTCATTCCTATGTATGTCACAGTATGGACGTGGAAACCAATTGGTGTAATCGGCATAAAACTCACTTTTCATGTCCGCTTTCACCAATGTTTCTAATGATCCGCTCAAAGCCAAGTACGCGCTATCTGTATCCATTTCTACGTACAGGAAATCATGTTTATCAATGTATCTATAATTAAAAAAACTTAGTGATTGTATTATTTACAGTTATGACTACTGTTTAAGTTAATTATTAGGTTAATAGAGGAAAACTACAAATTACTTACTTGTTCATAAAGTCGTAGTAAAACCGCAACATTTTCAGCTTGGCGTATTGTAGTACGGAGAAACCCAAGTGTACCGAAACATTCATACTCAGCTGAAACGAATATCATAATGATTAATAGGGTAAACTTTAAGAACGTAATAGTTTTTTGTATCAACTTTAATTAGGTTTTAAAAAGTACCATTTTTTTAGCGCTTATTATTTTGTAGAAATCCTCTGATATCTCCTCCATAAAAACGAAATTGTTTCCTCTGATGCGGAATGAAGCTTCTCTGGTGCCATCAATGTACTTGTCCTTTGTATGTTTTTCCTTGTCGGTGATTATTTCTCCATAGGCAGCGTTTCCTACCAATTCATTGGTAGTGGCAAGCAATTCTTGACTAGGATCCCTATCTCCCATTCTCCTAGCATCCGAAACCGATGTTCCAAAAGCCTCGAAAGCTTTTCTAGGGACGTATTTTATGAGCTGATATACTTTGGTGATTTTTAATCCCTGTTTCAAGTACCACTTTAAACAATGCCAGCACTGGTCACTTGTTGAGTTTCTGTATATTCAAGTCTTAAGCAGCAGATTGATGTATTATATAATCCTCTAGGCCTACTCCATCCTGATTTACTAGTTTGCCAAAAAGCCATTGGCCTCAAATGCTCGTCGCATCAGCTGAAATTTAGCTTACTATAACTTTCATTGATTGCCGAGTACGTCATCTTCGGATTGTGGGCGTGGTCAATTATAATAAATAATACCAAATTTTTATAAATGAACTTACATCGTTTGCGTTTCAAATGAAATCTGATGGGGTAATTCATTTAGTCTTAGGTCTACTGAAGGTCATTGCAACAGGAATAAAGAATCCTTACGAAGACACCCCCATCAAAAATTGATTCTAAGATTTAATGTTGGGCTTTGCTGTTACTAATGGGGTTACGTCCAAGTAGTTGTATCGCTTGAAAAATTCTCTCATGGTGCTCATGTTTTCATTTTTCCGCGCTTTTTGACAAATGGTTTACTCTTTTTTGCTGATGCTTTTCTGCTTTAACAAGCTGTAAAAACTTCTCTCGGCGGCAGTTGGCTCAAGCCTTTCATTCTTTCGTAAGGAAAAAATCCATTTGCGACTTCACATTTGTACACTTTGAAAGACTATTCGTAACTGTATTTGGGTGCAATAAAGTTTGTGCAATCCAAAAACATAAAAGATCCTATACCAATCACAGGCATCTTGGTTCCTTTTTTGACGACAAAATCAAAATCCTTGCCGGAGAGTTTTTCAATTGTTTTAGCAAAATTCCTTTCATCACGTTGATGTCGTAGCTTAGCGAATTGAATCCTAGAATAGGAAGCTTTTCCATGTACTTTTTTAATTCATCCAGAACTCTTGAGACTCCTAGTTTTTGTCTAAATGGTCTGAATGGTTTGTGTTCGGGAGGCGATTGACCACTGAATTTTTGTTCGGATCTTGTCCAATCGATGTATCTAGTCTTCTACTCGTTCTATGATTTGTGAAGTTTTTTCTCACTCGGACATACGCTTCCTCGCTGATGTTTTCCAAGTGTTGAATAAATTTTTCAACACATTCTCTATCATCACCATTGTTGATAATACATCGAGGCAGCTCAAAACCTGGTACGTTTGAAGAAATGAAAATGCTCAAGAGCTATGTTTGCTGGTGTAGAAGGTGGTGTCCATATCTCTGTTGTCATCGCATTTGGGTAGCAAGCACTCGATATCGTACGTGGCCAAATATGGATTATATTTCAAAGGGTCATCTGTACTGATGCTTATTCCAAATTTTCTCTTTAGCTTATTGAAAATTGTGGCGGAAGATTTGTATTTTCTTCCGGGAAACTGCATGATCGCTGCGTCCGAGGTTGAGCCTTTGTGTTTTTTTCAGGGTACCAAATTTGTCGAAACAAGTGAAACACGTTGGACATGTGTAGGCTCTGGCGTATCCTTCCAAGTGTGTGATGAGACTAAAGTGGTTGTTATTAAGATCCAGATCGAGTTTTTCATCGTATCTCGCGTTGGAATTCCAAATAACTGTTGAAGCCTTGTCTACGTTTAGAGCAAACACTATTATCTTGCGCTGAAACGCTTTTTCCAAATCCAGCAAGTCGGGCTCTTCTACTTGTTTTCCCTTTTTATTTTTTAGCTAACTGTCTGCTGATTGGTCTTTGAAGTGACAACAGATGAATCTTCGATATAAATTAAGCCAAGTTTTAGCCATTATGTTTCTGGGGGTTTTTATAAAACTTCCTTTTTTTCTGCAGTTCTCTGTGCATCACTAAACAGCTGAAAAAAAACAAAGATTGTCGGTGATTCGTTCCCCGTCGTGACTTTTCAACATGGTTTGTACATGTACATGTCTGTTGTTGAGAATGTAAGAAGGCAGAGTCATTGTAGGTGAGCCGATTTTTCCCATTCCTATCAGTTTGTAAAAATAAAACGTAACGTTTGTGATCAACATCAGTCTCCAAGCCGTATTTGGTTTTCGTCTTAAACTATTAGCACGGTGATCGGTCTCAGTGACGTCGGTGAAGAATTTGTCGAGCTGTCCTTCGGATTTTATCAAATGAGTTCTCGGATAGACGGTGGCATTGTTGGATGATGAGTGAAAATAGCGGAGTTCGCTGTCAATTTTTTTCCAGGATACACCCTTCGCTGCAGTTGACATTCCACTAGGTATTTCGACTCTTGACTCATCCATTTCTTGTCCTTCGTCCTCTTTTTCTTTGTCATCATCATCATCTCCTTCCTCAATGCTTCGTCATTTTCATTTTCTGCAATGGAGCATCCTCATTTTCTTCAATAGCAACTTCCACAATCGGATCTGCATCTTCGGCTATTCCACTGACATCCAGTCCTGCGCCTTCCACACCCATTCATATCTGATTAACTGGTTCATCCGGTATTCGAAAACAAATAAAATTTTCTTCGAACCGTTTCCAATCGACTTGAGCTCCATTTCTCTCTTCCACATTCATTGCGTGATAATCTGAGTCTTGTTTACGAAAAAAAGTTGATAATTCGTATTAAATTTGCTTTGAATCGTACACTCTGTACAGAGCGCAACAAAAACTATCCTCCAATATGATTATTTATTATTTAAAAACTTGCCGATCACAAAGAGTTTTCGTATTTTCAGCAGATAGTGAAATTTGAGGAGCAACTGATTGCTCATCACAAGCGTTTTCAAATTCAAACTCTTTTTCATAGTTATATTCACTATCTGGAATTTTTATCCTAATGTGATTTCTTACGAGCCAATCCCAATCCGCCTGTATTCCTACATCGCTATCCTCTTCCATCTCCATTCTTCCTCCTAAAATTAAAAAAAATACAATTACAATTCAAAGTTCACAAAAAGACATATTACGCTTAAATAGTAATTTATATTAACTCGCTCCTTTATTGTAAGTTCTGTTCTTTTGATAACAGGTAAATAACATTTGTTTAGCCATTGATTTTATAAATATTCGTGCGAATCTTTAAATAAATATAGTACTATTAAAATGTAAAAAATATAAACCTAAAAACTTGAAGCAACAAAAACTAATCAACTACGTATAATAGTAATAATAACCCAATTGTTGTCTCTTTGACAAAAAAGGTAATTTTGTCAATGATATAGACTTTTTAATCTGTAGAACAAACCGATCGGGTTCTAGGAGTACATCTTCACAGAACGAACCACGTAAGAACAACTAATAATCAATAATTAAGACATGGATGTTGACTCTCTGACAAAAAAGGTAAATTTGTCAAACGACGAAGACTTCATAGTCTTGAGAGTAGACCGACTAGGCTCTTGGAGTACATCTTCTCCACAGTGCAAACTCTCTAAGTACAATTAATAATAATTAAAACCCGCTGGTCACTCTGGCAAAAAGAGAAGTTTTTTTTCAAAGACTTCATAGTCTTGAAAGTAACCGTTTGGGTTCAAGGAGTGCTCCTCCAATGCGCAACTAGTTAAGTTCTTCAACTAGTGTTAAATAATTATTTATTAATTCTTACCTTATAATTGATAGTCCTCCTAGTAGTTGTAGTAGGTGTTGTTCCTTCAGCCGCTGTTATTGGAGTGGATGCTTTGGTTGTAAAAACAGTGGCTCTTAAATAGCTGAAGTTGCACCGATTGACTTGAGCTCAAAACCAATCAAAAGTCTCACGCGAAAAATTTTATATCATATAATAAATTGAAGTTTTTCTCTTCGCGCGAAATTGTTATGTATCACCAAGGAATTTTCGCGCGAAGAAAATTTTTTTATTCACCCGAATTTCTTATATATCATAAAGGGATTTTCGCTCGAAGGAAAAATTTTTTGTCTGCACGAAATTCTTATATACTATAAAGGGATTTTCACGCGAAAAAAAAATTTTATTAGCGCGATTTTTTCTATATTATAAACGAATTTTTTGCGCGAAGAAAAAAATTTTTTCAGTAAATTAGGATTTCTTATATGTTGTAAATCGTTTTTCGCTTGAGCGTTCTCATTGATTGTAAGCTTGGGTCAATCAGTGCAACTTTAACTATTTAAGAAGCAATGTTTTTACACAGAAATCATCCACTCCAGCAACATTGTCTGAAGGAACAACATCTACTACAACTACTAGGAGGACTCTCAACGATAAGGTAAGAATTAATAACTAATTTCTTAACGCTAGTTGACAAAACATCAACTAGTTGCACTGTGGAATGACAGATAGATAGTCAACCTCGAAGTTTCAATTATTTATTATTAATTGTATTCAGATAGTTTGCACTCTAAAAAAGGTGTGTCCATAAAATCTAGTTGGTTTCCTCTCAAGACTACAAAGTCTTTGTCGATGATCAAATTAATTTTTTTGATAGAGAAAACAACAATGTTCTAATTATTACTAAGAGTAGTTGTGCAAATTACATTGTTTCTCTAAAAATATAAACATATCGTTTTATGGTTTATATTAATACAAACATTGCTGTTGTTTATTTTTTAGATTACCATGGATGAAATTTCTAAATCACTCATTGACGTGACTCCAAAAGAGAGCAAAGTCAAAACAACCAAAACAATCGCTAAGAGAAAACATGATGTTGCAAAAGAAACATCAACAAAAAAGCGAGCTCTTCCCAAATTGATTATGCCTACTAAGTAAATCCGCGGAAAGCAGGAGTGTAAGGAAGTGATCTCCGATGCGGATAAACCTCTAAAGATTTCCAAGTCTCTCGAAGGATGGAAAGCAAGTGAATTGCAAACGATTGGATCTTACCATTTGCTAAAAAGTCCTGATGTCCCAACCATTATGGAGATTGTTGCTGTCGGTAGCAACACTGGTGTACTTGGCGATTACTTCGTTCTCGTATGCTATGTCAAGGCGGATATGAGAAAACTTCAGAGAGTTGTTTGCCTGAGCAGAATAGTTAAAAACTTCAATCTTTCCAATTACCCATTACTTTGCATCGTCATCTACTTTGGTGAGCTTCAAAATCCCAAAAAGGAAAATTGTGCTTGCTACGATCCCAAACTCATTAGCACGGAAGACTAAGCTTGGGAGAAGTTGCTGCTGAAGCTGAGTGATTCAGAAAGATGACCAAGGATAAACTCAATCTCAGCTACAACATCGACTATCTCACTAATTTCAAACAGTGCACAGTTTTCCCTTATATCGACGTCGTTGAATGATTCATACCACATCGATTCTATGGAGAAGAATCTGTTGTAACTTACAATCGATACGTCTTGGAAAAAAGGAAAAAAGAGATGAGAACTCTTTTCATACTAAGCAGATACATTGAGGAAGCTGAAAAATGTGCTCCGGGTGTGATGATTTACAAAGAAGAAAGAAAAGGGGTACCAATGCAAACGCATATCGTAATGTCGTCTCTCTCTCCACATCCAGCAATGATGATTGGGAACAAATCCGTAGTCAAGCAAAATACAATGAAGAGTTGTCAAAATCGGATAAAAACGGGGATGTTGCGGATTTCCTGCCTGAGGAATTTGTAGAGTTCGGAGGAGAACTCAGCGCTGATGATACCTATTAGACTATTTCTACTATTCGCAATCAAATTATCTTCACTACTGCAAATACTGCATTAAGCTCTTATATACTTTTTCTCTATCTGATACTAACATCTTATCAAAACTCGAACTTTATAATAAATATTATATATATTTTATCCATTGTATTTTACCTATTTTGCAAATAAACTATAACAAAATGCAATACAAACCTAGGTATAAACAAATTCTACATACCATTTTTGTACACTCAACCCCACAATCTAAATCACCATACCAACCCCAATATAAAACAAACCCCTGCACAATAAATACTTAGTTAATTATACAAATACAACAAAATTAAAATAATAAAAAATTATGCAAACTATAATACAATACAATCTGGGAATCAACACCTGGTGCACACGAAAAAGTACTCTATGGGTTCTACCGGACACCTGGTGCTACTAAAAACAACACTTCGCCCAGGATAACCATCTTGTCCTTAAACTCCCGCATGCAGATCTGCTCAAATTATACTACTAGTGCTGTACCCTATGCGCAAAGCCATAACAATCATTGTTGTACTCACTGAAACTGAATTGACTCAATATTCACTTGTTTTGTCAAACATCTCAGTTGTTAATTGATATATAGACACGATATATTCTTCTACTAGATATAATATTGTGTATCTTTCATTGATATATAGACACAATACATTCTATTACTAGATATAATATTGTATATCTCTCATTGATATATAGACACAATACTATCTATTACTAGAAATGATATTGTATATCTCTCATTGATATATAGACACAATACATTTTACTACTAGATATAGTATTGTGCATATCCCATTAATATATAGACACAAGACATTTTATTACTAGATATAGTATTGTATATCTCTCATTGATATATAGACACAATACTATCTATTACTAGATATAATATTGTATATATCTCATCGATATATAGACACAATATTATCTATCACTAGATATAGTATTGTGCATATCCCATTAATATATAGACACAATACTATCTATCACTAGATATGGTATTATATACCTCTCATTGATATATAGACACCATACATTCTTCTACTAGATATAGTATTGTATATCTCTCATTGATATATAGACACGATCACCGTTGTAGAGTATTCTCTAGTAGTTGAGTAGCTTCTGTATTTGTTGTTGGGTGCCCTTCTCTTTATAACTATCCTCCAAATCAAAGTGTGTGTGTACACTAAATACATATAGATGTTATAAAATAAGTGATCTCCACAGCTATATATAATGCACCCTGATCACCACAGCTGTATATAATGCACTGTGATCACCACAGCAATATATAATGCACTGTGATCACCACAGCTATATATAATGCACTCTGATCACCACAGCTGTATATAATGCACTGTGATCACCACAGCTATATATAATGCACTGTGATCACCACAGCTATATATAATGCACCCTGATCACCACAGCTATATATAATGCACCCTGATCACCACAGCTGTATATAATGCACTGTGATCACCACAGCTGTATATAATGCACTGTGATCACCACAGCTATATATAATGCACTGTGATCACCACAGCTATATATAATGCACCCTGATCACCACAGCTATATATAATGCACCCTGATCACCACAGCTGTATATAATGCACTGTGATCACCACAGCTATATATAATGCACTGTGATCACCACAGCTATATATAATGCACTGTGATCACCACAGCTATATATAATGCACCCTGATCACCACAGCTATATATAATGCACCCTGATCACCACAGCTATATATAATGCACTGTGATCACCACAGCTATATATAATGCACTGTGATCACCACAGCTATATATAATGCACCCTGATCACCACAGCTATATATAATGCACCCTGATCACCACAGCTATATATAATGCACTGTGATCACCACAGCTATATATAATGCACTGTGATCACCACAGCTATATATAATGCACCCTGATCACCACAGCTATATATAATGCACCCTGATCACCACAGCTATATATAATGCACCCTGATCACCACAGCTATATATAATGCACTGTGATCACCACAGCTATATATAATGCACTATGTATAATGCACTATGTATAATGCACTATGTATAATGCACTGTGTATAATGCACTGTGTATAATGCGCTATGTATAATGCACTATGTATAATTCACTGTGTATAATGCACTATATATAATGCACTATATATAATGCACTGTGTATAATGCACTATGTATAATGCACTATGTATAATGCACTGTGTATAATGCACTATGTATAATGCACTGTGGGTAATGCACTGTGTATAATGCACTATGTATAATGAACTATGTACAATGCATTATGTATAATTCACTGTGTGTAATGCACTATGTATAATACACTATATATAATGCACTATGTATAATGCACTGTGTATAATGCACTATGTATAATGCACTGTGTGTAATGCACTGTGTATAATGCACTATGTATAATGAACTATGTGCAATGTATTATGTATAATTCACTGTGTGTAATGCACTATGTATAATGCACTATGTATAATACACTATGTATAATGTACTGTGTATAATGCACTATGTATAATACACTATGTATAATGTACTGTGTATAATACACTATGTATAATGTACTGTGTATAATGCACTATGTATAATGAACTATGTGTAATGCATTATGTATAATTCACTGTGTATAGTGCACTGTGTGTAATGCACTATGTATAATGCACTGTGTATAATACACTATGTATAATGCACTGTGTATAATGCACTATGTATAATACATTACGTATAATGCACTATGTATAATACACTGTGTATAATGCACTGTGTATAATGCACTATGTATAATGCACTGTGTATAATGCACTGTGTATGATGCACTATATATAATGCACTGTGTGTAATGCACTATGTATAATACACTATGTATAATGCACTACGTATAATACACTGTGTACAATGCACTATGTGTAATGCACTGTGTGTAATGCACTGTGTATAGTGCACTATGTATAATGCACTATGTATAATGCACTATGTGTAATGCACTATGCAGCTATAAGTAGATTGTGCGTTTGGTTTAGGGTGTGAAAGTGGTGGTTCTCTCTCTGCTACTTGTGGGAGTTGTGCCGCTGCTCATAGGGTTGCTGTTTGAGCAGATACTGGTTGTTCCTTTACGAGTACCTCTACAGCAATCGCCAGTCTTCTTTCCATGGCAGGTAATGTCTCAGCTCAAAGTTTTTCCTTTATCATATGCGAGAAGTTTGTGTTTTGTTGTGTATATATTTGACTACGTTGTGTCACAGAACTGGGCACTGGGTGTGTTACATACTAAGATTATATGTGGTCTCACCATGATGGGCCCCCAATGGTGGCTCAGGCGTAACGTCGAGCAGCTCTACAACAATGGCCTTTGGAATCTCAATCTCAAGGACGTGCTTTTGGATCTCTGCTTGCCAGTGATACTATTCCTTGGGCTTACCTTGGCTCTGCCCTATGCCTTCAGCAAGTCAATCACTCCTTTGCTTGGTATGTCTATAGTGTGCGCTCTCTTGCTCTACACTTTGGTATATCTATTGTATGTACTCTCTTGCTCTACACTTTGGTATATCTATTATATGTACTGTCTCGCTCTACACTTTGCTATATTTATTGTATGCACTTTCTCGTTCTACACTTTGCTATATCTATTGTAAATACTCTCTCACTCTACACTTTGGCATGTCTATTGTATATACTCTCTCACTCTACACTTTGGCATGTCTATTGTATATACTCTCTCACTCTACACTTTGGCATGTCTATTGTATATACTCTCTCACTCTACACTTTGGCATGTCTATTGTATATACTCTTTCATTGCAGGTGTAGAGTTTGAAGTTCAGAACAGGATATACCGTAGAATCTACCCATCTGTATTCACCCTGTTTTGTATCACCACTATCATCGTCTTTAATTTTAAACAGTTTAAAAAACTTTATGAACATATAAAAAATGACAAGTAAGTGTGTTTATATTTTTTTGTGAGGTTAGCATTGTGTGTTTGTGATCACATGCTGTGTGTAGTCACGTAGGATATCTAATCGTATGATGTGTGTGGCCATGTAGATTGTTTGATGGAGTTCTGATTGTATTGTAGATATCTGGTCGGCAGGCAGCTGGTCAACTATGACAAACGTACAAGTGTCGCTGCCCGTACTCGGCCATTCACTGCTGCCCCCTGAGCGCACATCGTCTATCTCTCTCCTTAAGATAACCATCCATTTGTGCAAATAGATATATTGTTTGTGTATGTATGTGCAACACTTGCGCGCACGTGCCAATTGATTCAGCTATTTTATCATGAAATTTGCAATCGTAAGAAATGGCATAACATTACATGTGAATTACCGATTGACTGTAGCCTGTGTTTGCTCATAGCGTGGACATTTCCAGCTATGGTATCACATGCATTGCTCCATGGCATGGCTGAAGCCTGCAGTCTGGCACCCCTGCACTACACAATGTCTTTCACCCTAGTTACTGATAGCTAGAGCTGGCCTCTAATTGGTTCGTCATAGGCAGAGCACTTCCTTTTTGTATTATAAACTTTACTTCTCTGCACAAATATATATTACTCATGGCCACTTGAGGCTATCACCTAGTTATACAATAGTTGGTTGATTGATAACCGCCAGTGTAGTAGAAGTGTATGAACAGCTGTTCACCTACTTGTAATATTAACCAATACGTTCCATACTACACCATCTATACTACACCATCTATACTGCACCATCTATACACCATCCATACTGTACCATCTATACACCATCCATACTGTACCATCTATACTACACCATCTATACTATACCATCTATACTGTACCATCCATACTACACCATCTATACTACACCACCCATACTATACCATCTATACTGCACCAGCCATACTACACCATCTATACTACACCATCTATACTGCACCATCTATACACCATCTATACTGTACCATCTGTACTATACCATTTATACTGTACCATCTATACTACACCATCCATACTACACCATCTATACTACACCATCTATACTGCACCATCTATACACCATCTATACTGTACCATCTGTACTATACCATTTATACTGTATCATCTATACTACACCAGCCATACTATAACATCCATACTATCTCTACCATCCATACTACACCATCTATACTACACCATCCATACTACACCATCTATACAACACCATCTATACTATAACATCCATACTACACCATCTATACTACACCATCCATACTACACCATCTATACAACACCATCTATACTATAACATCCATACTACACCATCTATACTGCACCATCTATACACCATCTATACTATACCATCTATACTACACCATCCATACTACACCATCCATACTACACCATCTATACTACACCATCTATACACCATCTATACTGCACCATCCATACTACACCATCTATACTACACCATCCATACTACACCATCCATACTACACCATCTATACTACACCATCTATACACCATCTATACTGCACCATCTATACACCATCTATACTGTACCATCTGTACTATACCATTTATACTGTATCATCTATACTACACCATCCATACTATAACATCCATACTATAACATCCATACTACACCATCCATACTGTACCATCCATACTACACCATCTATACACCATCTATACTACACCATCTATACTGTACCATCCATACTATACCATCTATACACCATCTATACTATAACATCCATACTACACCATCCATACTACACCATCCATACTGTACCATCCATACTACACCATCTATACACCATCCATACTGTACCATCTATACTGTACCATCCATACTATACCATCTATACTATAACATCCATACTATACCATCCATACTACACCATCTATACTACACCATCCATACTACACCATCTATACAACACCATCTATACACCATCTATACTGTACCATCCTTACTATAACATCCATACTATACCATCTATACTACACCATCCATACTGTACCATCTATACTACACCATCCATACTGCACCATCCATACTACACCATCTATACTGCACCATCTATACTATAACATCCATACTGCACCATCTATACTATAACATCCATACTGCACCATCTATACTATAACATCTATACTACACCATCTATACTGCACCATCTATACTGCACCATCTATACAACACCATCTATACTGCACCATCTATACTACACCATCTATACTGCACCATCTATACTATACTATACCATCTATACACCATCCATACTATACCATCCATGCTATACCATATGTACGTCGCATTTTAGAGCCAGGTTGTCCTAACACAAGTAATCAACCTTACAGCCATCAACACAAACTAACCATTTATACTAGTAGTCTATCACGCCTAGGATCAATGGTAAACAGACGGATATGGCATGTTACCCCTAGGTAGCCCACTAGTATGCTAAATTGTGAGAGAATCCCTGGGTTTATTTACATCGATAGATTATTGAGTTATACCGTCGTTTGAGGTGTGTGCTAACCACCCGTTCATCATCACCAGATTTGACTTTATTGCTATATTTGTACCAATCACAGATATTCTGAATAGTTGCCTGCTCATTATACATTATTAAATGATAACCAAATGGTTGCAATGTTTGTCACCAGGCACCAGTTGATGCACTTAGGCGTACCACAGCATATAAGTTGGGCAGCAAGTGTGACATTGGTGGTGCTGACTGCTGCATATCTGCCCTATCCAACAACAGAATTAGTTCGATTGGATGGACTGCTGGAGCATTTCAGCTCGTATGGTCTCTTGGCTGGTTCCTTTCGGCTTTCTGGCGGTGCCAAGAAGGTTCTGCCCACATACTGAAACAGGGCATACATAAATGGTTTTACTGTAAACAGTAGCAGTGGCGCTATTAGTGCTGCTACTGACTGTCGCAGAAATAGATAAAAGTGGCTCATGCTTCATGTTGGGTGCAGGATTGTATTGTACAATGCATTACAGTGCAGTATTGTACAATGCATTACAGTGCAGTATTTTATTGTACAATGCATTATTGTACAGCGCAGGATTGTATTGCACAATGCATTACAGTATTGTATTGTACAATACGATGAGATACGACACAGTACAATACAATGGCGTAACACAACACAGTGTAATAAATCACTATAATATATAATCGAATTTGTTATTACAAAATTCGTCATTGCATCATTGTGCAATGTTACACAATACTATACAATACATTATTACACAGTACCATCGAATACATTGTTACACAATGCAATAATATACAACACACGATGCCATGCAATACAAAGTTATACAATACATTTTTACCCAAGACAATATTATGCTATGAGATATTACATAATACAGTATGTGCAATAGCGCATTACACAAAACCATGTTAAACAGTTCAGCACTTACATGGTATTTACGAGCTCTGTCAAAACATGTCGGCAATTGTGGAAACCTGAGGTGATCGTCTTGCATTTGTTGTATCTTGTCTTCTGCCCAGAACCCTTCTGCAGTGAGTGTTTGTAACACCTCACCCATGTTGTTGCTGAAATGTGTTATATATTATTGTTTTTATGCGTTTTCAGAAAATTATTAACATCTTGTATTACTGTAAAGCTGCACAATAGAACAGGCATTTACTGTATTGTACATATATATTTTAGATTTGAGTATGAAAAGACAACTCTTTGGTCAGTTGACTGCTGGTAAGGGAAGGCAACTCTTTGATGATTTATTAGTTGGCAACGAGCATAATATAATTTTCTGCTCTTTTGAAAAATCTAAGCAAACGACTTCGGTTCTAATGCAGCATAAGAGCTCCATTTATAGAAGAAGAAGAGCAAAAATCACCCCTTTATCAGGGGTGAGCCAATCACATTCAACAATGCAAGTACATGGCAAATAAATACACAACACAAAACATATAAACAATACAGGTCAATCAAAGTGTCAACACATGGTAAAGCAGCTCTGGGCTGCTTTCCCGCTCTTTTTAGAGTAGTGGAAAATGTCCATGCCTTATTAGGTCTCCTTGGTTACTGCTCCCTGGTTATGTCTTCTACCTTTCTTTTCCTATTGGTGGGGACCCTATGCTACCTTTTTCAGCCATCCATCTCTGTTTGCTGGGCTGGGATACTGGCCCGGGATAGGCTCTCTATATTATATACACTTTATACAGGGTCTATACAGGCTTGTAGTAGATCCGGGACAGCCGGTATCCTTAACCCATGATAGCTCTTATATGTTACAAAGGGAGGATTCCGGGTCCACTTTAAACTGTTGTTAGGGTATAGGTGTAATGGGAATTTAGAGTAAGGGGAAGGTGGGGTCGGGGGTCTGGATCGTCTTTTGTCACAAAATTCTTCCACAATATTGTAATGGATTTGCATCGAAATGTCTCCGACGTAGACTTGCTCACTCTTGATTCCAACATTAATATTACAATATGGTAGATACATTGAAGGAAAGAACTCCAATTAGTGCTGTCCATGGATGAAATATACCAGAATTGCCAGAAACCCGAACGGGATGTAGCCAATTTTGGCCAATGGGAAGTCATCCATGGCGCCCATATTGAATTGGTTGTTCGGAGCGGAAACATAAACTACTATAGCAGCTCGCAAAATAATCGTAACTATTTCTATTGAAGCAATGTTCTGATTTTTGCCACATGACAAGAGTTTTTTTAGCTTCGGGGCGGAAGCTGCGTAAAATCAAAAGTTTCGAAACCTCATACTAAAGATTACATATATGCTATTGTTGGCGTATTCAATTTTGTCCTCGGAGCGGATATGGTATTGTAAGTAACAATACTTGAATCGTCAAAACTAATGTAGTATGCCCACGATGTGAAATCAGTGTGCAAAAATTGATAATAAAACGATATTGATTACGAGATGCAAGTGGTCTTGAAAACTTTGGAGCAGTGTGGCGGTTCCCACAAACGGCTACATTTGGCTCATCACAAAAGTTTTATGCCGCAGCTGGCAATCCCGGTATATTTCATCCATGGTGCAGTCAGATATTAGTCATGAGTGAATGATTGCCTAACAGTGCCTAGTAGCCTGTACTAGTACATGGTCGAATGGAAATTCCCACATTCCGCATCAGCGATCATAACGTGGCAATCTACTAGACAAAGAGAATAGTCTACTATGACATTGGGTGATAAGCAGACCAGAGGACGTGCAATAAATTCCATACTAGAAGAAAGTACGATTCAATATTATTATATATATTATCATTGAACAATAATTTCAACTTTAAATAATTTTATAGGAAATGTCATTTTCCATTCACCAATGTCATGCCATGTTGTTTACACATGTTTTTGTCTGCTGCACTTGTAAGATTGTTGTAATTTACCATAATGTTTTCATGTTACTGCATTCTGATTGGTTAATGTTTTGAGCTGTTTTGTACAAAAACTCCTTTGTATAAGTGTTAGTGCTCAGTGCAGTTGTCTTACTGAGATGTTTCCACATGAATTAGCCAAATAGAGGAGAAGAGAAGTTCATACCCCACCCTTCCTAGTGAGTTTGCCTGACTACGGTCGTTTGAGCATTAGGTGCTCAACTTGTTACAAGGAATAGAAGGTCGCTCTGGAGCCAAAGTGCTCTAGTTCTTTGTTTCCTTTACATTGATAGAAGACAAGCATAACTAGAAAGGGCATTGACCCTCAAACTATTGCAATTAACACAAACAACTGTCATTAGTATAGTTGTGAAGGACATCGGTGTATGCACGCTACCACTAACTTATACACACACCGACATCCTCCACAATATTACATATTATGCTATGTAGATGTCTCATCACCTTGCATGTGTTAAATAAAACAACTACCTGCGAATGTTGGTATAGCCCAAGTTTTCCTTCAGATATTTGCGAGTAGTCTGAGCACCCAATGTCGTCCAGCCTGGTCCAGTGAAACAGTCTGATATATCTTGTGCCGGGTAGTAATAGAGATATGTAAGGCACATTTCTGAACTCGACGGAAGGCCACCCTTAACAGAATGTTGTAATATGCAGTAAGTTATACTCTAGCTAGACAAGGTGTCATATGCAGTAAGTTATACTCTAGCTAGACAATAAAGTGTAATATGCAGTAAGTTATACTCTAGGTAGACAAGGTGTAATATGCAGTAAGTTATACTCTAGCTAGACAAGGTGTCATATGCAGTAAGTTATACTCTAGCTAGACAAGGTGTCATATGCAGTAAGTTATACTCTAGCTAGACAAGGTGTCATATGCAGTAAGTTATACTCTAGCTAGACAAGGTGTCATATGCAGTAAGTTATACTCTAGCTAGACAAGGTGTAATATGCAGTAAGTTATACTCTAGTTAGACAATAAAGTGTAATATGCAGTAAGTTATACTCTAGGTAGACAATAAAGTGTAATATGCAGCAAGTTATACTCTAGTTAGACAATAAAGTGTAATATGCAGTAAGTTATACTCTAGTTAGACAATAAAGTGTAATATGCAGCAAGTTATACTCTAGGTAGACAATAAAGTGTAATATGCAGTAAGTTATACTCTAGGTAGACAATAAAGTGTAATATGCAGTAAGTTATACTCTAGGTAGACAATAAAGTGTAATATGCAGCAAGTTATACTCTAGGTAGACAAGGTGTAATATGCAGTAAGTTATACTCTAGGTAGACAATAAAGTGTAATATGCAGTAAGTTATACTCTAGTTAGACAAAGTGTAATATGCAGTAAGTTATACTCTAGGTAGACAATAAAGTGTGATATGCATCTGCCACCACCTCTACTTACATATGTCATCTTTGTTCTACCCTCAGTGTTATAGTGGCACTGTACCATTATATCATCTCCCTACAATAATTGATACTGTGCAGGACTTTTGTATAACTAACACGTAGTTATCTCGGTAGCCACCCACACGGTTTACTACCTCTAGGCAAAGAGTTATCTGTCGGTCCCGACAGCCTGTTAGTCAGCGAGCCTATCGGTGTCCACCCTTCAGCATGACTGCCGTAGGACGAGCACTTTGGTTATCGTCTGCCTACAGGCCTGTCGTTATCGTCGTCGTCTTTTATCAGATAACACTGAGTGCTGTCAGGACCTATAAGGTCGTTTAAGCGGTTATCATATAGCAATGTAGTCGTCTGTTAGAATATCAAGTAATAAGCTTGATTGAGTGTAGGCTGCTTATATTTCTTATCAGAAAATAACCAGTGAGTCTCCTCAGTAACACTGACTTGTGAGGAGCTCTGTTTGACTTTATATACTGGAGAGGCGGTGCTTAATAATAAAATAGCCTCGTTGAAAAAGAGTATACAATAATAATAAGTGTCGAGGTTATAAATCTCGATCGCACACGTGACTGCAAATAAAGAAAGTAAATAGAACTGCTGTTGTTGTCCATCGTAAGTATGGTTCGCTGTTTTCCGGTACACAGCCCCCCCATTGGTCGTCGTAGGGGACCAATGAGAAAGTACAAAACGAGAATGCCATAGAAAAATAGGAAAGATGTATGACAACAGTATAATAATAATAAAATATTTGTAAGCATAGACGTAGCAGTAGAAAAATACAGTGTACATAGAAACATGTAGTGATATGCGGATATGGTATATAATTATGTACAATGATTGCAAGGTAATTGGGGTGACTAATGTCATAAGTTACATGTTTGTTTAGGCGGCTTGATTCTCCAGGTCCTTAATCTGCTCCTTTACGCCTTGGGCTTGTCGTAACAGTCTATATGCCGCTTATACTCTTCGGCCTCCCACCTCCTCTTGGAGTCGTGGGCGCAGCCTAGGCTGAGTACCTTTCCTCCTAGCTCGCCTACTAACGCATTCGCTTTTGGCTTACTAGGGCCTGACTGTACATTGAGCTGGTCGCGCAACCCTAAGGGATTTACTGCATATGCGAACCAACCGGCCGGTGACCCAGTCGATAGCGATCACCTTGATCTGTTAGAGCGGATTAGGCCCCCAGAGGTAACCGACGGTCTGATCCATACCCCACTTTGCTATGGGTATATGAACTTTGACCGTTTTCACCAGCCTTGCCTGTTCACCAGCGTTCCAGGATATGGACTTAACTCTGCCATTCCACGCTGGCTAGGTGTGGACTATCATCCACGTACCACTCGCTGTAGTATTTTCCGACCTACAGTCGAGCCGACTAGACGGTACCACAGTATCCTGTTAATTCAGGATTCGAGACACAGTGGGCCTTCAGCTCCTCCCACAGCGCTATATTAACATTTAATGTGTCTCCAGAGCCTCACGGCCCCACTGCCGCCTGTTGAGGACAGACTTTAGGGAGCCTATCCCCCTAAGTTTATCCTCGGTTAATTTATTGAGCTCGGCTCTTTTGCGTTCAAGTCTACGTCCCCTTTCTCTCTGCTCTCTACGTCTTCCGTCGTCTCTCGGAGGCGAGGTATGTACGACTCTACATCTGAGTGCTATCGGGGAGGTTTCTCTGGGGCGTCGGGCTGTGGCAGCTTTCTCTGTCTGGCGATGCGTCTCCCGACGCTTTTCCGTCTGGTCGTTTAGTTGTTTAGTCAGCATCACTGTTCTGCGCACTTGTTCTGCAGTAGTCTCTACCTTCTTCGGTTTATATAGGGGTGATACCTCACGTGGTAGCTTTTTGATTGGGCTACTGCTGTGTTTGGGAGCTCCTAGTCTATCTTGGATGGACGGGGCTCGCTTGTGTGCTGGAGTAATGTTCTCCTTCTTCTCTGACACTGGTTGCGGGTGTCCAAATGGCGGCGGGTGCGGCCAAGTCATAAATCTCGTGAATTCTGGGTACGAGTCAGCATCCACCTCGTATAGCGGTGCTTGTGGTCCACCATGAGCCGTAGCTTTATTTTGTTTGGTAATATGTTTCCGCAGTGCATCTCGGGAGGCAGACTTCTTCCCGCACGTGCAGAAGTAATAGACGAAGTGTTGGTGCGTATGATAGACTACGCGCTTGCGGCCATTGGTGTAGCTGCAATGGTTACATTTCCACTCATCGTCTGTCCCTTCCACCTTGGCCACCATCTCTTTCAGTGCTGTGATGGTATTGGATGACAGCCACGTAGTACGATTGCCCGTACTTTCGCTCAGCTGTCTGGAGGAGAGTGAAACTTTATTAATATGGATTACCTCTCGTCCTAGCTGTGTTTGTTCTCTGCTATGTATTTCTTCCTTTGTTGCCACCCGATTTGTGCAGGGAGCTTGTCTAGTTTCCAGTTCACTTGCTACTTGCATGATGTATTCCTCCCCTACGATTTGTTCGGCTATGGAGGCATCCTCTTCTAACGACAAGTCCATCTGCTTTCTCTGCCTCATTTTTTCGAGTGCTGTCGTAGCAATTATAATTAATTCTTCTGTAGAGAGTAGTGTTAAATCGTGTGTGCTGTTTGAAATCTTGCTGCCAAGTGACAGCTCTTCGTTTTGTTGTGAACAAGCTTGCCGCTGTGCTGCGTGAGCTGTTGGTTGATTGGTGGATTCACCCTTGACGTCACTCACCCACGTGGTCAACTCTCCTACGTCATCGCTCAGTAACTTAGCCGCGGGGCTTTGTACTGCAACCGATCTATCATGCATAGAGCTATCGTTTTTTATGTTATCAGTAGAGTTGTGCTGGGTGTTGTTTCCTCCTGACACTTGTTCGTCGCCGCGAGTCAAGCTCTTTTCGTGGGAGGTAAGTTTATGATTTAATAATTCATTTTGTTGTGCAGCTAATTGTTTCCAATAGTTTTTTGCACTTTCTAATGAATCTGGCAACGCCTTATCTTCGGAGCACTGTTTTAATGCCAATAGTATATTTTTTTGGCTGTCACAGTGCTCAGAGGGTTCTAGGTGTTGCTTTATTACTGCTGGCAGCAATAAATTGTTGTTTTGATGTGCTACCCCTTCGTCGGCCATCTGATAGCACTGATAATCAGCTAATTTCGACGGCGGCCTAGTTGTTCTCTTAGGCCTGCCTGTCTCAGTTGGCTCTTCATTGGTAGCTTGTTCTTCTCCTGTGTCCTGGTGAGTTTCTACTGCAATCTCTTCTAGCGGCTCTGCTGCTTGGTCACCGGCATTGCTTTCTGCTGCAATGGGAATTTGAGGGGGGGTGTTGCCAGCTGCCTCATTGGTCGGCAATGCTGGCCACTCCCTGTCCCTTTCCCATTGCTCGTGGCGGCTCTGCCTTGGTGGTGGGTTTGGTATTGTCTCCCAGCCTCTGTCTTGAGCGTGCTGGGAGTTGTTTTGTCTAGCGGCCTGCTCCATTAGGGCGGGTAGTTGGGAGAGCTGGCGCTCCAGGACTTGCAGGTTCGTCTGGTTGGTTTCTCTAGCTTCTGGGTGTCTGACTGGTGGCACGCCCGGGTCTGGGGTTTGTCTGATACTGGGCCCACGGGGTCGGCCCCTCCCTCTGATTGCGCCCCTCATGTTTGGGCGCAGGGCGGCCTCCCTGTTGGCGGGGGCTCTACCCATGGGTTCGTGGCAGGGGCGGTACTCCTTCAGTCGCCGCTCATTCTGTATAGATGTTTGGCCGTCCTTCTCTATTTTATAGGTGTGGTTTGGGTAGGCTTCCACTACTCGGTATGGCCCCACGAAACTGGGTTGCAGCTTGGGGTTGCTACCCTTTACCCGCCTCTTGTTTTCTAGTACCACCAAGTCGTTGGGTACGTAGAGTAATGGCTCTTCTGTGTCGTCTTGTCTGACCTCTATCTGTTGCTCCCGGAGTAGGTCGTGAGCTGCCTGTAGGTCTTCCTGCATCTGGAGAGCATACTCGGTTACCAGTTGTCGATCCATGTCTGCGGGCCTGCCATCCAGCTGGTCGGGCAGTCTGACCTCCCTACCCAACATGAGGTAGTTCGGTGTTTCCCCGGTTGCGGAGTGTGGGGTGCCGCGAAACGCCCGCATTATCTGGGGTAGCAGCAGGTCCCACTCTTCTTGCCCGCGTCTCAGCAGGAGCGTCCGCAAGGAGTCACCCAACATCCGGTTCTGTCTTTCCACTACCCCGTTGCCCTGTGGGTGGTAGGGTATGGTGCGTGTTTTATCAACGTTCCACAGGACGCAGAGCTCAGCCATGAGCCGCGACTCGAACTGTGCCCCTTGGTCTGTGTGGAGCTCCTCTGGTAGTCCCCAGTAACAGAATACTCTCTCATCAAGGGCGGTGGCGACCGTGGGGGCGGTGGCATCTGGAATGGCGATGGCGTCATGCCACCGCGTAAAGTGGTCTGATAGCACCAGGACCCACTTATTTTTCCGCCTGGTCTCTGGGAGAGGTCCCACCAAGTCCACGGCTACCTTCTGAAAGGGTCTGCCGGCGAACAGCCTCTGTCTCCCCTGGACCGGCTGCACTCCACCCCTCTTGGCCACTTGGCAGACTTCGCAGGACTTGACCAGTCTTCGTACCTCAGCGGACATTCCTGGCCAGTACCAGTTGAGTTGGATTCGGTTCCTGGTGCGGTTTACACCAGCATGGGACAGCCCATGCGTATCCCAGATTACCTGTCGGCGTCGGGATGACGGACAGACTGCACATAGTCTGGTTCGGCCCTTGGGGGCTATTTGCATAGTAAGAGTACCATCGGGTTGTACTGCCATGGCCTCCCTGCGACTGTAGAGTGCCCGCAGCTCCCTACTCCCTTCTTCCAACTCTCTCTTGGTGACTGGCTGGCCGCCGCTGATCTCTCTGTACATTCTAGCCACTGGGTTTTGTCCAGTGCGCTGTTGTTCGACCAGTTCCACACTGGTGACCACACGCAGCGCTGGCGTGTCTGCTTTTTCATCTGGGCTCTGCATTGGTACGGGATGGTCTTGCCGGCTCCTCGGTAGCACGTCCTCTGAGATAGGAGGCCTCGCTAACTGGAGTTCTGGTCCAGGGGCCCTGGCAAGTTCAGCATGGGTCGGCCCACCATCACGCTGTTCTATGGCACTGCACTGACGGCAGTCCATACAAGGTTCGCGTCGGCTCAACCCATCAGCGTTCCCATGCTGTTTGCCAGCCCTGTGCTCGAGTTTGTATACAAACTCGGCTAGAATCTCCAGCCACCTCGCAATCTGATTGGACGGCTCCTTCCGCCGGCACAGCCACCTTAAGGATGCATGGTCGGTGCGGAGCTTGAACTCTCGGCCGTAGAGGTACGGTCGAAAGTGTTTGACTGCTTTAACGACAGCCAGTAGCTCGCGCCGAGTCACGCAGTAATTCCGTTCGGCGGGTGCTAGGGTCTTGCTATAGTAAGCAATGACCCTTTCCTGTCCGTTCTGTACTTGCGACAGCACTGCCCCTAATCCAACGGCGCTCGCGTCCGTATCCAGGATGTAGGTCTTGGCAGGGTCGGGGTAGCCTAGCACTGGTGCTTGTACGAGTCCCTGCTTCAGGCGTTCAAAGGCCACTTGCTCCTCCTCTCCCCACTTCCAGGGGGTGTCTTTGCTGGTCAGGACCGTTAAAGGTTTAGCAGTGGTGGCGTACCCTGGCAGATACTGCCTGTAGTACCCTGCTGTGCCGAGGAAGGCCTGCAGTCCTTTGAGGTCTCTGGGGGGTGTCCATTCGGCTACGGCCTGCACCTTCTCCGGATCAGTGGCGACGCCCTCCGCACTCACTACATGCCCCAGGTACTTGACCCGTTGCTGCAGTAGTTCGCATTTGGACGGCTTGACCTTAAGGTTGGCCCGCTGTAGCCTACTTAGCACCTCTCCTAGCCTTTGCAGATGTGTCTCGAAGTCGGGTGCGATTACAATCACATCATCCAGGTAGAGCAGCAGCGTTTTCCAGTGCAGCCCTTGCAGCACTCGTTCCATCAAACGTTGGAACGTGGCAGGGGCGGAGGTCAGCCCGAAGGGCAGCACCTTCCAACGCCATAGTCCACTCCTGGTGATAAATGCCGACTTCTCCTTGGCGTCTGCATCTAACGGCACCTGCCAGTACCCACTGGTCAGGTCCAACGTGCTAAAATACTTGCTGCCAGCTAGGGCGTCAAGGGACTCATCTATCCTAGGTATAGGATAGGCGTCCTGCCTAGTGACGTCGTTTAGCCTCCGGTAGTCGATGCAGAACCGCCACGTGTTGTCCTTCTTGCGTACCAGCACCACCGGGGAACTCCATGCCCCGTCTGCGGGCTCAATCAGCCCCTTCTCTAGCAGGTCCTTCACTTGCCGTTCAGCTTCAGCCTCCTTCTCAGGTCCCAGCCTGTGGGGAGGCAACCGAACCGGTCTGGTGCCCTCGGCAACTGGAATGGCATGCTCTACAAGGTCAGTACGGCCGATGTCTCCGCTATTTTTGCTAAACACGGCCTCGTACTTCCTAAGCAATCCCCTTAACTGTTCCATCTGTCGCTCGTCCTCGCACCCTCTGCTCGCCTGCTTGTATAGTTCCACCAAGTGATCAGGTACTGGCACACCTGTCGAGTCCGACCCGATCGGGTCCCTGGGTGTGGTCTGCTGTACCTCATCGGCCGCTACCCCCGTGAACGTTCCGATAACCTCGCCGGCTGGCAGGCTTATCACGTTCGGGGTAGGGTTGAGGCACCGGACCAACACCCGTCCTTGTTCATCTGGCGAGTTTATGCTCGTAGCCAAAGGTAGGCTCCTCGGTAAACTCTGGATCACGCCCTGTGGACAGTAGCTCCGTGCGGCAAGGTGGCACGGTATGGTAGCCTCTGTCTGTGGGGGGATCTCTGTCTTCCGAAGTACCTGGACTTTAGAGATCAGTGCCCGCCCATAACGGTCGGTGCACACCAGTTCCTTGTCCTGCATAAACAGTACTGGCTGATCAAAGCTCATACGGCACTTCTGGTTGGCCAAGAACGGCATCCCAAGGATGACGTCCTCGCTGATCTGCGTGACGACAAATGTCTCTTCGTAGGCCACAGATCGGACTCGTCCTGTCACCTTGAGTAAACCGTAGAACGGCAGCTTGGTGCCGTCTGCCATCAGCCCGTGGGAGTCGTATTCCTGCAGGGTGGCCTTCCGGTGATCTGGCAACCTGTCGTACACACTTTTTGCGAGTAAGTTGGTGTTACAGCCGGTGTCCACCAGGTAGGTCACCGTCTTTCCTTCCACTTTGCCTGGCAGGTAGTAGCTTGACTTGTGTGGCCTCTCCATCGGGTTGACACAGGAGGTAAGAGGGGTGGTTTCTGCTGGCAGTCTGGGTGACACTCGAGGCTCTCTCCTGCCTTCAGTAGGAGTCTGCACTCGTCCGTGCCACTGCCTTCTCGTCTTCTCCCTCTGGGTGTGTGTAACCAGTGGTGATGGCCCCTCGTCGTCAGATAGGTCGTCCTCCAGGGCGGATAGGTGATCGAACCTATTCTGGGTAGGGACTGAAACTGGCTGGGGCATGGGTGTACTGCGAACCGGTCGTCTTGCTTCTTGCCACCCATCTGGGGTCTGTCCTCCAGACCCGACTTGTCTGTTGGTTCTCGTGGCCCATTTGCAGCCAATAGGTCTACCTATTGCTGCGGGCCGGCTGCGTTTCCCTGGTTGGGGGACCAGGTCTCCTGGCGGCACTCCCTCTGGGTGTGCCCCAGCTGTTGACACCTCCAGCACTTGACTACCTGTTTTGGTGGTCTAGCTGGGGCGCCGTTTGGCTGGGCAGTCTTGAGGGCGGCCACTTCCTGTGTTAGTGCGCTGAGCGCCTTGGCTAGTGTCTCTAGGTGCGTCTCCACTTTAGGAGCTGTCCCTGCAGCCTTTACTTGTTGACACTCTTGTTCCTCCTCTATCTCCACGGTCCTGATCTTGGGGCCCGTATATGCCGGCTGTATCTGTAGGTATTCATTTCCTGCCTTTACTGCTGCTTCTAAAGAGGTCGGCTGGATTGCCAAGAGGTGTCTTTGGAGATATGCGTTCCCCAGTGTATTTTGGAAGTGTTCCAGCGCATATTCATTCCTCTGCATCCGAGGGGAGTCGTCGTGGGCCGTCTCTACTAATGCCTCGATGGCGAGGGCATGTTCTCTGAGTGAGTGTCGTGGCTCCTTTCGGTAGCCAGACAGCCTTGCTCTTGCTTCCCGGCGGGTGAGCCCAAAGCTCGCCTTTAGGGAGTCCATGATCGCCCAGATCGTTTCTCCTCGTCCGCACTGTTGCGCCTTCCCTTGTAGTGCCTGCCTCAGATGAATGATGGCGGTGGCCGGCGCCCAGTCGTTGGCTTCTGAGACTTCCTGGAAACGTTGCAGAAAGTACTGTACGTCTCCAGAGCCGTCGTAGACTGGTGCCTTGAAGGGTGATGCCTTGGGAGGAGCGTCTGTCAGCTTCTCCAGTATGTTGGTCAATTGACCCATAATCCTGGTGGTTGGATCCCTGTCCACACTCATGGCTCGTCTGCTAGCCATGGTCTGTCCTTTCTTCTCTTTCTCCTAGAGGTCTTTCTCTGTCAGGGGGTTCGTGCAAATCCCACTGCTGCCACCAATGTGCAGGACTTTTGTATAACTAACACGTAGTTATCTCGGTAGCCACCCACACGGTTTACTACCTCTAGGCAAAGAGTTATCTGTCGGTCCCGACAGCCTGTTAGTCAGCGAGCCTATCGGTGTCCACCCTTCAGCATGACTGCCGTAGGACGAGCACTTTGGTTATCGTCTGCCTACAGGCCTGTCGTTATCGTCGTCGTCTTTTATCAGATAACACTGAGTGCTGTCAGGACCTATAAGGTCGTTTAAGCGGCTATCATATAGCAATGTAGTCGTCTGTTAGAATATCAAGTAATAATCTTGATTGAGTGTAGGCTGCTTATATTTCTTATCAGAAAATAACCAGTGAGTCTCCTCAGTAACACTGACTTGTGAGGAGCTCTGTTTGACTTTATATACTGGAGAGGCGGTGCTTAATAATAAAATAGCCTCGTTGAAAAAGAGTATACAATAATAATAAGTGTCGAGGTTATAAATCTCGATCGCACACGTGACTGCAAATAAAGAAAGTAAATAGAACTGCTGTTGTTGTCCATCATAAGTATGGTTCGCTGTTTTCCGGTACAATACTAACGTGAATGTAACTTTGATTGGTTATTTAATCCACATTAGCCCTAATCCACCCATGCTGCCCTTAATCCACTCATGCTGCCCTTAATCTACCCATGCTGCCCCTAATCCACCCATGCTGCCCCTAATTCATGCATGATGCCCTTTTAGATTTATATGTTCCAAAACCTCCACATTGCATATAATGATTTTCCCTTGTCAGAAGTGGAGCAGTATTATTCAGCACCTTTCCCTTCCCGCTTCTATCACAAACACCATCTCTGTCAAATAATTTGCCCGTTAAAAGCCCAAAGAAACCCTGAAAACTTATTTTTTCCATAGAACAACCCAGATATAAACAACAAAGCCTCAGCACTGAGGCTACTGAGTCAGCCAGCACTTAGGCTACTGAGTCAGCCAGCACTGAGGCTACTGAGTCAGCCAGCACTTAGGCTACTGAGTCAGCCAGCACTGAGGCTACTGAGTCAGCCAGCACTTAGGCTACTGAGTCAGCCAGCACTGAGGCTACTGAGTCAGCTAGCACTGAGGCTACTGAGTCAGCCCGCACTGAGGCTACTGAGTCAGCCCGCACTTAGGCTACTGAGTCAGCCAGCACTGAGGCTACTGAGTCAGCCAGCACTGAGGCTACTGAGTCAGCCAGCACTGAGGCTACTGAGTCAGCCAGCACTGAGGCTAATGAGTCAGCCAGCACTGAGGCTACTGAGTCAGCCAGCACTGAGGCTACTGAGTCAGCTGGCACTGAGGCTAATGAGTCAGCCAGCAATGCAACTATGTACAGATGATCTTATATTCTATTTAAACATTTAGCCCCTACCCACATTTGAAACGTTGGCTTGGGATAAACTCATTGGAAAGGTCATTTTCAATTTTTTGAGTAGCTGCCTCTACACTTCCTGGAGCAGAGAGAAGAGAATATAACCCAGACTACGTGAAGAACTTTTTACGATTAGTAGCATATCCTTTTCTTGATGAAATTGAATTCTGGCAGCAGCCAAGGAAGGCCCAAGTGACGTGCCGTTAAGGCTAATAGTTAATGTTATTTCATGTGGCAATTTGTTCTTGCGGGTACATGGAGATTTTTGTTGGCTCATTCTAGAAATGTGAGGGTCAACGATAATTTATACTATGATACAAAAGCCGATTACACCGAGCTTATTTGTAAGTGACATGCATGCCCACGAATATAATGAAAATATATTGCGAAAAGTAAATGTACTTTTCTCAAATATGCTTACAAGTTCAGTATTATAGTATATATAGTCATTGTGAGGGCTGCCTCACATCCTGTACCAAAGCCTCTGCAGCTCACATCATACCCACAGCTCTACAGCTCTACAGCTTTAAACTTGTATTAAACTGTGTTATGTATTCCATATAGCTCTTCTCAGTTAGCTTTCTGCCCGAGCAGTGCCAAGCTTTGGTGCCAGGAGGAAATAGGCATGGGGTGGGGTGGGGGTGGTAATGTGAGCAGTAAAGAGCATTGAAGGATTGAGAGCTAGCCTGGTCTGGTGTGTAGCAAACACGTGCAATGGATTGTAACTTGTGACCAAGCAGTTTGTTATGATCAAATGTTACGTACCGGTTTGAGGTCGATGGGATTTTCAAACAAACTGTACTGCTGATAGTTGAAATCATAGTGCCTGTCCTCATCTATCGTTCTCAGTTCTTTGCCGTTTCTAAACTGCCTGGCAATGACTTGCCTCGCTGCTAAGTGGCCATGAAGGAATGCTCCAAACACCGTCAAGTCTTCTTTGATCAGCTGTTTATATTTGAAAACTAATATGTATATACAGGTAGACACACAGGTAGACACACAGGTAGATACACAGATAGACACACAGGTAGACACACAGGTAGATACACAGGTAGACACACAGGTAGACACACAGGTAGACACACAGGTAGACACACAGATAGACACACAGGTAGATACACAGGTAGACACACAGATAGACACACAGGTAGACACACAGGTAGATACACAGGTAGACACACAGGTAGACACACAGGTAGATACACAGGTAGATACACAGGTAGACACACAGGTAGACACACAGGTAGACACACAGGTAGATACACAGGTAGACACACAGGTAGACACACAGGTAGATACACAGGTAGACACACAGGTAGATATACAGGTAGACACACAGGTAGATATACAGGTAGACACACAGGTAGACACACAGGTAGATACACAGGTAGATACACAGGTAGACACACAGGTAGACACACAGGTAGACACACAGGTAGACACACAGGTAGACACACAGGTAGACACACAGGTAGATACACAGATAGACACACAGGTAGACACACAGGTAGATACACAGGTAGACACACAGGTAGACACACAGGTAGATACACAGGTAGACACACAGGTAGATATACAGGTAGATACACAGGTAGACACACAGGTAGACACACAGGTAGACACACAGGTAGATACACAGGTAGACACACAGGTAGACACACAGGTAGACACACAGGTAGATACACAGGTAGACACACAGGTAGACACACAGGTAGATACACAGGTAGATACACAGGTAGACACACAGGTAGACACACAGGTAGACACACAGGTAGACACACAGGTAGATACACAGGTAGATACACAGGTAGACACACAGGTACACACACAGGTACATACACAGGTACATACACAGGTACATACACAGGTAGACACACAGATAGATACACAGGTAGACACACAGGTAGACACACAGGTAGACACACAAGTAGACACACAGATAGACACACAGATAGACACACAGGTAGATACACAGGTAGACACACAGGTAGACACACAGGTAGATACACAGGTAGACACACAGGTAGACACACAGGTAGATACACAGGTAGACACACAGGTAGACACACAGGTAGATACACAGGTAGACACACAGGTAGATACACAGGTAGACACACAGGTAGATATACAGGTAGATACACAGGTAGACACACAGGTAGATACACAGGTAGACACACAGGTAGATATACAGGTAGATATACAGGTAGACACACAGGTAGACACACAGGTAGACACACAGGTAGACACACAGGTAGATACACAGGTAGATACACAGGTAGATATACAGGTAGACACACAGGTAGATATACAGGTAGACACACAGGTAGACACACAGGTAGATATACAGGTAGACACACAGGTAGACACACAGGTAGATACACAGGTAGATATACAGGTAGACACACAGGTAGATACACAGGTAGACACACAGGTAGACACACAGGTAGACACACAGGTAGACACACAGGTAGACACACAGATAGACACACAGATAGACACACAGGTAGATACACAGGTAGACACACAGGTAGACACACAGGTAGATACACAGGTAGACACACAGGTAGACACACAGGTAGATACACAGGTAGACACACAGGTAGATACACAGGTAGACACACAGGTAGATATACAGGTAGATACACAGGTAGACACACAGGTAGATACACAGGTAGACACACAGGTAGATATACAGGTAGATATACAGGTAGACACACAGGTAGACACACAGGTAGACACACAGGTAGACACACAGGTAGATACACAGGTAGATACACAGGTAGATATACAGGTAGACACACAGGTAGATATACAGGTAGACACACAGGTAGACACACAGGTAGATATACAGGTAGACACACAGGTAGACACACAGGTAGATACACAGGTAGATATACAGGTAGATATACAGGTAGACACACAGGTAGACACACAGGTAGACACACAGGTAGACACACAGGTAGACACACAGGTAGATACACAGGTAGATACACAGGTAGATATACAGGTAGACACACAGGTAGATATACAGGTAGACACACAGGTAGACACACAGGTAGATATACAGGTAGACACACAGGTAGACACACAGGTAGATACACAGGTAGATATACAGGTAGACACACAGGTAGATACACAGGTAGACACACAGGTAGACACACAGGTAGACACACAGGTAGACACACAGGTAGACACACAGATAGACACACAGATAGACACACAGGTAGATACACAGGTAGACACACAGGTAGACACACAGGTAGATACACAGGTAGACACACAGGTAGACACACAGGTAGATACACAGGTAGACACACAGGTAGACACACAGGTAGATATACAGGTAGACACACAGGTAGACACACAGGTAGATACACAGGTAGACACACAGGTAGACACACAGGTAGATACACAGGTAGATACACAGGTAGACACACAGGTAGATACACAGGTAGACACACAGGTAGATACACAGGTAGACACACAGGTAGATACACAGGTAGACACACAGGTAGACACACAGGTAGATACACAGGTAGATACACAGGTAGACACACAGGTAGACACACAGGTAGATACACAGGTAGACACACAGGTAGACACACAGGTAGATACACAGATAGACACACAGGTAGATACACAGGTAGACATACAGGTAGACACACAGGTAGATACACAGGTAGACACACAGGTAGACACACAGGTAGATACACAGGTAGACACACAGGTAGATACACAGGTAGACACACAGGTAGACACACAGGTAGATACACAGGTAGACACACAGGTAGACACACAGGTAGACACACAGGTAGACACACAGATAGACACACAGGTAGACACACAGGTAGATACACAGGTAGATATACAGGTAGACACACAGGTAGACACACAGGTAGATACACAGGTAGACACACAGGTAGATACACAGGTAGACACACAGGTAGACACACAGGTAGACACACAGGTAGACACACAGATAGACACACAGGTAGACACACAGGTAGATATACAGGTAGATACACAGGTAGACACACAGGTAGATACACAGGTAGACACACAGGTAGATATACAGGTAGATACACAGGTAGACACACAGGTAGACACACAGGTAGACACACAGGTAGATACACAGGTAGACACACAGGTAGATATACAGGTAGATACACAGGTAGACACACAGGTAGACACACAGGTAGACACACAGGTAGACACACAGGTAGATATACAGGTAGACACACAGGTAGATATACAGGTAGATACACAGGTAGACACACAGGTAGACACACAGGTAGACACACAGGTAGATATACAGGTAGATACACAGGTAGATACACAGGTAGATATACAGGTAGATACACAGGTAGACACACAGGTAGACACACAGGTAGATACACAGGTAGACACACAGGTAGATATACAGGTAGACACACAGATAGACACACAGATAGACACACAGGTAGATACACAGGTAGACACACAGGTAGATACACAGGTAGACACACAGGTAGATATACAGGTAGACACACAGGTAGACACACAGATAGACACACAGGTAGACACACAGGTAGATATACAGGTAGATACACAGGTAGATATACAGGTAGATACACAGGTAGATACACAGGTAGATATACAGGTAGATACACAGGTAGACACACAGGTAGACACACAGGTAGATACACAGGTAGACACACAGGTAGATATACAGGTAGACACACAGATAGACACACAGATAGACACACAGGTAGATACACAGGTAGACACACAGGTAGATACACAGGTAGACACACAGGTAGATATACAGGTAGACACACAGGTAGACACACAGATAGACACACAGGTAGACACACAGGTAGATATACAGGTAGATACACAGGTAGATACACAGGTAGATATACAGGTAGATACACAGGTAGATACACAGGTAGATATACAGGTAGATACACAGGTAGACACACAGGTAGACACACAGGTAGACACACAGGTAGACACACAGGTAGATATACAGGTAGATATACAGGTAGATATACAGGTAGACATGAGATGCCTACTTTCTTTGTACATCCACCGGTACAAAAGACACTGCTAGTGAAATCTTTGGCTTTAGGAGGGACAGTCAATCCAAATATTCCTCCTGTGGCAAAAACTCCTGCATCGTGTTTTCTCAGCGATTTGGTGAGAGTCAGTCGTATACCTTGAAGGAGACGTACAGACAGAATGTACACAACTAGTCAGACTAGCACTTTATCACAAACTCTTGTGTGGACACATACCTGAGTTATAGACACATACCTGAGCTGTAGACACATACCTGAGCTGTAGACACATACCTGAGCTGTAGACACATACCTGAGCTGTAGACACATACCTGAGTTATAGACACATACCTGAGCTGTAGACACATACCTGAGTTATAGACACATACCTGAGCTGTAGACACATACCTGAGTTATAGACACATACCTGAGCTGTAGACACATACCTGAGCTGTAGACACATACCTGAGTTATAGACACATACCTGAGCTGTAGACACATACCTGAGTTATAGACACATACCTGAGCTGTAGACCCTTACTTGAGCTGTAGACTCATACCTGAGCTGTAGACACATACCTGAGTTATAGACACATACCTGAGCTGTAGACACATACCTGAGTTATAGACACATACCTGAGCTGTAGACCCTTACTTGAGCTGTAGACTCATACCTGAGCTGTAGACACATACCTGAGTTATAGACACATACCTGAGCTGTAGACCCTTACTTGAGCTGTAGACTCATACCTGAGCTGTAGACACATACCTGAGTTATAGACACATACCTGAGCTGTAGGCACATACCTGAGCTGTAGACACATACCTGAGTTATAGACACATACCTGAGTTATAGACACATACCTGAGCTGTAGACACATACCTGAGCTGTAGACACATACCTGAGCTGTAGACACATACCTGAGTTATAGACACATACCTGAGTTATAGACACATACCTGAGCTGTAGACACATACCTGAGCTGTAGACACATACCTGAGCTGTAGACACATACCTGAGCTGTAGACGCTTACCTGAGCTGTAGGCACATACCTGAGCTGTAGACCCTTACTTGAGCTGTAGACTCATACCTGAGTTGTGGACCCATACCTGAGCTGTAGACACATACCTGAGCTGTCCGTTTTACCAGCAATAAGCTTGGGGTTGTCATAGTGCACTTCAGTCATAAAATAGTCCGGGGAGTTGTCTTCTCCCAGTGGATAGCCAGCTTCGTCTGGAAAGTGTGTTGCCTATAATCATTTAAACCAACCAATATTTAAACTTTACCAGACCTGTCTATAATTATCTAACATATACCAAGTACTATCTATAATTATATGACATATACCAAGTACTATCTATAATTAACTAACATATACCAAGTACTATCTATAATTATCTAACATATACCAAGTGTTATCTATAATTATCTAACATAAACCAAGTACTATCTATAATTATATGACATAGACCAAGTACGATCTATAATTATCTAACATATATCAAGTACTATCTATAATTATCTGACATATACCAAATACTATCTATAATTATCTAACATATACAAAGCACTATCTATAATCATCTAACATAGACCAAGTACTATCTATAATTATCTAACATATACCAAGTACTATCAATAATTATCTAACATAGACCAAGTACTATCTATAATCATCTAACATCGACCAAGTACTATCTATAATTATCTAACATATACCAAGTACTATCAATAATTATCTAACATAGACCAAGTACTATCTATAATTATCTAACATAGACCAAGTACTATCTATAATTATCTAACATAGACAAAGTACTATCTATAATCATCTAACATATACCAAGTGTTATCTATAATTATCTAACATCGACCAAGTACTATCTATAATTATCTGACATGGACCATGTACTATTATCTACCAATGTCTAACATATGGAAAGTGATCTCTAATATACAAACATCTCCTCCAATAGCCCAGATGATGATAGGTGACCTGCACACATCTATATCGTTTGGCATGTTATTGTTGTAGCACTCAAAGCCGGTGTTGTTCTGCTCAAAGTACTTTTCTCTGTTGATGGAATCGTAGCAAGCATAGACTATGATATGGTGAACCACACCGAGGTTTTCTTTTTGAATTATTGGTTCACCCTGTAACATCGATAACTACATGGTGTATATATGACAGTGTTTTATGGTACAGGTAAAGTGTTACATATTGTCTTACAGCATCATATAATGTACTACGGTATTATACAATATACTACAGTATTACATAATGTACTACAATACTACATAACGCACTGGTAGAAGCAAATAAATGAAAAATTGACCTTAATTATGTGATGTTTGGAGCTAATCTTGGGAGCTCGACTCAGCTCACAGTAGTACTTAGTGTGGAAAGCCGGAATATTGATCTGTAACAAATGTGTGATACAGTTTGGTACACACTACAACTGTAGTTAGGTACACACTACAACTGTAGTTAGGTACACACTACAACTGTAGTTAGGTACACACTACAACTGTAGTTAGGTACACACTACAACTGTAGTTAGGTACATACTACAACTGTAGTTAGGTACATACTACAACTGTAGTTAGGTACATACTACAACAATAGTTAGGTACACACTACAACTGTAGTTAGGTACACACTACAACTGTAGTTAGGTACATACTACAACTGTAGTTAGGTACATACTACAACAATAGTTAGGTACATACTACAACTGTAGTTAGGTACATACTACAACAATAGTTAGGTACAGGTTGCAGTACACAACATACTACACTACACAATATACTACTGTACACAGTATACTACTGTACACAATATACTACTGCACACAATATACTACTGTACACAGTATACTACTGTACACAATATACTACTGTACACAGTATACTACTGCAC
Organism: Cryptosula pallasiana; assembly: GCA_945261195.1. Classification (NCBI taxonomy): domain Eukaryota; kingdom Metazoa; phylum Bryozoa; class Gymnolaemata; order Cheilostomatida; family Cryptosulidae; genus Cryptosula; species Cryptosula pallasiana. The sequence goes on along the minus strand of OX183133.1, from coordinate 50,770,006 downwards.
ACAATATACTACAGTACACAATATACTACTGCACACAATATACTACTGTACACAGTATACTACTGTACACAGTATACTACTGTACACAATATACTACTGTACACAGTATACTACTGTACACAGTATACTACTGTACACAATATACTACTGTACACAATATACTACTGTACACAGTATACTACTGTACACAGTATACTACTGTACACAATATACTACTGTACACAATATACTACTGTACACAATATACTACTGTACACAATATACTACTGTACACAGTATACTACTGTACACAATATACTACTGCACACAATATACTACTGTACACAGTATACTACTGTACACAATATACTACTGTACACAATATACTACTGTACACAATATACTACTGTACACAATATACTACTGCACACAATATACTACTGCACACAATATACTACTGTACACATAATACTACTGTACACATAATACTACTGTACACAATATACTACTGCACACAATATACTACTGTACACAATATACTACTGTACACAGTATACTACTGTACACAATATACTACTGTACACAGTATACTACTGTACACAGTATACTACTGTACACAGTATACTACTGTACACAATATACTACTGCACACACTATACTACTGTACACAATATACTACTGTACACAATATACTACTGTACACAGTATACTACTGTACACAGTATACTACTGTACACAATATACTACTGTACACAATATACTACTGTACACAATATACTACTGTACACAATATACTACTGTACACAATATACTACTGTACACAATATACTACTGTACACAATATACTACTGTACACAATATACTACTGTACACAGTATACTACTGCACACACAGTGTGCTACTGTACACAATATACTACTGTACACACAGTACAAAAAGTACACAATTTACAAAAGGTACATAATTAGACACACATTCTGTACAGCAACATCAAAAGTGAATGCATCGTCTGGAACATTTTGTTTGACGTTAAACTTTTTCCTCAGCAGCAGACTCCTGGTACCTCTGTTGAAAGGGGTGTGGTAGGAAAGTTGATCACTGCCGTCAGGAGAAATCGCATAAATTACTCTCATTGTGTCCGTCTAAAACATAAATTACTCCCATTGTGTCCGCCTATAACATAAATTACTCCCATTGTGTCCGCCTATAACATAAATTACTTCCATTCTATCTGTATACAACATAAGGTGCTCCCATGCCATTTGCATATGTATAACATACTCACACAATCACCCACACACGCACACACGCACACACACACACACAATCACACACACGCACACACACAATCACACACACACAATCACACACACGTTATAGTAACATTCAAAGGAGGTAAGGCTGTATAACTCACCCCAACAACCATGTCCTCATCATCACATGTGTTATGTTTTCTAGTGAACTTGACTGAGGTAACTCCATTAATTTCTGAGCCGGAAATTACCTCCACATCTTGTGATTTGTCCTCCCTTGGATACCCATTTTTTTCTGAATACCTATCCTGATATGGCAAATAACAAAGCGCTTACGCATTACAAACAACATGAAAGAATAGTACACATTGTAGTCACGACTCACAGTACAACTAGATACAATACAAGTATATACAATACAAGTATACACAATACAAGTATATACAATACAAGTATACACAATACAAGTATATACAATACAAGTATATACAATACAAGTATATACAATACAAGTATATAGAATACAAGTATATACAATACAAGTATATACAATACAAGTATATACAATACAAGTATATACAATACAAGTATACACAATACAAGTATATACAATACAAGTATATACAATACAAGTATATAGAATACAAGTATATACAATACAAGTATATACAATACAAGTATATACAATACAAGTATATACAATACAAGTATATAGAATACAAGTATATACAATACAAGTATACACAATACAAGTATATACAATACAAGTATATATAATACAAGTATATACAATACAAGTATACACAATACAAGTATACACAATACAAGTATATACAATACAAGTATATATAATACAAGTATACACAATACAAGTATATACAATACAAGTAGATACAATACAAGTATATACAATACAAGTATATATAATACAAGTATATACAATACAAGTATATACAATACAAGTATATATAATACAAGTATATACAATACAAGTATATACAATACAAGTATATATAATACAAGTATATACAATACAAGTATACACAATACAAGTATACACAATACAAGTATATACGATACAAGTATATACAATACAAGTATACACAATACAAGTATACACAATACAAGTATATACGATACAAGTATATACAATACAAGTATACACAATACAAGTATACACAATACAAGTATATATAATACAAGTATATACAATACAAGTATACACAATACAAGTATATACAATACAAGTATACAATACAAGTATATATAATACAAGTATATATAATACAAGTATATACAATACAAGTATACACAATACAAGTATATACAATACAAGTATATACAATACAAGTATACACAATACAAATATACACAATACAAGTATATATAATACAAGTATATACGATACAAGTATACACAATACAAGTATATACAATACAAGTAGATACAATACAAGTATATATAATACAAGTATATATAATACAAGTATATACAATACAAGTATACACAATACAAGTATATACAATACAAGTATATACAATACAAGTATATACAATACAAGTATATATAATACAAGTATATACAATACAAGTATATACAATACAAGTATATACAATACAAGTATATATAATACAAGTATATACAATACAAGTATATACAATACAAGTATACACAATACAAATATATATAATACAAGTATATATAATACAAGTATATACAATACAAGTATATACAATACAAGTATATACAATACAAGTATACACAATACAAATATATATAATACAAGTATATATAATACAAGTATATACAATACAAGTATACACAATACAAGTATATACAATACAAGTATATACAATACAAGTATACACAATACAAATATATATAATACAAGTATATATAATACAAGTATATACAATACAAGTATACACAATACAAGTATATACAATACAAGTAGATACAATACAAGTATATATAATACAAGTATATATAATACAAGTATATACAATACAAGTATACACAATACAAGTATATATAATACAAGTATATACAATACAAGTATACACAATACAAGTATATACAATACAAGTATATACAATACAAGTATATACAATACAAGTATACACAATACAAATATATATAATACAAGTATATATAATACAAGTATATACAATACAAGTATACACAATACAAGTATATATAATACAAGTATATACAATACAAGTATATACAATACAAGTATATACAATACAAGTATATACAATACAAGTATATACAATACAAGTATACAATACAAGTATACACAATACAAGTATATACAATACAAGTATATACAATACAAGTAGATACAATACAAATATATATAATACAAGTATATATAATACAAGTATATACAATACAAGTATATACAATACAAGTATATACAATACAAGTATATACAATATAAGTATACACAATACAAGTATATACAATACAAGTATATACAATACAAGTAGATACAATACAAGTATATACAATACAAGTATATACAATATAAGTATACACAATACAAGTATATACAATACAAGTATATACAATACAAGTATATACAATACAAGTATATACAATATAAGTATACACAATACAAGTATATACAATACAAGTATATACAATACAAGTAGATACAATACAAATATATATAATACAAGTATATATAATACAAGTATATACAATACAAGTATATACAATACAAGTATATACAATACAAGTATATACAATACAAGTATATACAATACAAGTATATACAATACAAGTATATACAATACAAGTATATACAATACAAGTATATACAATACAAGTATATATAATACAAGTATATATAATACAAGTATATACAATACAAGTATACACAATACAAGTATATACAATACAAGTATATACAATACAAGTATATACAATACAAGTATATACAATACAAGTATATACAATACAAGTATATACAATACAAGTATATACAATACAAGTATATACAATACAAGTATATACAATATAAGTATACACAATACAAGTATATACAATACAAGTATATACAATACAAGTATATAGAATACAAGTAGATACAATACAAGTATATACAATACAAGTATATACAATACAAGTATATACAATACAAGTATATACAATACAAGTATACACAATACAAGTATATACAATACAAGTATATACAATACAAGTATATATAATACAAGTATATACAATACAAGTATATACAATACAAGTATATACAATACAAGTATATACAATATAAGTATACACAATACAAGTATATACAATACAAGTATACACAATACAAGTATATACAATACAAGTATATACAATACAAGTATATACAATACAAGTATATACAATACAAGTATATACAATATAAGTATATACAATACAAGTATATAATACAAGTATATACAATACAAGTATATACAATACAAGTATATACAATACAAGTATATACAATACAAGTATATACAATATAAGTATACACAATACAAGTATATACAATACAAGTATATACAATACAAGTATATATAATACAAGTATATACAATACAAGTATATACAATACAAGTATATACAATACAAGTATATACAATATAAGTATACACAATACAAGTATATACAATACAAGTATATACAATACAAGTATATATAATACAAGTATATATAATACAAGTATATACAATACAAGTATACACAATACAAGTATATACAATACAAGTAGATACAATACAAGTATATACAATACAAGTATATACAATACAAGTATATACAATACAAGTATATACAATACAAGTAGATACAATACAAGTATATACAATACAAGTATATACAATACAAGTATATACAATACAAGTATATACAATACAAGTATATACAATACAAGTATACACAATACAAGTATATACAATACAAGTATATACAATACAAGTATATATAATACAAGTATATATAATACAAGTATATACAATACAAGTATATACAATACAAGTATATACAATACAAGTATATATAATACAAGTATATATAATACAAGTATATACAATACAAGTATACACAATACAAGTATATTACAATACAAGTATACACAATACAAGTATATACAATACAAGTAGATACAATACAAGTATATACAATACAAGTATATACAATACAAGTATATACAATACAAGTATATACAATACAAGTATATACAATACAAGTATATACAATACAAGTATACACAATACAAGTATATACAATACAAGTATATACAATACAAGTATATATAATACAAGTATATACAATACAAGTATATACAATACAAGTATATACAATACAAGTATATATAATACAAGTATATACAATACAAGTATATACAATACAAGTATATACAATACAAGTATACACAATATAAGTATATACAATACAAGTATATACAATACAAGTATATACAATACAAGTATATATAATACAAGTATATACAATACAAGTATATACAATACAAGTATATATAATACAAGTATATATAATACAAGTATATATAATACAAGTATATACAATACAAGTATATACAATATAAGTATATACAATACAAGTATATACAATACAAGTATGTATAATACAAGTATATATAATACAAGTATATATAATACAAGTAGATACAATACAAGTATATACAATACAAGTATATACAATACAAGTATATACAATACAAGTATATACAATACAAGTATATACAATACAAGTATATACAATACAAGTATATACAATACAAGTATATATAATACAAGTATATACAATACAAGTATATACAATACAAGTATATACAATACAAGTATACACAATATAAGTATATACAATACAAGTATATACAATACAAGTATATATAATACAAGTATATATAATACAAGTATATATAATACAAGTATATACAATACAAGTATATACAATATAAGTATATACAATACAAGTATATACAATACAAGTATGTATAATACAAGTATATATAATACAAGTATATATAATACAAGTAGATACAATACAAGTATATACAATACAAGTATATACAATACAAGTATATACAATACAAGTATATACAATACAAGTATATACAATACAAGTATACACAATACAAGTATATACAATACAAGTATACACAATACAAGTATACACAATACAAGTATATACAATACAAGTATATACAATACAAGTATATACAATACAAGTATATACAATACAAGTATATACAATACAAGTATACACAATACAAGTATATACAATACAAGTATATACAATACAAGTATATATAATACAAGTATATACAATACAAGTATATACAATACAAGTATATACAATACAAGTATATATAATACAAGTATATATAATACAAGTATATACAATACAAGTATACACAATACAAGTATATACAATACAAGTAGATACAATATAAGTAGATACAATACAAGTATATACAATACAAGTATATACAATACAAGTATATACAATACAAGTATATACAATATAAGTATATACAATACAAGTATATACAATACAAGTATATATAATACAAGTATATATAATACAAGTATATATAATACAAGTATATACAATACAAGTATACACAATACAAGTATATACAATACAAGTAGATACAATACAAGTATATACAATACAAGTATACAATACAAGTATATACAATACAAGTATATACAATGCAAGTATATACAATACAAGTATATACAATACAAGTATATACAATACAAGTATATACAATACAAGTATATACAATACAAGTATATACAATATAAGTATATACAATACAAGTATATACAATACAAGTATATATAATACAAGTATATATAATACAAGTATATATAATACAAGTATATACAATACAAGTATATATAATACAAGTATATATAATACAAGTATATATAATACAAGTATACACAATACAAGTATATACAATACAAGTATATACAATACAAGTATATACAATACAAGTATATACAATACAAGTATATACAATACAAGTATACAATACAAGTATACACAATACAAGTATATACAATACAAGTATACACAATACAAGTATATACAATACAAGTATACAATACAAGTATACACAATACAAGTATATACAATACAAGTATATACAATACAAGTATATACAATACAAGTAGATACAATATAAGTAGATACAATACAAGTATATATAATACAAGTATATACAATACAAGTATATACAATACAAGTATATACAATACAAGTATATACAATACAAATATATACAATACAAGTATATACAATACAAGTATATACAATACAAGTATATACAATACAAGTATATACAATACAAGTATATACAATACAAGTATATACAACACAAGTATATACAATACAAGTATATATAATACAAGTATATATAATACAAGTATATACAATACAAGTATACACAATACAAGTATATACAATACAAATATATACAATACAAGTATATACAATACAAGTATATACAATACAAGTATATACAATACAAGTAGATACAATATAAGTAGATACAATACAAGTATATATAATACAAGTATATACAATACAAGTATATACAATACAAGTATATACAATACAAGTATATACAATACAAGTATATACAATACAAGTATATACAATACAAGTATACAATACAAGTATATACAATACAAGTAGATACAATATAAGTAGATACAATACAAGTATATATAATACAAGTATATACAATACAAGTATATACAATACAAGTATATACAATACAAGTAGATACAATATAAGTAGATACAATACAAGTATATACAATACAAGTAGATACAATACAAGTATACACAACACAAGTATATACAATACAAGTATATACAATACAAGTATATACAATACAAGTATACAATACAAGTATATACAATACAAGTAGATACAATACAAGTATACACAATACAAGTATACACAATACAAGTATATACAATACAAGTATATACAATACAAGTATATATAATACAAGTATATACAATACAAATATATACAATACAAGTATATACAATACAAGTATATACAATACAAGTATACACAATACAAGTATATACAATACAAGTATACAATACAAGTATATACAATACAAGTATATACAATACAAGTATATACAATACAAGTATATACAATACAAGTATATACAATACAAGTATATACAATACAAGTATATACAATACAAGTATATACAATACAAGTATATACAATACAAGTATATACAATATAAGTATATACAATACAAGTATATACAATACAAGTATATATAATACAAGTATATATAATACAAGTATATATAATACAAGTATATACAATACAAGTATATATAATACAAGTATATATAATACAAGTATATATAATACAAGTATATACAATACAAGTATACACAATACAAGTATATACAATACAAGTATATACAATACAAGTATACACAATACAAGTATATACAATACAAGTATATACAATACAAGTATATACAATACAAGTATACAATACAAGTATACACAATACAAGTATATACAATACAAGTATATACAATACAAGTATATACAATACAAGGATATACAATACAAGTATATACAATACAAGTATATACAATACAAGTATACACAATACAAGTATATACAATACAAGTATACAATACAAGTATACACAATACAAGTATATACAATACAAGTATATACAATACAAGTATACAATACAAGTATATACAATACAAGTATATACAATACAAGTATATACAATACAAGTATATACAATACAAGTATATATAATACAAGTATATACAATACAAGTATATATAATACAAGTATACACAATACAAGTATACACAATACAAGTATATACAAGTATACAATACAAGTATATACAATACAAGTATATACAATACAAGTATATACAATACAAGTATACAATACAAGTATATACAATACAAGTATATACAATACAAGTATATACAATACAAGTATATACAATACAAGTATATATAATACAAGTATATACAATACAAGTATATATAATACAAGTATATACAATACAAGTAGATACAATACAAGTATATACAATACAAGTATACACAATACAAGTATATACAATACAAGTAGATACAATACAAGTATATACAATACAAGTATATACAATACAAGTATACAATACAAGTATATACAATACAAGTAGATACAATACAAGTATACACAATACAAGTATACACAATACAAGTATATACAATACAAGTATATACAATACAAGTATATATAATACAAGTATATACAATACAAGTATATACAATACAAGTATATACAATACAAGTATATACAATACAAATATATACAATACAAGTATATACAATACAAGTATATACAATACAAGTATACACAATACAAGTATACACAATACAAGTATATACAATACAAGTATATACAATACAAGTATATATAATACAAGTATATACAATACAAGTATACACAACACAAGTATATACAATACAAGTATATATAATACAAGTATATATAATACAAGTATATACAATACAAGTATACACAATACAAGTATATACAATACAAATATATACAATACAAGTATATACAATACAAGTAGATACAATACAAGTAGATACAATACAAGTATATATAATACAAGTATATACAATACAAGTATATACAATACAAGTATATATAATACAAGTATATACAATACAAGTATATACAATACAAGTATATACAATACAAGTATATACAATACAAATATATACAATACAAGTATATACAATACAAGTATATACAATACAAGTATACACAATACAAGTATATACAATACAAGTATACAATACAAGTATATACAATACAAGTATATACAATACAAGTATATACAATACAAGTATATACAATACAAGTATATACAATACAAGTATATACAATACAAGTATATATAATACAAGTATATACAATACAAGTATATACAATACAAATATACACAATACAAATACATACAATACAAGTAGATATGGTACAGCTATAAGCAGATATAGGTTGACTCACGTGGACAAAGACTTTGTTGTTTACAACTGAAGCTGTTATGATATCAGCTCCAGCCATGCCCCCATTAGGACTGAAACCAATGCCAAACCATCCAGTTGTTTGAACTGTTGCCAGTATGGTGATGTTATTGTCTGTGTACTCCCATTCTATGTAGAACTTCTCCTGTACATCCAGGTATGCTGACTGGGTGTTCTTGCTGCCAGCCACATAGCAAAGAACAATGAGCAGACACACAATTGTCTTGAGCATCTTCATAACTACAACATTGTCTATATTATGTTATGTTGTTTTATACTATGTTATAATATAAAACAGTATAACATAATATAAAACAATATAACATAATATAAAACAATATAACATAATATAAAACAATATAACATAATATAAAACAATATAACATAATATAAAACAATATAACATAATATAAAACAATATAACATAATATAAAACAATATAACATAATATAAAACAATATAACATAATATAAAACAATATAACATAATATAAAACAATATAACATAATATAAAACAATGCGTCGTATGGTTTTATATGATGTGATAGTCTCTAATTTCTCGTTAACTTGTATTATATTATGATATGAGATCACATTAAAATGCTTGATACTTTATGATACTGGATGTTATATAATATACATTAAATAGTGTGGTGTATATTATAGCCTACAGTACGATATAGTTACTGTATTATATAACAGATTAATTATATGGTATATTGCACCATTCTACACTAGACATTACGTATTACATTACCTTAGGGATACTGAAGTGCCGTAAGGTGAGGGCCTCTGTGTAGAGCCTTCTGTATTTATAGCATCAGTTGACTGCCTTATCAGCGGCTTTAGCTGCCCTTCCATTATTGCAACCGAGAGTTCAATAAATAGGCATTTGTTTGCTAGATAAGATGTGTATTACCCTTGTATGCAATAACATAGAGCTGGATATTACACACTATCTATGAGGTGGGTGGGTAAAGACAGCTGCATCAGGTGATGTTGTTACATAATTCTCCGATTATCGGACTCACATGACAACTGCTATCAAACGTTTCATCATGTGATAATATCAGCATGATACAACACTGTGTGCACATTTACGCCTATAGATGTGTGCTCATCTATGTCTATTGTTGTGTGCTCATTCATGTCTATTGTTGTGTGCTCATCTATGTCTATAGTTGTGTGCTCATTTATGTCTATAGCTGTGTGCTCATCTATGTCTATAGTTGTGTACTCATCTGTCTATAGTTGTGTGCTCATCTATGTCTATTGCTGTGTGCTCATCTATGTCTATAGCTGTGTACTCATCTGTCTATAGTTGTGTGCTCATCTATGTCTATTGTTGTGTGCTCATCTATGTCTATAGCTGTGTGCTCATCTATGTCTATTGTTGTGTGCACATTTATGTCTATTGTTGTGTGCACATTTATGTCTATAGCTGTGTGTACATTTATGTCTATAGCTGTGTACATATCTATGTCTATAGTTGTGTGCATATCTATGTTTATAGCTGTGTAGAAATACAGTTACAGAACTAATTGACGCTATATATTTTACTAACTCCACTCTATACATTCCCAGAGTCGTATATATACGAGCCTGTACACTTCCATTTCTATTGTAAACTCTATTTTCTCCACACACCTCTTTTCTTCTAGAAACTTCTAGACACTTTCATTTCTCAATTTCATGTTTTTGTGCATTTCAATAACAAACCTCAACCATATATTGACTCAAGTTCAACACTCAAAATGAATATTACACAACGGCATTATATGTTAGTGATATATGTTAGTGTTATATGTTAGTGTTATACGTTAGTGTTATATGTTAGTGTTATATGTTAGTGTTATACGTTAGTGTTATATGTTAGTGTTATATGTTAGTGTTATACCTTAGTGTTATATGTTAGTGTTATATGTTAGTGTTATATGTTAGTGTTATATGTTAGTGTTATATGTTAGTGTTATACGTTAGTGTTATACGTTAGTGTTATACGTTAGTGTTATACGTTAGTGTTATACGTTAGTGTTATACGTTAGTGTTATATGTTAGTGTTATACCTTAGTGTTATATGTTAGTGTTATTTGTTAGTGTTATATGTTAGTGTTATATGTTAGAGATATATGTTAGTGTTATATGTTAGTGTTATATGTTAGTGTTATATGTTAGTATTATATGTTAGTGTTATATGTTAGTGTTATTTGTTAGTGTTATATGTTAGTGTTATATGTTAGTGTTATATGTTTGTGTTAAACGTTAGTGTTATATGTTAGTGTTATACCTTAGTGTTATACGTTAGTGTTATACGTTAGTGTTATACCTTAGTGTTATATGTTAGTGTTATATGTTAGTGTTGTACGTTATTGTTATATGTTAGTGTTATATGTTAGTGTTATATGTTAGTGTTATACGTTAGTGTTATACATTAGTGTTATACGTTAGTGTTATACGTTAGTGTTATACGTTAGTGTTATACGTTAGTGTTATACGTTAGTGTTATATGTTAGTGTTATATGTTAGTGTTATACGTTAGTGTTGTACGTTATTGTTATATGTTAGTGTTATACGTTAGTGTTATATGTTAGTGTTATACGTTAGTGTTATACGTTAGTGTTATATGTTAGTGTTATATGTTAGTGTTGTACGTTATTGTTATATGTTAGTGTTATACGTTAGTGTTATACGTTAGTGTTATACGTTAGTGTTATATGTTAGTGTTATATGTTAGTGTTATACGTTAGTGTTATATGTTAGTGTTATATGTTAGTGTTATATGTTAGTGTTATACGTTAGTGTTATACGTTAGTGTTATACATTAGTGTTATACGTTAGTGTTATATGTTAGTGTTATACGTTAGTGTTATATGTTAGTGTTATATGTTAGTGTTATACGTTAGTGTTATACGTTAGTGTTATACGTTAGTGTTATACGTTAGTGTTATATGTTAGTGTTATACCTTAGTGTTATATGTTAGTGTTATATGTTAGTGTTATATGTTAGTGTTATATGTTAGTGTTATATGTTAGAGATATATGTTAGTGTTATATGTTAGTGTTATATGTTAGTGTTATATGTTAGTGTTATATGTTAGTATTATATGTTAGTGTTATATGTTAGTGTTATTTGTTAGTGTTATATGTTAGTGTTATATGTTAGTGTTATATGTTTGTGTTATACGTTAGTGTTATATGTTAGTGTTATACCTTAGTGTTATACGTTAGTGTTATATGTTAGTGTTATATGTTAGTGTTATATGTTAGTGTTATACGTTAGTGTTATATGTTAGTGTTATACGTTAGTGTTATACGTTAGTGTTATACGTTAGTGTTATACGTTAGTGTTATATGTTAGTGTTATACATTAGTGTTATACGTTAGTGTTATACGTTAGTGTTATACGTTAGTGTTATACGTTAGTGTTATATGTTAGTATTATATGTTAGTATTATATGTTAGTATTATATGTTAGTGTTATACGTTAGTGTTATACGTTAGTGTTATACATTAGTGTTATACGTTAGTGTTATATGTTAGTGTTATACGTTAGTGTTATATGTTAGTGTTATATGTTAGTGTTATATGTTAGTGTTATATGTTAGTGTTATATGTTAGTGTTATACGTTAGTGTTATAAGTTAGTGTTATACCTTAGTGTTATATGTTAGTGTTATATGTTACTGTTGTACGTGAGTATTACTAAAGGAACCATTAGTAAACCTATAAGCAGGTACTAAACATTCACATTTCACTCATTATATCATTGGAGTTGTCTTTTCATTAGGAGGCAACTCTAGAATCATTATTGTGATTTCATTTGAATGCAGAGATTTATACATTTATTTATACAAACAAGTAATACAGTTTTGTTAATAGTTTAAATAAAAATGTTTTTTCATCTATCATTCATAAATGACAAGCTCTCCTTGTGCTTTGTGTCTATGAGTCTTTGTGTCTATGAGTCTTCGTGTCTATGCATTATTTCAGGCATTATTCAAAAAGTCGAGTTCTTCAGTGGGTATTTGGTGGCAGATATTTGTGGCAGTCTTAACATTCTTCCGAGAATGTTGCCAGGAATGCTATTTTCGCCTGAAAAAAACACAATGTCACGTAACACACAGCAGATATAATATAACATGTGCATTATAACATGTGAGCATAATATTACTTGACATACACAACGTAACATAACTTAGATTGTATTATTTGGCAGATACTCAATTAAATAATACGTAATATTACATGACAATGACACACACTGTATTACATGCCTTACAGAATCTTTCATAACCAACAATGATAAGGAGAGGTTTAGACTGAGAGTCAATATAATAGCGTTGTGTATGACTAACCCACGAACTTGGAAGGCAAGGTCCAAAGGCTTCTAGTAGCAGTGGCTCACTTCTGACAGCTTCACTGTAGTCCTGGTATGACAGTCTACCGTCATGGTCCAAGTCCTGCAAGCAATGATACATGTGTTTGAGCATTTTGTACTGGGTTTATTAAACCACATGTCTGTTGTGGGCATTTTCATCTATGGCTATGTCTATCTATGGGTACATATGTCTATGGCTGTCTGTCTATGGGTACATATGTCTATGGGCATGTATGTCTATGGGTATGTCTGTCTATGGGTATGTCTGTCTATGGGTATGTCTGTCTATGGGTATGACTGTCTATGGGTATGTTGGTCCATGGGTATGTATGCCTATAGGTATGCCTGTCTATGGGTACTTATGTCTATGGGTACATATGTCTATGGGCATGTCTGTCTATGGGTATGCCTGTCTATGGGTATGTTTGTCTATAGGTATGTATGTCTATGGGTATGCATGTCTATGGGTATGTATGTCTCTGGGTATGTATGTATGTCTATGGGTATGCCTGTCTATGGGTACATATGTCTATGGATATGTCTAACTATGGGTATGCATGTCTGTGGGTATGTATGTCTATGGGTATGTATGTCTATGGGTATGCCTGTCTATGGGTACATATGTCTATGGATATGTCTAACTATGGGTATGCATGTCTGTGGGCAAAAATATAATATCGATGGGAATATGCTGACATGAATCTAATTGCTAAAAGTCACATAAGTTTCTGTTAGTAGGCCTTAAAATCTTTGAAAGTTTTTATATTTAACAAAGACAACTTCAACTTTGTGAAATGCAGTGCTCAATACAAAACAAAAAAAATTAGGTTTTCCACAGAACGATGCACAAAATTTTTGGTGTTTTTTTGTATTTTGCGTTTTGTTTGTGGTTTGATTTCTAACGTCATTTGCTGTAATTATTCTGCAACTTTGGAAGTTCTACTCTTGTTTGAATGCCTCAATATGCTTATCAAATGACCATTCAGACCTTAGATGACAAATCAAAGACAGCACTATATACATTTCATAGCGGGAGCTCTAATTCAATGAAAAGTTGTTTTCAGTAACTACTATCACTTTGCTATTCACTTTGCACACTACAGTCGCATCACACTACAGTCGCATCACACTACAGTCGCATCACACTACAGATGCATTACACTACAGTCGCATCACACTACAGTCGCATCACACTACAGTTGCATCACACTACAGTTGCATCACACTACAGTTGCATCACACTACAGTAGCATCACACTACAGTAGCATCACATTACAGTCGCATCACATTACACTCGCATCACACTACAGACGCATCACACTACAGACGCATCACACTACAGTCGCATCACACTACAGTAGCATCACACTACAGACGCATCACACTACAGTAGCATCACACTACAGTCGCATCACACTACAGTAGCATCACACTACAGTCGCATCACACTACAGACGCATCACACTACAGTCGCATCACACTACAGACGCATCACACTACAGTAGCATCACACTACAGACGCATCACACTACAGTCGCATCACACTACAGTAGCATCACACTACAGTCGCATCGCACTACAGTCGCATCACACTACAGTCGCATCACACGACAGTAGCATCACACTACAGTAGCATCACACTACAGTAGCATCACACTACAGACGCATCACACTACAGTAGCATCACACTACAGACGCATCACACTACAGTAGCATCACACTACAGTCGCATCGCACTACAGTAGCATCACACTACAGTAGCATCACACTACAGTAGCATCACACTACAGACCATTTTCTTCAGAGTTATCTCCACCAGATCTTTGATTCCCTCATCGGGATCTTCTTCAGTGGGTTGCTACAACAATAAACCACACAAGTACACACATGTACACACCTGCGCACACATGTACACACTTGTGTGCACTTGGTGTTTTGAATTTGTTTTTTTTTCAATGTATTTGAAGTGACCAGCACAATACAAGAAGCAAAGTGTAGTTTTATACAGGGTAGATGAAAGCAGGGGTTGTGTGGAGTGCTGGGGGGGGGGGGGGGGATACTAAGGGTGGAGTGGATAGAGTGGCCCAGAGAGGGGGTACTAAGGGTGGAGTGGATAGAGTAGCCCAAAGAGGGGATACTAAGGGTGGAGTGGATAGAGTAGGCCAGAGAGGGGGTACTAAGGGTGGAGTGGATAGAGTAGGCCAGAGTGGGGAACTAATGGTGGAGTGGATAGAGTAGCCCAGAGTGGGGGTACTAAGGGTGGAGTGGATAGAGTAGCCCAGAGAGGGGGTACTAAGGGTGGAGTGGATAGAGTAGGCCAGAGTGGGGAACTAATGGTGGAGTGGATAGAGTAGCCCAGAGTGGGGGTACTAAGGGTGGAGTGGATAGAGTAGCCCAGAGTGGGGGTACTAGGGGTGGAGTGGATAGAGTAGCCCAGAGAGGGGATACTAAGGGTGGAGTGGATAGAGTAGCCCAGAGAGGGGGGTACTAAGGGTGGAGTGGATAGAGAAGCCCAGAATGGGGGTACTAAGGGGGAGTGGATATACAAGGAAGCATCTCACCTTAATTAAAGAGTTCTTGAGCAGCTGAAACATCTCATCTCTTGATATGAATCCATCTTGGTTGAGATCAAATACAGCGAAACAAACTGTGACAAAGTATGACAAACATGCATGATACAAATGTCTGTCACATGTCACTGTTGTATGTAAATGATAGATTCATAAGCATATACATGTACATATACACACACATATATATGTACATACACATATACATATACCTACACATATACATATACCTACACATATACATACACATACACATATACATAGACATACAAAATATACATGTACATACAACACATTAGAGTAGCGACGAGTAAATGCCAAAACACATTGGTAATACTATACGTACATTGTGTTTGCTCATCCAACGTGCCTCTTAAAAATACAGAAAGTCCTTGAACCCACTCTTCCATGTTGACAAATCCATCGCTGTCTGTATCAAATGCCCTGTAAACTATAACAAAAAGATATGATATATTAGCCATTGGTGGTTTGTGTGAGTTGGTGAAGGGGCTACAACATGCCTTTGAAGAGAAACATTAGTCTTACTCCTGTCCATGAGCATGTCGTCAGTCATATCAAAACTGTTATGTAGGACATCTCTGAACTTTGTTCTATCCATCCTTGAGCTATGATGGGTATGGCTCTGATTAGCACTGCCTGGAATGTACTTCTTAAACATTCTTAATAGAGATTCTACTTCTGGCTTAGAAACTGTTTGAAAAACGATTAGTTAGCTAAGTTCTTTTATTACTCATAATAATTATGGGCATTCACAGCACAAAATAAATAGCTGTGTTGATACACTGACAATTATTTGTCAGTGTATCGACAGCTATTTATTTTGTGCTGTGACTGCCCATACATTTATTTATATGATATGTAAACTAGTTTTCTTTCCAACTATGAATTGGTGATAAATGGGTGTATGATATATATACATATGCACTAATAAATAAGGTGTATAGATAGTTGCTGATAAATTACTATTAACTGACTCAGTAGTAGTTCGTAGTTGACAACAACATTGTTTTCTGCTTGTTGTTGTTATTGTATTGGCCTATATACAATATCGAACGAAGAAAAATACTTACAGTGTGTTTTTCGACATAAATCATCTGCCAACTTTGCTTGGTGCTTTTTAGCTGTAATATGAGCCATATTTTAACTTTTTTTCAACAGTTTTATTGTATTTAGTAGTAATCAGACTGAACAACATGAAACCTTGTGTATTGGCCGATATTGAGCCTAATTAATTGCCTGGTAACCAGACATAACAAAAGCTGACTCGCTTGTGAGTACGCAAACCTGTGAAATTGTCGGCAATTTTACTCGAAGAATTGGTATAATTTACCGTCTGTTGTAAACAAATTACTACTATTGAGACTGTTTCCTGTGTTTCTGTGACTAATGCGCATGGAATATATGCCATAATATTTCATTCATGCTTATGCGTTCCTGTGTTCCTTCCTATATATCACTGTACGTACTGTAGAATTGATGATACATTGATTGATACATGTTTCATATTTGGTTCCCGTCCACTCAATGCTAGAGAGATGTCAAGAATTGTGTACAGTAATTATTATGATAATCATAATAATAATTATAATAATAATGATGATGATGATGATTGTTGTTGTTCAAGTTGTGATGTGATTGTTGTTGATTAATTAAATTAATAATTATTATTAATTAAAGCATGCATAATACCAACTACTAACTAAACTATCAATCCTTAAAGTAGTAATTATTAATTTATGATAATAATATTTTAATTATTATTATAAGACAGTCCTTTGATGATGATGATGTTAAAAAAAATAATAATTAATAAATAAAACAATAATTATTATTATTAATTATAATTAATAATGATGATAAATAAATAAATGTTGTTTGTTGTTGTTTCCTTTTTTCAACTGATTGACTAACTTATAATAATAATACTAATAATAATATAATAATACATAATGTTGTTGTAAATAATAGTGTAAAGGTTGTTTTTTTGCTGTGTTAACAATTTTTAGTTTCATATCCAAGTAGTAGTAGTAGTGTTGTCAAATGTGTGTTTGCTTGATTGATTTGTACTGTACTGTAGGCTTTCAAATTTGCCTGTTTACAGTTCAATCAGCTGGTCTCTGTAAATGCAAACTTTGAGCCTTCAAAGCTGACAGCAGACAGCCTTTATTGTGGGCCCACCACAGGCTCACTTTAGGTGCAAGGTTATGAACACACTCACAAACACTGTTTTTGACAGCCAGGAAGGGGAGAACATGACACGAGCTTAGGGGCTACATTGCATAGCAAAGGAGGGTTTTATTTTTTTATTTAGCAGTTGCAAGCAACACCCCAAAGAAGTCACAAAAGTTAAGAATATTGTCTGAAATACCTGTCAATCAGTCAATATATCAGTATCATGATATGTAAAACAACATGCAGTAGCCAACTCCTAACACCACTACCTCTCAACTGTTACAACTACCACCGCATGTGTTAGCTCTACTGTTACTTTTTCTGATCTGCCCTATGCCCTTGTTGTTAACAGTTTAAATAGTGTAACATGTACATTGGTAGCTTTGGTCCTACTAACTATTTAATGGCACAAACCTCATGTAATCAGAAAAAAACATTGTACATCTCTATAATAATAGTGTTAGTTATAGTTACAGTAGTTGATATTTGTTAATTATTTATTATTATTGTGATAAATAATAATCATAACAATTAAGTTGTTCTTATAATTAAAGTTACCAATTTTTTTAATAATAATAATTAATTGATTATTATAATAATCAATAAATTTTGATTATTATAATAATAGTGACTTTTGTGATTGCTACCCTGCTGTTGTTATAATCTTTATTACAAAATGATTTTTTTAATTCCATTATGTTGCATTGTTACTTATAATTATTATTACTTCTTCATGTTCATTTATTTGTGCATCGTGAAAATGTTTGCAATGTTTTCTCTAGATTTTATTTACTCATTTATTCATAAAATAATAGTAGATAATAATGTTACTAAATATATTAATAATGATAATGATTAGATTATTTAATATAATTTTCTGGGATACTTTATAATAATAACTAATTAAAAAATGATTAGAATAGTTGATGATAATATTATTGTAGCTGGCATACATTACAAAAAAATGAATCATGTAAGGTAGCAACAAACCGGCATTGATTTTAGTAAGAAAGTGACTATTTTTTACAATTTTAACATATTTGTAACTTACAATACTATTGTAGCGTAATATGATAAATTATATATGTTTAGTTCTAAACAAATTGAATTTAATTATTACAACGGCAGTTTGTTACTAGCCATGTATTGCTAACTGTGGCTTACATTACACTTTCTGCATGCCCTGAAGTCCCCGATGAGTTGATACACACTGATGTGTGTGTTTATTTTTCCCTGTGGTAAGTAAAAGAAAAGTTTGACTAGCTATTAGTAGCTGTAATTCTGATGCACATAATATTAGGTCAACTTTTTGTTTCCTCATAATCACAGGTCAAGCATGTCCATGATTCTCCATTGGCTAGTCTGATATTCATTGCCATTTGTCAAGTTTGTCGATGTCGTCACCGTCAACAAGGTTCGGAGTATAGAAATACTGGACGTCAATCTGCCTGTATCAAGTTGTTGTATAAAAACTCTGCCGACTTTGAATTTCTTCCACGGCTCTACCTAATACTACCAAACGTATATTATATGCTAATTTAGCTAACCTCTTTTTTGAGAATTAGGACTTGATTGAAAATGCAAAAAACGAATTAAAAGCTAGATTTTGCAAAAATTCTATGCAACTTATTGAGACTTGTCTTAGACATAAAAGTATTAAAGACTTATTATAGCACTTGCACATTGAAAAGCATTTAAATAGAAGAGAAGTTTTATTTTTTATAGCAAAATGTTATAAGTTTTTTAGGTGTAGATATTGACACAAGTCTGTCATGAAACTTATACACTGAAAACTAGTTGAAGAATCATCAAAGCTTAAACAAGTTCTGGCATGATAACCAATAGTGGTGGAGCACTTGGATGGAGATAAAATATTTTGATCATGTCCTTTTTTGGCAGTGTGTTTACCGTGATGTTTTGGTATGACAAATGATGCACCGTGTTGGTTTACCAGAGTTTCAGTCAGCACTTCCTGCTTTCTCTCCACAGACGATGCTACTCTAACATACTTGAGCTTCTCATTGTCAATGACACTCCTCTACAAGACATGCTTCATTCTTCAGCAGCAGGTGCTTGTTTTCCACTATGCTTTATTGAATTCTCAAATGACTTGAGTTGTTTCACCATTTTTATGGTAACTGGACTGATTGTCTAAAACCTCGATGCTGACAACCTGGATGTCGACAAAGTTAGATTGCATGGCGACAATTTCAGCCGGATTGTCGACTATCCTAGACTCGATGTCGACAATGCATAAAATAAATATAACAGTGATGAGTGAGTGAGTAGTTACATACACCTTTATTTATCAGTATTAAAGTTTGACATTCAGAAAACTGACATTTTAAGCTACAAAGAGAAAATATTGCAGTTCCAGAATTTTTTTTATAATTTAGCCGTTTACCTTCACTTTTTTTCTTTGTTATTAGTTAGGCTGAAGAGTTCACTCAAACTACTCATTGGTTTAGTAACACCTGAACTCTTTTCAAATAGATATTCCAATGCATTTGATACTTGAAAACAACATTAAAAACGTATCAAATGATGAGCAATTTTGCGCATGTACATTGAATGGTAGACTACGGTCTCTAACTAACTCTATAGTAAAAGTTACAAAAAATTGTGAAAATTAACATACTAACAGAGTAAAGACCTCACAGCATGATTATAAGACCAGTAGAATATATATACACACAAAACATGTACAATATGCATTGGTTATGCAGGTATGTATATTGGCATCATGCAAACAATAATAATCATCAATTGAGAGCAAATTAGAAATAAAATACAGTAGATTGTTCTTCATTAATTATCTACTTGTCAGAAGAATAAACCAAGCTACATGTATTGTGATATGATACGTAACGTTTGAGTTGCCTGCACTACCAAAAGAGGATAATTACTAATTCTCATTTCCTTTAATCACTAGTTATGCGTGTGACCAAATGTCTTTATAATGTAATGAATTCTTGTACAGGAAAATGGCGAACTTCCTGTGGAGACCTGAAACGAACAATGTTATAGCGAGTCTAATTGTATAGCATGCATTACTAGCAAACATCTCTCTTGTTATTTATAGCCTCCAAACTTTTATATTTCTATTATGTATTGTTCGAGGCTACAGACTTAGGACAAAGAAATGTTACATAACCTGTTATATAAATACGGCTGCTGAGCCTCTCACTCCTCAGTGTAATCTTGGAGGCACAGCTGGTTTTTATTCCTAGAATAAATATACAGAATACAGTCACTCAAGTTTATCTTGAATCTCTCTCATACAGCATACAGGCAAGACAGCTCTACCACTCCAGAATACAACTGCTTTAACGACCTGTTGGTCTGGAAGCCTTGTGTTGTCGAGCGAGTGGCAGACGGGAGACAGACTTACCTTGCAGACGCTGCTTATCAGGGCCTACCTTCAGGCAGGCAATGCTGAAGGGTGGGTAGTGATACGGATGGTCTGCCAGCAAGCTTGTCGACTCAAGTAGACAACTCTGCCTACGTAGAGGTGGTGCCGGTGGCTACCGAAGTAACCGACCTTTTATTTACATAAAATATTTACATAAAATATAACAAAACAGGCCTCTATTAGCAGGAAAGGATGAAATGCTGTTTTTATATCATTGAAATATAATGCTATTACAATGTAATGTAATGCTATGTATTATTTATAATATTATTGCCAGTCAAGTGATTTATAAAAAATAATATTATAATGGCTTTGTTTTGCAAAGGCTCATGATGTATGTAGCGAGGCAAGTACAATGTCAAAATATGTCTAATGTTCAGGAGATATGACTATGGTTGTAACCTTTACTAGAGAGCAGGTTTACTCTGTTTGCGTATATATATATGAGATCATGGATTCCCAGTTGTTAATGATGGGCTCAATTGTTGATCGCAGTACTTGATAATCTGGACAGCAGTAGGTAGATATAGTGTTCTAATGTATTTTCTATCATATAAATTATGACATATGTACGGCGAGTAGAACGGTTATTATTATTTTAAAAAAAAACAGTGAACAATTTATTGGATGGATTGGATCTATTAAAAAAGAAATAGAGTCTCTCGCTTTGCGCACACAATAACCAAAGCGTTTGCTGCAGATTGTGGGTTGTTCTCTACTGGTGAGAACAGCAACCATAAATTGTCGACGACAGAATAATCATTGTCGCCCAGCGGACTAATAACCATCAACCAGCGCTTTGTCGACATCCAAGTCAGTTATTCGACAATCTGGTCATAGTTGTCGCCAACCGAACTTATTTTGTCGCCAGCCGAGCCAACTTAGTCAACATCCAGGTTGTCGACATCCAAGTTTTAGACAATCAGTCCAGTATTAATTTTTATTGGAGCAACCCGACTTTGGTATCCACTTTCTCTTTTATAGTGACTCTAATTTTTACTGATTTTGGTATTCAGTTTGACTGCCAGTCCTTTCATTTCTTCAACTGGCACATCAGTGAGTGTCTGTGCCTTTATTCTTTCTCCGGTGCTGGCTTTGCACGTTGTTGCTTGTGGTAACAGCCGTTTTCGGAAGTTGACACAGATGCTTCATTAAGATGTAAGATTACTGTAGTTCTGGATGTTGGTTGTTATTGGTATCTTATTATTCTATCCCGGGGCTGCCCAAACTGGGGCCCTGAAATTTTGGCCCCTGGATCTCAGTAAATAGAAAATAATTGTGAGAAATTTCTTAAAGGGCTTAGGACGGGCTTTTCAAGACGCACTTTGTGTGTAGAGTTGTTCTCTCATCAAGCATTGTAAAACTATTGAGAAAACTCACTCGCGTCAACAAAACACCAATAGGTATCATGTAGAGGTCTATGGAGGTCTGTGACAATGCGTTCGGCAGAAGGGACTTCTGCATTATGATATTATATAGTATATTACAGCAAGTAGTTTGTACCATTTTTGTTACTTTTTCAGTTCCAAACTACTTTTCAAAAATCTTAATTATTATTATTTAGTGCTTTTGAAGTTTTTTCTTGGAAAGATAGACGGTATTTCAGATTTAATTATTATCGTTGTTGTAAAAAAAAAACAACGCCGGAAATACAATTTCGGCAATGTTTTTTTTTCACCTAGTATTATCATGAAAGTATACTAATGTTATTGTTTGATTAATTTTTCACATGAAAATTATTATTTTGATAAGAAAATTTCATTATTTCTTTTGATGACAAACACTATCACGTGAACGCCAGTGTATACATAATAGCGAGCTTACCAAAGATAAAATAAATTGCTGACTTGAGAAAAACAGCTCCAAAAAAATTAAAATTTGTTGCAATATCATTTTTTTGCAATCAAAAGAGTCTCTGCACAAAACTAATAGCTCTATATAACTTGGTGCGTCTTCGAGAAAAAAAGGCGTCTTGGCAAGCGCTGACTGCGTCTATAGGAATCGTCTTACTGGTGAGAGGGCAACTCCAGATAATTTTTCTGAACACATTTCAACCTTAGAAAGTTTAAATTAAATCAAATCCTCTTCAAATTAGGCGTCATAGGCCCTTTAAGTCAGCTGATGTCAGAGGTGTGACACAGTTGGTTATCTTTGTTAGATTTCTTACGTCAGCTGAGGTCAGAGGTGTGGCACAGTTAGTTATCTTTGTTTGATTTCTTAAGTCAGCTGATGTCAGAGGTGTGGCACAGTTGGTTATCTTTGTTAGATTTCTTACGTCAGCTGATGTCAGAGGTGTGGCACAGTTGGTTATCTTTGTTTGATCTTGCGTTAGCTAAGCTATGGAAACTGGAACCAGAGATTCTGTTGTTTCTGAATGATTATGAGATTGGTGATGAGCTCAGGAAATTTCATCATTCAGCTAGGAATATGTGCGCTCTGGTACTTCTTGTGGATTTGTTTAAACGCATGAATATTGTAAACCTGGAGATGCAAGGATATGACTGATCGTGTTGAAGTTTTGGATGTCAATTGAGCCATTCAAAGGAAAGTTGAGGTTTTCTCCGATGAGTGACAAAAAGAGCAAAACTTCTTTTCATCTCTGAAGGGCTTTTGTCCAAAGTGGGATATTGCAATCATCAAAGTGCAGATTGAATTGTCCATGTCAGTTTCAGGAGCTTGCAAACATTCATGCCAATATTCAATTTGTGAGCAATCCCATGAATGCCTCAGTGAATGCAGAGTGCAAAGATTGGCTAAAGAAATAATTTACTAGAATAGATGCACACAAAGTGCACTTAGATTTGTGTGACATCTAAGCAAATGCTGCAGAATTGGAGCTAACAACTCATGTTTCTATTGGTCAGAGCATGTTCCTATTGAGAGGTATCCAGTAACAACTGGCTTGGCTGGAGGAAGTTGACCATCTTTGGTTCTACCTACCAATATTAATCTATGATCTGCAGACAAAATGGCTACAAGACCATGCTTAGATCATCTCTCAATCCCGAACACTCATAACAGCTTTGAGACTGCGCTGTGTTGAAGCTACAGATATTGTTATTGAGATGTAGTGGCAGGAAAGAAGACATTTGGTATCTCCTGTTGAAATATGAGAACTTTAATACTACATGAAATAGATTCATAGAAAATACATAACCAGAAGTTTAGATCAATAATTATATAGATGCCTATATATACAGCTCTACTGTTATTTGCATTTGTATACTATAGCAATAAGTTGATAGTTTTCGTTACTAATATAGATATATATATTTTTACTCCGATTTATGTATTATATGTATATAGTCTAATGAAAATAGACTTTCCTTCCTCGTAATAGCAACAAGCTGAAAAATAGGCTAAATTTGGCCCTCAGTGTGACACAATTTCGGAATTTGGCCCTTTTCGCAAATCGTTTGGGCAGCCCTGTTCTATCCTATCGTATTGCACAATGATCTGATTATCAGAAAGCGGCTTTTCAAGGTTTTGAGGATCAGTATGAAGGGTGGAATAAGGTATTATCAAAAACATGTTTATAGAGCTATCAAATGCCTACTACTCTGAATGCGGAAATACCAGCACATACTGACTCTTTCGTCAACATTTGTCTCTGTGTTATCAAAGACATGTAAGTAGTGTGGCTTATATTTCCTTTAGAAAACCCCTTCTCTGGCCTTCTGCATGACTCGAGCCCTGTAACTGCTGCAATCAGTTTCTCTCCTATGATTCCTCGGCGTGTTCAGGTTACACACCTCATTTCTCTAGTCCGTGGTCTAACTTGTAAAAATAGCTCATTGCTTGTCACAAACTGATTCTCCAGTTATAAATAGTCAGCCATGTAAAGTGTTTATGAAATGAGTGTTTATATAAACAATAAACCCGCATCTTTTTATTACAATGCCTTATTGTAGCAGTTTTTGTCATTTGTAAACTAAATCGCGTTTGTTTCAGTGAAAAAAAGTACTACAGTAGCATATAAGCAATAAAGATGGTGTGTCGGTATTATTGCATTTAAACCAAGAGCGGGGTGTGCATAGATGGTATTAGAAGGTGGTGAATTTAAACCACACTTGCACTATGCTTGTCAACTGTGGCTTATCTTTTCCTGTCATGTTGTAGATTAGTTTTCACAGCTGCCTTCTCTATCATCCCTTTTAAATGTCCTCTGCCTTTAGGAAGCTAGTTGAAAATGGCTCTGTGTGGAAAATATGTATGGCTGGTGCATGTATTCCCCTGGCGGCCAGCCTGGCCAAGTCTCACATACAGTGTATGTATTCTTTAATTCTATGCGCAAGGCACAACTAGTACAACTAACTTGTGTTGACTCTCTCGTCTATGTGAGGTGAAAATCAATCAGTGTATGACTATGTACCTCTCAGACAAGATACAACAAGAAGAATACTACACCGAAGCTGTAAGGCTCATCAAGCAATACCGAGCTCTTGATGATTTACTGGGAGAGCCATGGACAGTGTGGTCTGTTAACAGAGGCATAACATCCTCTACGAGAATACTGAAGGATAGTGTCACCCTGGATATACCTGTTCAAGGTCGCAAGGATAAAGGGACAGTCCAAGTGCATGCGTACAAGTGCGATGACAAGTAAGTTATTGGTAGGATAACTTCCAGTAGTTGCCCTAGTCATGCTTTTCAGTATAATCATGTATAAGCAATCTCCCCCTTTCCTCCCTCCCCTTTTCCCCCCCCTCTCCTTTCCCCCCCCCCCTCCCCCTTAGTACAGAAAAACTTCTGAATGTAATTTAATTGATTGTTTCTGGCATAATTCCAAGTAAGAACAGTAAAAACCATCGGCATATTTGATACGGAGTTATGTTCTTTTGTTTATACTGTCACAAACAAACAATGATAAAAATATTTGTGAGACGCATCCTAGTAACAACTCTTTTGTTATTTATGATAAACCAACAATGAATGTAATCATTATAATAATTATGACAAACTGCTATATTCCTATGTACTATTTGTCATTTTATAATAATATCTATTATAAATTATTATTATTTGGCTATAACAAATAAATAATTGTCTTTTATTATTAAAAGTACAAAATAAATAATTATAACAATAACATGTAGCTCATGATAGTAATGATAATATTATTTGAATAGTAATGATACTAGCAATTAGCATGCATTTTTATGTTATTATAATGTTAAGTAATCACAGTAAATATGTCCAAAAATAACTTCAGCATGTTTCGGAAATTTATTATTATTATTATTTATTATTATTACAAAAAAAAGATTGAGTCCACATCATTCTTGTGATTGTAGTTAATGTAAAAGAGTTCAGTCTGGAGCAATCTTTTCACCAAATCTTGGAACTATACGGATTTTGATCCTGAACGTTATAGGATTAACTAGCCCCTGGATGTTATAGGATTAACTAGCCCCTGAATGTTATAGGATTAACTAACCCATGGATGTTATAGGATTAACTAACCCATGGATGTTATAGGATTAACTAGCCCCTGAATGTTATAGGATTAACTAACCCATGGATGTTATAGGATTAACTAGACCCTGGATGTTATAGGATTAACTAGCCCCTGAATGTTATAGGATTAACTAGCCCCTGGGTGTTATAGGATTAACTAGCCCCTGGGTGTTATAGGATTAACTAGCCCCTGAATGTTATAGGATTAACTAGCCCCTGAACGTTATTGGATTAACTAGCCCCTGGACGTTATAGGATTAACTAGCCCCTGAATGTTATTGGATTAACTAGCCCCTGGATTTTATAGGATTAACTAGCCCCTGGATGTTATAGGATTAACTAGCCCCTGAACTTTATTGGATTAACTAGCCCCTGGATGTTAAAACCTGCTTTCAGTATAGCATAGCATTAAAATACAGGTTTTGAACTCGCCGAAAAATGAGAATATCTTCTGTTTTAGTTTTGGCATAAACATTTGCGATCCGAAAATGTGTGTATAATACACATGTAGTATTGTATAATACACATGTAGCATTGTATAATGTACGTGTAGTATTGTGTAATACACATGTAGTATTGTATAATACACATGTAGTATTGTATAATACACATGTAGTATTGTATAATACACATGTAGTATTGTATAATACACATGTAGTATTGTATAATACACATGTAACATTGTATAATACACATGTAGCATTGTATAATGTACGTGTAGTATTGTGTAATACACATGTAGTATAAACACTATTTCATCAACTTGCAGGTGGATTATCCACAAACTACATATTAACTTGCAGGTGGATTATCCACAAACTACATATTAACTTGCAGGTGGATTATCCACAAACTACATATCAACTTGCAGGTGGATTATCCACAAACTACATATTAACTTGCAGGTGGATTATCTACAAACTACATATCAACTTGAAGAAATCCCACAAGCAATGGACATTTTATGAGAACTCAGCAGCAGAAAGTCGGCCCTAAAATCTAAGCAGTTGTGACTGGATGATTGTGCTGCTGTTACGATGAACTGTGGTTGGTTACAATGAACTGTGGTTGGTTACAATGAAATGTGGAGGGTTAACATGAACTGTGATTGGTTATAATGAACTGTGGTTAGTTACAATGAACTGCGATTGGTTACAATGAACTGTGGTTGGTTAAAATGAACTGTGATTCGTTGCTGCATTGTATTGTATCAACTTATTGATCTGACAGTCGCAGAACCATGCATATTGCACACAGCAGTGATACAACTACACAGCAGTGATACAACTACACAGCAGTGACACAACTACACAGTGACACAACTACACAGCAGTGACACAACTCCACAGCAGTGACACAACTTCACAGCAGTGATACTATGATACTAGTTGAACTGTTTACAGCATAGAATGAGAAAAAAATGTTTTATTCTTGTAATTGACTTCTCATGATTGTACAAATTGTTTCTACGGAAATAACAATTCACTATAATGAATAAAAAAAGCAGCGAATTCTGGTGACTCGGTGTAACTCAAGCTATTCAAGTGACTCGGTGCAACTCTAGCTATTCAAGTGACTCGGTGCAACTCTAGCTATTCAAGTGACTTGGTGCAACTCTAGCTATTCAAGTGACTCGGTGCAACTCTAGCTATTCAAGTGACTTGGTGCAACTCTAGCTATTCAAGTGACTCGGTGCAACTCTAGCTATTCAAGTGACTCGGTGCAACTCTAGCTATTCAAGTGACTCGGTGCAACTCTAGCTATTCAAGTGACTCGGTGCAACTCTAGCTATTCAAATGACTCGGTGCAACTCTAGCTATTCAAGTGACTCGGTGCAACTCTAGCTATTCAAGTGACTCGGTGCAACTCTAGCTATTCAAGTGACTCGGTGCAACTCTAGCTATTCAAGTGACTTGGTGCAACTCTAGCTATTCAAGTGACTCGGTGCAACTCTAGCTATTCAAGTGACTTGGTGCAACTCAAACTATTTAAGTGACTCGGTGCAAGTCAAGCTATTCAAGTGACTCGGTGTAACTCAAGCTATTTAAGTGACTCGGTGTAACTCTAGCTATTCAAGTGACTCGGTGTAACTCAAGCTATTTAAGTGACTCGGTGCAGCTCAAGCTATTTAAGTGACTCGGTGCAATTCTAGCTATTTAAGTGACTCGGTGCAATTCTAGCACCTACAGTGTTATGTGACTGGACAGATGAAATGAGGCATCTACATTTATCTACAAGTTACAGTTGAGGAAGTGCCAATTCACTTCAATATAATATAATCCATTTTCAACTATATACAGAGAATAACTATAATAAACTACTTGAATGACGCAGCAGTGAGATTCACATTCCAGCAATAAATATGTGCCAGTAGTTGGCAGCAGTGATGGTGCTGTTCACACCGCGGACTCAAAGTCAACTACCCTTTCCTCCAGATGCTGAATCCTCATTGCATAGTCTGCTGACAGCACCTGAAGCTTGCATATGGCAGTCCGCAAGGCCTCTATTCTTCTTATGTGCTGAACCTGTAAAACCAGTACAAACACAACCATGTGTAGAAACATTGTAAGGTAAATGAGCATTGTAAGGAGGCCTGTGCAAGGTGTAAAGGAGCACGCTCACTTGTGGATGCATTTTAAATGCTCGACTTTTCTTTCGTGGTAAAATAAAATCACATCTCTATGCGCTGTAGGACAAATTTTTATGTATTGTGGCACAATTCTACGAGTGCTGTTGGTTTGTGCGCCTTTTAATGTTCCATTCATGCAGCAGTTTGTCTTCTGCTGCGCTGCACAAAAAAAACTCTTTTATACTTCTGTAGATAACATGAAAAACTTTAAAACAGCAAATTTTTCATTGCCAATCTAACTTGGGAGCAGAAGAAATGATTTTAAAGTCATTGAAATAGAAAAAAGTTTTAAACTTTTTGCTTGATTTCAAAATTTCTGTGTCAAAAAAGGAAAATTGTAAGCGCTCAATGAGAGATATTTTTGTTTTTAGCAAATGAAACAGAAAATCTTGGTAGCGCATCTTGCTGACAGTTGCTAGACCAACTGTGCATTTGCCGACAGTTGCTAGACCAACTGTGCATTGTTGTACTGGGAAGTTTGGGAGCGCACAGTTTGCTTGCTGTAAGGATGCCATGTTGGAAGAATTCGCCTTCCTTGTACAGCTGTATATGTTTGTTTGCTATTGAGAAGTAAACGACAAATGTACACATAATGCAGAAACGGGTCAATCACAGCAATCAAATCATTGTAACCATGCCACTCAAGAAGTGATCATACCACCCATGAAGTGATCTTACCACCAAAGAAGTGATCATACCACCCATGAAGTGATCTTACCACCAAAGAAGTGATCATACCACCCATGAAGGTGCTACACTGTAGTGATCATGCATGATGCCCAGTGGTAATTTACAGTTTGAAGTTATCTTGTCGTAGGATTTAACAGTTACAGAGATGCAAAGGAAGGGTTTTATTTTTACCGGACAATGAGCCGAAAATAAATGAATGACTGTCGTCAGTCCAGACAGAAGTATATGTTTATACGATAGATGATTGGGGAGGCATGTAAATGGTTAGAGGCTATTTAGTTGGAGCTGGGGCTAACATCTAATGCGGAGATTGTTAGTGAGTGAGGCATTCTATTGCTCAGTAGGGGCTCAGTAGCTAGCCATTCCCTTGGGACATGCAGCCGTGTCAATACCTCAAACAGCAACAGCACCGCTGCCGTCAGCTGCTTTACTTGTGCTTCTGCCGCTGCTTTGTCTGCCCTCCAACAGGGCTATACGCTTCTCATGGCCCATCACTATTATTTTCAGTCGTTTAATCTCGCTCAGCAGTTCAGAGACTGAATCCTGCTTGATGAAAGAGTATTTTACAGAGCCAATAATATTGTGGGCATGTACACAATATATCACTAGTTTATATTAGTAGTAATATATGAGCAGATCTCTCTATAGTACACAGTACATCACTAGTTTATATTGTATATAATACATCACTAGTTTATATAGTACACAGTACATCACTAGTTTATATTGTATATAATACATCACTACTTTATATAGTACACAGTACATCACTAGTTTATATTGTATATAGTACACAGTACATCACTAGTTTATATTGTATATAGTACATCACTAGTTTATATAGTACACAGTACATCACTAGTTTATATTGTATATAATACATCACTACTTTATATAGTACACAGTACATCACTAGTTTATATTGTATATAATACATCACTACTTTATATAGTACACAGTACATCACTAGTTTATATTGTATATAGTACACAGTATATCACCAGTTTATATTGTATATAGTACACAGTACATCACTAGTTTATATTGTATATAGTACATAATATATCACTAGTTTATATTGTATATAGTACACAGTATATCACTAG
The DNA here is from genome assembly GCA_945261195.1 of Cryptosula pallasiana. NCBI lineage: Eukaryota > Metazoa > Bryozoa > Gymnolaemata > Cheilostomatida > Cryptosulidae > Cryptosula > Cryptosula pallasiana. The sequence goes on along the minus strand of OX183133.1, from coordinate 50,737,225 downwards.
TTTATATTGTATATAGTACACAGTATATCACCAGTTTATATTGTATATAGTACACAGTATATCACCAGTTTATATTGTATATAGTACACAGTATATCAACAGTTTATATTGTATATAGTACATAATACATCACTAGTTTATATTGTATATAGTACATAATACATCACTAGTTTATATTGCATATAGTACACAGTATATCACCAGTTTATATTGTATATAGTACACAGTATATCACCAGTTTATATTGTATATAGTACACAGTATATCAACAGTTTATATTGTATATAGTACACAGTATATCAACAGTTTATATTGTATATAGTACACAGTATATCAACAGTTTATATTGTATATAGTACACAGTATATCAACAGTTTATATTGTATATAGTACATAATACATCACTAGTTTATATTGTATATAGTACACAGTATATCACCAGTTTATATTGTATATAGTACACAGTATATCACCAGTTTATATTGTATATAGTACACAGTATATCACTAGTTTATATTGTATATAGTACACAGTATATCACTAGTTTATATTGTATATAGTACACAGTATATCACCAGTTTATATTGTATATAGTACACAGTATATCACCAGTTTATATTGTATATAGTACACAGTATATCACTAGTTTATATTGTATATAGTACACAGTATATCACTAGTTTATATTGTATATAGTACACAGTATATCACCAGTTTATATTGTATATAGTACACAGTATATCACCAGTTTATATTGTATATAGTACACAGTATATCAACAGTTTATATTGTATATAGTACATAATATATCAACAGTTTATATTGTATATAGTACACAATACTATATCATCTGTCCATGTAGAGTAAAGGTATGTGTCTCTGTCCACAGAGACACATACATAAATCGTAGTGCAGAGAGGAATGGAAGCTGCTAGAACTCTCTATTGTATTCATCTAACGTATGGCACGGGTTTAGATTCGCTAACTGTTCTCAAACAGAAGATATTTTTGTGCTTTCAACTTTTTTCCGAACTGTCTGTGTAGTCGAGTCACAAAAGCTCACATTTCACTTCACGTTGGAGTTAGGAGAGCAAATTACTTCCAACCAGTATGCATAAAATGCAATAACTTTTCCTCACATTTGTTTTGAAAGTTATTGAACTTTCAAAACCAGTGGTGACGACGATGTGCCAGCACACAGGCTTCTTGCATCATCTTTTAAATTGAGAGGGAGAGAGTGAGCAAGGTAGAGACGGAGAAGGTAGAGCGAGTAGGGGTGGAACAGGGCAGAGGGTGAGGGGGAGAGTGAGCAAATGAGAGGGTGATACTGCTAGTTTATATATATAGTACATACACATTAGCTCACTAGTTTATATATATAGTACATACACATTAGCTCACTAGTTTATATTTATAGTACATACACATTAGCTCACTAGTTTATATATATAGTACACATTAGCTCACTAGTTTATATATATAGTACATACACATTAGCTCACTAGTATATATATATATAGTACATTCACATTAGCTCACTAGTTTATATATATAGTACATACACGTTAGCTCACTAGTATATATAGTACATACATATTAGCTCACTAGTTTATATATATAGTACATACACATTAGCTCCCTAGTTTATATATATAGTACATACACATTAGCTCCCTAGTTTATATATATAGTACATACACATTAGCTCACTAGTTTATATATATAGTACATACACATTAGCTCACTAGTTTAAATATATAGTACATACACGTTAGCTCACTAGTATATATAGTACATACATATTAGCTCACTAGTTTATATATATAGTACATACACATTAGCTCCCTAGTTTATATATATAGTACATACACATTAGCTCCCTAGTTTATATATATAGTACATACACATTAGCTCACTAGTTTATATATATAGTACATACACATTAGCTCACTAGTTTATATATATAGTACATACATATTAGCTCACTAGTTTATATATATAGTACATACACATTAGCTCCCTAGTTTATATATATAGTACATACACATTAGCTCACTAGTTTATATATATAGTACATACATATTAGCTCACTAGTTTATATATATAGTACATACACATTAGCTCCCTAGTTTATATATATAGTACATACACATTAGCTCACTAGTTTATATATATAGTACATACATATTAGCTCACTAGTTTATATATATAGTACATACACATTAGCTCCCTAGTTTATATATATAGTACATACACATTAGCTCACTAGTTTATATCTATCGTATACAAATATTGTAGTGGATTTTACTGGTCACCAACTGTGACCACTACTTATTAAAGGTCCCCCTGATAGTCTGTAGACATCAGGCAAACCTAAGAAAGCAATTAACAAAGCCCATAATTAATTGCAGTTAATCTAGTTGCTAAATTACATGCAATAGAACCATTACCATAGAACCATCATACTATACCGGCACAGGGTGTCTACTACCCCGGCACAGGGTGTCTACTACCCCGGCCCTGAGTGGCTATCCCAAGCTGGCAGCAAGATGGCTGACATAGCCTGAGAAATGAAAACTAGCCTAAGATTTTCTATGACTAGTATCCAGGAGCTAACTACCCTCAGAAGTTGAGAAAGTAGGATCCAAGGCCAAGAAAGACCAAGAACCTATGGAGAAAGAGATACTTAACTATTACTGGCTAGAATGCCTATAGACTCCGCCCCTCACTTCTGGGCACAAGCTAACTTTAACTCATTTACTCATATTTCATTGGCTGCTATATTTATGTATCATTCTATTGGTGTATTCGTACTATTCTTGCGTGTTTGGCAAACTAGGCCAAACACTTCCTGTCATTTCCTGTAACTCTGCCTATAAAAGGCAGAGCTTTTGTATAGATCATTGCATTGCCCTGCAGCAGACTGTACTTGCTACTTGGATTGCCACCTTTTTATTCTGAGAAGAAATAAATTATTCTATCACTCGAAAGCACCAAGTATATGTCTGAGCCAAGGGCCCCCCACAGTTGTTAGAGTTAACGATTCTTCTTTATAACCAGTTGTTTGTGCTATGCCGGCACGGGGTCACCTCTGGGGAGAGGTTGACTGCTCATTGTCAAGCTTAGAGAGGCTGACTGTTTTGTTGTGCCGGCAAACAGTAGTTTGTGCGGTGACAATGCCTAGCAGACAAGTAGTAGGACGTAAAAATCGGCTGCAATATAATGAGCTTGTACGTATACTAGCAGTACTACCGGTCGTATTCAATTATCATTATACCTGCCCACAGCCCTCTGCCTGCCCCACTCTACTTATCCCCTCCTACCTTGCAATACCCCTGCCCTGATCCACAAACTTCTTGCTCTCCCTTTTGCCTCGCCTTCCTCTCTCTCCCCGCTCAATTTGAAAGATGACACACTGCACTCAGTACTGAGACAAATAACTTGCTGCATATTAGCAAAATGTAACAGTTTTTGATTCATCTCCACCTACGTCATAAAATCTACAAATATTTCCAGTTTGAGAGCACATTCCAGGTAGTATTTTAGGTCTGTTTACCCATTTGAGAGCACATTCCAGGTCGTATTTTAGGTCTGTTTACCCATTTGACATTTGAATAATCAACTTGTGCGTGTCTCCATCTACATTAATACTATTGAAAAAAATATTAAAGCGTAAAACTTGAACCCCCACCATACATTAGATCAATCCATTAGAGCGATCTTACAATAGAGTGATTTTACAGCAGCTTTTATTTCTCTGAGCGTAGCTGTTTAAGCGTCCATTCACCGGTGTGACACACACTTAGTCATGTGACACACACTTAGTCATGTGACACACACTTAGTCATGTGACACACACTTAGTCACAGATATACAGATGTGTTTCGCATTTACATACATAGATAGATAATAGGTACAATTTATATATATATAGTTTACTAGTGGTATATGCATAAGCTCACATTACTAGCAGCAGTAGTAGATGAAGACTTTTCACTAGCGGAACCATTTGCTTTGACTGACTGTGCTTTAGGTGATGGCTTCTTCTTGCCAGACGTCAATATTGAAGCTCTCACTTTTGCTTTCTTTTTACCACCATCTTCGTTAAACAGATCTTTCATAGACATCTACACATTGTAAGTCATTTAGTGTATATACTATACATCTACTGTATATACTATACATCTACTGTATATACTATACATCTACTGTATATACTATACATCTACTGTATATACTATACATCTACTGTATATACTATACATCTACTGTATATACTATACATCTACTGTATATACTATACATCTACTGTATATACTATACATCTACTGTATATACTATACATCTACTGTATATACTATACATCTACTGTATATACTATACGTCTACTGTATATACTATACGTCTACTGTATATACTATACGTCTAATGTATATACTATACATCTACTGTATATACTATACATCTACTGTATATACTATACATCTAATGTATATACTATACATTTACTGTATATACTATACATTTACTGTATATACTATACATTTACTGTATATACTATACATCTACTGTATATACTATACATCTACTGTATATACTGTACATCTACTGTATATACTATACATCTACTGTATATACTATACATTTACTGTATATACTATACATCTACTGTATATACTATACATCTACTGTATATACTATACATCTACTGTATATACTATACATCTACTGTATATACTATACGTCTACTGTATATACTATACATCTACTGTATATACTATACATCTACTGTATATACTACACATCTACTGTATATACTATACATCTACTGTATATACTATACCATTGCCACAACTTACCAAGTCCGGGTCGGCATTTTGAGCATCGGTGAACCATTCATCCGAGGTGAGGGACGGCTCCCCACTGAATGTATCAGGGTAAAGGTCGTCTTGGTAGAGCTCAGACTTTCTGGGCACAGTAAATGTAATAGGCTCACAATATCCACCCTGGTTGCCTGTACCTTGAGCTAACCGGTAGAACCTGTAATAGATATAACATGTCTCTAGGTGTCCCCCAGGTACCCTGAGCTAGCCGGTAGAACCTGTAATAGATATAACATGTCTCTAGGTGTCACCCAGGTACCCTGAGCTAGCTGGTAGAACCTGTAATAGATGTAACATGTCTCTAGGTGTCACCCAGGTACCCTGAGCTAACCGGTAGAACCTGTAATAGATATAACATGTCTCTAGGTGTCCCCCAGGTACCCTGAGCTAGCCGGTAGAACCTGTAATAGATATAACATGTCTCTAGGTGTCATCCAGGTACCTTGAGCTAGCCGGTAGAACCTGTAATAGATATAACATGTCTCTAGGTGTCCCCCAGGTACCCTGAGCTAGCCGGTAGAACCTGTAATAGATATAACATGTCTCTAGGTGTCACCCAGGTACCCTGAGCTAGCTGGTAGAACCTGTAATAGATGTAACATGTCTCTAGGTGTCACCCAGGTACCCTGAGCTAACCGGTAGAACCTGTAATAGATATAACTTGTCTCTAGGTGTCACCCAGGTACCCTGAGCTAACCGGTAGAACCTGTAATAGATATAACATATCTCTAGGTGTCCCCCAGGTACCCTGAGCTAGCCGGTAGAACCTGTAATAGATATAACATGTCTCTAGGTGTCCCCCAGGTACCCTGAGCTAGCCGGTAGAACCTGTAATAGATATAACATGTCTCTAGGTGTCATCCAGGTACCTTGAGCTAGCCGATAGAACCTGTAATAGATATAACATGTCTCTAGGTGTCACCCAGGTACCCTGAGCTAGCCGATAGAACCTGTAATAGACATAACATGTCTCTAGGTGTCACCCAGGTACGTGCCCTTCAGAAGTCATATATTGTTGTCTCAGCTACTAGCACTTCACTGCTCTAACTCACCTGCCAATCTCACAGCTGTTTACATTGACCCCTCTCTTAGGCATGAAGGCCACGCCCCTCTGGGGAACACTACAAGTGTAGTTGGATAGCCAATAGACATATGGAGCCTCATCGACCACCTCAAAGTAGCGTATAACTGAGTCCCCCTGTGATCGAGGTAACGCATATCAACATGTGCATCTAAATGTATGTTTATGTGTGTATCAACATGTGCATCTAAATGTATGTTTATGTGTGTATCAACATGTGCATCTAAGTGTACGTTTATGTGCGTATCAACATGTATATCTAGGATAGAGAGCAATAGACAGAGCGATAGGGGTATAGATAGAGTAATAGGCATATAGATAGAATAATAGGTATATAGATAGAGTAATAGGCATATAGATAGAGTAATAGGCATATAGATAGAGTAATAGGCATATAGATAGAGTAGTAGGGATATAGATAGAGTAATAGGCATATAGATAGAGTAATAGGTATATAGATAAAGTAGCAGGTATATAGATAGAGTAATACGTATATAGATAGAGTAGTAGGTATATAGATAGAATAATAGGTATATAGAAAGAGTAGTAGGTATATAGACAGAGTAGCAGGTATATAGATATAGTAATAGGTATATAGATAGAGTAATAGGCATATAGATAGAATAATAGGTATATAGATAGAGTAGTAGGTATATAGACAGAGTAGCAGGTATATAGATATAGTAATAGGTATATAGATAGAGTAATAGGCATATAGATAGAATAATAGGTATATAGATAGAGTAGTAGGTATATAGACAGAGTAGCAGGTATATAGATATATTAATAGGTATATAGATAGAGTAATAGGCATATAGATAGAATAATAGGCATATAGATAGAATAATAGTTATATAGATAGAGTACTAGGTATATAGATAGAGTAGTAGGTATATAGATAGAGTAGTAGGGATATAGATAGAGTAGTAGGTATATAGATAGAGTAGTAGGGATATAGATAGAGTAGCAGGGATATAGATAAGGTCAAAGGGACATAGATAGCATAGTAGACACATAGATAAGGTAAAAGGGACATAGATAGAGTAGTAGAGACATAGATAAGGTCAAAGGGACATAGATAGCATAGTAGACACATAAATGAGGTCAAAGGGACATAGATGGAGTAGTACAGACATAGATAAGGTAAAGAAGACATAGATAGTGTAGTAGAGACGTAGATAAGGTAAAAGGGACATAAATAGCATAGTAGACACATAGATGAGGTCAAAGGGACATAGACTGAGTAGTAGAGACATAGATAAGGTAAAAGGGACATAGACAGAATAGTAGAGACATAGATGAGGTCAAAGGGACATAGACGGTGTAGTAGAGACGTAGATAAGGTAAAAGGGACATAGACAGAGTAGTAGAGACATAGATAAGGTAAAAGGGACATAAACATAGTAGAGACATAGATAAGGTCAAAGGGACATAGACAGTGTAGTAGAGACATAGATAAGGTAAAAGGGACATAGACAGAGTAGTAGAGACATAGATAAGGTAAAAGGGACATAGACAGTGTAGTAGAGACATAGATAAGGTAAAAGGGACATAGACAGAGTAGTAGAGACATAGATGAGGTAAAAGGGACATAGACAGAGTAGTAGAGACATAGATAAGGTAAAAGGGACATAGACAGAGTAGTAGAGACGTAGATAAGGTCAAAGGGACATAGATGGAGTAGTAGAGACGTAGATAAGGTAAAAGGGACATAGATGGAGTAGTATAGACGTAGATAAGGTAAAAAGGGACATAGATGGAGTAGTAGAGACGTAGATAAGGTCAAAGGGACATAGATGGAGTAGTATAGACGTAGATAAGGTAAAAAGGGACATAGATGGAGTAGTAGAGACGTAGATAAGGTCAAAGGGACATAGATGGAGCAGTAGACACATAGATAAGGTCAAAGGGACAAGGTATACTAATAAAACAAAAGGTACACTTACTTTTCCAGCCAGATAAATAATGCTAGTGTCTGGATCATAGAATATATACATAACGCCATTACTGGTATCAATATCCTCTAAGGCTAAGGCACCCCCTCCACCGCCTATACTGTGCTTTCCTTCCTACAAACACAAGCTATTTTATCACATGTACTAAATGCTATATAACTTATATGTACTTACCTTGTACTAAATACTATATAACTTATATGTACTTACCTTGTACTAAATACTATATAACTTATATGTACTTACCTTGTACTAAATACTATATAACTTATATGTACTTACCTTGTACTAAATACTATATAATTGATATGTACTTACCTTGTATTAAATACTATATAACTTATATGTACTTACCTTGTACTAAATACTATATAACTTATATGTACTTACCTTGTACTAAATACTATATAATTGATATGTACTTACCTTGTATTAAATACTATATAACTTATATGTACTTACCTTGTACTAAATACTATATAACTTATATGTACTTACCTTGTACTAAATACTATATAATTGATATGTACTTACCTTGTACTAAATACTAAATAACTTATATGTACTTACCTTGTACTAAATACTATATAACTTATATGTACTTACCTTGTACTAAATACTATATAACTTGTATGTACTTACCTTGTACTAAATACTATATAACTTGTATGTACTTACCTTGTACTAAATACTATATAACTTGTATGTACTTACCTTGTACTAAATACTATATAACTTATATGTACTTACCTTGTACTAAATACTATATAACTTATATGTACTTACCTTGTACTAAATACTATATAACTTATATGTACTTACCTTGTACTAAATACTATATAACTTATATGTACTTACCTTGTACTAAATACTAAATAACTTATATGTACTTACCTTGTACTAAATACTATATAACTTGCATGTACTTACCTTGTACTAAATACTATATAACTTGTATAGCATACACATATAGATACCTTGGACCAAATGCTGTACTGTCTGTCACTCATCCTAGAAAAACCTGTAGAGAATATTCTGCCATCTTTAAGGAACACAGCTTGTGATGCCTTAGCTCCAGCATAAGCTGCTTCCTCCTGCAAATAGACAGGTAATATATAACTACATACGGGTAATATATAACTACATATGGGTAATATATAACTACATACAGGTAATATATAACTACATACGGGTAATATATAACTACATATGGGTAATATATAACTACATACAGGTAATATATAACTACATACGGATAATATATAACTACATACGGGTAATATATAACTACATACGGGTAATATATATCTACATATGGGTAATATATAACTACATACGGGTAATATATAACTACATACGGGTAATATATAACTACATACGGGTAATATATAACTACATACAGGTAATATATAACTATATACAGGTAATATATAACTATATACAGGCAATATGTAAGATATAAAGCTTTACCTGTTTCACAGACAGGGTTCTTGCATCATGTACTCTAATCTTTTTGTCCTTGCATGTAGTGACAATGCTGCTGCCATTATAGCTGAAAGAGAGACTGAAGAGTATATCTGGCAGTGACACCTCAGCTAGAACCTCTCCACATCCGACATCCCACAAGCAAAACTTGTGATCCGCACCTGTAATATGGTGATTACTACAGTACCACCACTACACAATAGTCACACACAGTACCACCACTACACAGTAGTCACACACAGTACCACCACTACACAGTAGTCACACACAGTACCACCACTACACAGTAGTCACACATAGTACCACCACTACACAGTAGTCACACACAGTACCACCACTACACAGTAGTCACACACAGTACCACAACTACACGGTAGTCAAACACAGTACCACCACTACACAGTAGTCACACACAGTACCACCACTACACAGTAGTCACACACAGTACCACCACTACACAGTAGTCACACACAGTACCACCACTACACAGTAGTCACACACAGTACCACCACTTACTACTAGACAGAAGGATGTTACTAGCAGTAGGGTGCCACTCTATGAGTCCAACCCGCCGCTGGTGATATACAAGATCAACTATGGGTGTCTCAAGGCTCGTCTTTAACCCATCTTCAGGTATCTGCCAGATCTTCACTGAAATACATACACAGGTACAATACAATACATATAAAGGTACAATACATATAAAGGTACAATACACATAAAGGTACAATACGTATAAAGGTACAATACATATAAAGGTACAATACATATAAAGGTACAATACAATACATATAAAGGTACAATACATATAAAGGTACAATACATATAAAGGTACAATACATATAAAGGTACAATACATATAAAGGTACAATACATATAAAGGTACAATACATATAAAGGTACAATACATATAAAGGTACAATACACATAAAGGTACAATACGTATAAAGGTACAATACATATAAAGGTACAATACAATACATATAAAGGTACAATACAATACATATAAAGGTACAATACATATAAAGGTACAATACATATAAAGGTACAATACATATAAAGGTACAATACATATAAAGGTACAATACATATAAAGGTACAATACATATAAAGGTACAATACATATAAAGGTACAATACATATAAAGGTACAATACAATACATATAAAGGCACAATACATATAAAGGTACAATACATATAAAGGTACAATACATATAAAGGTACAATACATATAAAGGTACAATACAATACATATAAAGGTACAATACAATACATATAAAGGTACAATACATATAAAGGTACAATACAATACATATAAAGGTACAATACATATAAAGGCACAATACATATAAAGGTACAATACATATAAAGGTACAATACATATAAAGGTACAATACATATAAAGGTACAATACATATAAAGGCACAATACATATAAAGGTACAATACATATAAAGGTACAATACATATAAAGGTACAATACATATAAAGGTACAATACATATAAAGGTACAATACATATAAAGGTACAATATAGTATGTAAATGTTTGTATAATGAAAATCTCTCCCCTAAATCCAAGAGTCATTGAAACCCGATTTCCAACTTAATTTTATCGCAAAGAGGAGCCAGAAAAAAAAGCTGCTTAAAATACAGGGGTGGATAGATAAAGGGGTGGATAGGGTTGCGAGGGCAGGGACAGGGGGTCACTTTTTATTTTTATAACACATACATGGATGTATAGACTGTGGACTGATGACATGGAGGTATAGACTGTGGACTGATGACATGGATGTATAGACTGTGGACATGGATGTATAGACTGTGGACTGATGACATGGATGTATAGACTGTGGACTGATGACATGGAGGTATAGACTGTGGACTGAGGACATGGATGTATAAACTGTGGACTGATGACATGGAGGTATAGACTGTGGACTGATGACATGGATGTATAGACTGTGGACTGATGACATGGATGTATAGACTGTGGACTGATGACATGGATGTATAGACTGTAGACTGATGACATGGAGGTATAGACTGTGGACTGAGGACATGGATGTATAGACTGTGGACTGATGAGGAGGAGGTATAGACTGTGGACTGATGACATGGATGTATAGACTGTGGACTGATGACATGGAGGTATAGACTGTGGACTGATGACATGGAGGTATAGACTGCGGACTGATGACATGGATGTATAGACTGTGGACTAATGACATGGAGGTATAGACTGTGGACTGATGACATGGATGTATAGACTGTGGACTGATGACATGGATGTATAGACTGTGGACTGATGAGGAGGAGGTATAGACTGTGGACTGATGACATGGAGGTATAGACTGTGGACTGATGACATGGATGTATAGACTGTGGACTAATGACATGGAGGTATAGACTGTGGACTGATGAGGAGGATGTATAGACTGTGGACTAATGACATGGATGTATAGACTGTGGACTGAGGACATGGATGTATAGACTGTGGACTGATGACATGGAGGTATAGACTGTGGACTGAGGACATGGATGTATAAACTGTGGACTGATGACATGGAGGTATAGACTGTGGACTGATGACATGGATGTATAGACTGTGGACTGATGACATGGATGTATAGACTGTAGACTGATGACATGGAGGTATAGACTGTGGACTGAGGACATGGAGGTATAGACTGTGGACTGATGACATGGATGTATAGACTGTGGACTGATGACATGGATGTATAGACTGTGGACTGATGACATGGAGGTATAGACTGTGGACTGATGACATGGATGTATAGACCGTGGACTGATGAGGAGGATGTATAGACTGTGGACTGATGATATGGAGGTATAGACTGTGGACTGATGACATGGAGGTATAGACTGTGGACTGATGAGAGGATGTATAGACTGTGGACTGATGACATGGAGGTATAGACTATGGACTAATGACGTGGATGTATAGGCTGTGGACTGATGACGTGGATGTATAGGCTGTGGACTGATGACGTGGATGTATAGGCTGTGGACTGATGACGTGGATGTATAGGCTGTGGACTGATGACCTGGATGTATAGGCTATAGTCCATTGAAGAGGATGCATAGACTGTGGACTCATGAGATGGTGGAACTTTGAATGCCCACCTGTACAGTCTTCACTGGCACTAGCAATTACATCATCATGATGGGGACACCATTTAATGTCGAGCACATCAGCTTTATGTCCACCAACTACGGGGGCGTCCCTCTCCACTCTGCCGACCTAACCAACGGATCACACAAGTACATACATACAAAGTAGGCTGACTTATTACAAGCTGACTTTTGTTGTATCAGTGCAACCTCTGACCTGTGCGTAGCAGCATTGGCTATGGCTATTGGCTATGGCTGAACATACCGTGACTGTTGCAATGTGTGTATAGTGTTGTGTATAGTGTTGATTGATCGTGCAGCGTAGAGAGTATAAGTATGTGCAATAGTAACAAAGAACAAAAATAATATACCTTAGACAGAGGGATGGTGAGAAAAGCTCCTCCTCCAGCTGACTCAACAATGATGGCAACAAACTTTGGGTTGACAGCGCAGTATGTGGAGCCTTCCCAGTTACTCTTGGTTATCCTTATACCATCATAGCATTGATCTTTCTTACCAGCCGTTCCAAATACATGTCTAAACTTGCTTTGTCTCACCACCTTCACTGACATGACAGCAGTTTGTAGGTGACTGCTGTACACCACCTATGAACTGGTAGCACCGCAGCCCGTCAGCTATGTAATGCCTGTGCAATTAATTATCAATTGAGAGAGTGAAGTAGTAGGATGCCCTAGTAGATAGTAAGTAGCAGACAAAAGCATAAAATACACAAAACAAGACTACACAAAACTACACAGTTATTTGCTCACTGCGCGCAGCTGATCAAACCGTAAGTAGATGAAAGGAAGCCTGAGCATCAGACAAACAAAAGACACAGAGATGATTTTTATGCAGACAAACATAGAGGAAGGAGAGACAATAATGAGTGGATAAAGCGTACATACCTTGTGTATACAAGAATAGCCAGTGCCTCACTGTACAGTGTATGATGTACGCTGCTTGCTACAAATGATACCGCGCATGAATAGCTGACAGCATTAGTCATGCATTGAGCAGCGATAATGAGTATTCCCTAATAAGGAATCCCGTACATTGTAAATTATAAAATAGCCGTATGGCTCATATACTGGCATGTACAGACATTTTCGTACGTACTGTATTGTGTGTATGTGCTGTAAGCACTACGTTGTATGTACGCACTACATTGTATTGCATGTTTGTAGTGTATGCTCTACATTCATAGTCCATTGTATGCATTATATTGCGTATTACATTGTATGTATGTACTACATTGTACCTATTACATTGTATGTACTCAATTGTACATATACTACATTGTGCGAAATACATTGTATCGTATGTATTACATTGTATGTATTATATGGTATGTATTACATTACATGTATATTGTATGTATTATATGGTATGTATTACATTGCATGTATGTATGATATTGTATGTATTACATTGCATGTATGATATTGTATGTATTACATTGCATGTATAACATTGTATGTATGTATGTATTACATTGCATGTATGTATGATATTGTATGTATGATATTATATGTATTACATTGCATGTATATTGTATGTATTACATTGTATGTATTATATGGTATGTATTACATTGCATGTATGATACAGTATGTATTACATTGCATGTATGTTATTGTATGTATGTATTACATTGCATGTATAACATTGTATGTACTACATTATATACATACCACACAAAATATAGTAATAGATAGTTTTGTATCGAGCCATCTCCATTCTCTCTTTCACTGCTAAGTTTGTGTTGCAAGCAGGCAACTCAACGACTGAAATGGAGAAGACTGGCAGAATGGAAAGATTCTTTATTGAATTAAACACGAAAAGGCAATTCTTAAAAAAAAGGCTAATGCAAAGTAGATACGAAATATGATGTACACCAATATATTTCTTCACTCACAACAATTTGGGTCAGTCAAAACACTATCAAAAGGTAAAAAGCCAGCACAAGATGGCATTGCACACAGACAACGAGTTTTTGATGAAGAACTTTGTTGATTACCGTAAGAAAACGTTAGTTCCTCGCCAGCGGAAATATCTGTAGCCGCGAATAGAGCTACCCTGGGTAGATCATTGCCTGAACGTATGACAACACTAGCAAGGTTAGGCTCGCATGAATGGTTTATGAATCTAGCGATATTCCCATAATTCCTAGCATCGATGAATGTCTGTGACAGGGTGTGCGCATAGTGTTCATTGACAGTGAGCAGATAATTGGTAGCTGTATTCTGCTCCAGCCGTTCTTTTGCTTGTGCTTCTGTAATCACCTCACCTAAGTACTCACAAACAAAACTCAACCTTTTTATTTCGTGTGCAGTTCTGAGACCTTGACCTTTGCCACTGGTCTCAAACACACACAAGCCAGCTATTGGGCCGCGGCTGAGTATATTGTTGGAGCATTTGTTACCACCACACCCACAATTGCTGTGGCACTCAACTATTGGTTTTTGATGATCAGACGCCGGTGCGAGCAACAGTTTATTACAGTTGAAGCTTTGACCTTGACTGAGGCGAACACAGAGGCATAGTTCAGAGTCAGAGCATTGAGGAGATGACTCTCCATCACAAGTACAGCCAACATATCCATCATGCATCTTCTCTAGAATGTCAATGTTATTAGTATATGGCTGGTTGATGAGTACCCAATCATTGTGTCTTTCATCTTCGTAATCAGATGCCATTTGTGAGCATATAGGCGTGGCTTATGTGCCCACGAGTCTACAAGCTATTTGTACACAAGTGTATATAATATATATACAAGCTATTTGTACACAAGTATATATAATATATATACAAGCTATTTGTACACAAGTATATATAATATATATACAAGCTATTTGTACACAAGTGTATATAATATATATACAAGCTATTTGTACACAAGTATATATAATATATATACAGGCTATTTGTACACAAGTGTATATAATATATATACAAGCTATTTGTACACAAGTGTATATAATATATATACAAGCTATTTGTACACAAGTGTATATAATATATATAAAAGCTATTTGTACACAAGTATATATAATATATATACAGGCTATTTGTACACAAGTGTATATAATATATATACAGGCTATTTGTACACAAGTATATATAATATATATACAGGCTATTTGTACACAAGTATATATAATATATATACAAGCTATTTGTACACAAGTATATATGATATATATACAAGCTATTTGTACACAAGTGTATATAATATATATAAAAGCTATTTGTACACAAGTATATATAATATATATAGAAGCTATTTGTACACAAGTATATATAATATATATACAAGCTATTTGTACACAAGTGTATATAATATATATAAAAGCTATTTGTACACAAGTATATATAATATATATAGAAGCTATTTGTACACAAGTATATATAATATATATACAAGCTATTTGTACACAAGTATATATGATATATATACAAGCTATTTGTACACAAGTGTATATAATATATATAAAAGCTATTTGTACACAAGTATATATAATATATATACAAGCTATTTGTACACAAGTGTACATAGTATATATCTAGAAAGAAAATGAATACCAAAGAGATACACAGGGGCATTAGAGGTTACGGACTTGGAGAAGTAAAATGAATAACATATATGTTAAATGAAACGGGTAAGATTATCACAATGGATCCCATCTCTTCGTCTCGAAGTTGAAAGAGCAAAAAGGACGGGAGGCTAGCAATGATACAGGGATAGAGGTAATCAGGGAATAGTAAGGACATTTAGGGTGAAATATGTCAGAGAATTATGTCTGATGCATAAATTTAAAACGATGCAGCATTTACCGCAACAAAACCCGACCTTCCCTAATTGACTGCGGCAACAGACCCGAATAGTTTTGAATGCGGAAATTACGTCTCATTGGTCAACTATGATTATTTAGACCAGAAAAGAACTAGTCGGTGAGTTTAAAATAATCATGGTGAGATATGGAGCTCCAGAGAGAATTTGGTCTGATACTAGCTCATGCCAAGAGAGAGAAGAAAGGAAACAAGGGATTGAGGATTATGACATAAAATGGGGGTGGAGCAGCTTATATCAAAAGAAAGCGATGGCTTGGCAAAAAAACAGTGTTTAAACTACTAAATGCATTTGGATGAATTAATGAAACAAAAAGAAAGCGTTATTGCCATGTAGGACCACACCATCGACAAGTGTGTGTAGGCCTATCGTACTGATGTTAACAAAACGCAACAACAACCATTTACTTCTAGAACATATAGAAAATGGTGACTTTGGCACTTACAGACAAAGAAATCA
The DNA here is from genome assembly GCA_945261195.1 of Cryptosula pallasiana. NCBI lineage: Eukaryota > Metazoa > Bryozoa > Gymnolaemata > Cheilostomatida > Cryptosulidae > Cryptosula > Cryptosula pallasiana. The sequence goes on along the minus strand of OX183133.1, from coordinate 50,720,380 downwards.
GCAGCTGAAAAACCGGCAGAAGGTGTCAGTTGATGAACTAGATGTGACAAAGAACGAAAGGCTATGTGATGTGATCTGAGCACAGTAGGGGAAAATCAACATTTCGTCAAAACCCTGAATCAAATCAAGTCGAAATTTTACTTCTGTCAATCGGAACCATCATTTAAAACTTAAGTTGAAATTGTGGCGTGTTTACCATGGTGGCAGCTAGTTATAGGTCCTACCTATTGGTTGGTACCTAACGAGTTGAGTTCACTGAGAACAATCATTTCTTTTGAGAACCACCGTAATAATAAAAAACATATTCATAGAAATTATTTACACATGATGTACTGTAGCCTTTTAAAAAACAGTATTTGTTGAATCAACCTGCAGGGCTTCTGAAGCTTATACTGCTCAGGCTCAGTAAGCTGTTTTGGGGTAGCAAAAAAATATGAATTAGTACAACAATTTATGAAGTTTTATTTGCATTCGTTGCTGTGAACTATAGTGGCACTAGTTATTGTGCTACTGTGAACTATAGTGGCACTAGTTATTGTGCTACTGTGAACTATAGTGGCACTAGTTATTGTGCTACTGTGAACTATAGTGGCACTAGTTATTGTGCTACTGTGAACTATAGTGGCACTAGTGATTGTGCTACTGTGAACTATAGTGGCACTAGTTATTGTGCTACTGTGAACTATAGTGGCACTAGTTATTGTGCTACTGTGAACTATAGTGGCACTAGTTATTGTGCTACTGTGAACTATAGTGGCACTAGTTATTGTGCTACTGTGAACTATAGTGGCACTAGTGATTGTGCTACTGTGAACTATAGTGGCACTAGTTATTGTGCTACTGTGAACTATAGTGGCACTAGTTATTGTGCTACTGTGAACTATAGTGGCACTAGTTATTGTGCTACTGTGAACTATAGTGGCACTAGTGATTGTGTTACTGTGAACTATAGTGGCACTAGTTATTGTGCTACTGTGAACTATAGCGGCACTAGTGATTGTGTTACTGTAAACTATAGTGGCACTAGTGATTGTGTTACTGTGAACTATAGCGGTAGCCTAAGTTTTAGGCCAACATTTGAGGCATTTGTGTATTTTGCTTGGAATATGCTGTGCGTTCTTTTATTGGGAGTTACATGCTCCATTGTTATCTTGGCAACTTTTAAATGGATTTCATTGGATGATTGGTTCAGTAGGCGGGGTTTTCTGTGCTGGTTTGTTGGCCTAAGTTAAAGGGACAGCTTCGGCGACCAAATGGTCGCCGGAGCAAAGATTGTAGTATACATTAATTGCCGTCTTTGGCCCATAGCTTGATCAGCTATGTTTTGCTTTGAACTTTTCATTAGACCTCAGTTTATTTTCGGCTTTTCTTATTATTGGTATTATTATTATCAGTTATTAATTATTTTAAAGCTAGCACCAACAAAGACAGGTTTAAAAAATTTCAAAAATTCATATTATTATTATTTGTATAATATTATTTTCACCATAATTATTAATTATTCTCAGGAGTTACTGTTGATCAGATTATCTTTATCCCATTATTATTAGTGTATGCTATGTTTTGTTTCTCCATACAATACAAGCACAGGATTTTTTGCTTTGTGATTCTTCATATCCATTACCAACAATAACTCCTGACAACATAATTATTATGGTGTGAATAACAATAATATGTTAAGTAACATTATATAAAAAATAACATTAATCTATTAAATAATATTATACAAATAACAAATATAATAATTTTTATAATTTTTTAAACCTGTCTTTGTTGGTGCTAGCTTCAAAATAATTGATAACTAATAATAATAATAAATATCAATAATAAGAAAAGCCAAAAATAAACTGAGGTCTAAAAAAAAGTTCAAAGCAAAACATAGCTGATCAAGCTATGGGCCAAAGAGGGTAATTAATTAATGTATACTACAATCTTTGCTCCGGCGACCATTTGGTCGCCGAAGCTGTCCCTTTAAAGCCTGGTTCACATACATATCGAAGATGCTCGCAAGTGATCGCAGATCCTCGTACGATGATCTACGATACATGCTCACATAAACTTGGCAAACCCACGATCGCAAGAGGTATAATCACTCTCTTGACTGGGAGGTAATAAAATCGCGAAGCACGTCTTCACTGACCAACGACTATATACATACTAAATGAATGATCGTTGTTCAATTACACCGACACATTTATTATTTTTAACAATTTCAAAAAAATTATTACATTGTTACTCATCTTATCATTAAGTATTATTCCATATTTTTTAATTAAATTTATAACTGTTGTTCAATGGTACATTTTTATTTTTTACTATCTCTAAATATCTAATTTTTGAATTTCAATGTATTATACTATACTAATTATGCTATTATATAAAAATTTACAGAAAATATTTATATATATATATTCAAATCAACTATCATAATATTTCATTCAAAAAATTAATAATAAATAACAACCAATATTTGTAATTAAACAATAATAATTTTATTAACTAGATGAAATTGTATTCACGAGTGAAGACAAGAGTATTTTAGAGAATAAAAATTAAAATTGATGCCAATGGATTTGAACACCTGTACTGGTTGTGGTTATTCTTGCACAACACCAACTACACCATCATCTGACTGAAAGGTACATTTTTACCCCCTTATTATTCCTAAACATTGTACTAAGCAGCAAAGTTGTAAGTGCAAAGACTTTTCAAGTGAAAAAACTTCCCAGCACTGGGAATCGTACTTGCACCCTTGAAACAGCAGGTGACAACCTTAGCCATTGAGCTATAGAGACATGTTGCTGATGCACAATCTAATTTAGTACGAACTGGTAACTGTTTTGCAATAGCTTTACTTTTGTGCAAAAAACAGCTTTTTGAAGCTGCCTTGATGCTTTTTTTTGCTGGAACCACACAAACACACGCTTCACAATTGCCCATACAACATGCACTCCTGTTACTAAATATACTCATGCTGACTTGGCTCCTCCCTTCTGACAATAATTGTTTTTAGGCGAAAAAGAAATCTGTACCTGGGAATCAAACCCAAACCTTGTCATCAGCAGGTCACAATGTTAACCACTTAGCCATCTGACAATGTTGAATGTGGTTCATAAACAGCTTAAGATACAAAGAAGGTGGTATGGCCTACATACAAAAAAATATTTTGGGTTCAGACATCGCTAAATACTTATCGAATTTTTTAAATTTTTCTCAGATTTGTTCAATTTGTCACCTGAATACTATTTGTGCTAAAGTTTTCAAGGACAAAATTTTTTTCGCGGTGAAAACAGTAAATAACGAACATTCTTTTTACACATTGAAAACCGTGTGGGCTTTGACTCTTTCACCAAAGATCACAAATTTGACAGATGTTTATCTGAAAGACGGCTGTAATGCGATCGCAACCAAGCAAAATTTATGCAAATCGGAGTAAACATCCCCGAGTTATGGTCATTTTTCTGTTTGGAAGACCTCTTTTGAAAATAAAATAGATGTGCCGCCGGTATTGCGAGAAACTTGAAGTCTCTAATTTTAGAAAGTTCAGGCATTGGGCTATGTGGTCTAATATTTTACTTTTCGCTGACTTGTTCCATTATGGTCTTGGAAAGCATTGAAAAGTGCTGTTTCTGTTGAGATTTTCAAATTTGAAAATGTAAAAACTTGAAACGGTTTTGTGCGATCGCTTTGAAGTTCAAAATGGTATATTGGTACACTATGGCACATGTTTGTTGCAAATTTAAGCTAATTCGGCCGGTTGGTTCTCCAACGGGAAGCTGTTTTATGCTAATAAAGGTGATTTTCACAAAAATCCAAGATGGCCGCTTCCGAACGATTTTTTAACGCCGTGTCATGATGTCGAATCAGAAAGTTAGCAAAATGTACCCTCTTTCAAAATTTGGTATTTTTTCGTCAATCGGGTCTACGTTTTTTCGGCCACTTTGATGCCTTTAAAAACAAATTTTTACCTGTTTTCGCACTTGAATTGCGCTGTTCTGGAATGTTCTGTGATTTTGAAAACTAACTTACATTAATGCCCGATGCCTATTAACTGCGTCGCAAAAAGAATTGTAGCTCTATCTATCACGGTTCTTGAGAGAAAGTGGCAAGAGTGTTACAAGGTTTGCGTAAAATAAGAATAATAAGAATAAAAAAAGAAGAAGGCAGAACAATAGTATTTTAGATTCTCTAAAATACTAATTATAATTTTTTGATGGCAGTCATGTTTACATGAGCAACCTTGACCTAACTGTGGTTTTTGAGAAAGAAAGCAAGAAAATTTGCTCCCTATCGTACGACGGTCGCAGAAAAGTTTGTTCAGCTCATAGAAATATAGTTTAAATAGAATAGCATCTCACGGACATCTTGCGATCCCTCAGTGGTGGCATAAAACACCAGAATAGGCGGAGCCTATGGTCACACATGAGTGCACCGAAAACAATGTTAATGCATGTAGCATTTCTATCACTAGGTCCATGATCCCTACATCTATGCATAAAATACTGAAACACAACCTTAAATTGACTTGTCATTTAGCATGAAAGCAAGTTAAAAGCAAATACTTTTCTGTCAGCTACATATTAACATAATGACGAACAACAGTTTCTAATATTCAGATATGAAGTATGTTTATGTTAAAAATGATATGAAGCTTGTCAAAGTCTTCGCGTATTGCGTATTATTATGCATGTTGTAAATTTGTTATTATTTTATGTTTTATTGAGTTGGAACAATTGATTAATGTTATTTTATAAAAAACAGTTGCATAAAGAATAACTAGCTAGCAGTATATAACAGCATACAGCATCATTTCCTAATAGCAAGTGTCAACACATCCACTCCAGGAGTTTGATCCAGTATAGATACACCAAGCAGATGCTCCGGTTTTCACAAAATGCACTAAATGTTGACAAGGAGTGTCTAATCTTGATCAGAGTAAAAGTTTTGGTTGAGAAACTTCAGCCAGTCTGGAGAAAATCTTGTTAAATGGACTTGGGAAGTTTATTTTCAATACAAACACAATACAAACAGTTGCAACAATACACCAGAATAGGCGGAGCCTATCGTCACACATGAGCACCCCGGACACAGTCTCAACGCGTGTATTACAGTTGCTGCTCTATCCCTACCTCTATGGTTCAGCTGAACTTTTCTATGAGCCTCTACGACAGCGTGCGAAGTCGTACGAGCCACTGAAAATCCAGGTTCACATACATCGCAGATGGTCGTGCGAGGATCCGCGATCAGTTGCGAGCATCTACGATATGTATGTGAACCAGGCTTTACTTAGGCCAACAAACCAGTACAAAAAATCCCGCCCACTGAACCAATCATCCAATGAAATCCATTTAAAAGTTGCCAAGATAACAAGGGGGCATGCAACTCCCAATAAAAAAACGCAGAGCATATTCCAAGCAAAATACACATATGCTTCAAATGTTGACCTAAAACTTGGACTACTATAGCGGCCCTAGTGATTGTGCTGCTGTAAACTATAGCGGTACTAGTGATTGTGCTACTGTAAACTATAGTGGCCCTAGTGATTGTGTTACTGTGAACTATAGCGGCTCTAGTGATTGTGCTACTGTGAACTATAGCGGCCCTAGTGATTGTGTTACTGTAAACTATAGCGGCGCTATTGATTGTGCTACTGTAAACTATAGCAGCACTAGTGATTGTGCTACTGTGAACTATAGCGGCCCTAGTGATTGTGCTACTGTGAACTATAGCGGCCCTAGTGATTGTGCTGTTAAGTTTTCGTTTTATTTGCAGGATACTTACTTGACATGCTCAACTTTAATAATTAATTTGTATAGGTTACAGATGTGTTGGAAAGGAATGATACATTAGAGAACCTGATATGGAGAAAAATCTAAAATATAAAATTGTTGAAAACAGTGTTGCAGGAGGGAGGTTGTGTTATGTGGAAATGACAACTGAATTCTCATACCATGATGATGACGTAAACTTTCTGACACGCATGGAAAGCTGAAATCACCAAAGATCAAGACAATGTGACTGTCCACTGGTATACCCGACATTATGCCAAAAGAAGGAGCATAGCAAGAGAAAAAAGCCAAACGGTTACTACTGCATACATAAAAAAAGTTAAACAACAGGGCCCTAATAATAATTGTTATATAATATCATTTATTCTAATAATAATAATATAATAATAATTATAATAATAATAATTACTGTAATTTTTTACAGTAATTACAAGTCTAATAATAATAAAATGAATATAATAATACTAATAATAATAAACAACAAGTAAGTAGTAGTAAGAATAATTTATTATTATTATTGTTCTATTCATCATTTTATAATAAATCAAAATTATTTTTTGTATGTATGTGGAAATGGATTAATAATCTGAAGAAATAAGAGAATTTATTATTTATTTGTAAAATTTATGATAATAATGATAATAATAATAAATAATAATAATTATTATTATTAATTAATAATAATCAAGTATTATTATTATTATCAACAATCATCAATAATAATATATTACATTACTTACACATTATCATTTTTTATTTTGATTATTAATTAATGGTACATAGTTATTAACAGGCCCTTCAATAATCATCAACTGTATTTATGTATATATGTTACTACTACTATGTGGGTGTTAGAAGAAAAAAGGAGGAGTTTTCGATGGAATATTATAAATAAAGTTTTTGTGCACGCGATGTCAAAGTTTCATAGTTCAAGTTTTAGAGATGTGATGCGGGCTTTTGAACGGTGCCCAAGGAGGAGGGGAAACTGCTTAGTTTTATGCGCTATGCATGAAGTTTACAATTTCTTTTCACTAAAGAGACAGCCATGCCTCTTACACGATTCACATTGAAAGTGTGCAAAGAAGAAAATGAGCTGAGAACAAAATGTGCAAATAATAAAATGTGTAAAAAACAAAATGAGCAAAGACAAAAATGAGTAAGAAAAAAAATTCTCCGTAAATGTACATCACTGCAGATCGTATGGACAGTAACCGTATTATGACTACAACCAAGCAGCAGTAGGTTGTTGATTGTGCAGAATGCTTTTTTGACATCGAAAGTGTAGAAAAATCAACAGTGTAGGAAACGCAGAAAACGCTACAGAATTTTTTATTCAAAAACTTGATGAAAAAGCAGTACATATGGGTTAATGACTGTGCAGAATGCATTTTTGAAATCGAAATGCAGAAAAATCAACAGTGCAGAAAATACAGAAAACGTTTCAAAATTTTTTTGTCCAAAAAAGTGATGAAAAAGTATTACATATGGGTTAGTGAATGTGCAAAATGCATTTTTGAAATCAAAAGTGCAAAAAAATCAATAGCGCAGAAAATTTAGAAAACGTTCCAGAACGTTTTTGTACAAAAAAATTGATGAAAAAGCACAACATATGGGTTATTGAATGTGCAGAATGCATTTTTGACATCAAAAGGGCACAAAAATCAACAGTGCAGAAAGTTCGGAAAAAGTTCATCAACCTTCTTGTCCATCAGGAGCCATTCATGTGTAAACATGTGATAATATTGAGGATCAGATCAATGGTATGAACTTTGAAATATAGAAGTAAAATAAACTCATGTAAGAGCTATTGAATGCACCTGAAAAACTATCACAAAAATTATTTGAGATCTTTTCTTTTTAAAAAACTTTATGTGCCAGTGGTGGGAGTAGCAATACAAAAACTGACCAGAAGTGATGTGTCAACTGGGGGTAGGATTGAGGCATAACTGTGGTGTGTATGTACCCCCAAAGAATATCAAGGTTTTTACTTACACATTCAATAACCCATATGTAGTGCTTTTTCATCAATTCTTTGGATTAAAACATTTTGGAACGTTTTCTGCAGTGTGGATTTTTCTGCACTTTTGATTTCAAAAATGAGTTTTACACAATCAATAACCCATGGGTTATCTAATCACTTTTTTGGACAAAAAAGTTTTTGGAGCGTGTTCTGCATTTTCTGCACTGTTGACTTTTCTGCACTTTCGATGTCAAAAATATGTTCCACATATTCAATAACTCATATGTAGTGCTTTTTCATCAGTTTTTTGGACAAAAACAATTTGGTAAGTTTTCTGCATTTTCTGCACTGTTGATTTTTCTGCACTTTCGACTTCAAAAGTGCGTCCTATACAGTCAATAACCTACTGCTGCTTGGTTTTAGAGGTAGTCATACAGTTACTGTACATACGATCTCGATCTGCAATGATGTACATTTGTGGCGCGTTTTCTTCCTTGCTCATTTTTGTCTTTGCTCGCTTTGTTCTTTGCACATTTTATTCTTTGCACATTTTGTTCTCAGCTCATTTTCTTCCTGGCACATTTTCAATAGAACCTCTCTTACATTTGTGTTACATTTGAGTCTCCCATTATTATTATACAATGTATACATACAACATTATTATTAGTGACTGCTAATTCAATAAACTTGAACAAGGGGTTATTATTATAATGTAGCACTCTAACAACATATTCATCTTTTATGATTATTATTAATTATTTATGAACTAATAAAATTCCAAAACAAATAAATAAATGATGATGATGTGATGGCACCATCGATCGATCATCATCATGAGATGATGATTGTTTACAAAATTAACCCAGGTCCTCAGGGGAGGCCGTTATACTTGACACTACTTGATTGCAAGGATGATAATATAATAACATAATAATAATGATGATTAGCTTTTTTATTATTATTGTTGTTTTTAGTGTTGTTTATTATTAATAATGAGTTTAAAATTAATAATAACTTTAAGTACTTAATAATAATCTAATGATAATGACACTTAATACATACAGCTAGTGCAAGTGGGCAGCATGCGTTGCATACATACATAGTATTTTTTATAATAATTGATTCACCTTTGGTCAAAGGTTCTTCTTGTGGGTATCTCTTCTGCCAACAACAACAATAACTAACAACTACTACTACTCACAGACAGTAGTTGTTGTTAGTTGTTGTATTATTATAGTTACAGTAGTGGTAATATTATTATGTATCATTCATATATACCTACCTAGGTACTAGGTTTGGTATTGGGTGTTTGTTAGTATTATGAATTCATTTAAAGACAGGTTGGTGGTTAGTAGTTGAGTTTAATGACGTGAGATGTTAGTAGTATAGAAGAGTATAAAGTCTGTCACCATGGGCTTTGTAAAACATAAGTAAACGGGTGTGAGCTGCGACACACGGAATACTATGGAACAAACTATTAAACAGAAACATAAGTATTTAAAAGAGAACATGTACAACACAAGTGATGATAGCTAATAGTGTTGTAGTATAATATGCATCGTATATAGGTATTATGAATGGTAGATAATGTTACATCCTCCCCTCTCTAGTTGTAAGCGTACGGGTTGTTTAACTTCCGAGATGGATGAACTGACACACGTCCATAGCATGAGATTTTTGGGGTCATGACTAGGCGCAATGCAAGGGCGGCTGGGGATTTCCGGTTTTTAAATCGGAGCAGACAATCCCAACAAGCATACATGATCAATAATTATATATACTAATAAGTATATTAGTATATATAATTATTGATCATGTATGCTTGTTGGGATTGTCTGCTCCGATTTAAAAACCGGAAATCCCCAGCCGCCCGTGGCGCAATGGGGATGATTGTTCAACAGAATGAATTTGTCTGTTGACGGTGAAGCTGGAGAAGCTAAAGGAGTTTTTGGCTGTGGGTTGGTTGATACTTCCACAAGAAGTGAGTCATGGGGTTGTGAATTGTTGGGAAGCGTGTGAAGATCAGATTGAGTTCTTCTGGACTAGAAGATGGAGGCTCTACCTGTTTATCCCCATATACAGGTGTCTTGAGGAGTTGCTCCTGGATTCTTATACATACTTTGCCATCGTCAGTTTTGCTAACATACAAGCTATTAGTAGGACCCTCAGAAACTATCTTGGACTGAAACTCTTTTGATGTGTGCTGAAGTCCATTGTCGGATATCAATTGTATAGGGGAGGCAAATCTTGCAAAGTGAGCTTTTAGCTTGTTTATTTCAGCTGTAGAAGTTGTCGAAGGAAGATGATCTACCTCAATTCAGTTGGTAAATGAGTCTACAGTAACAAGATAGGACTTGTTATGCCACTCAAAGAGATCAGTTGCCACAGTAGCAAATGGTTGACTGGGAATAGGGTAGTTATTTACCGGCACTTTCTGTTGATGATTCCTCATTTTTTTACACGGTTTGCACCTGAGAACGTATGATTTGATGTCAGTCGACAGAGATTAGGCAAGTACATACTTTCTCGGGCTCGTCTCCTAGTAGATTCTATGCCAGAATGGCCCTGATGAAGTATGGAAAGGTAATTTTGACGTAGTCCTTCTGGTACAATGATCCGAATACCTCTCTATAAAATGCTGGCATCATAGCCAGTCTCATCATAAACGGCAAAATCTGGCCTGAGCTCTGGATCAAGGGATGACTCAGACTTTGGCCATCCTACATTACAAAAATGGACTGGTTTCCTAGTAGTCTCATCTTATGATGACATGTTCTGGAGTTCTGAGAGTTTCAACTCAGTGATAGACACGGATGAGACAACAATTCAGTCATCTGCCTCAAGCTCTGATACATGACAATCAGGTATATAGGCACGAGATAACATATCAGCAATTAGTAAATCTCTACCCTTCTTGTATACAAAACGTATGTCAGAACTTTACAGTCTAAGAATCATCCTTTGGAGCTGTGCGGGTGCAGCTGAGATGGATTTCCTCTAATGGATACCAGAGGCTGATAGTCAGTCTCAACTGTAACCACCCGGTCTCCAAGGATATAGTCTCGAAACCTGTTGCATGCAAACACTACTGCTAACATCTTTTCAATCTGAGAATAGTGTGTTTTTGTTTCGGTCATGGCCTGACTTGCATAACTCACTGGCTTGTCATCTTGAAGACAGGCTGCACCGAGTCCAGATTTTGAGGCATCGCATGTTAGGGTGATGGGCTTTTTCACATCAAAATACATCAATGACGCAGCTTCAGCAATCTTCTGCTTCAGTACATTGAAAGCCTCAGTGTGGCTATGCATCCAATGCCAATCGATCTGCTTTTTAAGAAGTTGATTTAGGGGTGGAGATATTTTGCTCAGCTTGGGGATAAACTTTGCCAGGTACTTTGACATCCCTAGGAATCTAAGCAGTTCTTTCTTGTTGTTAGGCTGTGGTAGTTCAATGATAGCTTTGATTTTACCTGGGTCTGGCTGAAGACCTACATCTGACAGTGTGTGTCCAATATACAGCACTTTAGGCCTTTTGTAAACACATTTACGAGCTTGAGATTGATCTCACAAAGCCTCGTCAACGCATTGTTCAAATTAGCGTCATGCTGAGCCTCACTAGTGCCCCTCACTAGTATGTCATCCACTACTACATGGCAAAGGCATCCTTCAAGAAGTTGCTCAATAGCTCATGGGTATACATCACTAGATGAACACAGACCCATGGGCATCCTAAGGTATCTGTAACGTCCAAAAGGAGTCATGAATGTGGTGAGGTATGATGATTGTTTGTCCAGCTTAACGTGATAGTAGGCCTCTCTAGCATCGATCGCGGTGAAATATTTGACTCCTGGAATGTCAGCAGAGATTTGTTCCATAGTTCTAGTGGGGTGGTGCGGGCGTTTGATAACATTGTTCAGGTTCCCGTGATCAATAGACTCCCGTATTCTCTCTGTCCCTTTTTTCTTCTGGATGACCATAGGTGATACTCAATCGGTTAGTTCAGATACTGGGGTTAAGATGCCATGATTTACCATTGCCTTAAGCTCTTGCTTGACTTTGTCCTTGAGAACGTGGGCCACTGAACGAACAGGGTGTACTACAGGATCCACCTTTTCCTCCACTTTGATCTTGTATTTAACAGGCAAAGTTCCGAGTTCCTCATCAAACAAATCCCTGAATTCATTCAGAATATGATGTAACAAATTTTTGATAACGTAAAGAAAATTTTTATTTCTTTACGTTATTAAAAATCTGTTATATGCAAATGAAACTACCATACAACAACTAACAACTCTCTGTGGTCGGTTTCTGATTATTGTTGTTCCTACGTTGTTGTACTATTATAATTATATAATTATGTATCTAATGATTTACTGCGACTAAATGAAATAAATAATAAGTATTTAAATTAATTTAATAGTAGTACTATAATAGTATACCACTGACTACTATAATAATTGTTTGTTCGAATGCTAGTATCACACCAGCTACTACTTTATACTAAACAATAAATGAAACTGAAACTAAGTAGTAGTAGTGTATATGAATGAATAATGGTAATAATAAATAATAGTACTAATTTTGCTTGCCCATTATTTTTTTCTCAATGGCGCAGTAATAACAATTATAATTAAAAGTTAGTTTTTTATACCAGGGTTTGACGATGAACTACTACTTTGGTTATAATAAGGCTCATTCGGATTTGAAATGCCATACATGCACTGGAAGATATGTTGTAAAACACCATCTCGCTGTGTTAGAAATTCAATTTTTTAGACCACATAATATTTGGAATGTAAACAATCTAGTGACAACACATCCTTATCAAAACCATGTTTTTCTCATATTGATATTGTTTTGATGGGAACTGCTTATGACCCATTGCAACAATACCATGACGTAATAATCAAACCTCTGATACAAAATGTGAGCTTTTGCATAGTTATCCTCTCTTTGGTGTTGACAACTTTGCGTGATTCTTTAAAAAATTCGTCTAATGGAAGTACGCCAAATGACTTCAAAGACTTCAACAATCCGTATTGTAAAGTTCTTTTAAAACTTCAGCACATGGAAATATAGTTAATAATACTAATTGAAAACAAACCTGCCACATAATAATTGATCACATTTCCAAATCTTGCATCACAAGAAGATAGTGACAAAAGGAGGAAAAAAGACCACAGCCACTCAGACTTACCAACTTAAAGTGAGGGGTCAAGAGTGAGACTTGAAAAAGGGGGAAAAAGTGCGTGAAATCGAGCTGAATGGGAAAAATGTGTTACTGAAGACATTTTTGATAAAACGCTGGAAAATAAAATCTGATATTGTGTTAGTTGCAGAAACATCAAGTAATGAAATGAACAAAGGGGTATAGTGGATGAAGAGCAGGAGATGGTGGACAGAGAACAGGGGATGGTTGATAGATGGAAAGCAGGAGATGGTTGGTAGATACGGAGCAGAATATCATATATATAGAGCAGGAGATGGTGGATGCAGAGCAGGAGATGGTATATGTAGAACAGGAGATGGTAAATATAGAGCAGGGGATAGTAGATGGAGAGCACTAGATTGTGGATTGAGAGCAGGGGGAAGTAGATAGAAAACAGGATACAGGGAATGAAGAGCAGCATATAATGGATGGAAAGTACATTATGACGGATGCAGTGTAGGAGATGATGGATGAAGAGCAAGGAGTTTGAGGATGGAGAGCAGGAGATGATGAACGGAGAGCAGGATATGGAGTATGAAGAGCAGGAGATGGTAGATGTGTAACAGGAGATGGTAGATGTAGAGCAGGGGATAGTAGATGGAGAGCACGGGATTGTGGATTGAGAGCAGGGGGAAGTAGATAGAAAACAGGATACAGGGAATGAAGAGCAGCATATAATGGATGGAAAGTACATTATGACGGATGCAGTGCAGGAGATGATGGATGAAGAGCAAGGAGTTTGAGGATGGAGAGCAGGAGATGATGAACGAAGAGCAGAATATGGAGTATGAAGAGCAGGAGATGGTAGATGTATAACAGGAGATGGTAGATGTAGAGCAGGAGATGGTTGATGGAGAGCACGGGATTGTGGATTGAGAGCAGGAGGAGGAGATAGTAAACATGATACAGTGAATGAAGAGCAGCATATAATGGATGGAAAGTACATTATGATGGATGCAGTGCAGGAGATGATAGATGGAGAGCAAGGAGTTTGGAGATGGAGAGCAGGAGATGATGAATGGAGAGAAGGATATGGAGTACGAAGAGCAGGAGATGGTAGATGTAGAGCAGAAGATGGTAGATGGAGAGCACGGGATTGTAAATTGAGAGCAGAAGGAGGTAGATAGTAAACATGATACAGTGAATGAAGAGCAGCATATAATGGATGGAAAGTACGTTATGATGGATGCAGTGCAGGAGATGATGGATGAAGAGCAAGGAGTTTGAGGATGGAGAGCATGAGATGATGAATGGAGAGCAGGATATGGAGTATGAAGAGCAGGAGATGGTAGATGTAGAGCAGGAGATGGTAGATGGAGAGCACCGGATTGTGGATTGAGAGCAGGAGGAGGTAGATAGAAAACAGGATATAGTGAATGAAGATCAGCATCTAATGGATGGAAAGTACATTATGACGGATGCAGTACAGAAGAGGATGGAAGTAGAGCAAGGAGTTTAGAGATGGAGAGCAGAAAATGATGAATGGAGAGAAGGATATGGAGTAAGAAGAGCAAGAGATGGTGGACGGAGAGCAAGAGGTAGTTGGAGAGCAGGACATAGTGGATAAAGAGTATGATATGGTGGATGCATAACTGGAGATGATGGATGGAGAGCAAGGAGATGGGGGATGGAGAGCAGGAATAGTGGATAGAGAATAGGATATGATGGATGCAAAGCAGGAGATGATAGATGGAGAGCAAGGAGATCGAAGATGGAGAACAGGAGATTATAGATGAGGAGCAGGTGGAGGTAGATGGAAACCAAGACATGGTGAATGGAGAGCAGGATGTAGTGAATGTAGAGTATGATATGGTGGATGCAGAGCAGGAGATGACAAATGGAGACCAAGAGGTGATGAATGAAGAGTGGGATATGGCGGATGCAGAGCGGGAGATGATGGATGGAGAGCAGGAGGTGATGGATGGAGAGCAAGGAGATGGGGATAGATAGCAGAAAATGGTAGATGGAGAGTAGGTAGACAAAAATCAGGGTATAATGGATGGAGAAGAGGATATGGTTGATGCAGAGCAGGAGATGGTGAATGTAGAACATCATATGGTAGATGGAGAGTAGAAGCTTGTGGATGGCTACTCTCACGAAAAAATACAGATAACACTAAAGCAAACTTGAAAGCAAAATAACAATAATAACAATGATTAACTCATTTCAATATATAAAAGCAACAAAGGTATTTCACAACTGCTACCATTGGTAATAAAACAAAGTAATGTTAAAGGATGTTGGACTAAATAACAAAAAATAATAATAATAAGTAGTAATATGTTTATCATTTTTAATAACTATTTATTTAATAATGATAATTGATAATAAAATTATTACCTATAACAACTATTTATTATCATCAATTATTATTAATGATAGAAAAGTAATATATAATAATAACAACAACAATAGTAGTAATTAGTGATAAAAATAATAATTGATATTTAAATGAATGAGTAGTCATCATGATGATGGTAATATATATAAGAATAATAAATAAGTAATAGTAGGTACTAATTAATAAATAAATGGATCTGACATGATGGCTTTACTAATAAAATGAATTCACATCAGCAATAACACAGCAACGGAGTGCTGCAATTCAGTTTTGACTGGCTCTCTCTAAGAATGTAACAGAAATATTGAAGAAATGATGTGTTTATTATCATTATTAGTTACGTCTTTGCTTCTGCTGCTCCATGTTAGGTGGATAGTTGTTTTTTTAGACTATGGGTCCTGGTAACCTGACGTGATAGTGTGGGTGGTATAACATTTCTCCTCCCAACACAAGTATAAAAGTGGTCAATTAACAGCTGTTATAATTATCTCTTTTTTATTTTTCTAATCTAGATGCTGTAGTAACGTTATTGTATACTACTCCATCCATATGATATCAGTATCTATGTCATTGTTTACTTTGATTAGTTATGTTGTTTGAAGCAGAATAAACACATAACTGCTATAAAAAACTAAAATATAAGATGATGAGATATCAATACAAAACATTGTAGTATCTTTAATAATTGTTAATGATAATAAAAACGTAATTTTTTTCCCCAACAACAGGGGAAATGTGTGAGGTGTGCGTAAAAGTGTGGGAAACAGGGAATTGCGTATTTCTCACACCCAATGCGTGACATTTGTCAAGTCTGCAACTACTCTGAAACCACAAAAGAAAACTTTATACGTTAAACTATTTCTTTTACTAATGGTAATTGAAATTCTTGTTCTTGTCTAAACCATCTAAAACAACTTCCTGAATCGCTCGGCTCGAGCTAGTCTTTTAAAGAAGGACACTCTAAACTCACTTTAAGTGTGTTAGATGAAGGGTTTGAATGGACACAAGGAAAACACGTCTACTCACCAGCATCTAACAACTCAAGAAGACCGCTATTCAGCTCTTCTCCAATTAGCCTAAGTTCCCGTAACCGTGTGTGTGTACCCGTATTCCTTGTTAAGCCAATGCCGATAGAACCTATGTTATAACCTTGAACTTCCTATAACACACAAACTCGTTATCCAACATGCCCCCTTTTGATAAACCCAGTGATCGATCAAGCTGACATCATACCATGGAACCAATTACCGTTGCGTGCGATCAAGCCTAACTAATCATGGTTAGCTGAAGCACTAGCCTTAACTCATACGTCAAGCCTAAATACCAGGGGTGAAAATCAGCCTCACACCATACATACCTGGGATAAATACCTGTAACAGATAACATACTTTATTAATACTTTACCCCAATACCAAGTGTCCCTTGCTACCTCATCAACCCCACAGCTCTCAGTCTGCCTTCTCTAAACCATTAGCAACTTCCACCCAAGCTCATACCCAAGCGACAGTCAGCCGTTGGTAGGCACAGCTCCCGACTCCGTGACACCCACGTTGTCCATTCCAACACTGCTCTGAAAAGCAAGTCTGTTTTTAACTATTTACTGCCATAAACGGATTCAAACAGTAAATTGCAATTTTCTGTTAATTTTCATATTTTTCTTGACTGACCACCCCATTTTTTAGTTATTTCATTTCAGCTCTAATGTCAAACATGATCCATTGGTACCTTGTATATTGCTTACAAACTGTACATTGATCAGTAAATAAAGTTGATTTTAATTTAATTAATAACCAGATCGTCCTCTGGACTCTCTGCACCTCCAACACGCTGTCGAACCACATTCCTTGACTCCAACTCAACCCCAAGGGGTTCACCGTCAATTCCTCTATCCCCTCTATCCCCTGGAGCAGTCGACCCCGACTGCTCTGTACTCCACTTCCTATCGGGTCAACCAGAGCAATTCTCTGCCCAGTATCTTCCCTTTGAAGTCTCGTACCAGGGTCAACCTCCTTGGTATCTTCCCTAACCGCATCCTTTTTCTACCTTGACACCGGTGTTGCCACCGGTCACCCTTTCTACCTCTTCTACCTCGTGCACCCAACTGGCACTGCTCTGAGAGCCTGAGGGGGTCTTGGACTCCTCCCTCTGTGCGCTAGAGCCTTCCGCACTAGGTGCGGGCACTGCTTTCAGTGGAACTCGACGGGGTGTTACACACCACCGTCGATGGGGCTTTGCTACCAGCCCCAGATCTCAACTGCCTCATTTTGGCCATAGCATGCCTGATTACCAAGGTACACTCCTGCTCTTCCTCAATTTCCCTCACACCCTGCTCATACCTCTGCATCGCCATACGATACACCCTTTCAGCCTCTCTCTTTTCAGCATCAAGACGCGCACGTCTACTAGCATAATCCTCATCACCCAGAACACCTTCACTCACCAAGAACTCAGACAACCTGCAACCAAGCTCCTCGCTCTCACCCTGTACCTGTCTACCTTTCACCACACTGCTGTACCCCCTAGCACCAGCTGTAGCGCACCCTGAAGTGGATCTAGCTTTCGCAGTTGTACCAGCAGAGGCTTTTTGCACCATCTGCATTGCTGAAACATTGCCACCACCACTAGATATGGGCGTTCCCATTTGCTCCACTGTCCTTCATAACAGCAGCACCTTTGCATTGCCATACCCCTTGCCTACACTCGCCTTCAACTCGTAACTCATCACTGTTGGTCAACAGTTTGAGTTTTCTTATATCCTCAATACCTAACAGGTTCACAGAGGACCCTTTTACAACATAAACTGACGTCACTATAGATCTGGGAAAGTCATTAATGCAAACACTTGACTTTCCGCTAACATTCAGCCTGGAACCATCAACCCCAATGAGATCGTTAACAGGGTTACTTAATCTCAAATTCAGAAACCTGCCAGTATCCTCAGTTACCACTGACACTTCAGCTCCAGTGTCTAATACAAACTCTACCTCTTTACCATTTACTTTGACAAAGCGTTTGATGCTACATTTCCTGCTACCAGTATCGCCAACAACATTGTTCACAAATCTCACTTTACGTGGAGAACCTTCATTACCACTACTATCCCTGTGCTGTGACCTGATATTGTCACCTTCCCACCTATTGTTGCAATCCCTAGAGGTATGGCCTCTCAGATTGCACCGGAAACACCTTACATCCGGGCAATGACGGACTTGATGTCCCCTCCTACCACACTAGAAACAGTTGTCCCCGCCAGTTGGAGAGCTAAACCTTCCAGGCCTTCTACCCGATGTAGGTGAACCTCGAGGTGATCGAGGAGAGTACCTACTATCTGGGCTACGATGTCCATGGGACGTCGCCTCATACCTAGGAGAATGCCAGCTATCCGGACTACGGCGTCCATAGGACGTCATCTCGTACCTAGGAGAATACCTGCCCTCTGGGCTGCGGTGTCTATAAGACTCCGCACCATACCTACTCTTATAATGCCTATCTCCCTTATGGTCATGACACCCTTTATACTCGCTACTCCTCTCCCCTGGGCTGCGGCTTCTATGGCCACGGAAATAGGAGCCCTTTTCCACATTACCATCTCCAGACCTAGTACTGTCCCTTGAACGGTATGTAACTTTGTTATCCACCTCCTCCCGTGGACTTCCCTGTCTATACTTGGCTACCTCATATACCGAACGGCCAGTCCTAGAGGCATTCAGAATTTCTTCTGAAGCAATAGCCAACTGCCTGGCTACCAACTTAATACCTAAATCTCTCCAGCTAAGTGTAGTCTCTTGCATAAGCAATTTACGCACAGAGGAATCCCTTAAACCATTAACAGCTAAAGCAATGGAGAAGCGTTGCCTCAACTCATCATTGTTATGCCCAAAATCCATCTCCCTACTTAATTTCTCAACTCTGAGTAAATATTCCCTTTCATCTTCCCCACAAGCCTGTGACACTGTCACGAACCTCATTGTCTTAACATAGACACTTTCACTACGGTCGTAGCGGCCTTTTAACAAATCTATTGCCCTATCAAACCCATCATCAGTTTGGTCATTTAAATCAAATCCCAGTGACTGCAATACCCCTATACCATCACTACCTATAGCACTCAATAAGGCTAGTAGTTTAGTTCTACCTCTAAACACATCTACAACAACCTCATTCCCCTCTATTTCCACCTCCTCGGTACCCAAAGTCAAAGCTGCTACCTCAGCAGACACCCTATACTGAGTCAACCAATTGTTGAATTCCTCAGACACATTGCTACCCGCTAACCTTAGCTTCGGAAATGACGACAAGTCAAGTCTCCTATTCATCCCTGTTATAATTATTTAACACAGTAAACACCCAACAATATCTGTATGATTGTATCAATACAGTAGCACCTCTCCACCACAGCAATAGCCAATGCACAACAATAGTAACAATAACAATTCACAATATCCCAAAAGATATCCACTGTTTCAATATCCACCAATGCACAATTAAACACAACACAATAATAATATCCACAGTGTCACGTAGTAACTCCACTGTACCCTTATCCAATGCACAATTAAACACAACAATAATATCCACAATATCACGTAATTACTCCACTGTACCTTATCCCGGTAAATAATCAACAACTACACCAAATCACCACTTCAAAAATAATTAACACTGCACCAATATCCCTATAAACACCTAAACCCCGAACACGGAGAGCTCACACAGCTCTGAAACACCCAACACCTCTACTCTACACGCACCTCTATCACCACACACACCACGGAGGACCCACGCGGCCCTAGCACCTCTCTCTTTTAGTGCCCACACGGCACCAAAAGCCGTTCACACACCTCCCTTGCACCAATAAATAATTCCAATAACACACAAATAACAATATCACCAAGTTCTATGCCGACTGCGCCATGTTAGATGAAGGGTTTGAAGGGACACAAGGAAAACACGTCTACTCACCAGCAACTAACAACTCAAGAAGACCGCTATTCAGCTCTTCTCCAATTAGCCTAAGTTCCCGTAACCGTGTTTGTGTACCCGTATTCCTTGTTAAGCCAATGCCGATAGAACCTATGTTATAACCTTGAACTTCCTATAACACACAAACTCGTTATCCAACAAAGTGCATAAAATTTTGTACTCTGATCGATTTTTGCCAGTAGTCTTTTGCAAAAGTTTGAATTTTATGCTCATTTTCTAGCTGGTGGCTGTTTAGGTTAACCAGATGTAACGTAATCTTGAAATAATCAACTGCTATTGATCAAAATAAATTTTCCTCGACACTGGCTTGAATTGAAAACTATTAACACCATTTGTGAGCACTTGTAAAACCCCATTATCCTTGTATTCTTCCCAGATTTGTGGCATTGACTTTCAACATTATCTTCCAAGCCAGTTTTAGTGTAGAGCAAACTTTAGTTTAACTAATAGCAGTTGAGGATAACATTACACCCGGTTTATCAAAACAGTCATAAGCAAAAAATTGAGCATGATTAAAAATTTCAGAAAAAAATTACTAATAACAATTGATCAGAGTGTAAAGTTTATTGCACCAAAATTGAGTTTCGTGTTCTTTTTTAAAAAAGAAACTTGTTCAAGCTGAAGGGTTCTAAATGTTATTTTAGTAGTACGCATTATATTGCTGAAAGTTCCAAGTCATGAAATTTCGACTAAACTCAACTTAATTTACCTATTTCAGATGATCCTCAGCCAAAAGACTTGTTGCGGAGTTACGTTCTTGTTAAATTTATATGGTATATGCATATTAGATGCTGACTTGTACGCATTTTTTTCGACACGCAGCAACTTATATAATGCCATGAAGCATGGTTTCAAAAAATTGGCTTGTTTGCATAGAAGGAGTGCCCCCAAGAATAGTCATTGTGCTGCAACTTTCAAGGGCATAAAAATTAGATTTGCAATTGTTTTTGGATTTTTTCAAGGTTTTTTAGTAGAGTGATTATCTTACTTCATTGTTGGTAGTTCTGTCATTATACACGCACATGATCCCACTAAATATGTTCAGGAGCGATATCTCAAGAACTAAAATAATTTCGTTGTAATGAAAAAAATTTTGAAATCAGCTATAATTAAAAGATTGAAGTTATCCTAATTTGGATTTAGTTAAAGTGAAAAAACGCCAGACTTGCGTTTTCGACGGCATTGTTGTAACTAACAACAACAATATTACTCAAATCTGAATTACAAATTGTTTGACTGAAAAAAAACGGGCAACATAAAATTTGAATAATTAATCGTTTTCACATACATTAACAAAATAAATATAGGCTAGTTGGTGATTTCTTTAGTGTTCCGTTAGATCTATTTTGCACTCTTTGATTAAGAAAAAACAACAACTCTGGTAAATCAATTGCATAATGAATTCGCGATGATGCTCGTTAAAAACAAATTATTTTTTTCTAACAATTCCAAGTTGTTGCTAATTATGGATAGCTCACTGTGAAAATATTGGATTCAGATAGTAGTTGGTATAAGTATGATCTATAACTTTAAGCTGTGTACACACTAGAATGATTTGGACGCTGAATTCGGCGCAGTTCCAAAACGGCATGGTGTGAATGCAATAACAGCTGATTGTTATCATATCGTTAGGCGTTATTGGCATTTGAGCACTGCTCAAAATCATTTACGATTTTTAACAGATTATCAATGAAACTACAACACAAAATCGGTGCAGAAGTAGCTTGTTGCCTATTACACAACAAATGATGATAAAATATCGAAAGGTCATCTCATCTTCCAGCAATAACCAAATAATATTAATTATTATTATTATTTATTAAAACTCACCCAGAAAATTTATTTGTTTATTATGTATTACCATCCTTATTTCAACATGGGTTGCCACTCATTAATATGCATAGGTTTAAATAATATAAAAATAATATAAATTACTTGAAATGAATATTAGACAAAGCTGAATAAATAAAAATATTCTGTTCACCACGACAGATATTACAAATAATTAATATCAACACGGCAACAACTAGTGCATTTACTAAGAGAAACCACAGGCATAGTGATGAATTATGGCATAATAGTTAGCAATGTCATTAGTCTATGGTTGTGCTGAAAACCAAAATTTCTCTAACTCTCTCACCAAAGAGCAAATACTTTTTTGGCTGAAATTATCTTCTAGTTTGTACGCAGTCACGGGCAGAAAAAGGGCACAACTCCAACATAAACAATTTTTTGAACAAAAATCGTTTTAGTGTGTTTGCAGTTTTATAGCTTAAGCACGTACCCTCTGCCCTTAGATGACGTTCTCTTGTGTAGAACGTACCTTCTGTCCTTAGATGACATTCTATTGTGTAGAACGTACCTTCTGCCCTTAGATGACACTCTCTTGTGTAGAACGTACCCTATGTCCTTAGATGACATTCTCTTGTGTAGAACGTACCCTCTGTCCTAGATGACATTCTCTTGTGTAGACCCTGTACCCTTAGATGATATTCTCCTGTGTAGAACGTACCCTCTGCCCTTAGATGACATTCTCTAGTGTAGAACGTACCTTCTGCCCTTAGATGACATTCTCTTGTGTAGAATGTACCCTCTGCCCTTAGATGACATTCTCTTGTGTAGACCCTCTGCCCTTAGATGACATTCTCTAGTGTAGAATGTACCCTCTGCCCTTAGATGACTTTCTCTTGTGTAGAATGTACCCTCTGTCCTTACATGACATTCTCTAGTGTAGAACTAACTGTCATGTCTTGACAATTAGGGAAGTTCCCTTTTTACTGTATTGCTATTGGTCACTTGTTTACTGATGACTCATATGATGTTGCCAGCTAGATAGCTGCACTTTTTGGCTGTACACTGTCTAACCTGGTTGTGTGATAATAAATAGAAATGCATGTATTGCATAGGCATCTTTTCAGTAACAATACATAACAACTGGCGACGAGGATAAAACTATCATTATGGCAGGAGTAGGGAGACTTGATGAATTCGACCCGAAATCCGCTCGTTGGACAACATACAAGATGCGTATGGAGTGCTGGTTAAGAGCCAACAAGGTGACGCAGGCACAGCCAAAGCTTGACTGTTTTATAGCTGTCGTGGAGTGCAAGACTGTTGAGCTGTTAGTCAGTCTTTGCACACCTGAGCTGGTCACAGATAAGACTTATGAGGAGCTTCTTCAAAAACTAGATGCTTACTATGACAGCTCAGTAAACAATGTAAATGAAAGTGTGAAGTTTGACATGAGAATGCAGCAGGAGCATGAGTCAATAAATGAGTATATAGTGGCTATTAGTGAACTCTCAATCAACTGTGGCTTTGGAAATGGTGACGCCTTGTTCAACCGTTTACGTAACAGATTGATCACTGGTATAAGAGATGGCAGTATACGTGAAGCTCTGCTACGAGAAGCTTCAAACGCCGGTCCGCTAACGTGGGATAAGGCAAAGAAACTGGCTGTGTCTATGGACAGCATACATCTCTATCCTGGCAAGTCTGGTATAAATTCCGCTAGTGTAAACAAAGTAGACGGTGCTAAGGTAAGCCACTATAACTCTAGTTCAAATGCTGATGCTGCCAAGAAGGGCCATGGTTCCAAACAATCTTGCTTCAGGTGTAATGGCAATCATGAGCCTAGAACATGCAAGTTCAAGAATGCTGGATGTCATTTTTGCTCTAAGGTTGGTCACATCAGGCCAGCCTGTAGAAGTATGGCGGATGCGTCTAAAGTGGGGGAAGTAACCGCCACTGATGGAGAGCAAACTGTAGAAAACTTGTATACTGTGAATGGTGGTGGTAGGCCAATGTCTAAACCCGCATATTATGTAACTGTGAATGTGTGCAATATACCAGTAAGGTTTACTGTCGACACAGGATGTGGCGTTACGCTAATCGACGAGACTATCTACAATACACATTTTAGTGACATTCAACTTAAACGATGTAGCACTACTCTAAAGGCATATAGTGGTCATGAGATAGAGACAATTGGTGAATTTCGCTCTAGCGTAGAGTATAACAGACAAACTAGTGATAAACTTCGTCTGATAGTGGTAAAAGGTAGCCATCCTGCGTTACTAGGCCGCGAGTGGTTGTCGGTGATTAGACTAAACTGGCCAGAGATTGTGTGCATGGTCGATCCTGAACCCAAGTACGAATTGACTCACTTGTTATCGAAGCATTCTTCTGTATTTGCTGCTGGGTTTGGTAAACTCAGAGGATACACAGCCACCATCACACTGTAACCTGACGCAAAGCCAAAACATCACAAAGCTAGGTCTGTACCGTATGCACTACGTGAGGTTGTAGCTAGTGAGATACAGAATCAAGTAGCTAGTGGTGTACTCAAACCTGTAGATCATAGTGATTGGGCATCGCCGTTGGTCATTGTGCCCAAATCATCGGGTAAGGTTTGAATTTGTGCTGACTATAAGGTGTCACTAAACAGGCAAATTGAAGATCATGTATATGTATTACCTACAATAGAAGACATATTGTCGCAACTAAAAGGAGACAAATTCAGCAAGATCGATTTAGCAAATGCCTTTTTACAGCTACCCGTTGATGAGGAGTCACAAAAAGTGCTCACCATGACTACTTTGCAAGGATTGTTTCAACCGACAACATTGCCATTTGGTGTAAAAACATCTCCTTTGATGTTTCAACAAGTGATGGACACTATACTGCAGGGGTTAAATGGGTGTGTGTGCTATATCGATGATATAGTGATAACAGCAGAAGACGACTCTAAGCATTTGCAGTTACTAGATAAAGTACTAGCACGTCTGGTTAAACACGGTATTCACGCTAACAGGGACAAATGTAGCTTCATGAAAAATGACATAGAGTATCTAGGCTACAAAATTAGCAGAAGCGGTGTGTCACCAATACCAGGACGAGTCAGTGCTGTACTAAACGCTCCTAATCCGACAGGTCGTGAACAACTAAAAACATTCTTAGGCATGGTCAGCTACTATGCGAAGTTCATCCCAAACAGATCACACCTCCTAGCTCCGTTATATCGCCTGCTGCGTGATGATGTTGGATGGAAGTGGACTGCCAACTGCGATGAAGCTGTACGTGAGGTAAAGTCCATACTTACCAGTGGCCAGATACTAGCTCACTATGACTGTAATAAAGAGCTTTTACTGGCATGTGATGCATCACCGGTTGGTGTTGGTTGTGTTCTTTCACAAATGGTTGATGGTGTTGAAAGACCAATTGCTTATGCATCGAAGACGCTAATCCCGGCTGAAAAAAAGTACCCACAGATAGAACGGGAGGCTTTGGGTATCGTCTATGGAATTCAGCGTTTCCTGAAGTATTTGTACGGTAGGAGGTTTAGGCTGATAACTGACCATAAGCCGCTAACAGCAATATTCGGAGACCAGAAAGGAGTTCCCGCTCTGGCAGCCCTGAGACTGCAGAGGTGGGCTGTACTTTTAGGTGCTTATGACTATGAGATAGTGAATAGGAGGTCTGAAGAGAACTCAAATGCCGATTACTTGAGCCGTTTTGTAGTTGAAAAACCAGAGGATGGACAAAATGTTGAGAGCACAGATAACTGCTACTCGGTTGTGTGTGACTTGCCTCTCAATTACAAAGACATTGCCAAGTCTACTAAAGCTGATCCAGTTCTGACCAGAGTTCTAGATTTCATTATGAATGGATGGCCAGAGGAAGTTAACGAGGACTTGAAGGTGTTTCAGAGGCGGAAGCTAGAATTGACGTGTGAGGATGGATGTATTCTTTGGGGTTCGAGAGTTGTGATCCCTGACAAGCACAGGGCACAGGCCTTAGAAGAACTTCACTCACAGCACTTTGGTATAGTGCGTACCAAGTCTCTAGCTAGAAGTTATCTGTGGTTTCCAGGCTTGGATTTGGCTATAGAAGGAATGATCAAATCGTGTAGTACGTGTCAAACAGTACAACATGAACCGCCAGCTACAGTTAGACCATGGATATATCCTGACTTACCGTGGTACCGACTACATGCCGACTTTGCTACATTCAAGGGCAAAAACTATCTGATATTGGCGGATTCACATTCTAAGTGGCCAGAAGCAATAGAGATGTCTTCGACCACTAGTGCTGGTCTAATACTAGAGCTACAAAGAGTGTTCAGTACTCATGGCTTGCCTGCTATACTCGTAACTGACAACGGACCACAATTTGTTAGCAGGGAGTTTGAGGAGTACTTACGACAAAATGGTATCCGTCACTGTACGTCACCACACTATCATGCTGCATCAAATGGGCAGGCAGAACGAACTGTACAGACAGTGAAACGTATGCTAAAGAAGATAGTAGCTGACAACAAGGACATCCCTGGACTCATATCGGATTATCTTCTGAACTACCGTAACACTACTCATCCGTTGACTAGTAGAAGCCCAGCCGAGCTACTTATGAAACGCCAGCTTCGTACTCGCCTATCACTAGTAAAACCTGGCAAGACACTAGAGATACAATCTAGTCAAACCGACAAGGTTAGAGACCATGGCAGAGTTTTTAAGCCATCACAAACCGTGCGTGTAAAATCAAACACTGGACTATATGAGCTTGGCAAGATTGTAAAAGTGCTAGGTCGTAACCGATTTCTAGTTCGTGTTAGAGGCCGTATCAAGTATACGCATATCGATCACCTCCAGCATACAGAGGAGGTAGAAGACGAACAAACAGTTCATTTACTGGCATATTATGCGTGTTTAACATTCTTGTGTGTTACTGCTGTATTTCTTGTTTTTTTTATTAAATAGTATGTAGTATGCATATGCTCATGTTTGTGACATTACTAATTAGCCGTGGAGGAGTTGTCATGTCTTGACAATTAGGGAAGTTCCCTTTTTACTGTATTGCTATTGGTCACTTGTTTACTGATGACTCATATGGTGTTGCCGGCTAGATAGCTGCACTTTTTGGCTGTACACTGTCTAACCTGGTTGTGTGATAATAAATAGAAATGCATGTATTGCATAGGCATCTTTTCAGTAACAATACATAACACTAACCTCTGCCCTTAGATGACCTTCTCTTGTGTAGAATGTACCCTCTGTCCTTAGATGACATTCTCTTGTGTAGAATGTACCCTCTGCCCTTAGATGACATTATCTTGTGTAGAACGTACCCTTTGTCCTTAGATGACATTCTCTTGTGTAGACCCTCTGCCCTTAGATGACATTCTCTTGTGTAGAACGTACCCTCTGCCCTTAGATGAGATTCTCTAGTGTAGAACGTACCCTCTGCCCTTAGATGACATTCTCTTGTGTAGAATGTACCCTCTGCCCTTAGATGACATTCTCTTGTGTAGAACGTACCCTTTGTCCTTAGATGACATTCTCTTGTGTAGACCCTCTGCCCTTAGATGACATTCTCTTGTGTGGAACGTACCCTCTGCCCTTAGATGAGATTCTCTAGTGTAGAACGTACCCTCTGCCATTAGATGACATTCTCTTGTGTAGAATGTACCCTCTGCCCTTAGATGACATTCTCTTGTGTAGAACGTACCCTCTGCCCTTAGATGACATTCTCTTGTGTAGAACCCACCCTCTGTCCTTAGATGACATTCTCTAGTGTAGAACGTACCCTCTGCCCTTATATGACATTCTCTTGTGTAGAACGTACCCTCTGTCCTTAGATCACGTTCTCTAGTTCAGAAATTGG
Source organism: Cryptosula pallasiana (assembly GCA_945261195.1). NCBI lineage: Eukaryota > Metazoa > Bryozoa > Gymnolaemata > Cheilostomatida > Cryptosulidae > Cryptosula > Cryptosula pallasiana. The sequence goes on along the minus strand of OX183133.1, from coordinate 50,692,434 downwards.
TGGCGTAGCTAGGGTTGTTTATTGTATTTCAAGTAATTCTGGATGTATTGTGCAGGAAACAGACATGCACATGTCCAATATGGGTTAGATGCTGAGTTGACCTGCTGAACAATAGATGTCAGTTCACTTAATCTATAAGTCTTGTACCTAAAGGTGTAAAGGTGGCGCTATCACAGTGACAGTTGTTTCAAGTAAAATCAACAGGACGTTATTACAATATATAAAAGTAAGATTTTAATTATAATGTCACCAACAACACACCTGTCAGCCCGTCTAGCTCTCTACCCACTGATAGGTCATGTGAACTAGCTCCCTTCACACTGATGGGCCATGTACACTAGCTCCCTTCACACTGATGGGCCATGTGAACTAGCTTCCTACACACTGATAGGCCATGTACACTAGCTCTCTACACACTGATAGGTCATGTGAACTAGCTGTCTACACACTGATAGGTCATGTAAACTAGCTCCCTACACACTGATAGGCCATGTGAACTAGCTCCCTACACACTGATAGGTCATGTGAACTAGCTCCCTGCACACTGATAGGTCATGTAAACTAGCTCTCTACCCACTGATAGGTCATGTACACTAGCTCCCTACACACTGATAGGCCATGTGAACTAGCTCCCTACACACTGATAGGTCATGTAAACTAGCTCCCTACACACTGATAGGCCATGTGAACTAGCTCCCTACACACTGATAGGCCATGTGAACTAGCTCCCTGCACACTGATAGGTCATGTAAACTAGCTCTCTACCCACTGATAGGTCATGTACCCTACCTCTCTACACACTGATAGGTCATGTACACTAGCTCCCTACACACTGATAGGCCATGTAAACTAGCTCCCTACACACTGATAGGCCATGTAAACCAGCTCTCTACACACTGATAGGTCATGTGAACTAGCTCCCTTCACACTGATGGGCCATGTACACTAACTCCCTACACACTGATGGGCCATGTGTTTATACGTAACTTTTTAGTGGTTGGTTTGTTGGTAGATAGGTTGAACCTTGGGAACTCATTCTTATTATACTGTTCTTGTGGGGTCGACTCGGATGGGTGGTGAAATGGTGTTGATTATTCCAGAAATTTGGTTATAAATTGGTGACCCTTGAAATGGCTCTTGGTAATCCTTTCACATATATATAGTGTTCTAGTAGTCGATAGTTCTAAGGCTACAGTAATAGTATTGCTGTGGTCGGCCGCAGGGTTGCACACAACTAGCCTCCAAGGCAGAGATTCATCTTCAGTTCTAATTGATGTAGTTCTAATTTTTCCAGTTTAGTCAAATCCCCTGTGAGATGCACTATAATTGTTGGCAATGTACTTTATCTGTCGAACTGCTGGTTGTATTTATTCAATGGATCGGGGAATGCTTTGCACCTTGGTTATATACTGTGTGTTACTAAAACCTGCCAACACTGCTTGAAGCTACCACCAGTTATATCATAAATTTTACACGGCTCCCTCTAATGCCCTTTTTTGACTTCTTTTTAATTTTACGATAAGTCAATCAATCGGAAAATAATATGAAGTATTTCATTGAACCCCTCATTATGAAAGTACTTTGGAGATTCCTGTTCCTTAGTTCTTCCAATTTTGGAGAGATAGTGCCGATGCATGTGCAATTCGTGCTCTCCCAACTTTTCTCTTCTTGTAAAGTGGACATGATAGTCTACAAGAACACTCCCCTTGCGCAGCCTCTTACGCTTGGCCAGCTCCCGAGGACTTCTGCAACCAAATATACTCTTTTACCGGAAAGACATATTGATGTCATGGCAACTTCAACATTAGTGTTACATGACAGTCAACTCTATATCTACAAGCGGCAGTTTGGTGCGGTTACTGTTATCGCGAGTGCTATGAAAACTATGTATGACTTTAGCAAAAGCTGTAAATTAGTATGTAACTTTTTATTTATTGAATTTTAGAGAACCTATATGTTATTTTCATTTTTTTTATGGAAACTTTTTCTCGAAAACTGTGATAAATAGAGCCACAGAAATTTTTGCTCTGTAGGATTCAGGTACAGGGAATGATCAATTTTGAGAAAAAAAATACGCTTCTAGAACCTTTGAATTCACAATGATTCACGCTTCAAAAAAGGTCCAATATCAGCGTAAAAAACAGGATGATGATGATGTCTTTTACCAATTTATTGATGTCTATTGCTGAAAAGAATCCATATATCAGTTTAAAGTCGACCATTTCCATTTGTTTTTAGGAATTTATTTTCAGCGCAAAAAGCTTCCTGCTTTAAAACTGGCAGTTGGATTCACCTAAAAATTGGAACAATGATTTAAAATGGTGTATTGATGCACCAATTTGAACTTGAAAGCAGTTGCACTTGACTGTTTCACTTTTTTCTATTTCTAATTTTTGTAAGTTGAACAAAAATCGCATTTTTCAATGTTCTCCTGAACTAGACCAAAAGCACTCAAATGCCGTCATGTATCTTGTCTTTCAAAATATTGTGCTTTCGAGTTTCTCAGCAAAACTGCTTTTTCACTTTTACAAAAGATCTGCCAAAGCACAGTCATTTCGATTTGCATAATTTATGAATGACTTGGATCGCGTTGTAATGGTCATTCAGATGAGCATTTATTTTGTGCAACTTTTCAGACTGAAAGGCACTTTTTAGGGCAAGAACAAAATTTGAGAACTGCGTCAGCCAAATGTTCTTAGTTACCAGTTTTTTGTCAGTCTGAAAATTATCAAAAATAGGGTTTAGGTGGCTTGAAGAATCAAAATGAAAAAATGTTGAGTGTTCAAGTAGTATTTATCAGAGTGAAACACTAAGATATTCTTCTGTATGTGATCCACATAAACTGCTTTTTATTAGATGTTTATAGCCAGCTGTTTACATAAATTTGGTTTGTATAAACTCTGCTAATATGTGTTTTATGATGATTAGCAATGGTTAAAAGGCGTGGAACAGGCTTTGCAAGGCGCACGCTGGGTGTAGAGTTGTTTTCTCATTGAGCATTGTAAAACTACTGAGAAAATTAACTTGCAGCAACAAAAATGCAATGGGTCTACGGAGGTCTATAAAGATCTATTACGCATGGTTGCCAAATGGGCTATATACAAGTGGCAGCTCCTTTATAATATTATATAGTATATTGGAACAAAAAATCGTAACATTTTCAGTAAGTTTTCGGTTAAAATATAACTTTTAAAAATTTTCATTATTATTATTTAGTGCTTTCGCAGGAAGATAGCAAATGTTTCAGATTTTTATCGTTGTTGTGAGAGAAAGACAATGCCGGAAATAGAGTTTTAGCAATGTAGTTTTTGTCATTTCATGTTATTATAAACGTATACTAGTGTTATTTTATACCTGGTTTTTTACCTAAAAATTATCCATTGGTTTTTTTACTTTGATCACGTGCAGGTCGGTGTGTACATAATGCCGATTTTACTAAAGATGAAAAATTGCTCAATTCAGAAAATAGCTTCAAAAAAATTAAAATTTGATCCAATCTAATTTTTTGCAATCACAAAAGTCTCTGCACAATGCCAATATTTGGGAGGCCCTACTTCTATACAAACAAGCCAAAATTTTGAAAACTCACTCTATAGCTCTATATAACTTGTTGCGCCTAGGTCAGCACTGATTGCGTATATAGGAATTGCCTTGCGGGCGAGAGGGCAACTTCAGACAAGTTTTTTTCAACACATTTTAACCTCAAAAAGTTTAAATTAAACCAGATTCTCTCAAAATTTGGTGTGCTAAATTCTTTGAATGTTTTTTTTGCACTTTTCTTTTAAAAGTTGTTGGTGTAATGGTGAAAGTGTATTGCTACCTAAGCAAAGACTTGCAGCTCAAATACCATCTGTGGACTTCATATTTCATTCGCAGAAATGCTACTTTTTTACTTGGAAAAACAATTATGTGTTATTTTTCACTTCACGTTGCATTATATTGAAGACCTATATTCCCACTCCATAGCAGTTATACAGATATGCTTTTCATAGTAATTAGTGCATTTACAATAGCTTAATTGTGCATGTTCATTGCTTTCTTGAGTTTGTACTCATACAAGTCTGTTGTTTTATGTCAACCACTGCCCACAATTGCTATTACAAACAATTGTAGATAAATAATGGAAAGGTAAATTATCTTCAATAAAAGTAGTAATGGTCTCTAATAGTCCCTTCACAGACAATAAACTGGGCCCGGTATGGGGTCTCTTCACCGACAATAAACTGGGCCCGGTATAGGGTCCCTTCACAGACAAAAAAACTGGGCCCGGTATGGGGTCCCTTCACAAACAATAAACTGGGCCCGGTATGGGGTCCCTTCACAGACAATAAACTGGGCCCGGTATGGGGTCCCTTCACAAACAATAAGCTGGGCCTGGTATGGGGTCCCTTCACAGACAATAAACTGGGCCCGGTATGGGGTTCCTTCACAAACAATAAACTGCGCCTGGTATGGGGTCCCTTCACAGACAATAAACTGGGCCCGGTATGGGGTTCCTTCACAAACAATAAACTGCGCCTGGTATGGGGTCCCTTCACAAACAATAAGCTGGGCCTGGTATGGAGTCCCTTCACAGACAATAAACTGGGCCCGGTATGGGGTCCCTTCACAGACAATAAACTGGGCCCGGTATGGGGTCCCGTCACAAACAATAAGCTGGGCCTGGTATGGGGTTCCTTCACAAACAATAAACTGCGCCTGGTATGGGGTCCCTTCACAGACAATAAACTGGGCCCGGTATGGAGTCCCTTCACAAACAATAAACTGCGCCTGGTATGGGGTCCCTTCACAGACAATAAACTGGGCCCGGTATGGGGTTCCTTCACAAACAATAAACTGGGCCCGGTATGGGGTCCCTTCACAAACAATAAGCCTGGCCTGGTATGGAGTCCCTTCACAGACAATAAACTGGGCCCGGTATGGGGTCCCTTCACAGACAATAAACTGGGCCCGGTATGGGGTCCCTTCACACACAATAAGCTGGGCCTGGTATGGGGTCCCTTCACAGACAATAAACTGGGCCCGGTATGGGGTCCCTTCACAGACAATAAACTGGGCCCGGTATGGGGTCCCTTCACACACAATAAACTGGGCCCGGTATGGGGTTCCGTTCACAAACAATAAACTGAGCCCGCTATGGGGTCCCTTCACCAACAATAAGCTGGGCCTGGTATGGGGTACCATTACAGACCATCTATCGAGTCTGCACTTGGCTGAGTCACAATCACATGCGCTGTATTCAGTCTACATACAAACATGGTACAGCGCCTGTATTCAGTCTACATACAAACATGGTACAGCGCCTGCATTCAGTCTAGATACAAACATAGTACAGCGCCTGTATTCAGTCTACATACAAACATGGTACAGCGCCTGTATTCAGTCTAGATACAAACATGGTACAGCGCCTGTGTTCAGTCTACATACAAACATGGTACAGCGCCTGTAATCAGTCTACATACAAACATGGTACAGCGCCTGTATTCAGTCTACATACAAACATGGTACAGCACCTGTATTCAGTCTAGATACAAACATGGTACAGCGCCTGTATTCAGTCTAGATACAAACATGGTACAGCGCCTGTATTCAGTCTAGATACAAACATGGTACAGCGCCTGTATTCAGTCTAGATACAAACATGGTACAGCGCCTGTGTTCAGTCTACATACAAACATGGTACAGCGCCTGTAATCAGTCTACATACAAACATGGTACAGCGCCTGTATTCAGTCTACATACAAACATGGTACAGCACCTGTATTCAGTCTAGATACAAACATGGTACAGCGCCTGTATTCAGTCTAGATACAAACATGGTACAGCGCCTGTATTCAGTCTAGATACAAACATGGTACAGCGCCTGTATTCAGTCTACATACAAACATGGTACATCGCCTGTATTCAGTCTACATACAAACATGGTACAGCGCCTGCATTCAGTCTAGATACAAACATAGTACAGCGCCTGTATTCAGTCTACATACAAACATGGTACAGCGCCTGTATTCAGTCTAGATACAAACATGGTACAGCGCCTGTATTCAGTCTACATACAAACATGGTACAGCGCCTGTAATCAGTCTACATACAAACATGGTACAGCGCCTGTATTCAGTCTACATACAAACATGGTACAGCACCTGTATTCAGTCTACATACAAACATGGTACAGCGCCTGTATTCAGTCTACATACAAACATGGTACAGCACCTGTATTCAGTCTACATACAAACATGGTACAGTGCCTGTACGCAGTCTACATACATTAATATATGTACATGTTATAGTTAGCTTGGAATGGCTTACCTTACTTTTAAGCGGGTTGGATTCACTTTAGTGAGTCAGTAAAAGATTTTTCATTCTTTCTTACAGTTTCAAGTACTTCTTACCTCAGCACAAGATGTCTTCACAAAGAGATGTTACTGTAAAAGCACTGTCAAGTAATCTGCTGCAAATGAAGGCACGTGAAAATACATAACGCATGTCTTGCGTTTCACGCATGAAATGCGATAGAACTGTTCTTATTTTTTATTATGAATCCATTTTTTTATCGATTAATACTAGTTATTTAGGATATTTTGTTGTTAGAGTGCCACTACACTAGTATGTTATGTATAGCATATGTTATGTATAGCATATGTTATGTATAGCATATGTTAGTGTATTCACTCTATTAGCTCTTGGAACTCACATTTTCCCAAAATCTAAACAGTTCATGAAGCGAAGTGCAATGGATATACAAAAAAGTGATGAGATAGAGTTATTTAAAGACAGTGCTGAACACTGGGTTCTAGATGGGCAGTATTCAAGACAGCACAAGTAAGTCTCACCATCTACCATTTCACTATTCATCTTGCTAGCTTTTACCCATAATGTACTTGATATATAGACTCTCGTCTCGTCCTAGAAATGTCGTAGATAATGTACTTGATATATAGACTCTCGTCTCGTCCTAGAAATGACGTAGATAATGTACTTGATATATAGACTCTCGTCTCGTCCTCGTAATGACGTAGATAATGTACTTGATGTATAGACTCTCGTCTCGTCCCAGAAATGACGTAAATAATGTACTTGATATATAGACTCTTGTCTTGTCCTCGAAATGACGTAGATAATGTACTTGATGTATAGACTCGTCTCGTCTCAGAAATGACGTAGATAATGTACTTGATGTATAGACTCTCGTCTCGTCCCAGAAATGACGTAAATAATGTACTTGATATATAGACTCTTGTCTCGTCCTCGAAATGACGTAGATAATGTACTTGATGTATAGACTCGTCTTGTCCCAGAAATGACGTAGATAATGTACTTGATGTATAGACTCTCGTCTCGTCCTAGAAATGACTTGGATATACAGCTGAGCCACGCCTTGTGTGAGGACCTTCCATTTGGTAGGATGTCTTTTAAAGGATTCAACCCAGCTATAGAGGTTAGTTGGTCTATGCATTTACCTGTGTGGGCATTTACCTGTGTGTACATCTGCTTGTGTGTGCACTTACTTGTGTATGTACTTACTTGCGTATGTACTTACTTGTGTGTGTACTTACTTGTGTGTGTACTTACTTGTGTGTGTACTTACTTGTGTACTTACTTGTGTGTGTACTTACTTGTGTGTGTACTTACTTGTGTGTACTTACTTGTGTGTGTACTTACTTGTGTGTGTACTTACTTGTGTGTGTACTTACTTGTGTGTACTTACTTGTGTGTGTACTTACTTGTGTGTGTACTTACTTGTGTACTTACTTGCGTATGTACTTACTTGTGTGTGTACTTACTTGTGTGTACTTACTTGTGTGTGTACTTACTTGTGTACTTACTTGTGTGTGTACTTACTTGTGTGCGTACTTACTTGTGTATGTACTTACTTGTGTACTTACTTGTGTGTGTACTTACTTGTGTGTGTACTTACTTGTGTGTGTACTTACTTGTGTGTACTTACTTGTGTGTGTACTTACTTGTGTGTGTACTTACTTGTGTGTGTACTTACTTGTGTGTACTTACTTGTGAGTACTTACTTGTGTGTGTACTTACTTGTGTGTGTGCTTACTTGTGTGCGTACTTACTTGTATGTGTGCTTACTTGTGTGTACTTACTTGCGTATGTACTTACTTGTGCATGTACTTACCTTTGCAAGTACTCACCTGCGTATGTACTCACTGTACTTACTACACTGCAGAAGCTTATGAAGGTAATGAATGGTGAAGAGGAGGCTGAAGAAAAAATTTCTGAGGAGGACAAAAATTTTGCAGAAAGGTAAATCACGAAGTACTTCTATATGTCTATCAGTGTGTATATGTGTACACTTGTACATGTATATGTCTATGAGTATGTATATATATGTGTGTATACTTGTACATGTATATGTCTATGAGTATGTATATATGTGTACACTTGTACATGTATATGTCTATGAGTGTGTATATGTGTGTGCTTGTACATGTATATGTCTATCAGTGTGTATATATGTGTACACTTGTACATGTATATGTCTATGAGTGTGTATATGTGTACCCTTGTACATGTATATGTCTATGAGTATATATATGTGTACACTTGTACATGTATATGTCTATGAGTGTGTATATGTGTACCCTTGTACATGTATATGTCTATGAGTATATATATGTGTGTACTTGTACACGTATAAGTCTATGAGTGTGTATATGTGTGTACTTGTACATGTATATGTCTATGAGTATGTATATGTGTGTACTTGTACATGTATATGTCTATGAGTGTATATATATGTGTACTTGTACATGTATATGTCGATGAGTATGTATATGTGTGTACTTGTACATGTATATGTCTATGAGTGTATATATATGTGTACTTGTACATGTATATGTCTATGAGTGTGTATATGTGTACACTTGTACATGTATATGTCTATGAGTATGTATATATGTGTACACTTGTACATGTATATGTCTATGAGTATGTATATATGTGTACACTTGTACATGTATATGTCTATGAGTATGTATATATGTGTACACTTGTACATGTATATGTCTATGAGTATGTATATATGTGTACGCTTGTACAATGAATGCCTCTGAGATCCACCGCTAGATCAAGCAGTCCCTCATCTTGTGTTGATCACCTTATCTTTCCCCTCAGTAGAACTTGTATTTGCTTTTTAGTTATGCCTCCGTCAGTAACATTGCCAAAAAGTTCACCTCTAAACGGCAGCGAGCTGGTGGCAGTCATCACAGTAGGCAGAGTCATGGTCAAGGTCATGGTCAAGTCAGCAAACCAAAGCCTACGTTTTTGCCTAAGCGAGGCAAAAAATCTTCGAAGCTACCAAAATAGATTTCTTCAAAGTCTTCAAATAATGTTAATAATTGATATTTTTTTATAATCCCTTTGTACATAGTCTCCATCGATGCATATATGTTGTAGTTAACTCTCTTTTTGCTTTAAAATAACATGCTATTTTACAAATATAAAGGTTTTTTAAATTAAACAGTTGATTTGTTATTGAGATTAGAGGTGCACCAATGTTATAATTGGTTAGTTATCTTACTGGGATTAGAGGTGCACCAATGTTATAATTGGGATAGTGAGTCTTTCTCAATCGGTTCGATTACCGGAAACAGTTTTTCGCTCGATGGAATTATATACAATTATATGTTTCAGATTTGTTATTCAATCTGTTCTTATATCCTTTTTTATTTGTGTAAAATGCATCCAGAAAAAAAAACATATTATTTCAAAAATGGAAATTAAAAAAATGCTCTGTCAAAAGAATTAAATTAGCAATTTGAACTAATAAAAAAGTGACAACAATTTCTGTGTTTTTAAAAAACGGAAACATATCCCAAGATGTCGTGACCACAGACTTTGGAAGTTCTCGATATTTGTCACCGATGGGCTAAGAGATGATGTCCCTTTGCACCTAATTTGATTGGGGCGGCCGACTTGAGAACTATCAACAGTCCTCAGCCTATTTTTGTTTTCAACTAATAGAATCAATTACCTTGAAACTCTAGCGTCTCCTGGCTTATGTACACTTATCATCACCATCTCCATTAGCTGATTGTGATGTTACTGAGAGTAGAGGTGCAACAATGTTACAATTGGTTAGTTATGTTACTGGGACTAGAGGTGCACCAATGTTGCAATTGGTTGGTTGTGATGTTATTAAAGCCTGGTTCACATATATCGTAGATGGCTCGCAAGTGATCCCGGATCCCTCGTGCGACGGATCTGCGATGTATGTGAACCTGGATTTCCTGTGGCTCGTAAGACGTCGTAGAGGCTCGTAGAAAAGTTCAGCTAAACAAACTTTCGTGCGACCGTCGTACGATAGAGAGTAAATTTTCTTACTTTCTTTTTCAAAAACCACATTCAGGTCAAGGTTACTCATGTAAAAATGACTGCCATCAAAAAATTATAATAAATAATAAAATTATTATTGGTCAATTATAAATATTGATTATTATTTATTGTTAATTTTCTGAGTGAAATATTGTGAAAATTGATTTAAATATACAAATATATATATTTTCATTAAATTTTTATATAATAGCATAATTAGCATATTATTGTAAAAGACCGGCGCCATCTTGTGACGCTTCTATTAAATAGTTCTATGCCTTGGACAGTTCTATTAACACTTACCGAGTCTACCCAGTTGTCTACCCTATTTACATCTCATTCTTATTTCTATGCTTACGTTCTAAGACAGTTTACTCTATGTACATTTATTATCATTTTACTTAACATGCAATCTTATATGTGTGCCATGTGCAACCAGTCATCCATTTATTCTAGTACCACCCTTTGTGTGTGATTTGCTGATGCTAGCCAACCAGTTGTACTAGGTGTGGCTTCTTTTGTCTAACTGTATCCACCCACAGTATGTTATGTAATCCTTTGTATAAATAGCCGTGTTAGGCAGCAATAAAATCAGAGTCAGCTTGCACACTCTCAGAAGTTTCTTTGTTCTTAACAAATAACTTCACTGCGCGCCATTACTCGAGTAGTAATATATAAGCAGATCAGTCTGAACCTCTGCTGGCCGAACTTAGCCTTGCCTAATTCGCCTTCAATGTTCGACCTCTGCCCTGCACTGAAACAAGTCAACCGAACCTCTGCTGGCCGAACATAGCCTTGCCTAATTCGCCTTCAATGTTCGACCTCTGCACTGCACTGAAACAAGTCAACCGAACCTCTGCTGGCCGAACCTAGCTTGACTAGTTCGCCCTTCAAAGTTCGACCTTGCTTCACACACTGATAACAGCTAACGCAATCGGCAGCTCACTAGTAACTGGGATGGTTAATCACCATTTCTCAGCCTACTAAGTCGACCTGTGGGAGGATTGTATTGCTAGAGCATTAGACACAGTTGCCATCACAGTTCGGGAGGTTGTGCAGGTAGGCCGAGCTACCAACTCACACCCCCACAGTGAAATCCTGCACATTATTATAAATTGAGATTCAAAATTTTATATCAAGAGATGGTAAAAAATGATAATGCACCATTGAACAACAGTTAAAAATTTAAATAAAAAATATGGAATAACATTTAATGATAATATGAGCAAAAATGTAATAATTTTTTTATAACTGGGAAAAATAATAAATTATTTGGCATAATTGAACAACAATAATTAATTTAGTATGTATATAGTCGTTGGTCAGTGAAGACGTGTTTCGAGATTTTATCACCTCCCAGTCAAGAGAGTGATTATACCTCTTGCGATCGTGGGTTTGCCAAGTTTATGTGAACATGTATCGTAGATCATCGTACGAGGATCTGCGATCACATGCGAGCCATCTACGATGTATGTGAACCAGGCTTAAGAGTAGCGATGTAGAGGTGTACCAATGTTCCAATTGGTTGGTTGATAAGTTGGTCAGAATAAAGGTACAACAGTGTTGCAACTGTTGTGCAGGTGGGTCTAGAGGCCCCAGGTGTGTCTAGCGATCCCAGGTGGGTCTAGTGACCCCAGGTGGGTCTGTCAATCAAAGTAAATATATATGCTATAGTTGTTTATGTTACAGTTGCCCTATTGAGGTTTCAATACTGCTAACCCTTTTATTCTTTTTTAAATTTCCACGAGGTGGTGCTACTGTCTAAGTATTAGCTCATTGATTGGTTACTGTCTGAGCCTTAGCTCTCTGATTGGTTCTTATCTAAGTATTAGCTCATTGATTGGTTACTGTCTGAGCCTTAGCTCACTGATTGGTTCTTATCTAAGTATTAGCTCATTGATTGGTTACTGTCTGAGCCTTAGCTCTCTGATAATCAATCAATAGGCTGGGGCTTTGTTGGTAGCCACAGTATTTGATTTAGTAGGCTGGACTACTGAATAAAAAAAATATGCCACAGTTGAGACTATAATATCACGTATATACAACAGGCTATAATATCACGTATATACAACAGGCTATAATATCACGTATATACAACAGGCTATAATATCACGTATATACAACAGGCTATAATATCACGTATATACAACAGGCTATAATATCAATGTAATTAAATTTTATTTGTTAATAAATTATAGAGGGCTCGCTTTAGCGTTTGAGTTTCCATAGATGTTGTTAGAAATCAATAGGTCTATAGATTAACGCACAAAATAACATTTGTTAAACGACACTCATGAGGCCTCAACATCTCAGAGTGCTTTAATACACAGAGTGGGGACTTTGCGCAAATAGTCGCCATTTTGGTGCTTACCACCGGGCACCTAGTATGAGAGACAATGTTAATTAGCCGATATTGCATACAGCATAGCTGAGCAGCTATGCGTGCTATGAATGTTTTTAATTGCACTAAGTGAAAGCCTGGGATATGTAGACTGTCCCTGTACCATATTGTGAAACTGGCAATATTTCTTATCTGTTACTAGCTTGTGCCACTGAACCCTTTATATATATATATTTCATAATGAAATAAGTTTTTTTGCTTTTTGTCAATTGTGAAACATTTAAAAATGAAATGTAGCTGAGGGCACTGAGTGGCCTGATATACCAAATTTTTAACACAAAATTATTACTTGCACTGGCCAACTATCACAATAAGCTGTGACAAACCCAATTTTAATAGCCCTAATTAGAATACTAGCCCACTAGTAGGCACACAGCAAATTGATATTAAAACTTTCAAGTGGTCTGAAGTGTGAACAGTTTGCCTGTACCATATTAAAATGAATGGTGAGAGAAATCAACCTGTAAATATGGCCGCGAGTTATATAATCCCGACCTAGATTGAAAGTCCTCACTCTGTGTACTAAATCACTCTGAACATCTGTTCAAAGGCTACCCTATGCGTAGGGTATCCGAAAGCACCCTGATAGGTGTCCATCATCGCATTGTGTAAATCATGTAATCTTTTGATTTTCACTTCATGTGCCTTTTCTTGACCGAAAACATTGGCAAAAACGTCTCTTCAACTACTGCTTTTTGGTTTTTGATTTTTCATTTGATTTATTGTACAAGTAGCTTTGGGTAAGGTTAGCTCTATTGGCTTGTAAAATCTATAGCCAACAGATCACTCAATGAAACTGACCAGTGACTAGTTCTATGGCAAGTGAGTAAGTTTATGTGAAGTGGCGAGGTTACCAGTATAAGCATTGATTGGTAGGTTTGTCTAGTGCGAACGCTGCACCATCACAAACATTAGGCTAAATGAAGGCACTTACATATATATATATAGCAGTAAATGCTAGACTTCAATGCATGGCAATTGTATGTTGAACTGCGCAGGAAGAATTGGAGGCGCCGAGTTGAAGTTGCTAAATCATTATTTCATGTATCAACATTTCAACTAGCGACTGCCAGTGGATTAGAGTACAATATAGCCGTTGTTATAGTGAATGAAGGCTTCCTGTGTCCAATCGGTGAGTTACCCATATTTCTTCTCCTTTTGTAGTTGTCTTTCAGAGAAAATGAGCCGTACATGGATATTGCAGTGCAAATAGCGAAGTGTATATAGGTAAATATAGAGCTATGCCGGTGCATGGTAAGCCTCGCATGTCTAAATGTAATATTGTATTGCTGCTTTGTATCATATATAGACATCCTGCAATTATAGTATAGCTAGACACTGCTCTGTCCTGGGTTAACTCGTGCATGTCATAGTGGTAGCAATAACTGAGGGGAGACAACTGTGTAGTATAGCAGTCTAACAACTGATAGAGTTTGTGGCAGGGCTCGCCATGAGAGCGGAGATGAGATTGAGGGTCCACCCACATGAAATGCTCATTAGCTTTAATACTGGCTAATTAAGCCTCCATGTCTGCCAACTGTCTGTGTCGTTATATTTTAGGTTTGATACAGGGCCGCTCTACGGCTCTGGTTTGCTGTGCACCCAGACCATGTGACGTGCACTTGACTGATGGAAAGCTTTAACCATTACAATGTTACGCAGAGCATCGCTGCTTCTCACCTGCTACCTGTTGGCAGCCAGGTGCTCGTAGCCCTGCTGCTCTGCATCATTGTTTTCCTCACCATAAGTGGCAATGTTCTCGTCTTGCTGTCGGTATTGGTGAACAGACAGCTCAGAACTACCACCAACTATCTTGTGGTTTGCCTCGCCTCAGCTGACCTTCTCTTAGGCCTGCTGGTGTTGCCCTTCTCTGCGGTCCTCCAACTGCAAAAAAAATGGCTGTTTGGTTCCACTTTCTGCGAGATTTGGGCCTGTGTGGACGTTTTGTGCTGCACTGCATCAATCCTTAGCCTCTGTGCCATAAGTATAGATAGATACATCGGCGTTACACAGCCCCTCAAACACAGGGTATGTATTGCATTCATAATTCAGCGTCCAAGACTAACCACTTTTTTCCATTACTCTCAACTTTCAACTCAATAATTGTGTCAGGGATGGTGATGTACAGCTAATGCCTGAAGCATATATGACTTCTACTGTACTTGGTGCTGCATTAGATAGGATGGGAGATGAACCTTATCAGCTTTGGTTGTCTGGGGAATTGTGTTGTTTGTTTTACCTTGATAGTTACTTGTGGTTATGTATGTTGTACTTTGTGTATACTTGGGCTACCTAAAGTTAAACTCGCAAAATTCCATGTTGAATCGCCAGAAAAATTACATTGATTTAAGGATAGCATTGAATTACACTATATTACCTCTGGAGATTTTAACTTTAGTAAACTATAACAGATACAATCAAAAGTTAGATGGAGGGTATTCAAGTAAATCAGTTTCTACCAGGTCTCTAATAATAGAAAAATTATTGTAATCTGTATGCAGAAAAAAAGAAGAGTCAACTTATAACTTTTATTGATTAAAAATGTGGCTATTGGATGATTTGAGCTACATTTTAACCAATAAAGGTTATAGGTTGACGCCTCTTTGTTTCTGCATATAGTTATTACTAGAGGTTACAATAGTTCTCCTTGTCTGACATCAGCACTAAACATCGTCCAACGCATTGGTAATCCACCCAGTTATCAGTCTATTTTAGTATCAACAACTTCAACTTCTTACATGGAATCGGAGATATTTATATTGAATTATATAAAGCCACCTCTAATGGCTAATATTTGGCACTCCAACTTTAGTATTTCTGGACTAGCGACTTTTTTGGTCAAATGAAGCACCTACAGATGTTGAAAAATTTATTGATATAATATGGTAGCCACAAAATATTTCTCCATGTCAACTTTTTTAATCGTTCGATACATATATACCAGCGACTTTTACCTTCGTCATTGTATATCTTATTCAAAAACCTCTGTAAAAGTAGTGTGCCTTTTGCTTTCCCAATATATATTATTTTTTACGCATCATGATTTTATACAGGGCCGATTTTTTGTGAGCCAGAACTATTATCCGTCGATGGAAACTTGACTGTCACATTGAATTAACCAAACCATTGAATTATGCAAGTTTCGCCGTATGTGCTCTACATCCATGTATAATATAGTAACTTTGTTATACATTAATATATGTCTATGAATACTATATGTCTATGTATATTGTATGTCTATGTACATTGTATGTCTATGTATATTATATGTCTACATATACTGTATTTATATTCTGTGTCCAAATGTACTATCCTATACGTCTATGTATACTACAAGTATGGTGGCTCACAACGTTGTGTGTTTTGCGATTTAAAATGTCAGAATCGCTTTCCAAACCTTCTGAGCGCTTTGTGAAATCGTTCAGTCGCTTTGAAAAACCGACCCGTTTTGCTGGTTCGCTCTATTGCTGGTTTGCTCTATTGCTGGTTGGCTCTATTGATAGTAGGTTTTCAGTTCCACTGAAATACAAAGTTCAGTGAAACTGATATCAGTCAGTCGATGTATGACTGATATTTTCTTACTAAACACTTAACAATTAAATTTTTTTAAAATACATGAAAACATCGTTTTTATCATTTGTTTCATATTATTGTAATTAATACATAAAACCTATCTGTATTTAAAAAAATTTAAATTTAAAGACTATATTTGACAATCGATTATTTAGTTAATCAATTTGCTCTCTGTCTATTGATCTACATCTATTCTACATCTTTGTTAGATAATTTGGATAGAAGCTATAAAGAAAATGAGGGCAATTGTTTTTGGTTCAAAAGCCACCTTGTGCTTCAGCAAACCTTTTAGTTTTTTTCAAAGTAGTTTATTTCCAAATAATTCATGCAGTTTGTACTTTTCTAAACTGTCTGAATCATTTCTAAACCTTCAGGATTGTTTGCAAAACAATCATACGCTTTATACAAAACAATCATACGCTTTATACAAAACAATCATACGCTTTATACAAGACAATCATACGCTTTATACAAAACAATCATACGCTTTATACAAAACAATCATACGCTTTATACAAGGCAATCATACGCTTTATACAAAACAATCATACGTTTTATACAAAACAATCATACGCTTTATACAAGGCAATCATACGCTTTATACAAGGCAATCATACGCTTTATACAAAACAATCTACGCTTTATACAAAATAATCTACGCTTTATACAAAACAATCATACGCTTCATACAAAACAATCATACGCTTTATACAAAACAATCATACGCTTTATACAAAACAATCATACGCTTTATACAAAACAATCATACGCTTTATACAAGACAATCATACGCTTTATACCAAACAATCATACGCTTTATACAAGGCAATCATACGCTTTATACAAGGCAATCATACGCTTTATACAAAACAATCTACGCTTTATACAAAACAATTATACGCTTTATACAAAACAATCATACGCTTTATACAAGACAATCATACGCTTTATACAAAACAATCATACGCTTTATACAAAACAATCATACGCTTTATACAAGACAATCATACGCTTTATACAAAACAATCATAAGCTTTATACAAAACAATCGTACGCTTTATACAAAACAATCGTACGCTTTATACAAAACAATCATACGCTTTATACAAAACAATCATACGCTTTATACAAAACAATCATACGCTTTATACAAAACAATCATACGCTTTATACAAGACAATCATACGCTTTATACAAAACAATCGTACGCTTTATACAAAACAATCGTACGCTTTATACAAAACAATCGTACGCTTTATACAAAACAATCATACGCTTTATACAAAACAATCATACGCTTTATACAAAACAATCATACGCTTTATACAAAACAATCATACGCTTTATACAAAACAATCATACGCTTTATACAAAACAATCATACGCTTTATACAAGACAATCATACGCTTTATACAAAACAATCGTACGCTTTATACAAAACAATCGTACGCTTTATACAAAACAATCATACGCTTTATACAAAACAATCATACGCTTTATACAAAACAATCATACGCTTTATACAAAACAATCATACGCTTCATAAAGTTAACGGTTGTTGAATAAGAAATAGAGAACTTCCGCAACTGCAAGGTCAACAATTTATTTATTATAATCGCAAAGCCTGTTTTTAGATGCAGTTTCTCAGACTGTTTTACTCCAACAGTTTTTCAGTGTGAAAAAATGCTTTGCAAACGTCTAGACTATTTCAAAATCAGTCACATGTTTTCGGAAGCAAAAGTGTCTACTGTTATGAGCCAGCATATCTAAGTCTATGTATACTATATGTCTATGTAACAAGGTTCTGCATGTATTGTTCCAGATGATCATGACAGCTAAAAAGACTGTACAATTGATTGTTGCTATTTGGCTCTCATCATTTGCTATATCGCTGGGGCCTTTGATTGGCTGGAGAGACGAAAAGCGCGACGTGTCATCTTGCACTATAACAACCAACACAGGTTATGTTATATTCAGCAGTCTGTGTAGCTTCTACCTGCCGGCAGCTGTCATCATAGCCATTTACTCTCGTATATATAAACAAGCACTCTTGCAAGTTCAGTTTCTGAAGAAAGGCTTCAAACAGGCGAAATGTAACAAAGAGGGAAGTGTGCTCGCCCCCACCACTATCTTAAGAGCTGTTACTAAGCGCAGTTTGTTATCACAGACATCCAATGGTTCAATCACCATTCAACAGCCTTCGTCAGCTGCTGTTAATGCCGGCAGTGCTGGACTCGCTGCCAGGAAGATGAGTCAGTCCAAAGAGTTGGTCACTAAGGAGACATCAACGGTGAGCAACAAGCTGAAGCGTTTAGGTCAGCAGCACTTTGTGGGGTCAGCCATATCCAAGTTCAACCGAGAGAAAAAGGCAGCGAAAACTTTGGGGATTGTCGTCGGCGTATTTCTCATATGCTGGTTTCCATTCTTTATCATTCTACCCCTGGGTATGGCCACAATAATGTGTTCTATATACAGATATATTAGTTATGGTATATGTTCTATATACAGATAAATTAGTTATGCTATATGTTCTATATACAGATATATTAGTTATGGTATATGTTCTATATACAGATATATTAGTTATGGTATATATTCTATATACAGATATATTAGTTATGGCATATATTCTATATACAGATATATTAGTTATGGTATACGTTCTATATACAGATAAATTAGTTATGGTATACATTCTATATACAGATATATTAGTTATGGTATACGTTCTATATACAGATATATTAGTTATGGTATATGTTCTATATACATATATATTAGTTATGGTATATGTTCTATATACAGATTATTAGTTATGGTATATATTCTATATACAGATATATTAGTTATGGTATATATTCTATATACAGATATATTAGTTATGGTATACGTTCTATATACAGATATATTAGTTATGGTATACGTTCTATATACAGATATATTAGTTATGGTATACGTTCTACATACAGATATATTAGTTATGGTATATATTCTATATACAGATATATTAGTTATGGTATATGTTCTATATACAGATATACTAGTTATGGTGTACGTTCTATATACAGATATATTAGTTATGGTATATATTCTCTATACAGATATATTAGTTATGGTATACGTTCTATATACCGATATTAGTTATGGTATATATTCTATATACAGATATATTAGTTATGGTATACGTTCTATATACAGATATATTAGTTATGGTATATATTCTATATACAGATATATTAGTTATGGTATACGTTCTATATACAGATATATTAGTTATGGTATAGGTTCTATATACAGATATATTAGTTATGGTATACGTTCTATATACAGATATATTAGTTATGGTATACATTCTATACACAGATATATTAGTTATGGTATATATTCTATATACAGATATATTAGTTATGGTATAAGTTCTATATACAGATATATTAGTTACGGTATATATTCTATATACAGATATATTAGTTATGGTATATATTCTATTCTATATACAGATATATTAGTTATGGTATACGTTCTATATACAGATATATTAGTTATGGTATATATTCTATATACAGATATATTAGTTATGGTATACGTTCTATATACAGATATATTAGTTATGGTATATATTCTATATACAGATATATTAGTTATGGTATACGTTCTATATACAGATATATTAGTTATGGTATATATTCTATATACATAAATGTGTGTGTGTATGACACAGACATCCATAACAGGCTATGTAGATCAACGGTTTCATTTACAGATGTCTTGTGTTCGAGATGTTCAATCCCTCCAACATTGTTTGACTTTGTTTTCTGGCTTGGCTACTGTAACTCCCTGCTCAACCCTATCATATATGCCACATGGAACAGAGACTTCAAGAACACATTTGTGTCAGTGTTGAAGGGCGAGATAAGAAATCAGAAGCATTCCGTGGTTTCTTACCTGGCTCACATGTCAGCGCAACAAATGGCTCAAACAGCTGTCGAACATAGAAGTACCTCAGACTCTGAGTGCGGCCCTCTCCTCCAACTCGCTGACAGCAACATTCACCAGCGTCTTTGCATAGGCAGCAGCGAGGAATCAATGCACCAAATGGATACATTGTAGATGTCCACTCTGGGCTTGTCCTCCACCGCGCAGTACAACTGCGACAGCAGGCAGCGTTTTGCGCTGCCACTCATAAATGCAGCAGTAAGTATCAACGGAATATTCAGATTCACTTAGCTGTCCGACTGCTGTTACCACAGGTGATTGTGCACCAGGTAAGTGTTACAGTGGGACAGAGAGAGAAACTGAAGATTACATGGGAATAGGCAGGTGATGCTTGCAGTCTCAAGCCTTGTGAGCTAGTAATTACTTGCTGCCTGCTAGAATAGATTATAATGGACACTCTTCTTTTGTTGGCAGAAATGTTGTCAACTGTATCAGTTCATGGCAAGAATGTTTGCAGTCGAGCATTGCGCGCATGGGCGGTTGTGTGGAGAACATTTCCTGAGGGGAAAACATTTAGCTGACCAAAGAATAAAGAGCAGCCTTTACTTTCACTCTAGCTCAGGGGCTAGACGCAATAACCATTGCACCAAATAGACTTGACTCATAACTCTATGGTGTATAACATTACAACACAAGTGAGTGGCGAAGCAATAGTCAGCGTAGAAATGTGTGATGCAAGCAGACGGGTTCTGGGATGCTGTCTCACAGCACCAATTCACTAACTTAATGCTGGTTACTAGTGATAAAATAAACAGTGGTGATTAATTCTAACTATTTTTGTGTCAATAATTGTTTTGTAATTTGTTTTGCATCTTTTGCACTTGTGGCAAAAAAGTACGAATAAAGGTATATTTAACCTGTGTACAACTGTTTTACATCCTACTGACATCTGCATTTGGAGACGCTACAACAATTAAAACTCCAGTAATGAACAGAACAAGGAATGTAGTCGCTACAAACAATCTGAGAGAAATACATAGTGTATGATGCATGCGTATGTTATACACACAGGAGGTAAAGCACGTAGATGTATGTACAGCATTATGTACAAGTATTATATACAACATTTCACTAATTAAATGTATGAATTGCTAGTCAGTGGAGCTCTTATCGTCAGTAAGCTGACCTTGACACTGACGGGCCAAGGCTACGGTGTGCTTTCTCTCTACTAACAGCTTATGAATGTCTAGCTTAAGTCTCTCCTTCTCATATCCATCGGGAAACTGCACCAGTAAACCTACTATCATCTCTCCAAATATTTCATCAGCTGACGACTTCTCCGTTACACCGTGTGCCTGCCGCCTGCTGTACGGGGCCGTGCTACTGCACGAGTCTCCGCCCGCCTCACCTCTCGCACTACCTTTGGCCATACTTAGCACTTTTGACTTGCTCAACTTGGCTGATTTGGTGACAGGTTCTACAAAAGGGGGCTGGTATTGTAGTGTACGTGTTGTAGTGTACGTGGTGTAGTGTACTACTACTTAGGCTCACCTACACAGACACACTACTACTTAGACTCACCTATACAGACAGACTACTACTACTTAGGCTCACCTATACAGACAGTAGACTACTACTTAGACTCACCTATACAGACAGTACACTACTACTTAGACTCACCTATACAGACAGTACACTACTACTTAGGCTCACCTATACAGACAGTACACTACTACTTAGGCTCACCTATACAGACAGTATACTACTACTTAGACTCACCTATACAGACAGTATACTACTACTTAGGCTCACCTACACAGACAGTATACTACTACTTAGACTCACCTATACAGACAGTAGACTACTACTTAGACTCACCTATACAGACAGTATACTACTACTTAGACTCACCTATACAGACAGACTACTACTACTTAGGCTCACCTATACAGACAGTACACTACTACTTAGACTCACCTATACAGACAGTATACTACTACTTAGGCTCACCTATACAGACAGTACACTACTACTTAGACTCACCTATACAGACAGTACACTACTACTTAGACTCACCTATACAGACAGTACACTACTACTTAGACTCACCTATACAGACAGTATACTACTACTTAGACTCACCTATACAGACAGTACACTACTACTTAGACTCACCTATACAGACAGTACACTACTACTTAGACTCACCTATACAGACAGTATACTACTACTTAGGCTCACCTATACAGACAGTATACTACTACTTAGACTCACCTATACAGATAGTACACTACTACTTAGACTCACCTATACAGACAGTATACTACTACTTAGGCTCACCTACACAGACAGTACACTACTACTTAGACTCACCTACACAGACAGTATACTACTACTTAGACTCACCTATACAGACAGACTACTACTTAGACTCACCTATACAGACAGACTACTACTACTTAGGCTCACCTATACAGACAGTACACTACTACTTAGGCTCACATATACAGACAGTATACTACTACTTAGGCTCACCTATACAGACAGAATACTACTACTTAGGCTCACCTATACAGACAGAGCTTACAACAGAGAGAGCAAAAATGGGCCCAGTAGGGCAGACAGTGCTTTCATTTTTTGAAAATGTATAAATTCTTTGTTACACTATTGCATGTATGGCCTAAGATGACCCCCCCCCCCCCTATAGTGGTTCCATTCACAGTACTCTGGATATAGATGATTCTGCTCCTGCTCTGTGCAACAGATGGCAGACAACTCCTACTCATTTCAATGGAGGACAGACAACTCCTACTTCTTACAATGGAGGGTAAACAACTCCTACTCTATACAGTAGAAGCAGGAAATTCCAGGTAAGACCAAACCCCCTACACATACCCTACGCCATAACCTACTGTTGAAACTCCGTACCTCCAGTCAAAACTCGCTTCCTCTAGATGAAACCCTTTACTAGAAGTGCATTTTAAATACCTGATAAACTAAAGTAATATCGGTGTTTAAAAAATTATTTTGGAATCAAATAATATCAAAGGATTTAACTTATTGTAATTCACAATATATTTGTGACTAAAAATATCAGGCTTGCATTTTCAGTGTCGTTGTTGCAATCAATAACAACAATAATTTTCAAAGCTGAGTTATAAGTTGTTTGACTACAAAAAATATTGCACAATATTGCATAATTTTAAAATAAAATAGAGAAGTAATTATGCGCTAGTTTAACGAATGCCTCCGGTATAACCACATGTGCTGCTAGCCTGCTACTACTACTTATTAGTTATACCAATCAATGACCAATGCTGTAGTGTTATTTGTTATACTTCAGTGATTTCATGATTTAAAAATTTTCCAATCAAAATATAAAACGAAAGTGTAGCGTTCGCTAAAACACTTGCGCACGTCATAGGTTTTCTAAGGTGTTGGAATGGGGAGACAACACTCATAACATGCTAATTATTAATGATGTTATGAAAATATAGAAATCAATTGAATTTTGATGAGGTTGATATTTGAAGCACTTCATAAGGACATATCAATGACATATCAGATAAATATAGAAATGTCCGGAGGCATTCTTTAAGATTGATTTTAGTATTGTGGTTATGACTATTCAGCGCTCTTTGACACTAAGGAAGGCATACCCTTGTAAAGGTAGGGGGGTTTTACTGGAGGGTACGGCATAGGGTATGGGTAGGGGGTTTTATTTTATCCGACAACTCCTATTTATTTTAATGGAGGGCAGACAACTCCTAATGATTACAATGGAGGGCAGGCCACTCCTACTCATTACGATAGACTGGCAATTTCTACTCATTACAGTGGAGGACAGACAACTCCTGGTCGCTACAATGGAAGGCAAGCAACTTATAAGTATTATTAAAACCGTGGGTAGGCAACTCCTACTCACTGTCACTAGCAAATGTATATATATCATATATTAGTATGTATATGTGTAAATGACATAATAGTAGGTATGTATATATGATGTAATAGTGTGTGCGTATGTGTATGATGTAATAGTGTGTATATACATATAGTATGTGTGTGTATGTATGATGTAATAGTGTATATATACATATAGTATGCGTGTATGTATGATGTAATAGTGTATATATACATATAGTATGTGTGTGTATGTATGATGTAATAGTGTGTATATACATATAGTATGCGTGTGTATGTATGATGTAATAGTGTATATATACATATAGTATGTGTGTGTATGTATGATGTAATAGTGTGTATATACATATAGTATGCGTGTGTATGTATGATGTAATAGTGTGTATATACATATAGTATGTGTGTATGTATGATGTAATAGTGTATATATACATATAGTATGTGTGTGTATGTATGATGTAATAGTGTATATATACATATAGTATGTGTGTGTATGTATGATGTAATAGTGTATATATACATATAGTATGTGTGTGTATGTATGATGTAATAGTGTATATATACATATACTATGCGTGTGTGTATGTATGATGTAATAGTGTGTATATACATATACTGCCCTACAATGCAAAAATCAGGTAACTCCAACTTTTAAAAAAAATTGAAAAAATCAATTTTTTGTTTTAAATAGTTTTTTAATAACCATAAAAATATTTCCAAAAAGTTCTCATTCTGGATCAAACCATGTTAAAAAGTTATGATCAAAAACATTTGCATAAATCAGGCATGTTAGAAATATTAAAATGTTACAATGCAAAAATCAAGCAACTCTGAGAGTTGCTTGATTATTGCATGGTATTGAAATTCCATAATTTTATGTCTTATTTTTAACTGCCTGTTGTATTAAAAATGTTTTTTTTTGAATGCCGATTGGCTTCACGGGCAAGTTTTCTTTAAATTGCCGGTTACTGAGCCCCAACACTGCGTCAAAGTTGGCATTCGCTGTTGGGGTTCCTAAAATCTTTAGGCGCCCATCCTGATTGTTTATCCGGAATGGAATCACAACAGGACGGTCTTTTTAGTGGAGACTCAATCATCCGAGCCATCTGGATCGTCATCATCACTGACCGCGAGGTCAGCAACATCCGAGCTGGTCTGGAGCTTTTCAAAGAAACGGGCACGCCTAGCGTGTCTGCCATCATCAATTGACTTGATGATGGGCACAATTCCTCTGATCATCTCCTCTTTCTTACTCCTGGGGATGCCTCTCGGACCTTGATACAAGGGAGAAATGGCATCCAGGTCAAGGCCGGTCCTCTTGGTGCGCTTCTGGAGGTAGTCAAACTCCATGAACTCGTCATTAAACTTCCGCTTGACGCTCAAGACGTTTGAACCGCGTCTGAACTCAATCACGGAAAGTTCTGAGAGCTTTGGGCGCTCCTTAGATAGCCTACGGGCCGAAGAGCGGGCTTGGAGATCCAGAAAATGTCTGAAACTGGCTTGGAACACCTTGGTGTTCTTGGTTGCCTTCTGAACACAATCAATCAGGTGATGGATGTCAATGACATTCTTTGCCTTTTTGAGTTGACGTTCAACAGAAGCGTGGACACTGTCAGCAGCCATGAAGGTATGCCCAGACTCGAAATACTTCAAAGTCAGTGTTTCAGTGTCAACCAGTTCAGAGTTTACCAGTGCCCACAGAGTTGTGAATAACGTGTAGTTCTTATTTTGTGGAGCACAGTTATCCAGCCAGATGGTTATTTTGAGCTTCTCTCTCAAGGGTGAATCTTTCAGCATCAGCAGCACCATGCTCGCGATTTCCTTACCCAACCTCCCAGCAATGCCTTCATGCCAGACGGCTGAAAGCGTGGGACGGTTGGCAGTGGTACCTCCAGCAGGAGCCATGGTGTGGTGGAAGGCAACAATTCTCTTGGTGAAGATCACCTGCTTGAATTGTTCCAACCTGAAATACAAATAAAATGTCATTCAGGCTGTCAAGTTCAAATTTGTAAAACTACAAGCAAAAGATAATTACAGTAGTAATAAATAAGTAGTTACGCGATGCTGATGATAATAAAGTAATAATAGCACATTTGCTTACCTTGGCAGCATCAGGATCTTCTGGAGATCAAGCGTATAAACAGGCTCAAGGTCTGTTTGCTGATCAGCATCCTGGCAATAATGCCTCCTGCTGCGTCTCGCCCGTTTCTTGTGTCGTGCCAGTTCAGCTGGCTGGTCTTTCAGAAGCTCGCATTGCTCGCATTCTTCGTGACCAAGCTTGGCTGTACTGATGTGCAGCTCATGACACACCTATCACAAGAACAAAATTTTGTATCAAAGTTGAAAGTAAGTTTTTAAATGATGTGGTTAAGGTGCTTGTATTAAACGTATGAAATATTGAATTTTATTGAACTTACTTGACGATATACCTCATAGCAGCAAGCGGCATTCATCTCCTGGTAAATTGGAGACTCCTGGTAGAGGTCGTACATGGCAGCGAAAGATAGCTCTGGTGCTACGTATCTTACATTAGGTGCATGAGAACGCCTGAAATTGCGAATAAACAGAAAAATCTGAGAGAACTGGTTAGCAATTTCGCTTCATCGCCAGATGGATGATAATCACAAAAGGAGAAATATATATAAATTATTATTTTAATCGATTTCTTACCGGTAGTGCGAGATTCCACCAGGAAACGAGAGAATGTGACGTTTGACAGCATCACGATTGACTGCTCTCGGGTCGGTGGCCTTGCCTCTCTTGTCCATGTCCGGACACAGCACCCCTTCTGCGGTATTACGCATCATGTGGATGACAAGATTACTCTTGTCACTGTACCCAATGGTGCTGTGGAATATAAAAATGACTGCATATCCAAATTTTGTTTAAAAGAATGAAAACTTCCTCAATTTTTTTGGATGTTTAAAAAAAATGAAAACTTCCACAAATTTGTTTGGATAATTTGTGCAAACATACCGATTGAAGAGCTTGCAGCACACAGCAACTCGGTTGTTTTGCTCATCCGGCAGGTGGTAGATATAATGAGGCCTTTGGTCGGATCTTGTCTTGCGGCTCACAAAACTGTAAACCCACTGCCGCCTCGCGTCAAAGTTCATCGAGTAAAAGGACTCCCAGATATCGTGAAGCCTTGCTAACGAGAACTTGGTGCGGCACCCCATCCGGCAGTTAAGAGGGCACAAGCCCCGACAGGCACGCTTTCCTCTTTGCTGCTCCGTCCTCCAGGCTGGCGTTCTCAAACGCCGTGTGACTGGTTGAGCTGCAAGTTCAGCTGGAGCATCCATATCGAGCGCAACGTCAGCGGCATCATCGTCCGTCATTCGGTCCTCGTCTGAAGCGGCGTCCCGCTCATCCGGGACGAAATCAAGATCGAGATCGCTGTCATTGGCTGCATCGAAAGCGGAGGTAGATGGCTCAACATCTAAAAAATGTGAAACAGCCTAGTTGAAAATAACATACATTGGAACATAAAATAATAAAAACAGTAAAAATTAGTTTACTACAAGAACAGAGCAAGCTTGTTATTGAATACCTTGTAACGATAGAGCTGTTGTCGCCTCTATGTCAGCCTTCTCTTTAGCAAGCTGAGCTCTTGTGAAAGGCATTGTTATTTAGAGAGAGTAAATAAATATTACTAGAGAGTTACTAGATGTGAGTAGTACGAAGTTGTACGAGAGAATGGGAAGATTAACTGTACTGCATCGTTTATATAGAAAACTTTGACCTTGACCAGAAAAAAGCTGAACATTGTTTGCTGGCGATCTTAACTTTAATAGGGGTGTGCCGAAAGCAGAGGGTGTGTCAAGGTCATTTTTTATGCAGACACAACATTTCAGTTAGGGTAAAATGATAATCAAAATCACAACTGGTCAGTGTTGACTCCAGATTACTTAAATAAATTGTCTTACCTGAATACAGATCCATTTCTGGCAGGGGTGAAATATGAAACTTTCACTGTTTTATCCGTTTGGTTGTTGGTTGCTTGGATCGGCTCGTAACGAGGAAAGACCGCAGGAAACGCGAAAGGTAAACGCACAACGTTGATTACTCGACTCGTAAAAGCAGTAAAGAGGCAAATTTAAAGCCAACTTCTTGCAGTCAGCAATCACAATGCAACAATCAGGCAAGTTGGCTGAGTTGCTTGATATTTGCAATGATGATGTTGAATGCAATGCAATAATCAAGCAACTCATCCAACTTGCCTGACTTTTGCAATGGAAATATGTATAGAATTTTTACTATACAATGCATAAACCAGGCAAGTCCTAACTTGCTTGATTTTTGCATGGGAATGAGTTTTAACACTAAAATAATCTGTTTTTTAGCGATGTAAAAATAATGGAACAAAATGAAATGAGTAAAAATATGCTAATGGAAGTAATTAAAAGTGAAAAAATTGAAAAAAAAACATAAAATCAGTTTTTCAATTTTTTCCAATTTAAAGTTTTGAAAGAGTTACCTGATTTTTGCATTGTTGGGCAGTATAGTATGCGTGTGTATGTATGATGTAATAGTGTATATATACATATAGTATGCGTGTGTATGTATGATGTAATAGTGTGTATATACATATAGTATGCGTGTGCATGTATGATGTAATAGTGTATATATACATATAGTATGTGTGTGTATGTATGATGTAATAGTGTATATATACATATAGTATGTGTGTATCTATGATGTAATAGTGTATATATACATATAGTATGCGTGTATGTATGATGTAATAGCATGTACATATACAGACAAGAGCTGTCAATCAAGTACCTGATGCGATATTGGCCAGATAGTCATCTTCCAAATGTGAAGACACTTGCATATCTCCAGCTTTCTCTAATTGAGCATTCGATGGGTCGTCCCAAAACCTGGTGATTAGCTCATTTCTGGTTCTGCAAAATAATATTGCTTCTTCATACAAAATCACATTGCTCCTTCACGCAAAATATTATTGCTACTTAGTGCACAATAACTCTGCTAGTTGGTAAACAATAATATTGCTAGTGCATACGATATAATCAAACGACAATGTATCACACAATACAAGAAAGCAGTAGAGTACCCATTGACATCGAGCAACCATTGCATTTGCTGGTAGTACTTGTAGGTATGTGGTATGTCAGAACCTGTTCTACCAGCTCTCACAGCTGCCTCCAGTCTGTTTAGGCTCTTTTTGAAGTTGTCTCTCATTCGGTACCATTTTGCAACGGCTATTTCTACATCTATAACACAAAACCATTTTTCTGTTGCTGTTTCACTGGTCAGTGGACCACAGTCAAACTTGACTTTACTACAAATAGGTCAATCCCTGCCCTATCCTCTGTCTCATCAACTTAGCTTTCTCTGAAATTATTGCCTCAATCTATGAAGTTGACTAGCCTGTAATCTCTACTCTATCATCAACTGGTGCAGCAAGATGCCAAGTGAAATGCAGGCAGTTGATCAGTCACCAATAGCAATCTAGCTAAAACCTGCTGCAAGTCATTTGAGGGTTTGCTAACTCATGTTGGTCAGTCAGTGGCAGGTTGCTCGTTGAGACAAACTGACAGCTGTCATCATTTCAACTGTTTTCAGCCGGAATACACTGCTATAATACAATTGGGGGCTAAATACAACAAATACTCAGTGCACATAAAACTATGGGCTTCGTGGTTTCTCTACCATGTCCATGTTATTGCTAAAGCAAACCTAGTTTATCAAACTTGCGGAAAATATTTTTTAAGATGATGCTGTAAAGGGTTTTGCCTGCCTTCATGAGAAACCCAACTAGTTGTGTCTAAAAAAACTCAATAGTCGCCATGCCTTCCTCTGCTTTATAGCCTGCATGCCTTCCTCTGCTTTATAGTCTGCATGCCTTCCTGTGCTTTATAGTCTGCATGCCTTCTTGTGCTTTATAGTCTGCATGCCTTTCTGTGCTTTATAATCTGCATGCCTTCCTCTGCTTTATAGTCGCCATGCCTTCCTTTGCTTTATAGTCGGCATGCCTTCCTCTGCTTTATAGCCTGCATGCCTTTCTGTGCTTTATAGTCTGCATGCTTTCCTTTGCTTTATAGTCTGCATGCCTTCCTCTGCTTTATAGTCGGCATGCCTTCCTGTGCTTTATAGCCTGCATGCCTTCCTCTGCTTTATAGTCTGCATGCCTTCCTGTGCTTTATAGTCTGCATGCTTTCCTTTGCTTTATAGTTTGCATGCCTTCCTCTGCTTTATAGTCGGCATGCCTTCCTGAGCTTTATAGCCTGCATGCCTTCCTCTGCTTTATAGTCTGCATGCCTTCCTGTGCTTTATAGTCTGCATGCCTTCCTGTACTTTATAGTCTGCATGCCTTCCTGTGCTTTATAGTCTGCACGCATTCCTCTGTTATATAGTCTGAATTACATCATCTCCCATATAACCTGCATGCCTTCCTCTGCTTTATAGCCTGCATGCCTCCCTCTGCTTTATAATAGTCTGCATGTCATTTTCCACTACATAGTATGCATGCCTTCCTCTGCTTTCTAATCTGCATGCCTTCACCTGCTATATAGTCTGCATGCTTTCCTCTGTTGTATAGTCTGCATGTCATCCTCTGCTATACAGCCTGCATGCCTTACTTTGCTAGATAGTCTGAATGCCTTTCTCCACTACATAGCCTGCATGCCTTCTTTTGCCATATAGACTGAATGCCTTCCTTTGCTATATAGACTGCATGCCTCCCTCTGCTACATAGTCTGCATGCCTTCGTCTGCTACATAGTCTGTATGTCATCCTTACTACATAAGGCATTTTTGGATCGAGAATGTTCATGCCAAAACGGGCGAATTTTTCGTTTTTCGGCGAGTACAAAACCTGATTTTTGGAACTCTATGCTGAACGGTGGTTTTACCATTCAGGGAGTCATCCATCCTATGACGTTCTTGATCCGAATATGTACAGTTCAGCTATAATAAATATTTTTGCATAATACACGCCGTTTTACGACAGCTACCATTTTTGCTTAGATGCAATATATATATTAATTAATTATAATTATTATTTTTTATTATTATGAATGGTAATAAAAATTATTTTTTATTTATTGAAGTATTATCATTGTTATTGTTTATTATTATAATAATTATTTATCACTGTTATCTTCTGTTGTTAGTTGGTAAATAGATAGAAAACGATGATTTTTAAATAATTAAAACTTGGCGTCTTCTGGGGGCGGCCATCTTTTCATTTGTTTCCGGATTTTTGCGACTAGTTGACAACAAAAGAACACAACTCCTGATATATAAATTTGCATTTTTGAACGATCAACTCACCGAAATTATGCCAGGAACGAACGTCGAAATTGCATTCGGAAACACTTTCCCGTACCAATTTTGTCAAGGCAAGGACGTTCTTGATCCGAAAATGCCTATAGTTTGCATGCCTTCCTCTGCTTTATAGTCTGCATGCTTTTCTTTGCTATATAGTCTGCATGCTCTTCTTTGCTATATAGTCTGCATGCTCTCCTCTGCTTTATAGTTTGCATGCTTTCCTCTGCTTTATAGTCTGCATGCTTTCCTCTACTATCATCAACAGCTGCAGCTCCCAGTTGCAATTGTTAATTTCTAGAGTGGAGTAAACTCTAATTGCTGTTATATTGTGGGATATTTTCAAGCAAATGTTATCGTGAAAGCCTGTATCCGCTTATATTTACTCTAAACAGAGCCTCTGATTACCAAGACAAACCTAATTGTGGCTGGTTGTCACTCAGCACATTAGCAATGAATCAATATTGCCATCCTGGCACTGGGTGCCGTGACAGGGCCAGCACTGATTGCTATAAGGTCAGTCAGAGTGCCCAAGTGATAGGCGAATGAAGATCTTCAGCTACTATTACTACTCCAATGCAGCAGTCTTCAGCAGACACATCAACAAGGAGAGGGCCAGTAGTGAGTAAAGTCAGCAAGACGCAAACAAAGTGTGTGAATAGAATTGCTATGATGAAAGAAATGTTCAAGAAAAGGCGAGAATGGTACCACTAGAGTAAATAATATTTCTATTGCAAAGGAAGGAGAAAAGGTGCCGAGCAAAGTAGAGATGAAGGAGCTAAGAGTAAAAATAAGGAGGGCCGACCCAGAAAACAAACAACCCCCTGCCAGTACCTTAAAACTACATGATTATTAATCAACACCCTAGCTGCCGTTGCTAAGTTGCCCATTAGCATTGGAGAGAACAAACAGGGCCGCTGGCAATGTATGAAATGCACGTTTACCAGCACTAGGAAGAGAGTCATCATGCCCCATCAGTTATTGTCTCAAAAGCAAGGCTGTCAAACTATGGATGAGTTTGTAACAACTCTACATATAATAGCCAGAGACTGCAATCTAACAGACATGTATGAGGACTTAGTACTGCAAGCTCTACTTCTGGGTATAGAAAGTGACCGACTTCGGCAAAGGTTATTTGAGCAAACAGAAACTCTGACTTTAAAACAAGCTATCAAAATATGTAGGGCTTCAGAAGCAACAGCAACGGATTTAAAAACACTGAAAATAGATAGTGAATCAGTACACCAGATACAGAAAACTAGCTCTCAGTAAAAACACAATACGGCTGCTATCAGCAGTGGAAATGAAAGCAACAAACACACGAAAACTAAAGACTGCTGCGGAAACTGTGGGTCATCCCATCCACCTCGTCAATGCGCATCTTATGGTAGCAGTGTCATAAATGTGGGAAATACAACCACTTTCAAAAACTTTTCATATCCAAACATCAGGTAAACCTGGTGACGAAGGATACTAAACAGCCGCTTCTGACACAGACTTTGATGAGTACAGACTCTGATGAGTCCATACTTTGCATACAAGTTAGCAGGCGCAATAACAAATTGCTTTCAGAAATACAGACTGTTGTTAATAGTCCAGCTACAACTATTGAATATCAATTAGACACTGCTGCGTCATGCTACACCATAAGCTATAAAGACTATTGCAGGCTGGGCAGGCCAGAACTTCAAGTAACCTCAACTCGTTTGAACCTGTAGATCGTTCAGGTGTGATTCCACTGGGAAAATGCCAAGTGCTTCTCAACTCTACCAAAATGAATTTTTATGTCGTGAAGTCAGACAACCACAGCTCGCCATCAATGAATGCATGTCTTAATTTGGGGTGGATAGCTATCAACGAAAAGTGGGTGAACTTTCTTCCAGATCCTGAGCGAAGACAGGGTACAGACTTCAAAGAGCAAATTGACAACTACGAAGATGTGTTATATGGAGTTGAATCTCTGCCTGAAGAATATGACGTTGAGATGGAACAGGATGTAGTCTCTGTTCAGAATTTGAATAGAAAAATACCAATATCCATGAAACAAGATGTACAACAGATGACCAATATGCTTGTAAAAAAAAAAATCTTGGAGAAAGTAGATGTCCTACCCCGTGATCAGTAATATGATTGCAGTCAGAAAGCCTAATGGATCCATTCGTCTGTGTATAGACATTAATCATTTGAACAAAGGCATGAAGTGTAACCACTACTCAATGCCAACAATTGACGATGTGCTGCCAGAGCTTGCTGAAGCTAAAGTGTTTTCACTCTGTGATGCCAAGAATGGCTTTCTTCAAGTCAAACTTACAGAGGAGTCCAGCAAGCTCCCTACATTTTGGACACCTTTTGGTCATTATAGGTGGAAAATGATGCCTTTTGGATGATCATCCAGTCCAAAGGCATTTATCAGAAGCGCTTTCTGGACGGGAGGGTGTAGCAGTGGTAGCAGACGATATATTGATATTTGGCAAGGGATCAATTGTTCTAACTGCAACAAGATACCAAAATCACAAAATGAAGCTTTGTGTTACAACGAGCTAGAGAAGTGAACTTGAAACTGAACAAAGAAAAATGCAGGTTTTTACTACCTCAGTTACCATATATTGGACACCTGATTATAGCACAAGGAGTCATGCCACACCCAGCTAAAGTTCAATCAATCAAAGCGATGTTTGCACCTATGGACAGTGACGGAGTGAGGCATTTTTTGAGACACATTAACTATTTGTCAAAGTTCATCAGGAACTTATCAGCAGAATATGAACCACTTAGTCGACTAGTTAACATACCAGATGCAGAATTTGTATGGGTGCCGGATCAAAGGCGTGCTTTTGAAACCCTAAAAGAGAAAACACTTCAGTACACCGTACTCAAATACTACGATCGAGACCAGCAAGCAGTGATACAAATGGATCCCAGTACAGTGGAGCTCTGTGTAGTTTTGATACAAGAAGAGCAGCCTGTACTTTATGCCTCAAGGTCCTTGACAACCAGTGAAAAAAACTATGCACCAATAGAGTAAGAATGTTAAGCTATAGTGTTTGCCATTAACAAGTTTGACCAATTTGTTTTTGGACATCAGGATGTCCAAATACACACAGACCACCAACCTTTGAAAACGAGACTAAAGAAATCGTTGTTAAAAGCACCTAAGGGGATTCAGGCAATGATGCTAGCATTGCAGCGATATACCCTAACAGTAGAAAACAAACCGGGTATTGAACAAGTAACTGCGGACGTATTGTCCCAAAGCCCACAGAAGTCTGTAGCAAACAAAGAATACATGTAAAAGGAACATGTTTCAGATCAATAAGCAAAACGATACAGCATCAAGCTTTACTCAGGTAGTTACAGCGACAAACAAATATATGTCAGACAGTAAATGCTGTGCCCAACAGCAAAAAGAAACGTGGCTTAGTCATTACACACCTAGCTCAGTTTGGTCAAAAATTGGTTTAGGCATCTTCAGCTTTGGCGGATGTCAATATTTGATGCTAGTTGATTATTCATCGAACTTCTTTGAGGTTGAAAAACTAGCCAACACGAAAGCGGACACACTTGCCCAGTATAGTATACTGGAACTAGCGCACTCCGACAACGGACCCCAATTCGCATCTACAAATTTCTCAAAGTTTGCAAACAATAGGGAGTTTGAGCACAGCACCAGCTCTCCTTATCTATCAAGATCAAATGGCAAAACCAAATCAGCAATAAAGAGCATTAAACGACTTTTGACGCGAGCAGAAGATCCCTTCATGGTGTTGCTAGAGCTCAGAAATACTCCTACATGTTAAATGTCTACTTCACCAGCATTTCGAATGTTTGGATGAGACACCAGGCCAATAGTACCGCACCACTTACCTCAATCCCAGCAAAACCACATAGTTGTACAAGAAAGAGAACGAAAACAGAAGAAAGTACTATTTCAATACAACAAACATGCAAAAGATCTACCAGAAATCAAAGAAGAAACTGCGGTGCTAAAACGAGACTTTTTCAATCACAAGGAAAACTATCGAACAGGTGCTGTTACCAAGCAGCTTTCACCCAGATCTTACGGAGTACAGTTAAGTGACTCAGATCAGATTGTAAGACGGAATCGCATATATTTGAGGCCAGCAACAGACGCTGAGAAATCAGTTACCGATAGCAGCACCCAACGGAAACCCCTAGACATTGCGAAGCAAATACCCAAGACAAATCTGCCCAATGACCCACCTGCTAGGCCTTCTGATGACCCATCTTCTCCTTATATTAGTAGAAATGGGAGAGCGTCAAAGTTACCAGCCATATTGAAAGGCTATGTCATATAACACAAGCATTATTGTATTTGACACTTCAGCAAACGAGTTGAAACCCCATCGCATTACAGTTTGGCTGGATCGTTACTAGTCTAAATAGAGCTTCGCTTATTGTTTTGTGTTCATTTTAGGGTGGGTCATTGAGGACAATATTTTACTAGACATATTTATGGTTCAGTTGTTTCACATATATGTTTTGTATGTATTTGGTTAGATTTTAACTCTATGTACTTGGTATTGTATATTACCCTCACAGATGAAGTGGGATGTTTTAAACTGGCTTTTTGTTACCTCTGAATAAAGAGAGTGTGACAGGGTCGTCGTCAACTTGCACTTGATAAATGTGGACGTGTTTAAATTGCCCAAACTTAAGTATATTTTACAAGCAACTTACAGTGGTGAGTAATAATAATAATAAGGCAAGTTAATTCATCATCATAAGAGTTTATTCTAGAAAAATTGCGCCTGTTATCGATCCATTTGCTTATTCTCGATCGGGCCTGTTTTCTTTCCACTTACAGCTATTCCACAGGGCCTGTTATCGTTCATTTCACAGATATTTAACCAGGCCTGTTTTCAACCAGGCTAGGCCTGTTCTCGTTTCACTGGTGCATATTATTCTGTCGGACCTATTGTAGTGGATTTTTATGGTCACTATATTTGCGCAAGGTCCCCCTGACAACTGCTGAGTGTCAGGCATACTTGAATTGAGTCTGGCACAGCCAAAAAACCTGGTGAGAAAGCCGGTAGAATCACTACCGGCCCCGCAGGATCACTACAGGCCCTGCAGGAACACTACCGGCCCTGCAGCAATCACTGCCGGCCCTGCAGCAGTCACTACCGCCCCTGCAGTACTACTACCGACCCTATACCGGGGAGAAGAGAAAGGCTATAGCCTGTGGATCCAAAGTACCACCAAAAGATGCAGAAGCCCAAGTTTGTTGCCTAACTACCACCGGAATACCAAAAGACAAGGACCACAAGCCGTAGCAGCCAAGAACCTGGACTATTATTGCACCACCAATTCCTGACCTGACTCAGCACTATTGACTGTTGAAGCTCCGCCTTCTACTTCTGGGCACTTTGCACATTTAACCCTATTTTAGCCAGTCCTATGCCATATTATTTATATCTCGTTGTTTTATTTGTGCAATTACTTCCTGCTACTTGTGATTTGTTGCACCCTTATTTGGGCATTTGTTTTCTGTTGTTCTGCCTATAAAAGAAAAAGCCCTGCTGATATACTTTGTAGCTGTATCAGTATCCTGTTTGAGACTGTTCCAAGCAGCAAGATACATTGCCATTCTTATACTACACTGGATTGTTGTTGTATAATAAAATATGGTTTACACTCTGAAACACGGAGTTGCGCGTTTGAGCCGTGGGCTCTGATTACGGTTGTGGAGTTGGCATACTCCTCCGTTGAAGTAGGTTGAGAGGTGACCTCTGGAGTGAGGTGTTGTTGGTGGCATTTTGGTCGGCCCCCAAAATCCACTACACTATTTTGGGGTAAACTATTGTACCGGAAATGGGTCCAATTTAACCAAGGTATACTGCGCAGCTCTATCATCAGAAGACAACTCTCAGCTCGTGACCTACAGGAAAAATAACAAAGACGACGAACGCTGCTCTTTGTAAAGAGCTATCCAGAATGGGGTACGGACCATTCGAAACTGACGTTTCGAAAATGGTCACTTCAAAACTCTTTGGGGACGGGGGTTAGGGATTTGGGGTTGGGGGGCTCAGGTTTAAGAGTTTCGAACAGTTCATTTTCGAAACGTCAGTTTCGAATCATGGCG
The DNA here is from genome assembly GCA_945261195.1 of Cryptosula pallasiana. Taxonomy (NCBI): domain Eukaryota; kingdom Metazoa; phylum Bryozoa; class Gymnolaemata; order Cheilostomatida; family Cryptosulidae; genus Cryptosula; species Cryptosula pallasiana. The sequence continues at coordinate 50,654,875 of OX183133.1, read as the reverse complement.
GAATCATCCAGAATATGTGTACATGACATACGTATTATACTCTTCCTTCTACTAGCCAATATCTGATGTAATCAGGCTGATTCCGCCATGATTCGAAACTGACGTTTCGAAAATGAACTGTTCGAAACTCTTAAACCTGAGCCCCCCAACCCCAAATCCCTAACCCCTGTCCCCAAAGAGTTTTGAAGTGTCCATTTTCGAAACGTCAGTTTTGAATGGTCCGTACCCCAATCAGGCTAGTGTTATGCCTATTTACGTTGCCCAGCATACGCCACCCTTCTTTTATATAGTGTACAAAGGCTACATGCAGACAAAAGAAGACATTATGTAATCTTTTATATAAATACTGGCTGCTGCTGCCTCACAACTCAGAGTAGTTGGAGGAGCACAGACAGAAGTAACGAAGAGTACAAGCAATACTACTCTCACACACTCTCTTTCTCTCTTATTGCCTACATGAAGCCCATGAACACAGAAATACCTACTGCAACAATAGAAGTCTTGCAATAAATTACAAGCCTGCGAAAGCACGCAGTCCAGCACTTGATCCAGCAAGCAGTCCAGCACCTAGGCCAGCACGCAGTCCAGCTATGCCAGCCGGCACTACTAACAAGTAGTGCCTGCTCGGGCTACTGAACTGGAGCCTGCAGTCCAGTCTGGTACTGAGGGAGGTGCAGGTGCCTGCTACCTGGTGAATTGCACTTGCACACCACTACAAAATCCTGCACACTGCTATTATTTTACTTTGCATGGAAGAATTAATAATAATAATAATATTTATTATTACTCTTATTAGTATTATTGTCATTATTATTATGGAGGTAGGACAATGATAGCAAACACATATGCAAAGCCAACCACAGCAAGAAGAAGATTTTTACTAGCATTCAGTAGTTAACAGTCAATTTCTACTAGAACACGAGCGGACAAAATCAAGTAAACAGACATTTCGGTAAGAATAATCGAAGTAGTCATGCAGCAAAATGATATTTTTCCGAATAAGAGTTGCCGTTAGCACTTACTGATAAGCGATTTGCCACCATCAAACGATGAATATCCGGCATCTTTCAGCTCTTCTACGACTTCCTCCCAAGCTTGAATTTTCATGTTTCTAGACCCATGGAAGTTTGGATGCGATCTATCAGCTAAAATAGGTCTTTTCTTTACTGCTTCAATCAAACACTCTTGCCATGAAACCGAGGAAGCCATAGCCACAACCGCACATTCCTTTCTTGATAGATGCTTATAGAAGTGGAAATGACACCTCTCCGTAATTAGCGGTGCTCCGCAAAACCAGTAGCCAGACAAGCGCACATTCACGCAAACACCGGACAACCCCTCCGACACATGAGACTGCGACTGGCGAACAGCACCTACCAATCTGTCCTAATCGTCCTTGTCCGCTACTTCATGAATGCGTCAGTATTTAGAAAATACGGACGAGTCTTGTGCGACGGGTATTCGCCTGCTGTGCAAAACCATGGTACCAACAAGAGGGCTAGGTTTTCTTACTTTTCATGTTCGGCGACGATACGCCTTCATGTGGTTCCGGTTTGGCGTTTGCAATGATTAACATATAAGAAGTGATCAATTATGAAAAAAAATTAAAATTATTTTTAAGACAATTTTTAGAAACTTTAAAATTTTTTGAGTAAAATTAATTTTAATCCGCTTTTTTGGGTAATCTGAAAAACAAAACTATGATAATGAGAGTTTTACAATAATATTATTATTTTACCGATTATTTTTTGTGTTCTGCATCATGTTATTTGTAATAGCTTACATTACAATTTTGTCAATATGAATTTATGCCTTCAATCTCATCAAAGGAAAAAGTTGTTTATTAACAATCTTTTCACTATTATCAATTCTCATTGAACGCCAGTCAAGTGTAGAAACAATTTTTTAGAAAAAAAAGTGATACCTCAAAACTAATGGCAATAAAACTGAGCATCATTAGACTGTTATTGTGTGTATTATACATGGCTGAAATATAACAGGATTGCCGGAAACCTGAACGGGGTGTCACGAAATTTAGCCAATATGGTGGATGAAAAGTGTCATCCTTGGCACCCATATTGAATTGAAACTTTTGGAGCAGAAACATGTGTTAACATAGACTACTATAGCAACTCACAAGTTAATTGTGGCCAATTAGGTCGTAATTATAACAATATATTACGTCGTTTGCAACATCACCAACGATAACACTTACATATATGTATAATGATGCTTACAAGACCATTTCAAATTTTGTAGCAGAAATTGCGTTGAATTAATACAGTCATGGCCAATGATCCTTCAGGGTTACAAACCATGGCGGCTCCGATAAATTGCAACACACGGCTACATTCCAAACGTGATGAAAGTTATATTACACATCGCAGGTGGCAATCTTGTTATATTTTCTCTGCAGTATCATATACTCCACCGCCGTATTTCGTTGATCTATCTTTATGGTATATACCAGGTCCTTGTGTAAAACCAATTACTACCAGTCATTTCAAGACACCGACACAAAAATATGAAATACAAAATAAAACAACAAAATATATACATTTTTCTTATACCGTTTTTCTACTATTTCTGTCTACCTCAAAAATTAATGGTCATTAAAAGTGATATTTTTCAGGACTGTAACATTTTTTGTTGCATATTTTTTGGTTTTAAGTACAGATACAAAACATAGTATAACACCAAATTTTTGTAGTAATAATAAGTTTACATCGGTGAGATAAGTAAATATATATATATACATAATAAGTTTATATCCCCTTGTAAGAACCCATAATCTCTCATTTCCGTTTCTTCTTCCTTTGCACTAGCTAGACCAATGCCAAATCCCTCTGTCACGCCTGAATATCACATAAATAAGAGTTGTCATCTCCATGCTACATCCAGACTTGGAGTTCTCCTCCCCCGCTTTGCTGAAGCATCCATTGCTGCTTACCCTACATGTTTCTAAGCCTTTCCAAGCCTTGTAAACGGTGCCCTACCATTTCCCACCTCAAATGATCCCCAACTAATAAGAATCTAGGCTATATGTAATAAACAAGGGCAGGCCCCCCCCCCGTCATAATTGCATCTACACCTCTTTGTACCAGCTCTAGCATCTTTAGATATTCTCTCAACCTAACCCCATGTTACCCCAATTATTCCTCTGTGATCCTCTCTACACTTTACATCCTACGGAGATGAAAGATAAGAATGCCATCAAAGCTGGTTTCACTTTTAGCTGAGAATAATCAAATTGAGAGTTATCACATCTGAAATAATGAAGAATAACATTGCAGCTGATAGTTAACAGTACAGAAGAACATATTTGTAAGATTTACAGAGTGACACTTCACAGCGATGGATCATATTCCATAAGTTTGCTCGCCTATTGCTGTGTTAAACAAACAAACCTTCTGATTGGGCTATTTGAATCATTTTACTTGCATATTTTTTGCAAGTTTCACTCCAGAAATAAATATTAAACATTTACTTTTAATGCATTTGCTTGTGAAAACTACTGAATAGTCATATAGACAGATGAATGAGCGGGCAAAGTAGCTTGTATTTCATTTAGTTTGAGTGGCTGGCTGCAAGGAGTTGTGTTATTGATATACAGGTTCGGAGAGAGCACTGCTGGACTAGAGAGAGATTTTGCACTAGCTTCACATTTTATAATTGTGTAGTGACTCTAACAATTGACTAGCTTACCTGCTGTTTCTTGAGTAAAGGCAAAGCTAAAAACTTCTTGATCATTGTTTCGCTTTTGAAACTATATTGAACAATCGAACTTTTTATGTATTACATATTTATGTAATACATGTGCGTGCATTACATGTGCATGCATTACACGCACATGTGTTACATGTGCATGTATTACACGCGCATGTGTTACATGTCCATGCATTACACGCACGTGTGTTACATGTCCATGCATTACACGCACATGCGTTACATGTGCATGCATTACAAATATATCTATTATTACATGTGTATGTATTAAATGGCTATGTGTAGTAGATTCATATAGACTAGAGCTGGTAGAAACTTGTATTTACTGGCTCTCACTAAATGGAGGCAGGCTCGTGGCCCAGAGCCACCCTCCTGCTCTAGATGGTACTAGCAACAGGTTGACCCTGATTCTAGTGCTGACATTTCGGCATTAAACGCCATACAGAGCCAGCACTGAGGAATACAGCGCCAGTTTTGACTCGTGCAATGCCGCTATGGAGTCATAACAAGCTGGCACAAGATGGCTGCCTAGTCTAAGTGCCTAGTCTGATGAGCTTATCCTTAGCTTGAGAGATGTAGAAGGCCCTATCCACCACTGTATATCATATCCTTGCGAAGAAACGTGCAGACTACCAGCTATGAAAAAGCCAGGACTGCTCTTATCTATTAACATCGTCTCCTATTATTAGGCGCTCTTACTATTTAAATTTATGTGCCAACTATAGGTTATTGGATAGCATTTTTAATCCTGCTGGATGATTCGTGGAATCACTTCTTGTATACTGGATTGGCTGTATTCTGTATATTTCATTGGAGGTGACATCATATAAATTCAATGCTGCAGCATATGCTGCTGTTGTGAACAAATTTAGACCAAAGAAAAATATCAAATTATCTTATTGGAGTTGTCTGCTTTATGCTAACTAATTATCTTGAGAACAATTCTTCCCAGTTTAAAGAATAATAACAGATTTTTATACAGTCAGTCTATCTACGCATAGCTATTAAACAGACATCTCACAAAACACCCATTCCTATATATCTTAGTACTATTGAATCCTCTAGCATGTAATTCATACACATATTCTACAGCATTACCTGCTCCTATAGCCATCAAGGAGTCGCTGTGGGGTCGGTGTACATACAAGAGTGGGAGATAGAGACAACGGTGTCGAATAACCTACCTTTGGTATTGTAGTTTGTACCTACAGGAGCTAAGACCTACCTGCAAATGATACCTACTGAATAGACACTTAACCAGAGACTAACATTATTCACGGCTAGACCGGAACCTAACTCTATACGACATACCGTAGACGTTGATCTGAGAGAATACCGCTCACAATAAATGCACAAGGTGAGACAATAATTTCCCACATTTTTGTTTAGATCACTGCTACACTTGCCATTATTACCTCAGGTGGATAGCCTCCCTAGAGCCACATGGCAGATGAATAAATGTTGCTGTACACCTCAACCGGACTGATCTGTCTGAGCCATGGACTCTGCACTAGTTAGAGTCTATTGACCAAGTGCACCGGCCATCTCGGCAGTGGCCCCTCTGGAGAGAGGCATAGTACTTGAGATTGGTAACATACTGTGGCTAAAGAGACCAGAATCTATTACGTATAGATTACATGTCCATGTATTACATACCCATATATTACTTGTCTACGTATGACATGTCTATGTATTACATGTCCATGGGTTACATGCCCATGGGTTACATGTCCATGTATTACATGTCTGTATTACATGTCCATGTATTACTTGCCCATGTGTTACATGTCCATGTGTTACATGTCCATGTATTACATGTCCATGTGTTACATGCCCATGTGTTACATGTCCATGTATTATATGTCCATTATCACATGTCCATGTGTTACATGCCCATGTGTTACATGTCGATGTATTACATGTCCATGTGTCGCATGCCCATGTGTTACATGTCCTTGTATTACATATCTATTACATATCAAGTGGTAAGTTATAAAACAACAAAGTAACCTGATATCTAATGAGACAGACATAAGCAGTAACTGACCAATAACAACAATATATTGTATACTGTATATGTCAACACCACAGGGTGCAGTTATGTGTATTTAAATGGTATATCCTTTCCAGCTGTCCACTTCTGAAGGTAAGAGTCAAACAGTTCATTGTCAGCAACAGTGAAATGTTCTTTCCAGTCACCAATTTTACCTGCAACAGTAGACATGTATTGCCACCTGTATGTAGCAGGTTGGTAGCAAGAAGATGCGCGTATAAAGCCAATACTCTGACCACAAATTAATTAATGTTTGGTAACCAAACATGATAGTATTAAACCTACTCGGTGCAATACAATACAAACAATACTAGATGACATACAGTGAAGGATTCTAGCAGCTGCCATGGGGAGGTAAACCTACTTGGTGCAATACAATACAAACAATACTAGATAACATACAGTGAAGGATTCTAGCAGCTGCCATGGGGAGGTAAACCTACACTCGTGAGAGACTAAAACAACCATAGGTTGCGACTGAATTGTGAAAGAACTGAAGGGCCCTCTGGGGAGCAGTTACCTACAGACACCTTATTCAGTAGTCACAGACACATAACTCAATAGTCACAGACACATAACTCAATAGTCACAGACACATAACTCAACAGTCACAGACACATAACTCAATAGTCACAGACACATAACTCAACAGTCACAGACACATAACTCAATAGTCACAGACACATAACTCAACAGTCACAGACACATAACTCAATAGTCACAGACACATAACTCAATAGTCACAGACACATAACTCAACAGTCACAGACACCTAACTCAATAGCCACAGACACATAACTCAATAGTCAGGTAAAATTTCATCACCTTTTCTAAAGAGGAGTTTCATCGATTTCTCTAAAGTTTTTTCATCGGTTTTTACCTAAAAATACAAACCATCAAGCAAAGGTAAACCAGGGCACCATATCATGTATTATATATACCAGGGCAACATATCATGTATTATATATACCAGGGCAACATATCATGTATTATATATACCAGGGCACCATATCATGTATTATATATACCAGGGCACCATATCATGTATTATATATACCAGGGCAACATATCATGTATTATATATACCAGGGCAACATATCATGTATTATATATACCAGGGCAACATATCATGTATTATATATACCAGGGCAACATATCATGTATTATATATACCAGGGCAACATATCATGTATTATATATACCAGGGCAACATATCATGTATTATATATACCAGGGCACCATATCATGTATTATATATAGTTCACTCAATATTATATACTGTACAACCAGCAGTAACACCGGCCTTACTCCAATATATTTATATGCTCCACCCCTCTACCCCATCTCGCCCTTTGTCTGCCTTGCTCTACTTATCACCCTCTACCTTGCTCTACTTATCACCCTCTACCTTGCTCTACTTATCACCCTCTACCTTGCTCTACTTATCACCCTCTACCTTGCTCTACTTATCACCCTCTACCTTGCTCTACTTATCACCCTCTACCTTGCTCTACTTATCACCCTCTACCTTGCTCTACTTATCACCCTCTACTTTGCTCTACTTATCACCCTCTACCTTGCTCTACTTATCACCCTCTACTTTGCTCTACTTATCACCCTCTACCTTGCTCTACTTATCACCCTCTACCTTGCTCTACTTATCACCCTCTACCTTGCTCTACTTATCACCCTCTACCTTGCTCTACTTATCACCCTCTATCTTGCTCTACTTATCACCCTCTACCTTGCTCTACTTATCACCCTCTGCCTTGCTCTACTTATCACCCTCTATCTTGCTCTACTTATCACCCTCTACCTTGCTCTACTTATCACCCTCTGCCTTGCTCTACTTATCACCCTCTACCTTGCTCTACTTATCACCCTCTACCTTGCTCTACTTATCACCCTCTACCTTGCTCTACTTATCACCCTCTACCTTGCTCTACTTATCACCCTCTACCTTGCTCTACTTATCACCCTCTACCTTGCTCTACTTATCACCCTCTACCTTGCTCTACTTATCACCCTCTATCTTGCTCTACTTATCACCCTCTACCTTGCTCTACTTATCACCCTCTACCTTGCTCTACTTATCACCCTCTACCTTGCTCTACTTATCACCCTCTACCTTGCTCTACTTATCACCCTCTACCTTGCTCTACTTATCACCCTCTATCTTGCTCTACTTATCACCCTCTACCTTGCTCTACTTATCACCCTCTACCTTGCTCTACTTATCACCCTCTACCTTGCTCTACTTATCACCCTCTACCTTGCTCTACTTATCACCCTCTACTTTGCTCTACTTATCACCCTCTACCTTGCTCTACTTATCACCCTCTACCTTGCTCTACTCCCACAAGTTCTACCCCTGCCCAGCCCTACCCTCTCCGTATCTCCTTTCTCTCTCAATCCAATATAAGAGATGACACAGGAAGACAGTGTGTTGTCACTGCTGAGACAACTAACAGTGCATACTGACAAAACAAAACGAGTCATAAACTGACTACTTATTCAACATTGCAAGCATCTAGTATTGGTAATCCTTCACCTCACAACCAAGTGGTGCATTAGACTGTTCGTACAGCAGTTTTAATATATCTCAGCTTAGTGGTATGGGCATGCATAAGCATGGACAAACGATGGACCTAGTACGAATAGACTTATAAGTGGGCGGAGGTTATGTCACTACATTGAAACGATAACTAGCGACTATAATATATGTAATCGATTTCTATAACAAATCAGGGCTACGCCATTGACCTTCATGCTCAATCATGAAATGGCCACTAGAATCAAAACAAAGAAGTTTCCTCCATAACATATAGACTACAAATATAATTTGGTGGTGAAACTTGCTGGCAAACTAGTGAAGTAAACCTGCTGTGGAATGTTGACAAGAGCAATTCAACTCTTTAGTAATGGTTGGTGGCCCTGAAAAAGGCAGTTGTGGGCGAGAGCAGCCTGCTCAGAAGGAAATGTCGCAAGTGTCATTCAGATCAATGTCGTCATGTGGAGAGGCCGTCGACACAATCTTTGATGACACTGTTGGGGCAGGACTGGCTTGTGAGGATTGTGGTGTTGGATGCCACGATGTGCGGCGTACCCATTTCTTTACAGAAGGCTGACAGCGATCCCTACGTTCAAAATAGGGCTGACGCTTCGGAAGGGCTTGGTCGTTTCAGTGGCTTGGGTTCCTTTGGCGGATCTGTCTGCGTAGAGATGGTTCGAGCACGGAAGAGGCACTTATGCTCAGCCTCCCTTTCTCTTCGAGGTGAAGTAAACATCACAGTCTTCGCAGCGACCTCTCCTTCGGTGAACCCGCTCATGCTTTGTCAACTCTCGAAGGCCCCTGCACAAAAAGCTGCACTCGTAGCAGAAGAACATGTGGCCATTGGTAAATGCTCAGTAATGATGCTGCGAAGTTGTGTCAGTAGTTACATAGCATCAAAGCAAACAGACTGGTAAAATAAGTCATCAATAGCGATCGCTGTCTAAAGTAATCTACTCTTTGCATTGTTGTATAATGTTCCATTGTAATTATTTCCCATTAAATATTACTATTTTATTTTTTATTACTATAAGTTACGAATTTGTGTTGTGGATGTTTGAAAATTATTATAAGTATTGTTTAATCAGTTCTAGTGCAAATATTTACTGTCAGAGGTTGTATAAAAACGGTTGGAGTTGACCTATTAAAATCTTGTCTAATCAGGGACGTAATTTTGAATACTACTACTATATAAGCATGAATTATTTTGAATTGTGCCGGAGTTGGCAGTGAATAAAGTTGTGCTCATACTTTAAAGAATTCTGCATCTCTCAAATCTAACTATAAGCCTCTGCACCCACTCTACTACGTGGCAGTTATAAAGATCTACGTCTCACAGTAGTCACTGCACTAACACTAGTTTAGCCGGGCAAGTCTATTGACACTGCAAGTTAACAGTGACTATTAGTTAGTTGGTAAGTAAACCATGCCTATATTACTGCTCTAGAGGTGGTGACTAATTACAGGACAAGTTAAATCATAATAAGAGTTTAGAATATCAACCGGGCCTGTTTTCGGTCCACCTGCAGACTATCAACCGGGCCTGTTTTCGGTCCACCTGCATACTATCAACTGGGCCTGTTTTCGGTCCACCTGCAGACTGGGCCTGTTTTCGGTCCACCTGAGACTATCAACTGGGCCTGTTTTCGGTCCATTCACAGACTACTAACTGAGCCCAATTTCGATCCTGTTAGAGAATTGGCATAATTTTACTTCACTAGCCCTGTCTACGCCTTTGTTCCCTTTCTGCCCTACACCCTTGCCACCCTCTCCCCGACATTCTCACCCCCAACAAAAACAGACCAACCATTCTCCACTGCCCCTTCTTTTTTATTGTCTAATTCAATTATACCATCAGCAGACGGTGCTTTGTACCCCCCCCCCCATCCATTGAAATCAAACAGTCTACACTCTCACCTTGTCAGTGCCCCCAAATTAAGGCCCCCAGTGTAAAGAGAAGTCCCCCTATCCCATTTCAAACATTGGTAGGATGTACTGTGAATTTTATTTGAGCTATCTTCTCCTGGGGACACAACTCTCCAGAGGTTCTGGAGAGTTGTATCTCAGTGATTTTTTAGCTTCCGTTTCTGGAGAACTTGCGGCGCAATTGCTAACAATTTATTTGAGATTATCGACAGGTTTTGATTGAGATCAAAAATTGTTAGCTGATTCCTTGATCAACCAATCACAACGGTAAATGTCATACCTGCTAGCTGCATCAACGATCCTAAAATAACTTGCAGGCTATAGTTTGCAACAGTCTACATATGATATATATAGTCTACATATAATATATAAAGTCTATATATGATATGTAAAGTCTACATATGATATATATATAGTCTACATATGATATATATAGTCTACATATGATATATATAGTCTGCATATGATATATATATAGTCTACATATGATATATACAATCTACATACAACATATATAGTCTACATATAACATATATAGTCTACATATAATACATTTAGTCTACATATAATATATATAGTCTCCATATAACATATATAGTCTCCATATAACATATATAGTCTACATATAATATATAAAGTCTATATATGATATGTAAAGTCTACATATGATATATATATAGTCTACATATGATATATATAGTCTACATATGATATATATAGTCTGCATATGATATATATATAGTCTACATATGATATATACAATCTACATACAACATATATAGTCTACATATAACATATATAGTCTACATATAATACATTTAGTCTACATATAATATATATAGTCTCCATATAACATATATAGTCTCCATATAACATATATAGTCTACATATAACATATATAGTCTACATATAACATATATAGTCTACATATAACATATATAGTCTCCATATAACATATATAGTCTACATATAACATATATAGTCTACATATAACATATATAGTCTCCATATAACATATATAGTCTACATATAACATATATCAACTACATATAACATATATAGTCTACATATAACATATATAGTCTACATATAACATATATCAACTACATATAACATATATAGTCTACATATAACATATATAGTCTACATATAACATATATAGTCTCCATATAACATATATAGTCTACATATAACATATATAGTCTACATATAACATATATAGTCTCCATATAACATATATAGTCTACATATAACATATATCAACTACATATAACATATATAGTCTACATATAACATATATAGTCTACATATAACATATATAGTCTCCATATAACATATATAGTCTACATATAACATATATAGTCTACATATAACATATATAGTCTCCATATAACATATATAGTCTACATATAACATATATCAACTACATATAACATATATAGTCTACATATAACATATATAGTCTACATATAACATATATAGTCTACATATAACATATATAGTCTACATATAACATATATAGTCTCCATATAACATATATAGTCTACATATAACATATATAGTCTACATATAACATATATAGTCTCCATATAACATATATAGTCTACATATAACATATATCAACTACATATAACATATATAGTCTACATATAACATATATAGTCTCCATATACTACACCTACCAACTGTTGGAAGGCCTTGTTCTCGTGACTATGAACTTTGCCCTCCTTCATCTTACTAAAGCTGGTAACATCTGCAATCTGTTGGATCAGTTCTGGAGATCGTTTAGTGTCCATGAATGCGTTCACTTTCTCTATAGTTGTTATTGGATCCTACATTTATATAAAACGTCGAACACACGTCGTCTCCTTGGTTCAACCTACTCACCAACACAAACAATTATCTGTCAATGCTTTCACTCACCAGCACCAAGTCTTCAAAATAGACAATCAGAATGTTTGGACTATCTCTAAGTGACCACATGTATTCTACATAATCAAAGTAGTTGCCACAAGGCATGTCTTTGCTGTACAAGTACATCTTCAGGTAGCTACTCAAAGGCATATCTTGTATACCGTGTATGTGGTCGACATTGAGCTTCATCTGCGTAAAATGTGAGTGTATCAATAGAGTGTGTAGCACCGACATGCAGTGCACTAAAATGACAAGCGTGTAACGCATAACAGCTTTATATACCAGCCGTTATGTTCATCAAGCGCAATCTCATGTACTAAAGCGACCACGGGCAAGTGCAAAAGCGCACTTGTTTGAATATATCAATGAGAAAAATGTCTGTCTTTTGTGTGTGCCTGTTCTAAGTAAACGGAAGTAGTAATGTATGAGCAGTTCAACCCACCTGAGTAGTAAGATATGAGCAGTTCAGTTCAAGCCACCTGGGTTAGTATTGGTGGTGCGAACCATGATGTTCACTCGACATCAGTATTTGTTGTATTTGTCATTTTTTTCTATCTTTTCCTACCTTTGGCAGATGTTTTCCTCTCAGGAATTCTTTAGTAAGGAGGGAGTAGATCTCTGTCATGGAGTCTAAGGAGAAGGTTCTCCTGGTTCCACGTACTTGAAGTACGCCCCTGTTCCTGTGCGAACCTGTGAGGTACCTTTTTGTGTGCACCAGTTGTTTAGAATTTAGTTGTGCAGGGGGTTTATATTGCGATTTTTCATGTCGTTAGATTATGAGTTTGATTGGTTTGGGAGCAGATCTCTGTCATGGAGTCTAAGGAGAAGGTTCTCCAGGTAAAGTATGCACCAGTTACCATGAGAACCTGTGAGGTAGCTTTTTGCGTGCACCAATTGTTTAGAATGTATGTTAATTTAATAGTGTTGAATGTTGATTAATACATTGTATGGTGTGTTGGATGTTCTGGAGGTTATCCTGGAAGTTCTCCTGGTCCATTGGGTGCCTTTTTGTGCGCACCAGGTGTTTAAGTATTTATTGGTGTTTTGATGAATGGTGTGATGTTGATTTATTCACGGATTTGTACGATGATGATGAGGTTTGAGTTTTGTATAACAATGAAGCGTTGTATTATGTATATTTGAGTTATATAAAAAATATTACATATAGTCATGAAAACTAATAACATCATTTCAAAAGAAAATACAGAAAATCCTAGACATTCAGCTATTTGGATGTATTTATGAATATCAGGTTGAATTTGATGTAAAGTTTTTTGTCGGTCCATTTTAACTTATATAATTTTTGAAATAGTGTTTGATCCCAGGCGGTTCTTTTAATTTTTTTACATTATCATTAATGTTTATCTTTTTTATCATTTTTAAAACAATTTGAAAATTGTTTTCTGACATAATACGAAATATCTCCATAGGATCGCCTTGTTGAGATATAGAAGGTCTGTATTGGATTGGTGAAAGTTCTCCATATAGTGCTGCTATGCTGAGCATGTGCTGTGTCATGCAAAATACTATTGCTTGAAATGTTAATTGGTAAATCGCCTTCTCCTGCACAATCACATTTTCTTTGGCATATTTGTGATAGATTTTTGGGAGGAAATCTTTTACGTGGAGTGTTTTTGATGTCCTAGTGTTCTAAAATAAAAAGTTATGTATTAGTATAGGATGACAAATGATGAAGTAAAATAATTTTATTCTTTAATTCTTTAACTGGTGCTAAATAGTATTTTTTATTAATCCTTACCTTATCACCAAGAAGCCTGCTGTTAGTTGTGTAATCAATAGTGTAGTATATGGTTCTTCAGAAGCTGTTGCTGGAGAATGATTTCTATGTAGAAAGAGCAGCTCTTAAATACTGAAAACTACACCTACCTATTAACCCTACAACCAATGAGAATACTCGCGCGAAAATCTCTTTATAATAACTTTATTCGCGCGAAAACCCTCTATAATACATATGAATTATTCGCACGGAAAATGGACTTTCTTTACGTGAAAAAAAATTTGTTTCTTCAGACAGAAAATGATCATTTTATCCGGGCGAGAAAAAGTTGTTTCTTTGCGTGAAAAAATTGTTTCATTCGCGCAAAAAAAAATGCTTTTATTCGAGCGAAAATTTTTTTCTATTTGTGTGAGAAAAAATGGTCTATCTGCGCGAGATAAAAATGGTTTATTCCCGTGAAAAAAAATTGTTATTCGCGCGAAAATAATGATTTTATTCGCATGAAAAAATGTATATGTCACAGAGGTTTTCGCGCAAGAATTAAATTTTTTCACACACGAAAATTGTTTTTTTCACTCAAAAAAGTCGTGTTTTTGTGTTAAAAAATGTTTCTTCAGTTTTTAGCGCGAAAAATGTTGCTTTTGTAGTCGGCAAAATCTTTTTTTCGCGCAAAAAGTGCGGTTTTTTTCAGTCAGAAAAAAACTTGGTTTGCGCGAAAACTGTATATATTATAAAGGGTTTTCGAGCGAAAAAACGTGCCATTTCCAGAGGGAAAATTATGTCTTAATCGATCAAAAAATGTTTTTATCTACGCAAAACAAATGCTTCATTCGCGCGAAAAAAATTGTTTTTTTTCAGGCTGAAATTGATTGTTTTCGCGCGAAAAAAATGACTTTTTATCCACCCAAAAAATTGCGTTATTTTTCCACCAAAATTGTTTCTTTTTTATGCAGAAAACTATGTTTTATTCGCATGCAAAAATTAATGTTTCATTTGGACGAAAAGTTATTGTTCTTCACGCGAAAACTTCTTTATGCTATATATGCGAGATTTTCGGAGGAAAATTTTTTTTTATTCTCCTGTGAAAGTCCTCTATGTTATATGAGCTTTTCGTGCAAATGATCATATTTTACAAATCTTTTATATGGTATTAAAGGCTTTTCGCGCGAGGCTTTTCATTGGACTCAACCCATGTCAACCGGTGCAACTTTAGCTATTTAAGAAGCAACGCTTTTACACAGAAAGCATCCACTCCAGCAACAGTGACTGAAGGTTCAACATCTACTACAGCATCTACAGCAACTACTAGGAGATTTCTCTGTATGAAGGTAAAAATGAAAAAAGTAATTATTTCTACTAACTGAGAGAGTCAACTCAGGCCTCTATGTACTATCTATCTTTAAATTAAATATAAAGAAATAAAAGTCAATAAGTCACATTTTTATTTCATCTTTTCCAGAATGAATAGTCAAGACGAAAAAACCAATCAATGAATGAAGAAGTAGAGTCTCAGCAAGTCTTTTCTCCACCATCTTCTCCTATCTTCGCTATCCCAACGAAAAAGAATGATCTAGACGCTGAAAGTCAATGGGTGATTGATGAATCAGAATCCCAGCAAGATTTCACCCCACCCTCAACTCCTACCAGCAAAACATCTTCAAACAGAGATCCACGTTCTCGAGCGATCAAACGTCCTTTGATTGATTGGACAAAAGACGAAGATGTTACGAATGATGCCAATGATGCAACGAACTACAAAAAGAGAGTTGTAATGGATGATGAGACGATACAATTTTTCGACACACCAAGATCCCCTTTCAAGATGCCAGAAGCACCAACCTAGCTATTCTCACGTACAAGAGCGCCGGTCTGTTAAATGCTCTGTCCCCGGAACATCAAGAAAAACCTGCAACATCTGTGGAAATCCGATACCAACATTTATGGAGGTCTTATTCATTGAATTTCGTGACAAAGCGAAGTGTATTACCATCTACAACTACCAAAAGGATAAAAAGACAATTCGAGTGAAGAATGACGTTTCAAGTGAGGTAGTAATGCTTGTTGATAAAGCTGAGCAAACATGTCCAACGGTTTTGATCTATATGGGAGTGGGAAAGACTGGAAATGCAATTTTTCGCTCTGCTGATGGATCCGGATGTAATCTAAGGGTAAAGGACGTATTCTCCACGATTTTCCACCAGGTAGCGTTATAGCTTTTGAGAACCCTGGAATGCTAAGAAAATGCGACAGTTGTTGGAGAAAGTCTGCTGAGACTCTAGTGGCTCAATACAGATGCATGGTAGATGGAGAGCTACTGATTGGAGATATCAACATTCCTGCTCAAATAGCTTCAGCTATGGTAATAGAAAAATGTGGTGTTATCATATTCAAAAAATTAAAGCAAGCTACGGATAACACGATTTTCTACGAGGTCATTCTGTTCTCGGCTCTTCAAGCTTCCATTCATGCCTCCGAACTGTTTGATACTTTGGAACAACATCTCTTTCTCGCCTACTTTGATGAGATTGAAAAAGAAGAAAGCCCAAGACAGCGCATTTACACCCTAATCACTAACACAAAGGATGCATCTCACTATCAATGATGGTAAGTTTCATTCTATTTACCATAAGCGCAAAAGTAATTTCCAAGTTAGTTCATACATCAATGTATGATGAACTCATTAGTTACTGTCTTTTAAATCTAACTAAAGAAAGCTTCCTGAAAAAGAGATAGAGGGAATCTTATTTGCATCTTGTAAGAGATGAATTCAAAATTAACTTTGAACATTGTAAAGTAGTTTCATAGGGTTTGTAGTATTCAATACAAATACTGAGATAGTTTGTATTTTATATACAATTTATTTGTTACAGCAAATAAAATTTCACTATAATAATTTACTTTAACCATTTAGTTAGCAAATCAGTTCCTTGTATATGTGTTCCATCTATTCCTTCTAGTGTATTGTCTTGTGTAAATTCGTAGCTAGGATAAGTCTGAAGGATAAATCTTTGTATTGAGTGATCTCTCATCTCATTGTCTCCTATATCTCTTAAGCTTCTCACAATTTCATCCATACTCAATCCTCTACTTCTCAGTAAACAAAAGTATACGCAGTAATCACCGCATACAGAGGATGAAAAGTTTTGGAGTTGCGTCTCATTACTTCGTATTGAATCATTTTTCTCTGGCTGCTTAGCAACTCGCCTACATCAGGGTAGAAGGAAACAGAACGCCCAAATGAGTAAAAAAAATCCACACCAGAATCATTAGCGTACACAGCTAACCAATGCTCTCCAGGTTGATGAGAATAATGAATGTTGAATACGAAACAACCGGTTGGAAAATTACAAATTTTCTTCCAAAACTGATCTCTAGCTCCAACGTGAATCCGTACGCTGTGACATAAATCATCTGAAGATAAGATCGATTGAATCTGCATGGTGTTCATCTCTAGCTCACTGTTTAGAGCACTACGTCTCCCGCAACAGCTAATTGAAGAATGCTATCCATCTCTAATACACCGTCCTTTACAAAGTAGGGTACCAGGGATAAACTTTCAGTTGTGTTGGTGCTAAACCGAATTTCCACACTTGTTGTAACATTTTTCATAGTGAAATCCTTCTTTGAGAAAATCACCTGTCAAATCGAATCCATAAAGCGTAGTACCATCTAGATATTGCTCTTTCGTAACACCAATACTTTCACTATCGAGTAAAGATGCGGTAGCGTGTAGGAATTGATGATATTCTCTGCCGAAAACTTCTTTAGCATAATCTGGCTCCACTCTCCTTTCGATCGGACAATCGCCAACTCTCAATACAATACTCTTGACATTGGCGTGTTGCATCCTATATGGGTTCTTGGTGAAACGTCCACTCAGAGCGTTGTGATCAACCAAACCTAAATAGATTTGTTTGGATTTCTGTTTGTTTTCTTCTAAAGTTATACCAACCTGTCCAACTCCACTGCGAATTCCATACAGCTTTACCCGTTTCCTCTAAACTGGATAGATGTAGTTGTGCCCTTTCAACGCCAAACTGAGTTGAGAGTTTTGTATCGTAAGATTTACCTTAACTTTGCAGAGATGTAGTTCAAATTTGTCGATTCTAATCTTCGCTCCTCCTGCTGGTGAATCGGTGGCGGCAAACAAAAACACTTCGCTGGAAGCCCGTTCAAACTCCAGTTGCATACTAGGACCAGGAACTATTAGCTCTTTTTGATGAAATAGTGCGAGATGAGGTTTCCCGGTTAACTCTATTGTCTTCCCACCTCTGATTAGAGCTCTCCTCTTCTTTTTGTCCGCTGCGCTGTGTTTATCAGCATCTTTGCCCGTTGAATCATCATAGACCCATCCCTCCATCTCACCTTGATATTTCTTTCTGTTTGCACTGTTTTCGAGTAGTTGTGAAAAGTAGGATCGTAAACCGTAATTGTTAACGTATTCAACAGTATTTCCTTCTATAGGCATTTTCAACTTACTGAATAGTCCGTGGGTTGAATCCCCCATCCACACAACTGCAGTGTCGTCGTTACCCGTAATATCGCTTCCATCATCTTGGACAACTGTGGCTTCTACTTGCGGAAACGAGTTGTAAAGATCTGTGTAATGCTCAGTACTCCCTGAGAAGGTCAACTCAATAATGCCGAAGGGATTTAACCTATCAGGTCTGGTGATAACAAATTCCGATCTCTCTACCAATATGTTTGTAGGTTCCGTAGCAAACAAATCCAACGCGGGGTTTATGTTGTAGGAAGAACCTTCCAACTTATTACCCGTTGTTCCATTTAGACTAGCCATCTTTTTGCGAGTGATGTTTGCTCGAAGCGTTATCACTTAATGAACACAAAATATCAGGCTTTGATGTCTTTATACTCGATTCTGTCGGTATTAAAATATGGAACGTCCACGTTTACCAGTTCCTCTCTTCTTCCCGGTTCCCGCTTTTCTTCTCCTTTTCACACGATCTGGGCAAACTGCACTGAGCACATCTCCCCCAAAATCATTTAACTGCTCCAATCCTCTCTTCTTCGCGGATGCTGCCAAGCTATGACCATCGATGACATCACGTGCTACGTTACTACCTACAGAGAGTGCTCTCTTACCCAGACTTATTGCTCCTCTCTTCAGCAGAGGTGTTGCCGATTTGAGTATACTTGAAAAAATACTACTGAGTCCATTACCTCTCATACTAGGCATCACTCGTCATCCACTATACACTCCAATTCCATTTCCAGCTTGCATTTTGTAGTACTCTTCAAAAAATTCTTCGAGTCTTCGGGGTTGTATCGTATCAAACTCATTATGCTCCTCTTTCTCTAAAGTGAACCGTCAACACGACCTTTCTACCATCAAATGGTATTCGCTCACCATCGTCACTCGTTATAAGCACTTGAATGATATCGCTATTCAGTGATGAAGCGTTGACGTAGTGCGGGTTTTTAAACTCTTGGTACACAACGGTGTTTTCCTTTCCTTGCACCGGTACCACTCTTAGCAAAGGTACATTCGTATCACCTACCATTCTATTATCAGCAATGTTGGAATAGACTTATAAAGAGGTTAGACCAAAATTTATATCAGGAGATGTAACATTACTGTATCTACCACGGGGATATGTAGTTTTCCAACTAGGTTCGAATCCAAAGATATATGCCAAGTTTTTGGAAAAGCTTATTGTTGTATCAGGATCGCTGTTAGTTAGTAAACTAGTGTTGGTTACTTTGTTGTAGGAGATGGCAAACTTTTTATCTAAACTCATTTCATGTATTCTCTTTTATATAATCTCCTCCAACTCCTCCACACTATCGTATCTTCCATTACCAATTAAGATGAAGGACTTTTTTGCTTCTACCGGAGACATTAGTCTCTTCTAGATATATTTTCCCTTCGGTAACATTTTTCCAATTATTAGAATACAATATATCTAGCAGAGCTATCTCCCATTTACCACCGATGATATCTAAATATTTATACAGTCTCACTGTAAAATCAAAATTGGTGTTATCGGGAAACTCTTCAGCGCTGGAGTTCGAGGGTAAAGTTAGCAGCATCGACATTTTATCAACGTATGATGATTATATCAAGCGCTCATTCCTTATAAGCTATTCATCCACCCACTCGTTGAACTTTTCTCTGTATCCCAACCACTTGACCAGAATCTGTCTTTTACCTTTTCTCATTCTCCTTCCCAATATCTTTTCGATTCTAAAAGTTGTAGGTTTTCTACTTTTTGCAACTCGTTTTCGTAAAGGTACCGTCGATCATCTCCTCAGCCAAATCATTATACCCTATATATGACAGGTTTTTCATTGGTAAACGCATCAGTGATTATAAAGATCTCGATGGTCCAATTCGGGGTGTAACCTCTCTCAAACGCTCCTCTTGTCTTGCTAATTCTCACATAATCTCAAACTTTTAACTTTGGTTCTTTAGTCAAACTGTGCTCTCCTCCTTCATACACTCGATTCCACATAAGTTCCTGATTTTGAAAATTCACATCATTCGGTCTCATACCTATCATAGCTACCTATACCTTTCATACAGTGTTGTTGTATGAGCTAACCATATCGGGTAAAACATCAATGTATCTGTCATCATCTTTGTACGTCAGATATCTGTAAATTTTCTCTTTCAAAGTCCTGTTAAAACGCTCCACCATTGATAATTTTATTGTCTCATTTTCGGTTGTAAAGCGTTTGATTTTTTTTCTGCCAGGAGACTCTTGACATTGACATTGTCAAAGTCTTTATCTTTATCAGATTGTAAAGCCTTGTAGTTTTCCCCATCTAGTATCCTTCTCAATCCTCGGGCTACAACATCCCTGGATTTGGAGATGAGTGGCACAGCCCAACCTTTTCTAGATAGAGAATCAACAGCTGTCGGTAAAAATGCTGTGTTATCGTTCTCTTCTTTTTGAGAACGAACATCCATCAAATCTGCTTGAATCTGCTCTCCTATTCCAGCCAAAATTGTAGGACGACGCTTAAACTTAGTTATGACTTTTTTATGTAACGTGTAGGCATCCTCTCCGCTCAACCATTCACATATTCTTTTTTCTCCGTCTCGTTTTCTACGAGTATTCAGTAAAGCTTTAAACTCCCCGTAGAGATGTATGTAATGCAGGATTGTAATACAGTTCTTTTAACGCGTCGACGTCCATTTACCAGTGCCTGGAATGATCAATTTTCTCAACTGACGTGTTTGTCGTGGAGATTTCCTGACAGTTGTGATTCCTTGTTCTGCTAACAAGCTTTTAAATTTACTGTAGTTTGTATTTCCTGATTGTACGCTACCTCCTTCGGTTAGAACATCTCGTAAAGTGTTGGAAGTCTTAGGATTCAACCACTTATCTCCGATTTTCAGCTTGTTCTTATCCAAGTCGTACTTACCAATTTTACTCATCGATTCAACATGTTGACACCAATCGCTGGATCAACTTTCTTTCTTGTTAAACTAGATACCTTTTTCTCAAACTCTTCTAAACGTTCCTTCTCACTCTCATGTTCATCTTCTCCATCAGCAACAAGCATACTTTCAAGTAGGGTTGAGTCGTTGCTATCAAACAATTTCTTTTTTATTGAATCTAACTCAGTGTCATCTATCATAGTTGTAGAGGAGGTGGATTCGTTTGGTAAAGGAGTGTCAGTCTTATCATCAATAATTGTGCTGTTAGCCAAAGGAGAATTAGGTTCTGTCTTTGCTTTCTTAATAGGACTCCAGTTAACCGTTCGTTGCTGGTTATTTTTAATTTTTTTTACATCGCTCAAATACCTACGTAGGTTTTGAACATTTTCGTCTACTTTTTCGTGCTCAGATAAGTCAGAATCATGCGCCGTCTCCAGTAGAGCATTTCACTTTTTCTTCATATCTCTCACCGTTATATCTTCCATAGGATTATAATACATCGGAAGTGTGTTCTTCTTTTCCTCTATCGCTTTTTCATTCCTGGCTTTTTCCATTAATCTACTGTATTCATTTTCAGTCAGTATAAAAAACTGTCTAGAAAATGTTAAAGGTTTGAGATTCATAGCTTTATTGGTTTTATTGATGATAAAACAGGAACAATAGGAGTTATTATAGCGTCCAAAAGATTACCTCTACCAGTCTGAGTCAAAATTTTATGCTCATCATCAACTGTTCCTTTGGCAGCTAGTTTACATAGTTCCTTCTTGTAATGCTGCAACTAAATAAACTGTTCAGATTCCAGAGGAACATTCCCTAATATAATATTTTTAACAGTCTCTATCAATGACTGAAATAGATCCGAGTTGGCATTTTCGACTATAGCAATTTTTCCTCTCTTACTCAGATCATCCAGAGCTAAAATAGCCATTCTATTCCTCGTCATTCTTGTTGAGAGATTCATCTTCGTCCTCCTAGTCCTCCTAATACAGTTTTCAGTATTCCAGGAACTACAGTTCTGACAATAGGTCCTAGTAGAGAAGCTAGAAATCCTCCTTTTTGCAATACAGCTTTTTATCATCTAACGTTGATTTGCTAACCAAGCTGGTAATGTCCTTCTGTTTCGTTGCAACTGATTATACTGAGAAGTTGTCAATGGTATCGTTCCATTTATAATAGCTTTAGCGCATTCCATTAGAGTCATAATAAGGTCTTTTTTTGCTTTAGCTATTTCAGACTTTTGAATTGCAGAGGATGCACTGCTGAGTGATAACAGTACCGCTGCATTTCTTTTTAATTTTTGCTGTAGAGCTTTAGTCATTATATTACTAATGTGTTACACAGTTGAACAACAAAATATCTGTGAGATGAAACGAATAGTAATTGTATTTATATGCTTTCACTTGGGTACATATAATATCATAAAATCATTTGATGTAAAGTTTCCCAATAGCCTGTGTTGATCATTCGTTTGCTGAGTCGTATCTATTCGTAGACAAGAGTATGGTTTCTTTGTAGCGTGTTTAAAAGCCTCTTGTACATATTTTACTCTTGAGGGAAAACACTGACGAGCCAAATAGGTAATCGAAGAAGCATCTCTAGGGTTTTTTAAAAAAAAAAATGACTATTCAAGGAAATTGTACGATTTCCTTTTAAAAACAGATTCTGAACAATAAAAAAGACACTTATGTTCAAATGATGACTATGTTTTGTATACAAAGCATTGGCATCAGCTTTACCAGAAACTTCATCCATCAGGTCATCAAGTATCGACCATCTGTTTTGTCCATCTCTGGGAAAACTCGTTGTTATATCTATCATTCCTTCATGAAAGATCACTCCGAGTACATCATCAAAGGCTTTTTGATAGGCTCCATAACAGTAATGAATTTCTACCGGTGGAAGATAAGCTATAGTCTGACTAGTTTCAATCATTCATAAAATCGCTTGCGTCTTTCCCGATCCAGTTGGTCCTGCAATCATCACCGTAAAAGGAGAACACATCTTCGGATAATAATCTTCAGCTTTCCCATTCATGATAAAGAAGATCTTCGTCATCCAACTATAGTTTCATTTATGAATCCAACGGGAGAGCTTCTCGCTTTTTGTATTTCCCCTATAGCATTTTCATACATACTAAACTCAGTAACACCTCCAAAAGTAGAAAATCCTACGACAAATACCAAGATCATCATAACTATCAACGCTTTACGTTTCAGATTCGGTAAAACATCTACAATATCGCTCGTAGTACCATCAACAGTATCGGTTTCATTCATCAGTCTCATCTCAACATCTTCCTTTGTTGGCATCTTAGCTTTCAATAACAATACAATCATACAACGCTTCATTTTTATGCAATACTCAAACCCCACAATCTAACATCATCATCACACCAATAAATACCTAAAAACCTGGTGCATACAAAAAGGCACCCAATGGATCAGGAGGACCTCCAGAACATCCAACACACCATACAATGTATTAATCAACATTCAACACTATTAAATTAACATACATTCTAAATAACTGGTGCACACAAAAAGCTACCTCACAGGTTCTCATGGTAACTGGTGCATACTTTACCTGGAGAACCTTCTCCTTAGACTCCATGACAGAGATCTGCTCCCAAACCAATCAAACTCATAATCTAACGACATAAAAAATCGCAATATAAACCCCCTGCACAACTAAATTCTAAACAACTGGTGCACACAAAAAGGTACCTCACAGGTTTGCACAGGAACATTGGCGTGCGTCAAGTACCTGGAACCAGGAGAACCTTCTCCTCCTTAGACTCCATGACAGAGATCTGCTCCCTTATTACTAAAGAATTCATGAGAGGAAAAAATCTGCCAAAGGTAGGAAAAGATATAGAAAAAAAATGACAAATACAACAAATACTGATGTCGAGTGAACATCATGGTTCGCACCACCAATACAAACCCAGGTGGCTTGAACTGAACTGCTCATATCTTACTACTCAGGTGGGTTGAACTGCTCATACATTACTACTAACAGATACCAAAACTGCTACATTGAAAAGAATAAAAACTGTTGTAAAAGCATTCTATTGGATCAATCCAAGGTATGGTGGGGGGGGGGGGGGGGGGAGGTTTAAAGTGGTGATTTGCTTTGAAAACAGAGATTTTTGTGGATTTAACGTTTTTAAACGGTTGAAATGTTACTACTTTACCGACGTTTGTGAGTACATTCGGTTTTTCAGCATGAATCATGCTGAAGTACCACGCTGAAGTAAAGGAACTATAATCAGATACATTATGGGGGTCATTAGTTGAGTTAACAATACAATAGGTTGCACTCTGAAACAAAACAAATCGTTCTTCGGTTCGTGTAAGTTGTTATTGTGGTGCGACCAGATGGCGAAATGAGCGAGAGATCGGAGAAGGCCAAGGACATCATGAATAGAAAGCGAGAGGATTAAAGCGAAGACGAAATAGTTAGAGTGAGGGGATAGAAGGTGAAAGTGGATGAAGTGCAAGGAGGTAACAGAAAGACACAAACAGTACACTACTTGGTGTGACGACATGTAATATGACAGATTGAAGGGTGCATTTGATAAACACTTCCCAGCAAAAAAAAATATGCTTGCGACTTGGCTTTAAGAAATGGTTAAAAAATGCTTGGAGCCATTGAATCAGTTTATAGATCGTGTAGACAGGGCAGGAAATACATGCAGATTCGGAGGTCTAACAAATGAAATGATTGTTCAGGTTGTGATTAAAAGAACAGCCATAGATAAAGTAAGAAATGAGATCCTCCTTGATAAGGATGTGGACCTCAAGAAAGTCAGAACGATATGCAGTAAATATGACTCGGTGATGGTGGCATCGAAAATCCTAAAAGATAGAGACGGAGAACCAACGATAGAGGTCGATAGAATAGGCGATAACAAAGAGTTAACAAATTACAATTTGAATAGAGTTGAAGGTTACAGAGGTAGAGGCGCTTACTTTCGAACTAGACAAAGAGGTCGAAGGAGAGGATGCTTTACCTGTGGAGGATATAACCATGACTTTAAGGTTTACAGAGATAAACAACGGCTTGGATATGGACAAACTGTAGAAAGGTGGGGCATTTTGCCAGAGAATGTCCCGAAAGGTCAGATGAGAGCCAACCAAGACAGCATTTTGGATAGGTCAATGTGATAGGAGAAAATTCAGATTCGGACCAAGAATCATTATGACTAAAAAAGGAACACAAGGACTTTGTTACATCTTTGAAATCAAATAAAAACAATGTTAAATTTTTAGTAGATACAGAAGCAGACATTATTATTATTAATGGAGTGACAGCAAAAGAACTAAAATTAAAGGTAAAACCCACTACAAGGTTGTTTAGAGGGGCCGATGGCCACATTTTAGATGTAAAAGGAAAGGTAAAACTACCACTCACCTTAAGGGGGCAGGTGGTACGAGGTAAGGCTTACATATCAAAAATGGCCTGCAATGACCTGTTACGTAAACCAGAAACAAAAAAGTTCAGATTAGTGAGGTCGGTAGGAATTATTGAAGAAATAGAGAAAAGACACCCAGAGTTATTCTAAGGATGAGGATTGCCTGATGTTTTCAAGATTAACATGAAAGAGGACACAAAACCTCTATACTTGTGTGTCTCAAGGAGGGTGCCCCTCGGCCTTAAACCAGCAACAAAAAAGGAGTTATAAAGGATGGAACAATTAGGTGGAATAGAATAGGTGACAAAGCCTACTCGGTGGTGCTCAGGAATGGTAGTCTAAAGATAATGGAAAAGTCAGAATATGTGCGACCCTACCCAGCTAAAAAGAAGTGTACTCCGAGAACATTACCCGCTGCCAAGAATCGAAGAAACTTTGGCGGATTTGGAAGACAGTCAATAGTTTAGTAAGCTGAATACTAACTCAGGATTTTCGCAAATACAACTTGATGAACAACCCAGGGAATACACCACTTTTATTACTCCTTTTGGAAGATACAAGTCCACGAAAATGCTTTTCGGGAGTCCAGCGGCAGCGGAGTTTTTCAACGTCAGATGAATAGGATACTACAGGGCTTAGAAGGGGTAGTATGCATGACGAACAACATTTTGGTAAGCGGAAGGACTGAATGAGAACATGATAAGCGGTTAGAGGGGGTTCTACGAAAAATAAAGTAGTCAGGGCTAACATTAAACGGAGGCAAGCACGAATTTGGGAAAAAAGACATTATGCATTTAGGTCACTAATAAATGAAGAGGTAGACCAGGCCAAGGAGGAGGCAATTAAGGGTATGCCATCATGTGTAAATAAGAAAGGGCTGAAAATATTTTTAGCTATGATAAATTATTGGAGTAGATTTAGTGCGTTGTTGTCAGAAGCTGAGGTACCCTTAAGACAATTGGACTCCGATCGGGCTGATTGGATATGGACAGAGACCCATCAGCATAGTTTTGAGATGATAAAACCGATTATTTTATCGGCACCTGTTCTAGAACCATTTGACAATGAGAGTAAACATTGAATAACAACGGATGCGAGTGGCCACTCATTAGGAGCAGCACTTATACAAAAGATAAAGGGAAACACTAGAAAGCTGATTGCATATGCATCAAGGAAAATGTCAGAGGCCGAAATAAGATACGAACAGATTGAGAAGGAAGCTCTGGCCATTACATGGGCATGTGAGAAATTTGATTGTTATTTAGTGGGAGGCACTTTGAGGTGGAAACAAACCACAAGCCTATGGTTGCTCTTTTGGGGACAAAGGATTTATCGACCCTACCAATAAAGATAGAAAGATTTCGAATGAAGCTCATATGGTAAGATTATGAGATCTTTCACACCCCAAAGACAGAATGTTTATAACTGACGTTCTGTCGAGACCGCCAAATAGGAAAGAGTGAGCTAGGATTGAGAGAGTAAAGATGCATGCTGCAAGTATTTTTTTAGCAATGAAAGGGGACCAGTTTGAACAAATAAAGGAAGCTGCTGCTACTGACAAGAATACAAAGCATACTTGAGGGCCTTAGGAATGGCTGGGCTTCGAAGCACTTTACGGAGTTGAAGAAAATAAAGGGAGTTTGAGACTTATTGAGTGAAACTGATTATCACCATAAATGCAAGTCTGTTTATACCAGCCACCATGAGGGAACAGATGTTACAGAAGTTACATTGTGGTCACTAAGGTATGGTGAGAACATGTAGGATGAGTCAGAACTCAGTGTGGGGGCCGTCGATGAGAAAGGAAATCAACAAATTGGTGGAAAAATTGTCCCCAGTGTCTAAAGTTTAGGAGAACGCAATGTTTGCCACTTGAAAGCTAGAAATTACCCACAGGACCTTGGATGGAGATCGCGACAGATCTCTTCGAATTTGAAGGCCAAACATATGCTATATCTGCAGATTACTATTCCAAATGGATTGAGGCAACACTCATGAAAAGTCAGACTGGTAGACAACTAGTGGAGAAGTTTGAGGCAATTATTGAAAAGTACGAGCCCCTATGAAAGTTAGATCAGACAATGGCCCTTGCTACATTTCTAGGGAATGGCATAAGCTAATGGAGGAATACAGCATTCAATGGGTACCTAGTAGTCCTCATCATCATGAGGCTAATGGGTTAGCGGAAAGAAGTATCCAAACAATTAAAACTATGTGAAAAAAGTAGCTAACAAAAACAAAGCTCTTTTGGCATACAGAACTACCCCTCTAGAAAGTCAGTGTAGGCCAGATGAGTTATTGATGTGAAGAAGGATAAGGAACTTACTGCCAATGCAACATATGATCATGTGTGACATCAAACCTCACCAAAGAAGAAACCAAAGGCTAAAGAATAGACTAAAATCTAATTTTGACAGGTTATGCAAGATTAGAGAAGAGAGACAATTGTGCGAGAACGAGGCAGTGTGGATGAAAAACTAGTAATGAAGATCAAGGAAAGTGAGGGACAGTAAAATACAAGGCAGAAGAACCTGACTGCTATTGGGTGGAGACTGACAAGAGGCTGACCAGGAGGACTAGAAAATATCTAAGATTGCTACCACACAGCCAGTCAGACAGCACAAAACAACTAGCAATGCACAATCACTTACATAATGTGCAGAGTCCAGAGACAACTGTTACAAATGACAAGCAAGTAGAACATCGGATTAGGAAAAAGACAAGGGATTCCAATTTTGTATATTACATTTAGTTAGGGCCAGAGTGTATATTTACTTACTATTATCCGTTCGTTTGTATGTGTCAATTAAATGGTCGTCAGGTTTAACAATCATCGTATGTTGCAGAAAACTAGTAAACTGTGAAAAGACAGTTAGTCAGGGATGGAAAAACATAAATAAGTCATGGAAGCACACATGCCATACGTTCTTATTGGTAACAGCATTGTGAGTAGATTGTCAACCAATGGAGTGACCAAATCTTGCTTACCAGGCTCTAAATTATCAGCGATGCATCGATAATTAGAACTACCAGGCATCAATTGGTCAATTCGGGAATTCAGGACGTCCTATCAGAGAGAGGAGCAAAGAGGGTAGATGGCAAAATGGTGACGAAATTCGAGTCAGAGTTAGACAGGATGGGTAATTTACCCAATGTTATTCTTTGCCCATTTTACCCTTCTAAATCAACGATTAAAAAACAATGGGGTATCGTACACCGAGTTATTGAAAGAATATGTAAAATTAATGCCAGGAAAGGTGAAGGTAACCCCTCAATAATTCAAGGACCCTTTAGGCGCAGCAACGACGGGAGCAGCAGACTCCATTTTAACTTAGTAAAGTTGATAGATGACGCCCACTGAGGACCTGAGCTTGCCAGAGGTATTTTCGCCAGCATCCTTAGATTTATTGGCAAAAGAAGCACAGATAGAGTAGATTTGAGATTAATGATTGACTTCAGGAAAAAAGGCTGAGAAGATGCAAAAGGAGAACAGAAGGAATGTACCGAAAGAAGATTTAGACAGAAGGAAGGGATAAGAAGGAGAAATGTTAGAGAGGATAGGGGCAAAAAGGAAAGAGTTAGAGAAGAGAGGGCGTAAGAGTCAGGGCATAGGAGAGTTTGACAAGAAGAGGAAACAAGAAGAAATGTTAGAAAGGATAGGAGCGAAGAGGAAAGTTAGAGGAGAGAGTGTCAGAAGCAAGGCAGAGGAGAGATAAACGAGAGGAAGAGATAAGGAGAAATGAGAAAGAAATAGACGAAGAGATGGAAATGATCAAGAAGCGATATACCAAACAGATGAAACATCATTTAGAGGACAATGACAGAGAACATAGACAAAGAGTTGAAGTCATCTATAATGAAGAAGACAGTGGTTTGGAAAACAATAGAAGTGAGGTGCTTGCGCGAGGCAGAGCTGCCGCCACTGACGAAGAGAGAGGACAGGAGAAGAGAGAGAAGAGACACTCGGTGAAGTATGCTTTTGGAGCAAGGGACTATCGTCTACTCGCACCACGCCGAGGGGATCGATAGATCTGAGAGAAGTAAGTTAGGCAGGGTTTAAGAAAGAAGTGAATCAAGGCTAAATGAAGAAGTGAGCCAGAGCTTAAGGAAGAAGTTACAAAGGTTTATGAGAGATGGGACGAACAACAGGAGCGATATCTCAGATTAAAGAGAGAGAGAGAGATGTGGGGCAACCCGATGGCGAAATGGGCGAGAGATCGAAGATGGTCAAGGACATCCTGAATAGAAAGCAAGGGGATTAAAGCAAAGTCGAGATAGCTAGAGTGAGGAGGTAAAAGTGGATGAAGAGAAAGGAGGTAACAGAAAGACACAAACAGTAACTAGCCATACACTATATTTTTCTCATTTTTTTTTCCATCTACCAGCGCAATTACGTTATTCATAAAAAGGAATTTACTTGTGTCACTTGAAATATGACAATAAAATAATTCAAAGAAAACGGATTATTTGCGATAATTATGAAACTTTCCAAATATAGTTATTGAGCCAATAATGATACATGATGATATATTTATTATTATTGTTTATTATCATGGTGGTTTTTGCTTCAAAATAATATCTCATTACTATAATAATATCTTCTCAATCGATTTCAATCCACAATAATAATTGGATTTAGTGATTACCATTAATTATTATATTTATTATTGTTAGCTTTTTTAGATATTCTCATTATTAGCAATGTTTCTTTGACTGTTATTTTATTATTTATTGTTAATTACTATCACTACTTATAACCAGCTACTGCCATCATTCCTTGCTTTCTTATTGTTTGTAATTAATTACCAACTTGGTTTTTGACAATAGTGATAAAACCGTTAAAAATACTCACAACAAAATTGTATATCAAATGACGTATCATCATCATTGATAGTTTGAATACAATAAAAAAAACGATACGTCATCATCATATTATCATTGTCTTATTATTACTTAATAATATTGATATTTGATTTCATTGTTATCACAATGCTGCAGTTACAGTTTCCTACTGATTACTCTTGTTAGCTGATTTTAAAGTATGCATTCATAACAAAATTGTTATTATATGTCAAGAGGTGGACACAGGAGGAGGAGAGTGACCAAGGGAGGAGGCGACCACGGGAGGTGATGACACAGGAGGAGGTGCCCGCTGGAGGAAGTTACCATGGGAGGAGACGACTATAGGGGGAAGGGAGGGGGGGGAGTGACTGCTGGAGGAGGGGGTCAGAAGAGGAAGTGACAGTGGGGTACCAAAGAAAAAAGGACTGGGGAGAAGGACAACAACATGTCTGACTGCATCCATTCATTGTTGTTTACAATGGATAAGCTAGCTAGTATATCATGAAGGAATTGCGCCTTCCTTTGAGTGAAGCAACTAGTTGTGCCAAAAGAACTTCTAATGGTGTCAGTTGCATCTCCTAGCACTGTGTAGCTGTGGAAACCCCAAGTAACAGTCATTATCTTTTGGATCACAAACATCTCCGAGTCTGATCTCTTTTGTGCTCTCTTCACTCTCTTCAGCAATTTTTGCGGCCTTCAATACCCAGATACTACTTCTGACCACTTCAGAGTTGGATCTCTCTCCTTTGTACTCACATCCAACTACCAGCGAAAGGAATCGCCATTTCCAAGGACTGTGCTGGTGCACAAGCAACCTCAAAAGACAGCCGATCAGGCAGACAATGATATATTTCACAAAAATTATATTACATTTCTTTATCCCATTCATACAATAGAGTTCAGAAAATCTAATGCATTCGCTATGAAATTTAGACAAGAATTCAACTATATATACACATACGCCGATAATTACACAAAAAATCATACAGTTGAAAAACACCAACAACATTATATATAACAAGGTCAATAATACTAACATGCATTTTCGTTGGGCTGGCTTCTCAGCCCAAAATAATAATTTTTGTTACAATCCCCCAGCTTGTGTTTTGCGTTCCTCTTCCTTATTTTGGATTGCAGCATTCATCTGGATGGATTTCTGGAGAACGGTGAGTCTTCTAATTTAGCTTCAATAGAAGTTGCATATTGGCGAGGCAGGCTCTTTGTGTTCATTTCGGGCTCAAAATTTGTCCAAAACCCCTTAACAACGGGCAATTTTAGTCAACACCCCACCGAGTTGAGTCGGCTTATTTTCCAAATCGGATTTGCTTACCCTCAACTCAAAACTATGTATCACAGAGAAAGGAGAAACCAACTCCAAATTTCAGAGTTGTTCTTATTTTAGTAGGTGCAGGCGGGGGGGGGGGGGGGGAGGGGTACAGAGGAGGGGTCAAGGGGTGTGGAATTTTTACAAAGGGAAAACCAAAGAAGTAAGAGCGGCTGCCGTACAAATGAGTCACAGTATATATCAAAACTATGCAAACAGAATGGCAGACAACAAAGATAAATGTATGTCAAGTGAAGTACAAATGAACATATGTACATAAAAACGCAGACGTAAAGGGACATAGCTATAAAGGAATACAAACATAAAGGGACCCAGACATAAAGGGACCCAGACATAAAGGGACACAGACGTAAAGAGCACAGACACAGAAAAAAATGGACAAAATTATTCTTGTAACACTTACTAACCATATTCTTATCTTGATGATAACGAGAAACACACACATCTTTTGGATTTCTAAAAACTAAAACAAAAATTTGAATTATAATAATTATATATCTACACTAAAATAATGTATTGGTGCATTGATAGAGATAACATTGCATACGTTGACATTAATGCTGACGCTGTTATACCACACTATGAATGGATCGCTGAGGCAATGCCACAAATCACCACATTTCATCTAGCAGTAAATGAACAGAAAAAAGAACATCATTTCTATTATGACTCGGAAAGCATTTTGTTTTGCATTCTAAAACACTGGAATGCCTTCCAAACCGTTTAATAGATTTTATAAGTGTCCGAAATTCTGCAATTCTCCTCAACACTTCGTCAAATAAGTTGACACTTTAAAAATCTGAGCCAACTTGCTTGGTTGCTTCAATGACAATATATATTTGGTTCACTTATGAATAGTACTCTTTTATAACACACTGATCAAAGAAATTTCAACGAACTGAATAAAAAAATAGTTTATATTATTCAATTATTATTATTGCAAACAATCAATTAAAATTATTCGCATTTTAAAAGTTAGTTTACGGAGTAGCAGTGGCCCACTGATTAAAGTGCATGGATTGTGATTAACAGTCAACGGTTTTTAGGTCCACTAGGGACATTGGTCGTGGCAGGAAGGCATCCGACCTTATATGGCTCCTGTATTCCAGTCAATAGCTCGGTATTTGTATTTCATCTCTATTCGTAAAGTAATGTATTTGTCTAACAAAAATAACATCGATGCAAAAAGTCTAATTTATGAGATATCGCATTGATCACCTTTAGAAGAAAAGTGCATATTATAAAACCAATGTACATCGTTTAAATAACTGAATCATTTGTTCCACGTCTATTGATCATTACGTCTATGTTAAATTAGATATTTAGCATAGGGGTTGTACAGCTAGTGAGTGCGGCTGTTTTAGGCTCGAAAGACATGCGCTGTGCAAACCTTTTGCAAATAGTCCGCACTATTTTAAAACAGTTCATGGTTTGTAGACAGGACATTGTATTTCTATAGCGCTTATGCGGTGAGTGCGTTTCTAAATAGACCGAATCATTAAAAAAATTGTTTGAATTACTTGCAACACAACTGAGCGGTTGGAAAATTTTCATGATTGTTTGACAAGAAATAGTTTATTGCGTGAAATTCCGCGACTATCAATGCTGATATTTTTGTACTATAAAAAATAAATCTGTTTTGAGACACAGTTTATTATACTATTTATTTACTACATTGGCCTAATTATTCTCAATGTAAAAAGACTATTTCAAAAATGTTCATACTCTTTTGATAACGAATGCGTTTACGTTATGAGCCATCATATATTTATAACAGAACTTACCCACTACAGTTTTCTTGCCCCTAAACTCAGCAGGCAGCACATCAAGCCTGTAGTGAGTATTCAGAACTCTCGGTGAAGGACAGACATCATCCATCTTAGTTACAGGAAATATGTCAATAGAGCACAAGTTCTTGGAGTCACTGTGGTATTCAGAGGTGCCGCACAGCAGCATTGTTAGTATCTCCCATACAAAATGAGTTCCTAACCTCACAGAAAACAATCCATGGAAGTCAAGTCACAGAATAAGGAGAGCTTTAGAACCAGACAGCTGATTGTCTATTATATAAGATCGTCTATAAATTAAATTGACAGTATTTAACTGTCAATAAAATAGACTCTGCTGAGAAAACATTGTGAAAACTGCATGTGCATACCAGTCTTAGGGTAAGTACTGCATGTGCATACCAGTCTTAGGGTAAGTACTGCACGTGCATACCAGTCTTAGGGTAAGTACTGCATGTTCATACCAGTCTTAGGGTAAGTACTGCATGTGCATACCAGTCTTAGGGTAAGTACTGCATGTGCATACCAGTCTTAGAGTAAGTACTGCATGTGCATACCAGTCTTAGAGTAAGTACTGCATGTGCATACCAGTCTTAGGGTAAGTACTGCATGTGCATACCAGTCTTAGGGTAAGTACTGCATGTGCATACCAGTTTTAGAGTAAGTACAGCATGTGCATACCAGTCTTAGGGTAAGTACTGCACGTGCATACCAGTCTTAGGGTAAGTACAGCATGTGCATACCAGTCTTAGGGTAAGTACTGCACGTGCATACCAGCCTTAAGGTAAGTACTGCACGTGCATACCAGTCTTAGAGTAAGTACTGCATGTGCATACCAGTCTTAGGGTAAGTACTGCACGTGCATACCAGTCTTAGGGTAAGTACTGCATGTGCATACAAGTCTTAGGGTAAGTACTGCACGTGCATACCAGTCTTAGGGTAAGTACTGCATGTGCATACCAGTCTTAGGGTAAGTACTGCATGTGCATACCAGTCTTAGAGTAAGTACTGCATGTGCATACCAGTCTTAGGGTAAGTACTGCATGTGCATACCAGTCTTAGAGTAAGTACTGCATGTGCATACCAGTCTTAGAGTAAGTACTGCATGTGCATACCAGTCTTAGGGTAAGTACTGCATGTGCATACCAGTCTTAGGGTAAGTACTGCAAGTGCATACCAGTCTTAGAGTAAGTACTGCAAGTGCATACCAGTCTTAGGGTAAGTACTGCATGTGCATACCAGTCTTAGGGTAAGTACTGCAAGTGCATACCAGTCTTAGGGTAAGTACTGCATGTGCATACCAGTCTTAGGGTAAGTACTGCACGTGCATACCAGTCTTAGGGTAAGTACTGCACGTGCATACCAGTCTTAGGGTAAGATGCTAGGAGAATATCTCCTTCCGTCCATTTGTAGTCCTTATATGCTTTACGAACTTCTTCAAGACCAGCATCATCAATGAATGTCGCTGGAACCCTTACGGAACCATCAGCATTTGAGAAGTACTGCTTGCTCACTGAGCCACCCCTAGGGTGTGAAGGTATAGACATATTATCCATAACTCATGTGACCTAACCAGAATACAACACGTATTAACACACTCACTATAAAACACTTTCTCCACATAATTTTACCTGTACAAACATGTGCACTTTTACCCATCATAGGTGAGGTGTTAGCTTAGGTACCAAATCAGAGCAGCCGAATGGAAAAAGCCATCTAGTTACATAAACATGAAAAGCATTTGTTTATCTGCGATTTTGTGTTGCTTATATATGTCTACTTCCAGTACACTGAGACAAATGAAAACTGCAACACAAACAGCTATTGGGGCGCTTAGTTATAACACTTAGTTGTGAGGTGAAGGTTTAGTTTTGACATTTTTTCTCAAATCAGCGACATTTGTGGATTTATTTTTCTCGTTAATAATGGTTTTCAGGGGAGACAAATCACAATTTGCTAATAGTAGATGGTTCACCTTCAATAATTAATTTTACGTTGGTCTATGACTCAGATTACTTTCTTCCAGAATGCATGGATTGCATCATTCTTTCTTTGCTCGATTATTGTACTGTTTTTGCGAGTTATGTTACATGTACACTGAGCAATCGTTTAGCGATTTTCCTTAGTAACGATTGCTAAAGTTCCTAAAAAATTTGCCTGGGTTTTTACTGTTATCTATTCTTCACTGACTCTAGTCAAGCTCACTTTTGCAAACTATAACCTACAAAATAATGAACTATCAATATGTAGTGGACCGTGCTCCCACTACCGTCCACTAACAACACCTCTCTCCAAGAGGTAATGCAGGGTCGGTAAGACCTGCAAGGTAATAAAATGCAGAAGCTGTTCACAACAAGGTGAGCCTTCGGCTCAGACTAGCGTTTAATCAGAGTTCAAATGTAAGAACATCTTTATTGACCCAAATCTACTCTCTAGGGAGGCAATCGCCTAGAGATGTACAAAGCAGCGGCAGTAGTAAATAAAAAGCAATGAACATACAGATAGCCAGCCTTTATATAGGTTGGTTTACTGGAAGCTATTGACACATAAACGCAGTAACGAATGATATATACAGGAAGTGATATAAGCCAATCAGATAATATAACCACAATAGTGCATGCAACAATGCATAGGTCGAGCAGATACGGTGCTTAGTGGCAAAGGTAAGAGGCTATCAATATAGTTCTCAGTCTTACGTAGCCTCTGGTACATATAAGTTGACATCTGGACATGATAGTATTCTGGATATGTTCTTCTGTAGTGACTTAAGCTATTTTGGTAACTCTGTCTATGGCAGACTTCTTGTCCCCAACCCAGTATGGTACTGCAGGATCAGTAAGGAAGGTTGCAGGGTCAGTAAGGAAGGTTGCAGAGTTGGTGAAGGAAACTGCAGAGCCGGCAGAGGCTACTGCAGGGCTGATAGAGATTGCTGCGGTGCTGGTATGGTGGTTGCAGGGTCAGTAAGGTATTTGTGTTTTCTATGGCTGTGGCACTCTGTGTCAGCACTTTGGGAGAGGCATGTCTGGCTGAAACCATCAACCAGATGTACCTCTGTGATAATATTTAAGTATAAAGCTGATCATAGCATAGGTGTGTCGCGAAAATCCAACGCAATTAATAGATCAGGGCTCTGCAGACGATGAGACACTAATGGAAAAAAGGATAAGGCACTTGTAATAGGGTAATCAAGGAATTGGCTAGCGATCGTTTGGTCTCGATCAATACCTGGCGATAACCTCAAATAAAATGTTAGCAACTTCTCCGGAAACAGAAGTTGCAAAATCAGACAACCGCCAAGCTAATCACCAAACGATTGCACAGTGTATGTGTGTTATTATTTGTGACTGTAATAATGGAGATAATGATTGTCTTTCTCCTTTGGCTTCAATCACCAGAAACAGTACTTCGTCCAGCCTAACGGCGTTAAATTATATATGAAGAAATATTTCAGGATTGCTGTTTAATTTGTCCGTATATTTTTGTTTAACTGATTTAAAATGCATTTAAAAGAAACAAAACTTCATTTTCAAAGTAAAAATTCCCAAAAGTTCAAATCAGCAGCTTTAATGATACAAGAGTGGCAATAATTTTTTAAAAAGCAGAAATACCTTTTTTCCTAGATACCGTAACCAAAGACTTTGAGAATTTGTGATACTCATCGTCATGATATAATTGTCAAAGATGTAGCTTATTTAAACTACCGCTTTAGCCATATTGATTCGCTTTGAAACAAATGTTGAAATAAACGGGGCCAAACATAATATACTTTGCATTATTGATGAAAGTCCGACGATGAAATATTCAAGTATGATTAGTGTCATCGGTAGACTCCTTTTTTATTGTGAATTAAAACCTATTGATAAAAGGCTACCACTGGTTTTCAATATATTTTACTAGAAACAAGATTTTTAATAGATAGAGCTCAATCTACGGTTCATTTGTCAAATTTAAATGCAGCTTCAGATATTTACTGCATGCTCACACTCCTCTGCCATATCATATATATATTATTAAGAAGAGCAATTGGAAAAAATATACATACACAATGTAAAGCAAAACGAAGATCACTAAAAGAAAAATTGTCTGATGCGCCAAATGTCAGCATAACCATCGACATATGGTTGGACAGACGCATGAGAGCTTTTTGTGGAGTGACGGTCCATTATTATTCTGGTCAAGAACTTAAATCGGCATTGTTGTGCTGTGAATGCTGCACCGGTATGTAGGTAAAAATTGAGGTAAATTACATCATAGATTTTGTCTACCCTGTTGCTACTCCATCTTTTTGGTAAACAAACACGTTGCCGTGTTTATAAGACGATTTTGATTTAAATCTATCATTACAATTTTAGGTGCTCATACAGGGCAGAGCATATGAGTTTTTTGGGACACCTGCTTGAGAAGTAAAACCTTGTGGGAAAGGTAAACTACATAATCTCTGACAATGCATCAAACATGCAAAAGGCGTTTGAGGTTAGATTCTCTCCTCCTACAGGGGGATTTTGAGGGCGGTGAGGTGGACAAGCCCATTGACAATGCAGCGGACAATGCGCACATGTGGTGGATGGGCTTAAGCACGGTTCCCATTTGTATGGCACTCTGGGGAAACGTTCGAAGATGGCTTCGTTGTAGCACACGTCAACCAAATTTAAGGTTAGCATTTATAAAACGCATTAGTGCTTAGTGTTAAATTGCAAAAAATGCAATAGCAAATTGCAAACTTTCTCACTGTTCACTAACAAACACGAAAAAAGTATGATATTTTGGTGTTATGATGACATCTATCGGTCTCAAGTCTCACATAAATTTCAATCAACTTAATTGTTAAATAATACAAAAAAAGATTAATTAATGGTTGAATGAAAATAAAAATGTATTTGCTTTAAAATTTTAAAATGAATATGGTAAGTAATAACACAAATTCTAAACAGGAGATCCTCCGGATTTTTTAAAGATTTCCCAGAAAACTTCAGGAGCTATAAATGTCATCCCGACACCACTATTTCTTAAAAAAACAAGTAAATTTTGTGTTATGACTGATGGTACTTATTCATTTTCGCTATTGCTTTCGCTTTTTGTACAAAACCATTGTTGAAATACCAGTGTTGAATTTTTATTTGTGTGCATTTTGCATAAAAGGCCTACTTCAGCTAGTATTCATGGTTTTAATATCATTGCTTTTAGGACGTTTCTGAAGAGAAGTTTGGCACAAAGAAGGGTATTCCTCAACCAAACCTAACCAGATGGAACAGTCAATTGACTCACATGTTAGCTATCATAAAGCTAGAACTTGGTTCCATGAATGAAGTTTAGAAGTCACCAGACGCTGAGGAAGTACAACATTCTGGAGGAGATGTGCAATACATTGAAACCGTTCCTTGAGGTTACTCAGAAAACCCAAGGAGAAAAAGTAGTCCTATTTGTTATACCTAGCCATTTTATTTTTTGTGGAAGCACACGTATGTGTTAATCATTTGTTTGTCTCATTGTAGGTATTATTTGCGACGCTTAAATTTTAACGGATTATTTGTAGCATGTCACAGTTTCATATGTACTGCCCTCAGTGATCATGTTGCTAAAATCAATGACAAAATTCATAGCCACTTTTCTTCCCGACCTAGTTAGAAAACTGTCTTTTTCCCTAGAGAGGTTTCAAGGCATTGTAAAGCTAATGCAACCATTAGAACATAACAGTTGTCAGGTATATCATTTAGAGAAATTAGTGAATTATAATAATGACTGGTTGGTCTTTTCATCAATTTGCATCAAGGTTCGTTGACAATAACTAAAAAACCTGGATTAGTATGATTCTAGAAAAGTGTAGCCATTGTGATCACAATAGATGGAAAGTTTTTACAGGTTAGCTAGAAGCAGATACAATGCTGTCATTTTTTTTATTGGTACTTTTTGTGAAACAGATAACTTCGTTGAAGTGAGTTGTTTTTATTATTCATGCCGACCGTGATCCAAGATTTTCGTAGGGCCTAACCATAGCTACTTTTTGGGAACTTATCATGGTTTTTCAAATACTGTTGTGTGCTACCTACATCCAAATTGGTTAGTTGTTGTATGAGCAGGAAGCTTTCGGGAATGAAATCTATCTACTTGCAATCATATCAGATCCAAATTGGGGCCCATCTTTTGTGGATTTTGCTGTGGATGATGAGGACAGCATGCTTCTGAAGGACAAGATCAAAGGTGTGTGTTTAATCTTCATTAAGTAAGACTGGCAATAAAATGAACCAGCTTTGTTATGGGTATATAAAGTTAGTCATGGTGGACCGACATTGTAACTTGCCATGTTTGTGACAAATCGCAACATATTTTCATGATATTGTTGTGACAGATGCATACTATCTGAAGAAGCCATGTGCTGCCATTCATGACAGGCGCATGCCAGTTTATATATTTATAAAAAATGTTTTTATACCAAGAAATGCCTTGCATAGCATTAGCACCTTGCCAATGCAATTTTTCAAACATGGATATTCTAACTTGAGCTGCAAAGAGTATGCATACGAAAACTACCTAAAGCTGCTCTATATACATCTGTGAGATGCTGTTTGGACTTTGTTTGCAAAATTTAACTGGCCACTAATATTTATCTTTAAATTCAATTTAAGCTTAGCTTATACAACTTTTGTTGTAGAATTTTTTCTCCGAAAGCTTCATTGCATCAAACCCATTTAGTTTAAAATTACTATCAATTTCCAGATATGCTAGTTCGAGTGGCTGCAACAGAGGTTGACAGCATTGACACATATATGGATACAGACATCTCACATTCACAACCATGTAGCCAATCGCAATCATCCTTGTTTCAAGAGTTTCACCAGCAGAGAGTGAGCGAAGTAGCAGCTAATCTGAGTCTTTCACAAGGGGTGGCCAAATTTATGTCGAGCAGCAGTGCAAAGTGCAACGCTCTTAGAAACTGGTATAACGAGATTTTTACTCGCCTGAAGTTGTTGGCGTTGAAGTTACTGTCTGTGCCAGCTACTTCAGCATCAGTAGAGAGAGTTTTCAGTGCTGGTGGCTTGCAAATGACAAGCAAGCGTTGCTCAATGAATGCTGACACACTATCTCAGTTGGTATTTTTAAAATGTAATGGAGTAGCATGTTACATTGAAAAAAGGTATTGTTTCTTAGGCATTTCATAGTGTTTTTCAATCTTAATTCCTAAATACTTTGTAATAATAATGTCATTTTACCAAGTATATTGTCGTATACCAGACTAACATTCAAACTGGTACTAATAAAATATCTTACATCAATACACAATACTATGTTTTCCTCAACTAACTTGTGAGATACCATATAAACGGTAATTTAGCTTAGTGAAAGAGAGAAATATACTGGGGAGCTGTGAAGTTTGCAAGTGTGCCCAGTTTATATATTGTTCTCTGCTGACCAACTAGGGTTACTATCTATCTATTGTGATATGTATTTGAGCTAATTGTTCTGGCAGCCTATTAAAACCTAAATATTCGCACAATCCTACAAACCTGAGTTAGTACTAGACAAAACTTGCCGCAAATCATGGCTCAAATATTTGATTTGAAGCAATGCACAATTTGATTTGACTTGATTTGGATTTTTTCTGAATAGTAATGATTTGAATTGATTTGGACGAAAAATCAAAAGATTTGATAATTGTGATTTGTCACAGCTCTGGTATTTATTATGATGATAATAATAATAATGCTGTAGCTATGATTATTATTATTACTTATGTTATGTTCAAAATTGTTAGCTTTTATTTTCCCTGTAGCTTTTATGAAATTGCCCGGTTCAGATTATTATAGAGATGACAACTCTCAAAATTTCCATCCATTTAAATATGTGTACTAACTTAATAAAAGTTGTCCCCTCTTTATTTTATAGCTTAATTGAGTAAATAACTCCAAATTGCCTAGTGATGTATATCAACATGATATGCTATCTATCACATCAATTCAGTTTAGTCTAGACTAGAGCTAGCAACTGGCCAGTCGACTAATTACTTAATAGAAACACAGATTAAGAATGAACTCTAAAATTCAATAGCAAATGGAATCGATCAACATGTAATCAACTTAAAAAGACACTCACCACCCAACCTAACCCCAACATTCATAGGGTGGTGAATGGAGAGAGAATGAAGTAAAAGTGAGCGATGATACTCCGTTTGACTACACATATATGGAACTAACTCTAAGCTGTTATTGTAGATCAACATATACACCACTGATAGCTAACAGTGGAGACCGAACCTACTAACAGCACTATAGACAACTTTATGACATTTATCCACACCGACACAGGACCGTGGACAGTTTTACTTACATTAATGTAAATAGGATTCGAGGAGTCGATCACACAACTAAGTAAGTTACGACAAACAGTAAACCTCGGATTATATACATATCACTTACTACTAAGTCCGATGATTTAGGATTGGATTAATTAAAGTAAGTTAAAGTTAGGAGTGAAGTCACTCATAATTATAATATTGTGAAGGACGCCACAAGTGCAACCCAGAGACATAAAATCAGTTCTATTACTAAACATTCTACTATTCATAAACTTATCTATTTACTACGCATCTATCTTGATCTATTGTCAGCTTCACCCAATCAGTACTAGGGGTGGAGCCTTTCCTTTATTATATATTCCAGGGCGGTGCTAAATAACACAGTCACCCAATCATTGTATACAAGGCGTGACTTTCCTTTATATTTTATATTATCTTTGTTTACCTCACATTATAAATGTCTCAGTTTCAATTCAATAAACCAGAGTTACACTGCACACTCTCCGAAGTCACTTTGTTTAACAAAACACTTCACTAGCGCACTATACAAAACCTCTGAAAGACTTATTCAATATAGCTTGCTATAAAGATAGGCTCGGTTGCAAATCAGTATAGACATCAGTCAGAATAATAGGCCAGAAGGGAACTCGATGGTGGGAGGGCATTCCACAGCTTGGCTGTACTAAGGAAGAAGCTGTTTTGATGGGCTTTGGTCCGACAGTGGGGTACTAGATATTGCTGGCCGTGACTTCTAGTCTGCAATGATGATGGATGATGGGCCTGAACATAGTCACAAGTGTTAGTTGCAACTTCCCCAAAATGCATGGCTCTGAACATTGCTATCCTTCGATGTTCTCGTCTAGTCCTCAGATCATCCCATCCCAATTCTTCAATCAGTTTCGTTGTACTAGTAAAATGGTCAGTTCTCGGTAGGTTCTTGATAGTCCGTGCTGCTCTTCTTTGGATCGCCTCGAGTTGGTTTGACTGCGTTTTGGTGATAGTCGCATCCCAGACTGTGTCTAGCAAGTTGCTTGTACGCCTTTTCACGTAGAAATGGAAGGCTTGATGGTATTGTACGCCTGATGTAGCCAAGTCTACTAGAGGCTTTTCTAGTGATGAAGGCAGTGTTTTCATTCCAGCGGAGGTTGGATTGGAGTTTCACTCCGAGGTATTTTACGGATGTAACCTTACACATCTCGGTGTTGTGGAGGGTGTAGGTGTTGTTGGTGGTGTTCTTCAGTTTCCTGCTGAACTTCAGGTGTTCACACTTGCTAGGGTTGAATTCCATGCGCCATGCGTCCTCCCAAAGTTCCAGTTTCCTGAGGTCTTCCTGAAGTGTGTCATTGTTGTCAGTGCTGTTGTAGATGACTGTGTCATCTGCAAACAGTAGGATTTCGGATTTGATATCTGTCAACATGTCGTTGATGTATACCAAGAATAGTATTGGGCCAACCACAGATCCTTGGGGTACTCCCGAGGTGACAGGCTGTTCGGAGGATGGATAGCCATCAACAACAACAACCTGGGAGCGCTGTGCTAGAAAGCTTTGAGTCCAGTTGGTGATCTGACTGTTTACTCCGATGCTGACCAGTTTCTGTACAAGGTTCATGTGGTCCACTTTGTCAAAAGCCTTGCTAAAGTCTAGAAGGCAGGCATCTACTTCCTTTCCGTAATCGAGGAGCTGTGAGATATCTGAGGTCAGCTCTATGAGTTGGCTTTCACAACTCCTTCGGCTTCGGAAACCATGTTGGCGATTGGTGAGCTTGTTGTTGCCTTCAAGGTAACTGGCTAGGTTGCTGGTCACTACATGTTCGAGGATCTTACTAGACACACAGGTGAGACTTATGGGTCGGTAGTTTGATGGTAGGTACTTGTCTCCCTTTTTAAATACCGGACACACCCTAGCTTTCTTCCAGTCCTCGGGTACGCGGGCAGAGTCCAAGGAGAGTTGGTATATGTGAGTGAGAGCAGGAGCTATCACTGTTGCCATCATCTTCATTAGTCGCGGGGAGATGTTA
Source organism: Cryptosula pallasiana (assembly GCA_945261195.1). Lineage (NCBI taxonomy): Eukaryota > Metazoa > Bryozoa > Gymnolaemata > Cheilostomatida > Cryptosulidae > Cryptosula > Cryptosula pallasiana. Next base: position 50,610,866 of record OX183133.1, on the reverse strand, counting down.
TCTGGTCCGGTAGCCTTGTGTGGGTTAAGTTTTAATAGTTGTGAGTGAACTCCCTTTACATCCACGGTAATTGTTGGCATTTTACTGGGGTGATAGCTTCGTTTGGGCAGTTGTGTGGTCGTAGGCTTGGTGAATACAGACTGGAAGTATGAGTTCAGAGCTTCTGCTTTCTCCTTTGGTGAAGTGAGGAGACGAGAGCTTACACGTAGTGTGCCTATTGTTGGATAACGAGTTTGTGTGTTATAGGAAGTTCAAGGTTATAACATAGGTTCTATCGGTATTGGCTTAACAAGGATTACGGGTACACACACACGATTACGGGAACCTAGGCTAATTGGATAAGAGCTGAATAGCGGTCTTCTTGAGTTGATAGTTGATGGTGAGTAGACGTGTTTTCTGTGTTGTCTCTTCAAACCCTTCATCTAACATGGCGCAGTCGGCGTAGAACTTGGTGATATTGTTGTGTATTATTGGAATTATTTATTGGTGCAAGGGAGGTGTGTGAGCAGCTTTTGGTGCCGTGTGGGCACTAAAAGACAGAGGTGTAGAGGTGCTAGGGCCGCGTGGGTCCTCCGTGGTGTGTGCGGTGATAGAGGTGTGTGTAGAGAGGAGGTGTTGGGTGTTTCAGAGCTGTGTGAGCTCTCCGTGTTCAGCGTTTAGGTGTTTATAGGGATATTGGTGCAGTGTTAATTATTTTTGGTGAAGTGGTGATTTGGTGTTGTTGTTAATTATTTACTGGGATTAAGGTACAGTGTTTATACGTGGTGTTAAGTATTTATTTGTGGCGTTGTGGTTGATTATTTACCGGGATAAGGGTACAGTGGAGTTAATACGTGATATTGTGGATATTATTGTGTTGCATTTAATTGTGCATTGGTGGATAAGGGAACAGTGGATATCTTTTGGGATATTGTGAATTGTTATTGTTGCTATTGTTGTGTTGTGCATTGGCTATTACTGTGGTGGAGAGGTGCTACTGTATTGATACAATCATACAGATATTGTTGGGTGTTTACTGTGTTAATTAATTAGAACAGGGATGAGTAGGAGACTTGACTTGTCGTCATTTCCGAAGCTAAGGTTAGCGGGTAGCAATGTGTCTGAGGAATTCAACAATTGGTTGACTCAGTATAGGGTGTCTGCTGAGGTAGCAGCTTTGACTTTGGGTACCGAGGAGGTGGAAATAGAGGGGAATGAGGTTGTTGTAGATGTGTTTAGAGGTAGAACTAAACTACTAGCCTTGTTAAGTGCTATAGGTAGTGATGGTATAGGGGTATTGCAGTCACTGGGATTTGATTTAAATGACCAAACTGATTGTGGGTTTGATAGGGCTATAGATTTGTTAAAAGGCCACTACGACCATAGTGAAAGTGTCTATGTTAAGACAATGAGGTTTGTGACAGTGTCACAGGCTTGTGGGGAAGATGAAAGGGAATATTTGCTCAGAGTTGAGAAATTAAGTAGGGAAATGGATTTTGGGCATGAAAACGATGAGCTAAGGCAACGTTTTTCAGTTGCTCTGGCAGTCAATGGTTTAAGGGATTCATCTGTGCGTAAATTGCTTATGCAAGAGACCACGCTTAGTTGGAGAGATTTAGGCACAAAATTGGCAGCCAGGCAGTGGGCTATTGCTTCAGAAGAAATTCTGAATGCTTCTAGGACTGGCCGCTCAGTCGATGGTAAAGGGGCTGTAGCCAGAGTAGAGAAGGGGAGTGAACAAAGGGCTGACAATAGTCAGAATGAGTCGTCAGTACGTGAGGTAGTTAAGTATAGACAGGGAAGCCCACAGGAGACTGTGGATAGCAAGGTTACATACCGTTCGAGGGACGGTAGGAGGTCTAGAGATGGTAATATGGAAAAGGGCTCCTATTCCCGCGGCCATGTAAGCCGCAGCCCAGGGGAGAGGAGTAGCGAGTATAGGGGGTATCGTGACTATAAGGGAAATAGGCATTATGAGAATAGGTATGGTGCGGAGTCCTATAGACACCGCAGCCCGAATAGCAAGTATTCTCCTAGGTATGAGGCGACGTCTCAGAGACATCGTAGCCCAGATAGTAGGTACTCTCCTCGATCACCTCGAGGTTCAGCTACATCGGGTAGAAGGCCTGGAAGGTTTAGCTCCCCAACTGGCAGGGACAGCTGTTTCCAGTGTGGTAGGAGGGGGCATCAAGTCCGTCATTGCCCGGATGTAAGGTGTTTCCGGTGTAATCTGAGAGGCCATACCTCTAGGGATTGCAACAATAGGTGGGAAGGTGACAATATCAGGTCACAGCACAGGGATAGTAGTGGCAATGAAGGTTCTCCACATAAAGTGAGATTTGTGAACAATGTTGTTGGCGATACTGGTAGCAGGAAATGTAGCATCAAACGCTTTGTCAAAGTAAATGGTAAAGAGGTAGAGTTTGTATTAGACACTGGAGCTGAAGTGTCTGTGGTAACTGAGGATACTGGCAGGTTTCTGAATTTGAGATTAAGTAACCCTGTTAACGATCTCATTGGGGTTGATGGTTCCAGGCTGAATGTTAGCGGGAAGTCAAATGTTTGCATTAATGACTTTCCCAGATCTATATTGACGTCAGTTTATGTTGTAAAAGGGTCCTCTGTGAACCTGTTAGGTATTGAGGATATCAGAAAACTCAAACTGTTAACAAACAGTAATGAGTTAAGAGTTGAAGGCGAGTGTATGCAAGGTGTATGGGAATGCAAAGGTACTGCTGTTATAAAGGATACAGTGGAGCAAATGGGAACGCCCATATCTAGTGGTGGTGACAATGTCTCACCAATGCAGATGGCGCAGAAAGGTTCTGCTGGTACCACTGCAAAAGCTAGAGCCACTTCAGGGTGCGCTACAGCTGGTGCTAAGGGGTACAGCAGTGTGGTGAAAGGTAGACAGGTACAGGGTGAGAGCGAGGCGTTTGGTAGCAGATTGTCTGAGTTCTTGGTGAGTGAAGGTGTTCTGGGTGATGAGGATTATGCTAGTAGACGTGCGCGTCTTGAGGCTAAAAGAGAGAGGTTGAAAGGGTGTATCATATGGCGATGCAAAAGTATGAGCAGGGTGTGAGGGAGCTCGAGGAAGAGTAGGAGTGTACCTTGGTGATCAGGCAGGCTATGGCCAAAATGAGGCAGTTGAGATCTGGGGCTGGTAGCAAAGCCCCATCGACGGTGGTGTGTAACACCTCGTCGAGTTCCACTGTGAAAGCAGTGCCCGCACCTCGTGTGGAAGGCTCTAGCGCACAGAGGGAGGAGTCCAAGACCCCCTCGGGCTCTCAGAGCAGTGCCAGTTGGGTGCACGAGGTAGAAGAGGTAGAAAGGGTGACCGGTGGCAACGATTCCGCCATGATTCGAAACTGACGTTTCGAAAATGAACTGTTCGAAACTCTTAAACCTGAACCCCCCAACCCCAAATCCCATACCCCCATCCCCAAAGAGTTTCGAAGTGTCCATTTTCTATGCCTGCTGTTTCTGCTCTTTTGTGTTTAGCATATTTAACTACTACTAACTTATACCTAGTGAGTGATCTAAAAACCACAACAACAAATTTCATCATCATCAAAGAAATTGAAGAAATTAAGTGATAAAATTAAATATTAATAAATAATTTACTAATTTATTTATAATAATAATGATTATTTTTTGATGATAACAAACAAATAATGAACATAAAATAATAGAAATAATTATTAAATTTATTATGCTATTATTTATTATTATGACTATAATCATCATCTCATTATAATCACAGTGAGCCATGTATTGTATGATTGGTAACAAACAGGAATTGTTTGTATTAAAAATAATAATAATTAAAAAAAAATTACAATAATTATAATAATAGTAATAATAATAATATATATAATAATACAATAATAATAATAATAATAATAATATATATAATAATACAGTATTATATATACTATATTATTATTATTGTAAATTTTTTTTCATACAATTCCTGTTTGTTACCAATCATACATGGTTCACTGTGCTGTGATCATAATGATAAATGAAATTAATTACTGAACTTTCTAAAAATTAATGAAACAAATGAAACATAATCATGGACATTCGGGGATCGCTGGAAAAATAACAGAGATGATGCGTCCAGGAAATTATTTCTACTAGCCTATTCTAGCTCCTCCAACCGCCTTCTGTGGACGATATTGAAAACCTAATTTTGTTACAGGACGCGTCATCTCTGTCATTTTTTTGCGGCAAACCTAGAAGGCCCATGGACGTAATGAACGTGATTAATGGGGTTTGCGCTCATAAGCACTCTCGGCCCAACTTCTCGCCCTCACACAGTTACTTCGAACCGACCTCTACCCCAACCTGAAACACGATAGCTCTCTCCAGCAAAACGCTGTCTGCATCTTAGCTGGAGTCATGTCACCATGTCATGTTTTACCTACAGAGTTCTCTCACTAACATATTGACAAACAAATCACTATACAAAACAAACAGAACACTTGAGAACTAATTTATCTGTACAATTAGCTGTGGCTAGCTGAGCTGTTAAAGTTTGTTTTAACAAAACTTACTCTTACATTGGAGCTGCAATCACTAGTTTAAACGACGAGTAAGTAAACAGCTCATTAAATCCCCTGTCTATTAATGGTCGTTCACTAATATATATTGTACAGGAATTTGTGTCTGGGTGGTAGCCACCTGTACACTCTCCCGATATGCTCTGTCTCGACCCTAAGTCAGCGTTCAATAATGTGCTATTATTGTTTCAGGGTGCGTACATTGGCTTGTGCAGTTTCGTGTGCAACCGAATCTGGTGTGGAGTGAGTGCAATAATTATCTGGTAATTATTGGCTGCATCCGAACATGTCTATGTTCGACAATAATTGCGCTGTAATTATTGTTTAGTTTAGAGTTTGTTGCGAACTGTGGCTCGGACAATAATGGTGCTGGGATTATTGTCTAGTTTGTTACGAACTGTTATCTCCGACAATAATTGTTCAGGAATTATTTGGTGTCGAATCTGACTCAGTCGAGATCGACAATAATTACACTGAAATTATTGGTGTGCTATTTGGTCCCGAACTCTCAGAGTTCGTACCGTTATGATGAATCGAACTATTAGGGCACTAGGTGTTTGCGTCGTATTTCTCACCTCAGGTGAGGGAATACGCAGTGATAGGGCGAACCGTTCTCACTTTCCACAGAGCCTCGTGCTTGCTAACAGTCGACCAGGTCAGCGCTTGTAGTTTTGGTGCTCCTAGCTGTGCTTGCTTCTGAGAGAGAGAATCTTCTGAGAGTCAGGCTAACTCTGAACTTTATTTTGCAAACATGAATTTAAATACAGAGTAGGCGGGTGCAAGTTAATAACCACGCCTGGGAAAAACATTGGTGCAAGCCACGCCTTGCCCTTACATCAGCTCCAAAATATATATTATAATTAAAACCGTGGAAAAATATAATATACAGTAAATAATAATTATTTGGGTACGAGATAGAACGCACAAAATAGACTCTAGCAACATGGGCACAGGTAAACAATAGAACGCTGACACAGACATAGACAATGGGTAGTGAGTACGTATTGAGATATAGATGTAGACACTGCGTAGACAGAGAGTTACTTGTGAGTTAAAGGCTTAAATCTTACACAATAGAATTACACAATGAGAGAAAGGCTCAGCCGATAATTGTGAGAGATTGTCTTAGGATAAATAATAAACGTGAGAGAGTACTGGCGTCCCTCACAATATAACATAGGGAGGGTAGCTCCAACTAAAGTAAGTGTAAACGTTGCATGTCCAACACATAGACCTATAGGTCTATGGTCCAACATAACAAAGACTTTTGGCTGGAGGTCTTGCTATTCTTTTACATATGTTGGACATGCAATGTTTACACTTACTTTAGTTGGAGTTACCCTCCCTATGTTACCCTCCCTATGGCTAGTTTATGTCAGCAATACAGTCAGCATTAAATCCAACATTATTTTAATTAATCTGCGCCATCCACCTACACAATGGCTACAACACAAATAACACTAGAAGCCATAGCTCAACAAGTTAATGGCTTGAAATTCGGTAGTATTGTAGTATTATTACCAAACAATGTTTGTTCAAGTGAAAGTTTAAATGCTAAAATGAAATTGGAATAATTCACTAGTGAATGTGATTTATTGTCTGCATCGCCGTATGTTGGATAATGAAGACTTGAAGATTGTGCTTTATACTGCATGCATCTCTATAGTATTGGAAGGAACTGCAAAATGAAGACTAAATACATAGATACGACGATGTCCGTATACCAAGCAAACAATATATGGCTGGCTACTTTAATAGATTCCATCAGATACTCAGCAGTGCAACAATTTAGTAGCAAACACTTCTTTAATTTGAAGTTAGTAAAAAAACTAGCAAAGTATTGACTTTAAGCAAAAAAAAATTTTCAATTCACAAAATGCAAGTAAGTGAAAACAAAAGTGAAGTTAGCGAGCTGTTTGGAGTTGTCTCACTAGGAAAAGGCGAATAGCACTTGGATGGAAGTGAGTCTATGAAAGAGTAACTTTCAAGATCTCACCAAATTACAATTTGACAGAGAAAGAGAGAGTTAAATTATATTACTTCCCATTTACAATATGACAGACAAAATCTAACAACCACAGAGTGCCTCTATCATATGCATTTTGGACAGTTCTTTATCACAAATAAAATGTGGTTTTTGGTATGATTCTATAACAAATGATTTTGGTGACTAAATGAATGAATCTATGCATCTGTATCCATGTGTCTGATCTATGTGTCTGTATCTATGTGTCTGTATCTATGTGTCTGATCTATGTGTCTGTATCTATGTGTACTATATCTATGTGTCTGTATCTATGTGTGTGTATCTATGTGTCTGTATCTATGTGTCTGTATCTATGTGTGTGTATCTATGTGTATGTATCTATGTGTCTGTATCTATGTGTCTGTATCTATGTGTGTGTATCTATGTGTCTGTATCTATGTGTATGTATCTATGTGTCTGTATCTATGTGTCTGTATCTATGTGTGTGTATCTATGTGTGTGTATCTATGTGTCTGTATCTATGTGTATGTATCTATGTGTCTGTATCTATGTGTCTGTATCTATGTGTGTGTATCTATGTGTGTGTATCTATGTGTGTGTATCTATGTGTATGTATCTATGTGTATGTATCTATGTGTCTGTATCTATGTGTCTGTATCTATGTGTATGTATCTATGTGTCTGTATCTATGTGTCTGTATCTATGCGTCTGTATCTATGTGTCTGTATCTATGTGTCTGTACCTATGTGTCTGTATCTATGTGTATGTATCTATGTGTCTGTATCTATGTGTCTGTATCTATGTGTCTGTATCTATGTGTCTGTATCTATGTGTCTGATCTATGTGTCTGTATCTATGTGTACTATATCTATGTGTCTGTATCTATGTGTGTGTATCTATGTGTCTGTATCTATGTGTCTGTATCTATGTGTGTGTATCTATGTGTATGTATCTATGTGTCTGTATCTATGTGTCTGTATCTATGTGTCTGTATCTATGTGTGTGTATCTATGTGTCTGTATCTATGTGTCTGTATCTATGTGTATGTATCTATGTGTCTGTATCTATGTGTCTGTATCTATGTGTGTGTATCTATGTGTATGTATCTATGTGTCTGTATCTATGTGTCTGTATCTATGTGTCTGTATCTATGTGTATGTATCTATGTGTCTGTATCTATGTGTCTGTATCTATGCGTCTGTATCTATGTGTCTGTATCTATGTGTCTGTACCTATGTGTCTGTATCTATGTGTATGTATCTATGTGTCTGTATCTATGTGTATGTATCTATGTGTCTGTATCTATGTGTATGTATCTATGTGTCTGTATCTATGTGTATGTATCTATGTGTATGTATCTATGCGTCTGTATCTATGTGTCTGTATCTATGCGTCTGTATCTATGTTTGATAACATATGTGTACGTATAGCTTGTGTAGGATAAATATTTAAATGTATGTCTGCTATCTCTGAATACAGAGAGTTTGCTTCATGCTTGAAAGTGTAATGGATTCCGGTCTGGTTACCACGGACATCCACTTTTCAAGTATTATACCTCTCTCCAGAGGGGATAATGTACTGCTCGACAGTGACAACTGTGTATCAGGCAACCAAATTACCCGGTATGGCTAGAGCCCATGGCTCACACAAACAATACCGAGTAGTGCTTGTATAATGGCTGTATTCTCATAAAACAAAGTCCTAAAGGGTAATTATTCCTCTAGGGTATTTGTGGCAAGACATGAGAATGAACAAAAGAGTGTATGAAAAGTCTCTCCTTTTATAGGAGAACTCACAAGAAATCATTAGCACAAATCATATAAGATCAATAGTACAGGAAGTGATTCAGCCAATGCAAACAAGCATATAAATAATCAGCCAATTAGGTAAGGTAAATAGATTAAATAATAAAGGCGCCAAGTGGCTAAGGGCGGAGTCTTATCTCCATGGTCCATCAGAGGTCCTACAGGGCTCCCAGGCCATAGCTAGCATACGGTCCACTTGTCCGGTAATCCGAAGAAGGGTACTTCCGGTTCTTGGCCTTGACTAAGTTCTTCGATAAGTTTAAGGTTCCTCTGCTATGTCGGCCATCTTGTGCTACCCCAGTATAGCTATCCCGGGTCGATAATAGGTCAATACCGGCCCTGCAGAGGTCACTACCGGCTCTGCACACCATGCCACCGGCGCAGTATAACTGCTCACCTAATCAGCAGTTAACCAAAGCTGTAGTCTGAAGTCTAGCACATTGTTTGCAAAGGGTGGATAGTAAACGACCTGTTTACTATCAACTTCCACCAAAATCTACCACAAAAGGTAAAAAATATGATATCAAATCACATAGTTTCTGAGCAAACTGCGACAAAAAAGATCAGAGAGAAATAACTACGATGGCTGATGTCGTATTGTTTTGTATTTCAAAGCCTCTGGAAAGAGTTGTCTGCGCTTTGCTAACTATCTTGTCACTTTGTCAGATAACACACAGGTAATCATTAATTAACAATAACAGCTTTCAAAAGGGTCAAGGCACTTCAAAAAAGTTAATTTGCTGACCTTCTTAGCTTTAAAATTTTTCACAAAGCAATTGCATGAAAGTGAATAAGATAGATACATACGATTAAAAGAGCAGTTACAGCTAAGTAGTCTAAGCTTTTATTAGTTGTAAAAATTCTTCTGTGACTTTTGAGCTTGTATCCAGCAATTGTATACTTCACTTTTAGTAATCATCACCACTATGTGCAATCTCATACTCTGTTTTACATAGAGAAGTTAGAAAAATAGATAAAAAAAGCTGAGCTGAAATCACTCAACCATTGATGAAATTTGCAAAAAAACTGTCTATGAGCAAAGACATGCATTAGCTAGAAGTTCTCTCTGTAAAGCCTTGGCCACACTGAATGAAAGTCTCTTGGTTCAGATGCACTGTAATGCGTTGATAGAGTCACCCGACTGCTTGCATCGCAATCTTAAGTGTGATCAACAGCTTCTGGCGATTTTGTTTAGAAAAAATAATCTCACCATGTAGTCAATGCTAAAGTCAAACATTTACTACTTCTTTGTATATCTAACATTTACTACTACTTCTTTGTATATCTAACATTTACTACTACTTTGTATATCTAACATTTACTACTACTTTGTATATCTAACATTTACTACTTCTTTGTATATCTAACATTTACTACTACTTCTTTGTATATCTAACATTTACTACTTCTTTGTATATCTAACATTTACTACTACTTCTTTGTATATCTAACATTGACTACTACTTTGTATATCTAACATTTACTACTTCTTTGTATATCTAACATTGACTACTACTTTGTATATCTAACATTTACTACTTCTTTGTATATCTAACATTTACTACTACTTCTTTGTATATCTAACATTTACTACTTCTTTGTATATCTAACATTTACTACTACTTTGTATATCTAACATTTACTACTTCTTTGTATATCTAACATTTACTACTACTTTGTATATCTAACATTTACTACTTCTTTGTATATCTAACATTTACTACTACTTCTTTGTATATCTAACATTTACTACTACTTTGTATATCTAACATTTACTACTACTTTGTATATCTAACATTTACTACTACTTTGTATATCTAACATTTACTACTACTTCTTTGTATATCTAACATTTACTACTACTTTGTATATCTAACATTTACTACTACTTTGTATATCTAACATTTACTACTACTTCTTTGTATATCTAACATTTACTACTACTTTGTATATCTAACATTTACTACTACTTCTTTGTATATCTAACATTGACTACTACTTTGTATATCTAACATTTACTACTTCTTTGTATATCTAACATTTACTACTTCTTTGTATATCTAACATTTACTACTACTTTGTATATCTAACATTTACTACTACTTTGTATATCTAACATTTACTACTACTTTGTATATCTACCATTTACTACTACTTTGTATATCTAACATTTACTACTACTTTGTATATCTAACATTTACTACTTCTTTGTATATCTAACATTTACTACTACTTTGTATATCTACCATTTACTACTACTTTGTATATCTAACATTTACTACTTATTTGTATATCTAACATTTACTACTTCTTTGTATATCTACCATTTACTACTACTTTGTATATCTAACATTTACTACTACTTTGTATATCTAACATTTACTACTTCTTTGTATATCTAACATTTACTACTTCTTTGTATATCTAACATTTACTACTACTTTGTATATCTAACATTGACTACTACTTTGTATATCTAACATTTACTACTACTTCTTTGTATATCTAACATTTACTACTACTTTGTATATCTAACATTTACTACTACTTCTTTGTATATCTAACATTTACTACTTCTTTGTATATCTAACATTGACTACTACTTTGTATATCTAACATTGACTACTTTGTATATCTAACATTTACTACTACTTTGTATGTCTGACATGCAGATATTTTTTTAGTCTCCCAAGAGAGAAAAGCAGCAAGTCTTTGATGTTTTTTATTAGAGTTCACAATAATCCCTGGTAACAGTAGAGATAAAGGAAAAGCACATGAAGGACTGGTTACCTTGTCCATGTATTACATGCCTATGCATCACCGGTCCATGTGTTACATATCTATGCACTAAATGACCATGTATTACATGTCTATATATTACATGTTTATGTATTACATGCCTATGCATCACCGGTCCATGTGTTACATATTGTAATGGATTCCGGTCTGTTACCACGGACATCCACTAGTCTCAAGTATTCTACCTCTCTCCAGAGGGGACACTGTACTGACCGACAGTGCCAACTGTATAGGGCAACCGAATTACCCGGTAAGGCAAGAGCCCATGGCTCAGACAAACAGTACCGAGTAGTGTTTGTAGTAATGGCTTTATTACAAAGCAGTCCTGAGGGTAATTATTCCTCTAGGTGTTTAGCAATATAAGAATACATGCTATGGCTCATTGTAATGAATGCACTGATTATCAGTAGGAGCTCTCCTTTTATAGGAGAGCTAATGAACACAAAACATATAAGAGACAATGCACAGGAAGTAATTGAACCAATTACCTTAATTATATAAATACTCAACCAATCACAATGCAATGCAAGATAATACAAGGAGGTGCCAAGTGGCTAAGGGCGGAGTCCTTTCTCCTAATTGTCCAATGACGGCTCCTACAGGGTTCCCAGGCTGTATATAGAATTAGGTCCACTAAGTTGGTACTTTGGGGGTAGGCACTTCCTGTTTACGACCTTGACTAAGTTCCTGGACATCTTTACGGATCCTCATCTAAGGCGGCCATCTTGTGCCGGCCCAGTACAGCTGTACCGGGTCGGTAGAGGTCACTACCGACCCTGCAGGGGTCAATACCGGCCCTGCTTACTATGCTACCGGCACAGTAGGACTTCCTACCCAACAGCTATTAACCAAATGCTGTGGGCAGAAGTCTAGCGCATTGCTCCGCAAGGTTTCTAGTGTAAACTACCTGTTTACAACTAGAGTGCACTGAAATCTACCACATACCTCTCTCCATTAAAGTCATAGCCTGGCTTTAATAATAAAATATCAAGAGCAGATATGTGTGGGGGTAACACTCGTACCCAGGTTATATATTTGATTGCATAACAGATATATATAATAGACAAGAGTATATAGCATATATACATTGTCTGGCGTCTCGTTCAGTAGAGAGCGCTGTGCACTCGGCAGGAGTGCCCCTCGTTGTGCTGCATAATGTGCGTTCTCAGTTGCCGAGTGTTTCTGGCTCGGTAGCTACACTGGATACAAGTGTAGTCTACGGCTTCCTTCAACAGGTGTTCCACCCGCTCCTCTGTCTCCGAGGTGACCCAGCGCAGCATGCGCCATCTTGTGGGGTTTCGTCTTCCATCCTCCTCCCACGAGGTGGTTGGCTCGTCGTCCAACGTAGGTGTAACTGGGTCTGGCACCTTCTCCTCAGTCTCCTCTGCCTTCTCCTCTGCAGTAGGGCTAGGTGCTTGCACCAACCTTATGGTGAGCCTCGGCGTCACGTCCACCTGGGAGCGTGAGTCTACAACACAAGGTGCATGATAACTTTTATGCAACGTGTTGATTGGCTGCCTGTATTGCAGCGGAGCTTGCTCTACCATAGTGTCATGTATGGGTGAGAGCAGTGGTCCTGGAAGTTCTAGCGCCGACAGAACCTTCCGTATCTTACTCCTAGGAGAACGCCGTTCCTTATTTAAGGAAAGCCAGCGCCTTTTCTCCTCTTCCCACTGTACCGTGGGGGTGCAAGCAACATCCCGTGCCGGGGTGTGGTGCACTGTGCTGTGTGGCACTAAGGTTGGTGGTGAAGACGTCGTGGGACGTTCACCCTTAGCTGCCACCACAGGCTTTCTCCTTCGGTAGGCTCTACAAGGGTAATTATTGCCTTGTAACCTCTCAGTCTTTCCTGACTGAATCTCTGGAGGACCCCGGACCGGCATAGGGTTGCCCCGGGCCGGTATAGAGGTGCTCCGGGCCGGTAGGGAGTCATCCCGGGCCGGCAGGCAGGCAGCATCAAGTGGTGGGCACTTGATCTCCCGCTCTTTTTTATCTACTGCCCTTCTAAGGGTGTCAGCAGTCCCAACTCGTGGGAGAGCGCATACTCTACTGTCACCAGCGCATGGTAAGTCTAGAGGTATAGGTTAAGCATAGCTAGGCGGGCTGCCACTCCGTAGTGCTAACGGATCTCGTGGCGTGCAGTTTTCAAACAACCATTTTGAAAATGCCGCATTTAATTGCTCACCCTCTGTTCCTTTCTTAGCTAGCTGGATCTCCTCCTCCTTCTCCTCAGCTTTCCCTGGCTTTGTGTACAGCTCTGCTGTGGGCATAGTCTCCATCTCCTTCTCTAACTGGGTAGGTGGATAGTCCTCTAAGTCCAGCAGTAAATCCTCTGCTTCGCTCAGTTCTAGACAATGGTTGGACATCTTGTAAGTGAGTGTTGCTCCTCTGATGACTTTCGCGGGTATGAGTGGCTTCTTGGAGCTGCAGTGTTGTTCACAACTCTGAGTCACTCTGTCTGGCTCCACAGGAAGTGTTTGGGTACTGGGGGTTTTTGGCCGCTTCTCCAACTTCTTCCGACGGTCTGCTACAGTGATTCTGTTCACTGGAGGTTGTCGGGGAGCTCCTGGGGACTCTTTTGAAACCAAGCGTGATGGGGTCCGCACCTCCCTTGCAGTCTTTTTGGGTCTGTTTACTGCTTTTCTTGCCTTTCCACTAGGCGGGTGGTGGGAATTCCCGTATAGACACAGTTGAGCGCTCTCGTAGCCTGCCTCTGTGTGGTGCTTGCTTGCTTCAGCTCTGCATCTTTTAACAGAGGGTTGATGGTTGAAGGGCAGCTGCCTCTCTCCAGCAGCAGGGCTCCCCTCTCCCCTGTGCAGGGGCGTAGCCAACGGGGGGGAGAACACTGTTTCGCCTCTAGCGCCTACAGTTGTTGCCCGATCCGGTTCAAACTTTTTGCCATCTACTTGTGACGGTGGGCTCTCAACAGCCTGGTACCTTTCGCCTGTAATTCTCTCTACAGCGGGTGGTTGTACGGGTATCGCCTCTTCTTCAGGGGTGTAAGGGGGGTCCTCTGTCAGCTCTGCTTGCGCTAGACGGACACTATCACTAAGTGGCCGCCCGTGCTTGTCTGTGCAAGGTAGCACATGTCCGTCAATGATGACATGGGAGTCTGGAAACCGTAGGGCACACTCGTGTACGGTGAGGAACGGCATGCCAATTATGGCATCTTCATTGATGTCACTAATGACGAAGTTGACGCTCGTCCTCAGCTTACGAAGCTGCAAGTTTACTTGCAGGGTACCGTAAAAGGGAATCCTAGACCCGTCAGCCATGAGTCCATGTGCCTCGCTGTGTTGCAGCGTGTCCTTCACTGACTGTGGCAATTGCTGATACAGATGCTTCGACAGCAAGTTGGTGGTGCAGCCTGTGTCAATCAACAGGGAGGCTGGTCTACCGGCTAACCTTCCAGCCAGGAAGTAGCTGGCCTGGTAAGGTCGCTCCAGCGGTGGCGCTGCCATTTGTGTTCTCCTGGGGTGTCGTCCACTCTCTCCTAGAGTTGCAGGACTGTAAGGGGATTGGCGAGCTTTCCGGCTACTGTCAGTCTGTGTTCTCCTGGGGGGTTGTCCACTCTTCTTCAGAGTTACAGGACTAATGGGGGCTTGTCGAGCTGTCCGGCTGTCCTCAGCGGGCGTCTGTGCTCTCTTGGGGGGTTGTCCACTCTTCTTCAGAGTTCCAGGACTGTACGGGGTGTCAGGAGTTGTCCAGCTGCAGTCAGCGGGTGTTGATGCTCTCTTGGGGGGTTGTCCACTCTTCTTCAGAGTTCCAGGACTGTACGGGGCATCAGGAGTTGTTTGGCTTGTCCAGCGGTGGTTAGTTGCTGTCGGTTGTATCTGGGGAGGTTGTCCACTCTCTCCTAGAGTTCCAGGACTATAAGGGGTTGTGGGTGTGGTCCGGCTTGCCCAGCTGCAGTCAGCTGCCGGTGGCGCTACTGCGGGCGCCGGCCGTTTCCCGTCTGTCTGGGGTTATTTGCAAAGTTAACTGCGCGTTGAGTTCGGGGGCAGGTGCCCATCATGTGGCCTGGTTGCCTGCAGCCCCAACAGCGCGTTGCAGGTGCCGTCTCCAACTGTGGAGAGGGAGCTGCTTGTCTGGCCGCTCTCAGCGACCGTAGCTCTTCTGTCAATAGCTTCAGGCTGTCCATGACTGTTGTCATAGGATCCGGTATGGCAGGTGTAGGGGTGTGGGGTGTCTGCTGTACGGCAGTAGCGGTGGAGACACGTTGAGACGGGCCCTTGGTAACCGTCCTCATCCATTCCTCTTCCTCCTCATCGGCATCCTCTTCCAACATCCGTACATGAGCCTGGCGCTCTTCAAACGGCGTCTTTATCTGCATATACTCATTGCCAGCCCTGACTGCTTCGGCTACGTCAATGGGTTGCATGGCCAACAAGTGTCTTTGCAGGTAAGCATTGCCAACTGTGGTGCTGAAGATATCCAGCATCATCCTCTGCATGGGTCGGTGAGGTAGATCTGCGTAAGCAACGCGCACTAGGCGCTCTACTTCACTTGCATGCTCTTGGAGCGACGTCTTGTGTTGGCGGCGTAGGCTGGTCAGCCGGGACATAGCTTCCCTGGGTGTTAGCCCAAAACGTGCTCGCAGTGCAGCAAAGATACCCTGCAGTTGTGGAGGCTTTCCACAGTCCAATGCTTTACCTCGTAATGCATCTCTCAGGTACAACATGGCCGTATTCTCTGGCCACTCATTCATTTCGGCTACCTCGATGAATCTACTGATGAAGTACTCGACGTCTCCTTCGCCGTCGAACTTCGAAGCCTTTAGCCTAGCTGGTACATTGTCTTGGTTGGGCCTCATCATAGCCGTCAATGCTTCGGTCAATCTATCAATGGCTGTAGCTTCTGGGTTGCCAGCGGGTGCTCGACCAGCGCTGCGTGCTCTCTGGGTGGCCATTCTTTGCAGATAGAGGAGTGATCTCAGCTCAAATCTAAGAAATGGTCAGTACAACTGGATCCCGGGCCGGTATAGGTTAGATCCGGGTCGGTAGCTGTGTTTCCAGTGGCTCTAGCAGATCTAGGGGTTGGTCCAATGGATACTGTGGCAGTATCTGGCACTCCGTCGCTTGTAACAACCGTTACGAAACTTCTTGTACTGCTGCAGGGCGGAGCGAAGCTCTACGGGCCTACAGACAGTAGTGTCTGGACACTGTAAATGGATACAGTGCCGGGGTCACTGTTACCAGCTGAGTAGCACTCCAAGCTGAATAACCTCTGGTAGCTGAGTCTGTATAGCTGATACACGACTCTTTCTTCTTTTCGCACAGTGCCGGTATCTCTATGTCCAGGTCGGAGCGAACTCTACGAGCCTGTAGAAGATACGGTAGCGTCTGTACTGGACTGTTGCAAACGGAGCAAGCTCTACGGTTGATGCAGACAGCCTTTAGTAGTGGATACTGTGCCGGTATAGCTGCTGCAGTTCGGAGCGCACTCAAACGAACCTGCAGAGAAATCCGGTAGTATCTTGTGTCAATTGCTTCTTCAGATTTACTACTTCGGTAGATCAATTTCTCCTCCTCTCTCCAGATCTACACCCGGTAGATCACTTCTCCTTCTTCAGTGGTAGCTGGCCTGCAGTGCATTCGCAGGGCCATAGGGTAGCGTGAAAGAGCACAGCGTGGGAAGGTACCGTTTATCCCACCGCTGCCACCAATGTAATGGATTCCGGTCTGTTACCACGGACATCCACTAGTCTCAAGTATTCTACCTCTCTCCAGAGGGGACACTGTACTGACCGACAGTGCCAACTGTATAGGGCAACCGAATTACCCGGTAAGGCAAGAGCCCATGGCTCAGACAAACAGTACCGAGTAGTGTTTGTAGTAATGGCTTTATTACAAAGCAGTCCTGAGGGTAATTATTCCTCTAGGTGTTTAGCAATATAAGAATACATGCTATGGCTCATTGTAATGAATGCACTGATTATCAGTAGGAGCTCTCCTTTTATAGGAGAGCTAATGAACACAAAACATATAAGAGACAATGCACAGGAAGTAATTGAACCAATTACCTTAATTATATAAATACTCAACCAATCACAATGCAATGCAAGATAATACAAGGAGGTGCCAAGTGGCTAAGGGCGGAGTCCTTTCTCCTAATTGTCCAATGACGGCTCCTACAGGGTTCCCAGGCTGTATATAGAATTAGGTCCACTAAGTTGGTACTTTGGGGGTAGGCACTTCCTGTTTACGACCTTGACTAAGTTCCTGGACATCTTTACGGATCCTCGTCTAAGGCGGCCATCTTGTGCCGGCCCAGTACAGCTGTACCGGGTCGGTAGAGGTCACTACCGACCCTGCAGGGGTCAATACCGGCCCTGCTTACTATGCTACCGGCACAGTAGGACTTCCTACCCAACAGCTATTAACCAAATGCTGTGGGCAGAAGTCTAGCGCATTGCTCCGCAAGGTTTCTAGTGTAAACTACCTGTTTACAACTAGAGTGCACTGAAATCTACCACAATATCTATGCACTAAATGACCATGTATTACATGTCTATATATTACATGTTTATGTATTACATGTCCATGCGTTACCTAAATAACCTGTAGGCATGTGTTACATGTCCATGTGTTACATATCCAAGCATTGCATGTTAAATGTGTTACATGTCCATGTATTACATTACTGTGCATTACATGTCCATGTGTTATATGTCAATGTGTTACACATCCATGTATTATATGTCCATGTATTACATGTCCGTGTATTACATGTCCATGTATTACATGTCCATGTGTTACATGTCCATGTATTAATGCCCATGTGTTACATGCCCATGTATTACTTGCCCATTTGTTACATATCCATGTATTACTTGTCCATGTGTTACATGCCCATGTGTTACATGTCCATATGTTACATGTCCATGTGTCGCATGTCAATGTATTACATGTCCATGTATTACATGTCCATGTATTAATGTCCATGTGTTACATGCCCATGTATTACTTGCCCATGTGTTACATATCCATGTATTACTTGTCCATGTGTTACATGCCCATGTGTTACATGTCCATATGTTACATGTCCATGTGTCGCATGTCAATGTATTACATGTCCATGTGTTACATGCCCATGTGTTACATGTCCATGTATTACATATCTATTACATATCAAGTGGTAAGTTATAAAACAACAAAGTAACTGATATCTAATGAGACAGACATAAGCAGTAATTGACCAATAACAACAATATATTGTATACTGTATATGTCAACACCACAGGGTGCAGTTATGTGTATTTAAATGGTATATCCTTTCCAGCTGTCCACTTCTGAAGGTAAGAGTCAAACAGTTCATTGTCAGCAACAGTGAAATGTTCTTTCCAGTCACCAATTTTACCTGCAACAGTAGATATGTATTGCCACCTGTATGTACCAGGTTTGTAGCAAGAAGATGTGCGTATAAAGCCAGTACTCTGACCACAAATTAATTGATGTTTGGTAACCAAACATGACAGCATTAAACCTACTCGGTGCAATACAATGCAAACAATACTAGATAACATACAGTGAAGGATTCTAGCAGCTGCCATGCGGAGGTGAACCTACTCGGTGCAATACAATACAAACAATACTAGATAACATACAGTGAAGGATTCTAGCAGCTGCCATGGGGAGGTAAACCTACTCGGTGCAATACAATACAAACAATACTAGATAACATACAGTGAAGGATTCTAGCAGCTGCCATGGGGAGGTAAACCTACTCGGTGCAATACAATACAAACAATACTAGATAACATACAGTGAAGGATTCTAGCAGCTGCCATGGGGAGGTAAACCTACTCGGTGCAATACAATACAAACAATACTAGATAACATACAGTGAAGGATTCTAGCAGCTGCCATGGGGAGGTAAACCTACTCGGTGCAATACAATACAAACAATACTAGATAACATACAGTGAAGGATTCTAGCAGCTGCCATGGGGAGGTAAACCTACACTCCTGAGCGATCTTGAGTAGAAAAACAAGAATGAAATTAAAATAGATCTTTCCAGTCACCTTTTTTGGTTGAATTACCACAAGTTGTTTTTGATACGTACACTTACCACAAGGTTGTTGTAGATAAGTGACGCAAATATATAATTTATATATACATACTTGAGAACATTTGTTTGTTTGTGTGTGCCATACCTGCCAAATGGTTTGTAGCACAGCCAATCATACCTATCACGTGGTGAAAGACAAAAGGGAGATACTGCAGTGGACTTTAGGGGTCCACTGCTATCCACTAAGCAGTTGTCACCGTGCAAGCCTCTGTCTGCCAGCACAGCAACACAGTCAGCCTCTCAAGGCCCGACAGACAACGATTAACCTCTTTCCAGAGGTACTCCGTGCCGGGATGGTACTTCAAATTGTTCATAGGAGCAAACTATTCCGCACAACTGTGGCGCAAACATGCAACCCAGTACTTTCGAGTAGTATACATCTATTATATTCAGAATAAACAGTGGGACCCCAATGTAACTGTATAACCCAATGCATAAGACTAAATGCGACAAATCAACAAAAAACTAGGCCTTTTATAGGCAGAGTTACAGAAAGTGACAGAAAGTATTTGGTCCGGTTAACCGAGTACTCCAATCACATACAAGAATAATGAAAATAGACCAATAGATATAATGGGTGTAAATAGTGACCAATAGGATGTAATTGATTAAATAGATTTGGTGGCAAGTAGTAAGGGGTGGAGTCAATGTTCTCCCAGCCAGTAATAGCTGTTGCTTTTTCTTCTCTGGAGATCCTGGTCTTTGGCAGCCTTGGCTCCTGAAATCCTGACACATGCAGATGGTAAATGTCTGGATACAGGTCCTGGAGACTCTTAGGCAAGGTTTGGTTTATCAGGCTATGGAAGCCATCTTGTTGTCAGCCATACATGGCTACTCAGGGCCAGTGTAGAGTGTTGCGGGGCCGGTATAGCAATAACTATTGATTATATTGCTGTTTTAACTATTGATCTAACTGCAATCAATACCGGATTGGTTGGATTGATCAATTAGGCTTGCCTGATGCCTGCAGGCTATCAGGGGGACCTTAGTTAGTGCTGGTCAGGTGTTGTTTCTGATAAAATCCATCACAATACTTTGGATCTGTTACTTCTGGTGGCCACAATAGCTTTAAGGGTATAAAAGGTGTGATTGCGCAGAAGTGAAGTTAGATAATGATCTGTTTGAAAGTTCAGAAAACTAATTGCTGAGTTGAATGCAACTTTTATATGGGACAGGATAGAGTGTAGAACAAACTAAAACTATGTATCCATTGATAGTGTGGATACCTTGAACCATCTCAATATATAGCTTCTGCTCCATAGAAAAACAAAAAATCAAGTTTACTGGAGGTTTACGAAAGATTATTAAAATTTCAGGAGTTTTCAGGAACTTCAGTAGTTTTGATGAGGAGAGAAAGTTTGTGCTAAAACCAAAGGAGGGTCCAGGTGGGTGCGCCTGTCCAACTCATGTATGCCTATTTTACAACCTCGAAAGAATTGAAAACTGCAGTACAAGCAGTCTATTATACCACTCAGATGTAAGGTCACTCAGATGTAAGGTCACTCAGATGTAAGGTCACTCAGATGTAAGGTCACTCAGATGTAAGGTCACTCAGATGTAAGGTCACTCAGATGTAAGGTCACTCAGATGTAAGGTCACTCAGATGTAAGGTCACTCAGATGTAAGGTCACTCAGATGTAAGGTCACTCAGATGTAAGGTCACTCAGATGTAAGGTCACTCAGATGTAAGGTCACTCAGATGTAAGGTCACTCAGATGTTAGGTCACTCAGATGTAAGGTCACTCAGATGTAAGGTCACTCAGATGTAAGGTCACTCAGATGTAAGGTCACTCAGATGTAAGGTCACTCAGATGTAAGGTCACTCAGATGTGAGGTCACTCAGATGTAAGGTCACTCAGATGTAAGGTCACTCAGATGTGAGGTCACTCAGATGTAAGGTCACTCAGATGTAAGGTCACTCAGATGTAAGGTCACTCAGATGTAAGGTCACTCAGATGTAAGGTCACTCAGATGTAAGGTCACTCAGATGTAAAGTCACTCAGATGTAAGGTCACTCAGATGTAAGGTCACTCAGATATAAGGTCACTCAGATGTAAGGTCACTCAGATGTAAGCTCACTCAGATGTAAGGTCACTCAGATGTAAGGTCAAAGTTTAAATTTGCCATTTTGTGTTTTTATATTTTTTAATAATTTAATGAGAGACACATGACAATAGCAGACGGCTTGAGATGAGCGTTGAACTTTTGTCTTTGGTACTTAGTTGTTTGTATCAGATACGCCAACTGCTAATGCAATGCAGTTAAATTGTAAATTCCAGCAGAAAACTTAATAAAACATAAGCCAGCACAGAGCCTTCCTACATCTTTTATCACATTAAAAAAGGGGCAAAAAGGGGAATTGTGGAGGGGGCTAGGAAGGAACAAAAGTAGGTGGAGCAACACAGAGAATGACAGGTATATCGTGGCTAGAAGAATGTGTGAGCGAGGGAGGAAGTCAAGGCTAAGGTGAGTACAATGACTGAGGAGTTGAGCCCCAGTAGGAGAGCCCCAGTAGGATGGCACCAGTAGGATAGTACCAGTAGGATAGCACCAGTAGGATGGCACCAGTAGGATGGCACCAGTAGGATGGCACCAGTAGGAGAGCACCAGTAGGATGGCACCAGTCGGATAGTACCAGTAGGATAGCACCAGTAGGATGGCACCAGTAGGATGGCACCAGTAGGATGGCACCAGTAGGATGGCACCAGTAGGATGGCACCAGTAGGATGGCACCAGTAGGATGGCACCAGTAGGATGGCACCAGTAGGATGGCACCAGTAGGATAGCACCAGTAGGATAGCACCAGTAGGATAGCACCAGTAGGATGGCACCAGTAGGATGGCACCAGTAGGATAGCACCAGTAGGATGGCACCAGTAGGATAGCACCAGTAGGATAGCACCAGTAGGATAGCACCAGTAGGATAGCACCAGTAGGATGGCACCAGTAGGATGGCACCAGTAGGAGAGCACCAGTAGGATGGCACCAGTCGGATAGTACCAGTAGGATAGCACCAGTAGGATGGCACCAGTAGGATGGCACCAGTAGGATGGCACCAGTAGGATGGCACCAGTAGGATAGCACCAGTAGGATGGCACCAGTAGGATAGCACCAGTAGGATAGCACCAGTAGGATAGCACCAGTAGGATAGCACCAGTAGGATAGCACCAGTAGGATAGCACCAGTAGGATAGCACCAGTAGGAAAGCACCAGTAGGATAGCACCAGTCGGATAGTACCAGTAGGATAGCACCAGTAGGATGGCACCAGTAGGATGGCACCAGTAGGATGGCACCAGTAGGATGGCACCAGTAGGATAGCACCAGTAGGATGGCACCAGTAGGATAGCAATAGTAGGATAGCACCAGTAGGATGGCACCAGTAGGATAGCACCAGTAGGATGGCACCAGTAGGATAGCAATAGTAGGATAGCACCAATCGAGATTAAGACAGTGAGCGCATTTGAACATGACCGGTAATACGGTCGGTATGTATTATCACATGATGCCCTTAAGCTCAACTTACCTTTCCGGAATAGATGCTGCATCGCTATCTGCATACTTTTTTCATCACATTTAACCTGTAATATATAACACAACAAAGTATATAACGTCACATATAACCTGTAATATATTACACAGTAAAGTATATAACATCACATATAACCTGTAATATATTACACAGTAAAGTATATAACGTCACATATAACCTGTAATATATTACACAGTAAAGTATATAACGTCACATATAACCTGTAATATATTACACAGTAAAGTATATAACGTCACATATAACCTGTAATATATTGTAGTGGATTTTCATAGCACTAACTTCTGCGCAATTACATAACAACCACTCTGGTATCACTAGTATAGCCATTGGATGGCTAGAATGATTATAATAATGGGTACCGAACATACTGACCCTGCATCAGTAAGGTACCAATCCTGTATGAGTCAGCACCGACCCTGTATGAGTCAGCACCGACCCTGTATGAGTCAGCACCGACCCTGTATGAGTCAGCACCGACCCTGTATGAGTCAGTAGCGACTTTGTATGAGTCAGTACCGACCCTGTATGAGTCAGCACCGACCCTGTATGAGTCAGCACCGACCCTGTATGGGTCAGTACCGACCCTGTATGAGTCAGCACCGACCCTGTATGGGTCAGTACCGACCCTGTATGAGTCAGTACCAACCCTGTATGAGTCAGCACCGACCCTGTATGAGTCAGTACCGACCCTGTATGAGTCAGCACCGACCCTGTATGAGTCAGCACCGACCCTGTATGGGTCAGTACCGACCCTGTATGAGTCAGTACCGACCCTGTATGAGTCAGCACCGACCCTGTATGAGTCAGTACCGACCCTGTATGAGTCAGCACCGACCCTGTATGAGTCAGCACCGACCCTGTATGAGCCATACCGGGTCGGCAGGAAGTGAATCATCATAGACTAGGATCTGGGAAGTAGCCTGAGAGCAGCAGAGGACCATATCCACGAAGTAACCATCCTTACATTTGGAGCAAGCCAAGGAACAGAGCCTAGGAAACCTATGTACCAACAACAGGAAGTGCAAATGCCTAGGATTGGCCAGATTGACTTATGACTCCGCCTACCACTTCTGGGTGCCACATTTATTTCACCCTATATGCTATACCTAACTCGCTTATTATTATATCTGTCTGTTCATTTGTGCATTGTATATTACTCATGTGTTACTGGCTATTTACCTGAATCACTTCTTGTGATCTGCCTATAAAAGGCAGAACTTTTACCATGATAGTCAGTTTGTATGGAAACTTTCTTTTACTTATTCTTATGGAAGAATAAAGTCATATTTACTCTAAAGCACTGAGTGATGCGTCTGAGCCGAAGGCTTTATACTAGTCGTGGAGTAGAGAACACTCCTTCACTTCTACTTCAGTGTAGTACCGACCTGTTGTTGCCTCTAGGTTAAAGGCCACTGGCGGCAGCATACCGTCGGATTGCTAGTGACTTCAGCTAGTAGTTTTACGCCCCCAAAGTTCACTACAGTATTACACAATAAAACATGTAATACAAGTGTCATTATATACCAGATATTGGCATATAGTCGCAGTAAGATAAATATTGTGGTGGGTTTTGGTAGCACACATGCCCTGCGCACTTATATTAACCTAGAGCGACTCTGACTGACGCAATCAGTCAGACCGACCTCCCAAAGTGATGAGTCAGAGACCCATCACCCCAGAAGGAAAATGAATTACCTTACCGGCCCTGCAAACATGATACCGGTCTTGCAGCTTTACCTACCGGCCCGGCAGAAACTACACCGGCCCTGCAACTTTACCTACCAGTCCGGCAGTGACCTTTATCGAGCCGGGAGTGACCTCTACCGGCCCTGCAATGACATACCGAGCCGGCAACAAGATGGCGACTGTAGCCAGAGATCCCAAAGTAGTCTGAGTCAATACACAAGGACATATCCAGGACCTACCTACCTTCACATCCCATCTAACTTGGATCTAAGGCTGACAAAGACTGAGGACTTATAGTATTATTCCATGCCGCTAGGCACCTTGTACATTTATTGTTGTGCGGTATTATATGCGTTATTATCCTGATCGGTCAAATTACTTTCTGTTATGTTTTATTGGCTAGACTTAGCATGATGCAATGCACTTCCTGCCACCAGCCTATAAAAGGCTGTATTTACTTGTGTTCATTGCCACTTATCACTCACTGTTGCTGTTGTCAACTACTCTAGGCAATTGCCTCCCTAGAACATGATATATGGACGAATAAATGTATTTATTACCTAAACTATACCTAGTTTGTCTGGGCAGACGGCTCACTAGTAGTGAAGTTGTTACCGACTTCTTCTTTGCACCCTGCAGGTCTGACCGACTCTGCGTTACCTCTTGGAGAGAATTGTTGTTTGGCTGTTCCACGAGCTGCGCGCTGTGGACAGCTGTTTGTTAGTAAACGGTAGTGGGAGCCCTACCGGCACGATCCACTACAATATTGCTTAGTAAAACGTTAAACAATATGATGTTAATTTAGGTGAGAAAATTCTTACAGCGTCTTGGAGAGCCTTGTTCTCGTGACTATGAACTTTGCCCTCCTTCATCTTACTAAAGCTGGTAACATCTGCAATCTGTTGGATCAGTTCTGGAGATCGTTTAGTGTCCATGAATGCGTTCACTTTCTCTATACTTGTTATTGGATCCTACATTTATATGAAACATCGAACACACTTCGTCTCCTTGGTTCAACCTACTCATCAACACAAACAATTATATGTCAATGCTTTCACTCACCAGCACCAAGTCTTCAAAATAGACAATCAGAATGTTTGGGCTATCTCTAAGTGACCACATGTATTCTACATAATCAAAGTAGTTGCCACAAGGCATGTCTTTGCTGTATAAGTACATCTTCAGGTAGCTACTAAAAGGCATATCCTTCATTATATGCTGATTTTCTCCTGTCACCGACAACTGAAACGAAACAACACTGATTGGTCAATGAAGTGGCCCTTATTTAGTGCATTTAACTGACCCACCCTAAAGGTAAGAAGGACCCACCTCCCATTTAGCAGGAGTAACCCAGCCCTTGATTGATGTAATCCACCCCTTAATTGTAGTAACCCGCCCCTTGATTGGAGTAATCTACTCTTGGTTGGAGTAATCCACCCCTTGATTGGACCAGCTGTTCTGTGATCCTACCGATCATGTATGGGAACGTAAATGTTTTGTGAAAGAAAGTGAAAGGTCAAGATAAAAAGCGGTGGAGGGCGAGAGATAGAAAGGAAGTAAAGTGATGATGACGGAGTATAGTTGTTGCGGCAGTTCTTCAAATACACCCAAGATAATCTAGCAAGTGGGTATACTAGCATTGCAAAATGTCCTCTGGCTCCTCTAAAGACCAGTTACACTGCTGCAGTGCCTAGTACACTGTAAGTAACCTGAGCTATTTCAAAGGCTTTCATTGCTTGCCAAATACAAAACTTCACTCAATGACCAGCTTTAAAAAATGGAGATAATACGGAGGATCTAGACATGACTGCCATAACCTGCATATAACTTCAATTAGTAAAACCCTGGTCAATGAAGGGCTACAGCTACAGCCAGAGTGACAACTAGAGCTAGAGGTAAAGCTGGTGCTAAAGCTACAGCCACAGCGAGAGCTAGGCCTAGAGCAGGAGCTGGGGTTGGGGCTGAAGTTGGAGCTGGGGCTAGGGTTGGGGCTAGAGTTGGAGCTAGGCATAGAGCTGGCGCTGAGGCTTGAGCTGAAGCTGGAGATTGAAGTGGAGCTAGGGCTGGAGTTTATCTCATGGTAGCTATTACACAACTTGGGATAGCTCGGGATAACTGTTTCGGAAAAATATAAGGCTTCTAGTACATCCAAAAGAGTTTAGCTTAATGGAAGGTAAATATCCATCAGCCCAGATCCTCTATTTATCAAAGGGTAAGACATCCAGCCATAGATGAAGAGGTGGGTAAAGGGAAATCTGTCTTTTTGGACCACGAGTTTCTGCCTACACTGCGTTGTACTTCGTCAGTGTAGGAAAAGAGATTTAGCTCCTGTGCAGGGAGAAAGAGGGCATTAGGGGCTAGAGAAAGGACAGTATAGGTCCAAGAGGTGGGCAGAGGTGAGTAATGGCGTTTTATGGCTGTAAGGCTCACTGAATTTTTCCACAATATTCATACCAAATGATTCTTTGGATGCATTGTAAAAATTATCGATAGAAGATAAAATCAATTAGTCAACCAATCAATAAACAATGCGCATTTCATTTACATAATGTATTTTGTGCACTTACCACTTTGGTTTCCATATAGTACATGGAGACACAGGCATCTTTGGGATTCCTTAACACTACAACAATATTTGTATATATCTAATACATGTATCCATCCCATATATCTGGTATATGTGTGGGTTATCCATCCCATATATCTGGTATATGTGTGGGTTATCCATCCCATATATCTGGTATATGTGTGGGTTATCCATCCCATATATCTGGTATACGTGTGGGTTATCCATCCCATATATCTGGTATACGTGTGAGTTATCCTAAGAGAAGTGGGTAAATAGAAAGTAGACGAGAGGTGCTGAGCTCATGGCAAGTATAAGTTAGAAACTGAGCAGGCAAAATAGAGAATCGGTCATGGAGATATATGACCGAGGTAAAAGAGGGAATAAACAGAACTTACCCACTACAGTTTTCTTGCCCCTAAACTCAGAAGGCAGCACATCAAGCCTGTAGTGAGTATTCAGAACTCTCGGTGAAGGAAATAGCTTCTCGTCAATTTTTGTAGCAGGCATTAGATCAATCATACACATAGCCTTAGACTGTTGGATGTAGTCAGCACCGCCTCGTACTAGCATACACATTATCTCCCACATGAGATGAGTTCCTTTAAATTATATGTACATTGATGAGTGCCTTGTACCAGCTAGTAAACGGCAGCAGTTCTCCATTTACTGGTCACAACATTCCAATCTAACTTTAATGAAACACATGAGCACGTAGAGCACTATACATGGCCGCATGGTACCCCATAGACATAGGTATGATACATACCCTAGACACGCGCGTGTATAATGCCACAGAGGTATAGATTTGGCATATTTTTTGTGTAGGGATGAGACGGTTAAATTTAACAGATTTATGTTCCAATTTGACATCTAAAATGGTTGCCACAGAGAGAATTATTAGTTTTAAAAATTTTTTTAAGATTTTCTAGTTCAAATATTATCAGGTTTTTACTTTTTTTTACTAAGAATAAAAGTAAACAATTTTTCTGGTCATCTTTTTTATTCAGCAAAACCAAAATAGGATAATAAAGTTTTGGATTGCCACTTCCTATCTGTCATTTACAGTTTAGTATTTCTCCACCATAATTTTCATTAATTTAAGTTTATCAAAGGCAAATCATTACTATCAAAAAGTGGTTTATTGGCACAATTTGTTTGTTTATTGTTATGATTAAACACCGGTCAAGTCTAGAAACAATATTTAAGTATGCGACGGGCAGGCAGCAATAGACGGGCAGGCAGCAATAGACGGGCAGGCAGCAATAGACGGGCAGGCAGCAATAGACGGGCAGGCAGCAATAGACGGGCAGGCAGCAATAGACGGGCAGGCAGCAATAGACGGGCAGGCAGCAATAGACGGGCAGGCAGCAATAGACGGGCAGGCAGCAATAGACGGGCAGGCAGCAATAAATGTAACAGCAATAAAACTGATAGGCAGTAGGCTACCATTATATACTCATGTGCAAACCTGGTGAACCAGAAACACCGATAATATGGTTTGTTGACGTACGCATCTATCTATATCTCTACGTATAATACACACACTAGACATAGACATAATACATACACTAGACATAGACATAATACATACACTAGACATAGACATAATACATACACTAGACATAGACATAATACATACACTAGACATATACATAATACATACACTACACATAGACATAATACATACACTAGACATAGACATAATACACACACTAGACATAGACATAATACATACACTAGACATAGACATAATACCAGCACTAGACATAGACATAATACCAGCACTAGACATAGACATAATACATACACTAGACATAGAAATAATACATACACTAGACATAGACATAATACACACACTAGACATAGACATAATACCAGCACTAGACATAGACATAATACATACACTAGACATAGACATAATACCAGCACTAGACATAGACATAATACACACACTAGACATAGACATAATACACACACTAGACATAGACATAATAAACACACTAGACATAGACATAATACCAGCACTAGACATAGACATAATACATACACTAGACATAGACATAATACCAGCACTAGACATAGACATAATACTGTGGTACATTTATATAGACTAGAGTCTGTAGGGAATTATTTCTACAGGCGCTTACAGGAGAAGAGACCGTTTTTGTAGCTCAGAGACAACGTACTGCGCTGAACAAAGCTACTAACACAGAGACAACGTACTGCGCTGAACAAAGCTACTAACAAGTGATTGTTTGTAACTGCTATTGGTACTGAAATGACCAGCACGATCAACATAGTATTGAGCACCCCACAGGTCTGATACAGACCCCTGCAAAGCGGGGATTGACCCTCACAGGGCTTATGTGAGTCACCCTGGGCGGGCGCAAGACTGCTGCCTAGTCTGAGGACCTAATCCTTAGCCGAAGAGAATGAAAAACTTTATCTGCCACTAGATTACCCCAGCAAGTGGATACATAGAGATCTCAAGACAGCATCCAGTTATAGAATCTGCCTCTGATTATTAAGTGCCCTGGCTAATTAAATAAATGCGTACTTGTTATGATTGGATAGTATTTTTAACTCTATTGTATGTCTGCAGAACCACTTACTGTAACCTTGATTGGCTGTAATTCTTATTCTAGGCATTTCATTGGTTTTGACAATGCTTACTTCCTATGTCCAACCTTTAAAAGGCTGAACTTTGTAAAAATTATTTGCATTTACACTTTCTAGTGGACAGGCTCTCTAGAGCTGTACAAAGGACTAATAAATGTTGCTGTACACCACAACCGGACTGATCTGTCTGAGCCATGGGCTCTGTACTAGTTGTTAGAGTCTATTGACCAAGTGCACCGGCCATCTCGGCAGTGGCCCCTCTGGAGAGAGGCATAGTACTTGAGATTGGTAACATACTGTGGCTAAAGAGACCAGAATCTATCACAATATCTACATACATTAGACATACATATAATATAATAGACATAGACATTATACCAGCACTAGACATAGATATAATACATCATCGGTTATACATAAATCAGATTCATACATGCACCAAACCTAGACTATGGACCTAACATTACAAACCCACTAGTAAACATACCATTCTTGGGATATGTGGCTAAGAGGACGTCTTCGTTTCTCCATCTGTAACTTTTCATTTCTTGTCGAATAATTCTCAGGCTTTCGTCATCAACATATATAGCAGGTACCTTGATTGAGCTGTCATCACTTGTGAAGTATTGCTTTGTGATTGTCCCACTTTTAGGGTGAATTGGTATATCCATGTCTGTATAGATAAAACATTCATGTAACTTGAGTTTGTGCCCACCTTATAAAGTGAGTATTCACCTTGTGCTGGTGTGTGTTATATAGAGTACTCACCTTGTGCTGGTGTGTGTTATATAGAGTATTCACCTTGTGCTAGTGTGTGCTGTATAGAGTACTCACCTTGTGCTGGTGTGTGTTATATAGAGTACACACCTTGTGCTGGTGTGTGTGTTATATAGAGTACTCACCTTGTACTGGTGTGTGTGATATAGAGTACTTACCTTGTGCTAGTGTGTGCTGTATAGAGTACTCACCTTGTGCTGGAGTGTGTTATATAGAGTATTCACCTTGTGCTGGTGTGTGTTATATAGAGTATTCACCTTGTGCTGGTGTGTGCTGTATAGTGTACTCACCTTGTGTTGGAGTGTGTTATATAGAGTACTCACATTGTGCTGGTGTGTGCTGTGTAGAGTACTCACCTTGTGCTGGTGTGTGCTGTATAGAGTACTCACTTTGTGCTGGTGTGTGTTATATAGAGTACTCACCTTGTGCTGGTGTGTGTTATATAGAGTACTCACCTTGTGCTGGTGTGTGTTATATAGAGTACTCACTTTGCATTGGTGTGTGCTGTACAAATAATACACAGAAAACGAGGACTGATGTATTACACAAATAATGAGGGAAGTGAATGGCAGGCCTGATGAAGCCACTTGCAATCATTGCCTAGTATGATGAAACAATTTTCCAAATACATGATGAAATGACTTTCCATGCACATGATGAAATAACTTACCATGCACATGATGAAATAACTTTTCATGCACATGATGAAATTTTGTGACTAAATGTTTATTCTACATACCCATTTAATTTTAACGGACATGCTAGGGCCAAGTGTTTCATGATGGAATTACCATCAAATAAGGAAGAAAATTCCAGAAAAATGTTTAGAATTTCAATTCTTTCTAAAAATAGTAAATGTAGGATAATTGTTGATCTAGCTGAGGTTCCATAAGAGATGTGAGCAGAATGGACATAGGTCAGATAACTCTTTTGGTTTGATGAGATTTTATGCTACAACCTCAATGTCTATGTGTGGCGAATTTCTATGTCACACTTACCCTGTGATGAGCCTTGCAGTTATAAGTTATCCTAAAAGTGCTTCTGGCTAGTGATTTTAGCCAAACATGCTTCTACCAGTCCTACAGCACCTCTACCAGCCCTACAGCATCTCTACCAGCCCTGCAGCATCTCTACCAGCCGTACAGCACCTCTACCAGCCCTGCAGCATCTCTACCAGCTCTACAGCATGTCTACCAGCCCTACAGCACCCCTACCAGCCCTACAGCATCTCTACCAGCCCTACAGCACCTCTACCAGCCCTGCAGCACCTCTACCAGCCCTACAGCATCTCTACCAGCCCTACAGCACCTCTACCAGCCCTGCAGCATCTCTACCAGCCCTGCAGCATCTCTACCAGCCCTGTAGCATCTCTACCAGCCCTACAGCATCTCTACCAGCCCTACAGCATGTCTACCCGTCCTACAGCATCTCTACAAGCCCTGCAGCATCTCTACCAGCCCTGCAGCATCTCTACCAGCCTTGCAGCACCTCTACCAGCCCTACAGCATCTCTACCAGCCCTACAGCATCTCTACCAGCCCTACAGCATCTCTACCAGCCCTACAGCATCTCTACCAGCCCTACAGCATCTTTACCAGCCC
Organism: Cryptosula pallasiana; assembly: GCA_945261195.1. Classification (NCBI taxonomy): domain Eukaryota; kingdom Metazoa; phylum Bryozoa; class Gymnolaemata; order Cheilostomatida; family Cryptosulidae; genus Cryptosula; species Cryptosula pallasiana. The sequence continues at coordinate 50,578,859 of OX183133.1, read as the reverse complement.
TGCAGCATCTCTACCAGCCCTACAGCACCTCTACCAGCCCTGCAGCACCTCTACCAGCCCTACAGCATCTCTACCAGCCCTACAGCATCTCTACCAGCCCTGCAGCATCTCTACCAGCCCTACAGCATCTCTACCAGCCCTACAGCATCTCTACCAGCCCTACAGCATCTCTACCAGCCCTACAGCACCCCTACCAGCCCTACAGCATCTCTACCAGCCCTACAGCACCTCTACCAGCCCTGCAGCACCTCTACCAGCCCTGCAGCATCTCTACCAGCCCTACAGCACCTCTACCAGCCCTGCAGCACCTCTACCAGCCCTACAGCATCTCTACCAGCCCTACAGCACCCCTACCAGCCCTACAGCATCTCTACCAGCCCTACAGCACCTCTACCAGCCCTGCAGCACCTCTACCAGCCCTACAGCATCTCTACCAGCCCTACAGCACCTCTACCAGCCCTGCAGCACCTCTACCAGCCCTACAGCATCTCTACCAGCCCTACAGCATCTCTACCAGCCCTACAGCATCTCTACCAGCCCTGCAGCATCTCTACCAGCCCTGTAGCATCTCTACCAGCCCTACAGCATCTCTACCAGCCCTACAGCATCTCTACCAGCCCTGCAGCATCTCTACCAGCCCTACAGCACCTCTACCAGCCCTGCAGCACCTCTACCAGCCCTACAGCATCTCTACCAGCCCTACAGCATCTCTACCAGCCCTGCAGCATCTCTACCAGCCCTACAGCATCTCTACCAGCCCTACAGCATCTCTACCAGCCCTACAGCATCTCTACCAGCCCTACAGCACCCCTACCAGCCCTACAGCATCTCTACCAGCCCTACAGCACCCCTACCAGCCCTACAGCATCTCTACCAGCCCTACAGCATCTCTACCAGCCCTGCAGCATCTCTACCAGCCCTGTAGCATCTCTACCAGCCCTACAGCATCTCTACCAGCCCTACAGCACCCCTACCAGCCCTACAGCACCTCTACCAGCCCTGCAGCATCTCTACCAGCCCTACAGCACCTCTACCAGCCCTACGGCATCTCTACCAGTCCTACAGCACCTCTACCAGTCCTACAGCACCTCTACCAGCCTTGCAGCATCTCTACCAGCCCTGCAATCTCTACCAGCCCTGCAGCATCTCTACAAGCCCTACAGCACCTCTACCAGCCCTACAGCATCTCTACAAGCCCTACAGCACCTCTACCAGCCCTACAGCATCTCTACCAGCCCTACAGCATCTCTACCAGCCCTACAGCATCTCTACCAGTCCTACAGCACCTCTACCAGCCCTACAGCACCTCTACCAGCCCTACAGCACCCCTAGCAGCCCTACAGCATCTCTACCAGCCCTACAGCACCCCTACCAGCCCTGCAGCATCTCTACCAGCCCTACAGCACCTCTACCAGCCCTACAGCATCTCTACCAGCCCTGCAGCATCTCTACCAGCCCTACAGCATCTCTACCAGCCCTACAGCATCTCTACCAGCCCTACAGCACCTCTACCAGCCCTACAGCATCTCTACAAGCCCTACAGCACCTCTACCAGCCCTACAGCATCTCTACCAGCCCTACAGCACCTCTACCAGTCCTACAGCATCTCTACCAGCCCTGCAGCATCTCTACCAGCCCTACAGCATCTCTACCAGCCCTACAGCATCTCTACCAGCCCTACAGCATGTCTACCAGCCCTACAGCATCTCTACCAGCCCTGCAGCACCTCTACCAGCCCTACAGCATCTCTACCAGCCCTACAGCACCCCTACCAGCCCTACAGCACCTCTACCAGCCCTGCAGCATCTCTACCAGCCCTACAGCACCTCTACCAGCCCTGCAGCATCTCTACCAGCCCTACAGCATCTCTACCAGCCCTGCAGCATCTCTACCAGCCCTACAGCATCTCTACCAGCCCTGCAGCATCTCTACCAGCCCTACAGCATCTCTACCAGCCCTACAGCATCTCTACCAGCCCTACAGCATCTCTACCAGCCCTGCAGCATCTCTACCAGCCCTGTAGCATCTCTACCAGCCCTGCAGCATCTCTACCAGCCCTACAGCACCCCTACCAGCCCTACAGCATCTCTATCAGCCCTAAAGCATCTTTACCGGCCCAGGAAAAATATGGCTAACGTCGGCAGAATTACCAATATAGCCCAAGTCACTACAAAGAGACATCTCCAGAACACTACCATCTCCAGATATCACAGACCGTGGACCAGAGGCTACACAAAACTAAAAACCATATTTATAACTTCTAACCTTTCCTTTTGGCACTAGGCACCATATCTACTTAACCTTGTGTCCCATTGGATGTGTCCCATTGGATGTCCCATTGGATGTCCCATTGGATGTGTCCCATTGGATGTGTCCCATTGGATGTCCCATTGGATGTCCCTTTGGATGTGTCCCATTGGATGTGTCCCATTGGATGTCCCATTGGATGTCCCATTGGATGTGTCCCATTGGATGTGTCCCATTGGATGCCCCATTGGATGTGTTGTATGAGCATGAGCTTGTGTCCCATTGGATGTCCCATTGGATGTGTCCCATTGGATGTGTCCCATTGGATGTCCCATTGGATGTCCCATTGGATGTGTCCCATTGGATGTCCCATTGGATGTCCCATTGGATGTCCCATTGGATGTCCCATTGGATGTGTTGTATGAGCATGAGCTTGTGTCCCATTGGATGTGTCCCATTGGATGTGTCCCATTGGATGTCCCATTGGATGTCCCGTTGGATGTCCCATTGGATGTCCCATTGGATGTCCCATTGGATGCCCCATTGGATGTCCCATTGGATGTCCCATTGGATGTCCCATTGGATGTGTCCCATTGGATGCCCCATTGGATGTCCCATTGGATGTCCCATTGGATGCCCCATTGGATGTCCCATTGGATGTCCCATTGGATGTCCCATTGGATGTGTTGTTGTATTTATATTATCTGATGAGCTTCTATCACTTCCTGTAGATAGAATTAGTTACCGTGTTCAATGGCTTCCTGTAAACCAGCCTGTATAAAGGCTGGCTATTTGTATGTTGAGTGCCTTTTATCTACTGCTACTACTGGGTACCTGTCTAGGTGATTGCCTCCCTAGAGAGTGATATTGGGACAATAAATATGTTTATACTTAAACTGAGTATAATTTGTCTGAGCCGAGGATTCACTAGTTGTGAAGTTGTGAGCAACTTCCCCGTTGCACTCCGCAGGTCTGACCGACCCTGCGTTACCTCTTGGAGAGAGGTGTTGTTGGTCTGTGACATTAGCTGTGAACTGTGGACATGTGTTAGTTAGTGGACGGTAGAGGGAGCCCTACAGGTACAGCCCTACAGGTACAGCCCTACAGGTACAGCCCTACAGGTATAGCCCTACAGGTACGATCCACTACATATACATTATACATAGAGCTGTGGACATGTGTTAGTTAGTGGACGGTAGAGGAGCCCTACAGGTACGATCCACTACATATACATTATACATAGGTTTGCCTATATGAAGCCATATACGCAGAGTTACTTACACAAAGTCACTCTTGGCAATGAACAACTGTCAACACCTGCCTATAAACCCATATGTATAAAATTACTTGTATGAATTTACATACATAGAGTGACCTACACGAAGCATAGAGCTACCTACATAGAGTGACACATAAAGCAGACAAACAAAAAGAGCCTGATCGTAATTTATGCTAGTAGAACGTTACTATTGATGTACTATGACTTCAGACTATCCTGAGCAGCTGAGAAGGTGAGCAAGTGGAACAGTTCACATAGTACACAACAGTAGTAATATATGAGCAGATCTCCCTACCAAGTGTTTTTTGTGGATTTGATCTTGGGGGTTATGCAATGAGTTACGTCGTTGGATGAATTCGCCGAGTTTATATTGTATTTCATTTGAGAGGTATTTGAGTGGCATTTGAGTGGCATTTAAGTGGCATTTGAGTTTTGATTATTTTTTACTTAATTTGAACTTATAGATTTTGAATGTATGGCATTCAAGTTTTGATAATTTTTTACATAATTATATACATAACTTTAACTCATAGAGCATCTAGATTTTGAATGTATGGCATTTAAGTTTTGATTATTTTTTGTAATTCGACTCATATGATAATTTGAGAGAGGAGAGAGAGGAGATATATCTACATTGAATAAATACAGTGATTAAAAATGAAACAATATGTGAATATATACATTTATTGTGTAACAAGTAGGGAAAATTTCATATAATATAGCTAGAGTCAGTAAATATTAAATAATACCAAACACTACAACTTGTAATGACAATCAATGCATAAGCTTTTACTAAAACTATCTTGAAAACCTTCAAAACATGATCCCAAATGGAAAAAAATGGATAAAGTTAGATATTCATCTATTTGTTTACATCTACAAAAAAGAGGTATTTTGGTGAAATATTTTTTCATTTTATTCAATTTTCATTAATTTTTTACAAAAACAAATCATCCTATAAATGGTTAAATTTCATCTAATTGTACAAATTTACAAAAAACAAGGTATTTGGTAAAATATTCTTTCATTTCATTAAATCTTCATTACTTTTTTTGCAAAAAAGAAATCATCCTTTAAATGGTTAAATTTTATCTGTTTGTATATCTTTACAAAAAAAAACAGGCTATTTGGTAAAATATTTCCTTTATTCTATTCAATTTTCATTAATTTTTTCAATAATTGCTTAAATATAAATTATTCATTATTTTCTTATTATTAGGTAAGCAACCTATCATACAAAATTATTTTCTTGAGTGAGGGTTTTATCCTGCATTTTCCTTTTGAATTTTTTTCAAAAATTTACCATTTTTTTCAAAAACAATCATTTAATATACAATTTCCATTATTTTTTTAAACAGAACAATCTCTATCTCTGAGAGGTTGGAGATATTGGGGTAGAAAACTTAGACATGATGATGAGAAGGCTATGGATTTTCCCATTTAAGAACAAACCATTTTCGATGGCAATTTCAATTCTGAAAACTAAAACAATGTAATTTGTTTTTCAAAATGCAATCATCAGAAAGCTTCTGTCATGATGAGGAGGAGGCTATGGATTTACCCATTCAAGAACAAACCATTTTCGATGGTGGCTTCAATTCTAAAAACGAATTAGAACTGAAGTATGTGGTATTACGTAATAATTTTTTTAAAAGAAAAAAAATTGTTTTTCAAAATGCAATCATCAGAAAACTTCTGCCATGATGATGAGGAGGTTATGGATTTACTCATTCAAGAACAAACCATTTTCGATAGCAACTTTAATTTTAAAAACTAAATCAATGTAACTTTTTTATTCTTTGTCTCCCATGAAATTGTTCAAAACGAATTAGAACTGAAGTATGTGGTATTACATGATAATTTTTTTAAAAGAAAAAAACACATCAAAATCGACAAATTACTCCTCTAGATAGTTCAAGTTTACAATATTTGAGAATTAATCACAATAGAAGCATTAAGCCTACTTGATAAAAAAAGAATTTGACTGTTAAATTTAACTAATTGATTCAATGTTATTATTTGGATCTTTTGAAAATAAACATTTCAATGAAAACATCATATTTAGTCTTTGACACACTTGAAACCATTTTTCAGTAAATTTCACCAACAATATTTTAGAAATGGAAAATAAACATTTCAATGAAAACATCATATTTAGTCTTTGACACACTTGAAACCATTTTCCAGTAAATTTCACCAACAATATTTTAGAAATGTTTACTATATATTTACAAGAAAAATGTGGTATTTTGGTAAAATATTCTTTTATTCCATTCAATTTTCAATATATTTACAAGAAAAATGCAGTATTTGGTAAAATATTCTTTCATTCCATTCAATTTTCATTAATTTTTTGAGCGAAGGTTTTATCCTACAGCATCCTTTTTAATTTTTTATGTTTTAAAACAGGGTTTTATTACAAAGTTTTTTGTTTTTCAACTTTTTAAAAAAAATAATCATTATAATATATAGTTTTCGATATTTTTTTAAAAAAATAAATATATATATATATAGATTTTCACTTTATATTCTTTTATTCCATTCAATTTTCAATAATTTTTTGAGTGAGGATTTTATCCTACACCTTCCTTTTAAATTTTTTATGTTTCACAACAATGTTTTATTATATGACTTTTTTTCTGTTTTTTTAAAAAATAATCATTGAAATATATAGTTTTCGATATTATTTTAAAAACAATATATATATATATAGAGATTTTCACTTTATATTTACAAAACTTTGGTATTTGGGAAAATATTCTTTTATTTCATTCAATTTTCAATAATTTTTTGAGTGAGAATTTTATCCTACACAATCCTTTTAAATTTTTTATGTTTTTTTTGAATTTTTTAAAAAATAATCATTGAAATATATAGTTTTCGATATTTTTTAATTTTTTTGTACTTTTAACTTTTTAAAAACTGTCAAAAATCACCAAATTACCTCTCTAGATGAATAAAATTTACAAGTAAATAATTGTAATAGAAAATATCATATCTAGTTTTTACATTCATAAAACTGTTTTATAGTAAATTTTCTGTAATACAAACTACTATAGCTTACGATATCAATGGTTACAAAGCGCTTTTCTTGAACAATATCTTCTTTGATGTTCTTCTGACATATTATTAGACCCAGAGAGGAATTCTTGTATTCCGTATTCTTTGTGATCCAATAATTGACTAAAATACAAAAGTTATTCATTATATAAATAAATTTTACCGAATTTAAATTTTACTCTTAGCTACATTAGATAGTTTACATTATATATAACAGGAAAATAACTCACTGAGTTACATCATTCAGCTCATTATTTTTTAGGGAAAGTTCTTTACTCTGTTTTCTTTTTACGATATAATGGACTAAAATAAAAAGTGATGTATTAGTATAGCATGATTAAAATTAATGTAAAATAACTATAAACTTTTGTTATTTTTTCAACTTCTATGTAAAAGAAATACACTGATTACACACGAAAAAGCCCTTTTTTTCATCTGGATTCGGAATGTATAAATATAAATATATATATAATTTTAAAAATGTTTTACAACAAACACTCATGAATAATCCATTTATGTGATAAAACGTGTTATTTACGTGAGAAATTAAGCATTTTTGTAAAATAATTATAACCTTTTGTGATTTTTTTTCAACTTCTAGCTAAAAAAATACACTGATTACACAAAAAAAACCCTTTTTTCAATCCGAAATATATATAATTTAAAAATGTTTTACAAAAAATGTTTATCAATTGATCATTTATGTGAAAAACTAAACATTTTTGTAAAATAATTATAACCTTTTGTTATTTTTTAAACTTTAATGTAAAAAAATACACTGATTACACAAAAAAGTCCTTTTTTTAATCCGAAATGGATATAATTTAAAAATGTTTTACAAAAAATGTTTATGAATTGATCATTTATGTGAAAAACTAAACATTTTTGTAAAATAATTATAACCTTTTGTTATTTTTTAAACTTTTATGTAAAAAAAATACACTGATTGCACAAAAAAGTCCTTTTTTTAATCCGAAATATATATAATTTAAAAATGTTTTACAAAAAATGTTTATGAATTGATCATTTATGTGAAAGACTAAACATTTTTGCAAAATAATTATAACCTTTTGTTATTTTTTAAACTTTTATGTAAAAAAATACACTGATTACACAAAAAAGTCCTTTTTTTAATCCGAAATATATATAATTTAAAAATGTTTTACAAAAAATGTTTATGAGTTGATCATTTATGTGAAAAATTGAACATTTTTGTAAAATAATTATCACCTTTTGTTATTTTTCCAACTTTTATGTAAAAAAATACACTGATGACACAACAAAATCCTTTTTTAATTCGAAATATATATAACTTGAAAATGTTTTACAAAAATGTTCACAAATTTATCATTTTAAGTGGTTTTTTATTGTAAGAATACACAAAATTTTCACAAATCAACTTTTTTAAAATTATGGTAAAAATTAATAAAACTTACCTATAGTGATATGAATCCCTTGAGTTATAGATTAGCTTCTCGAGAGTTTGTTCTCCACAGTTTTCTTTTTCAGCATCATCGAAGTGGTTGAGAAAATCCTCAGATTTTGGATTATCAGTCAGTTCCGAGGCTTGGACGAAGGCTTGATGAGCTGCGAGTACACTGATGTTGTAGAAAATTGAATTGTCTGCGTTTCGACTCAGACCCTTGAACAGAATCACTCCAAATCTCTCCGATGTCACAGCAGAAGCTATTTGATGAGGAATGCGCATATCTCCGATCAGTAATTCTTCATCTACAACACTTCTGTATTGAACTAGAAGAGTCTCTTCATTTCCATTCCATCGCCTGTCAGATTTTGTTATAACTTCAGGGTTTTGGAAACATATGACACTATCTGTTGGGAAATCCTGAAGATTAGCTACCTCGAAATAAGCATTGATTTGTCGCATACTTTTTTCTGGTAATACATCAAACGCATTCTTACACCTCAAAGTAGTTCCTGTTTCTGTAGCAGCACGAAAAATTGCTTTTCCAGTCTTTTCAACACCCATGTAGATCAAAACCAGTGGTCTTATTTGCGAAGCTTCATTGACAAGTAATCCTGCTGCTAATGGAATAGTGCTCTTCACTCTAACTACCTTTCCATCCTTTTTATAGTTGTAGATGATGATGCAGTTCGTTTCATCATGGAGCTCAACGGTTAACACCTGCATAACTGTAGGTATTGGTAAATCTTCAACTTTGACTATGTTTTCAATGTTTCTTCTGGAAGCTGGAGATAGAGTACTTAACAGAGAGGCGCTTTTGATGATGAGAGTTGCCAGAGTATTCAGACTGGCACTTTGAAAGGGAATCGTAGTGCGTTGAAGAAGTACATTGTCATCAATCACCTTCTTATCTTGTGAAGGTTTTGGTTCTTTATTCTTCAGTTGTTTTGTATTGACTTGTGTCGACATTCTAAAAGATAAAGTAAAAATCCATGTTATGATTTTTTTGATTTCTTTTTCAAACCAATTTGAAGATATATATATATACATATATATATATATATTTACTCAATATCATACCGCTGTTAGTATCTAAATCGATAAAAATTAAATTTATACTCATTCAAGTTGACTTACCTCCAAACAAAAAAGTCCTTCTAGCAGTTGTAGTAGATGATGTTGTAGTAGATCTTGCTCCTTCAGTTGCTAATGTCGAAGTGACTGCTTTCTGTGTAAAAACAGTGCTTCTTATATAGCTAAAATCATGCCATTTATCATAAGGTTAAATTAATGAAACATTGTTTTTACGGAAGAACACCAATGCTTTCGCGGGAATAAACATTTTATTTTCACGCGAATACCAACCAATGCTTTCGCGGGAATAAACATTTTATTTTCCTGCGTATACAAACCGTTGCTTTCGCGGGAATAAATAATTTATTTTCACGCGAATGGAAACTGTTGCTTTCGCGGGAATGAATAATTTATTTTCACGCGAATACAAACCAATGCTTTCGCGGGAATAAACATTTTATTTTCACGCGAATACCAGCCAATGCTTTCGCTGGAATAAACATTTTATTTTCATGCGTATACAAACCGTTGCTTTCGCGGGAATAAATAATTTATTTTCACGCGAATACAAACCATTGCTTTCGCGGGAATAAACTTTTTATTTTCACGCGAATGGAAACTGTTGCTTTCGCGGGAATAAACATTTTATTTTCCTGCGAATGGAACCTGTTGCTTTCACGGGAATAAAAAATTTATTTTCCCGCGAATACAAACCAATGTTTTCGCGGGAATAAATAACTTATTTTCACGCGAATGGAAACCGTTGCTTTCGCGGGAATAAATATTTTATTTTCCCGCGAATACAAACCAATGTTTTCGCGGGAATCGATAATTTATTTTCCCGCGAATGGAACCTGTTGCTTTTGCGGGAATAAGAATTTTATTTTCCCACGAATACAAACCAATGCTTTTGCGGGAATAAATAATTTATTTTCACACGAATGGAACCTGTTGCTTTCGCGGGAATGAACATTTTATTTTCCCGCGAATACAAACCAATGCTTTCGCGGGAATAAATATTTTATTTTCACGCGAATACAAACCAATCTTTTTGCGGGAATAAAAATGTTATTTTCCCGCGAATACAAACCAATGTTTTCGCGGGAATAAATAACTTATTTTCACGCGAATGGAAACCGTTGCTTTTGCGGGAATAAACATTTTATTTTCACGCGAATACAAACCAATGCTTTCGCGGGAATAAATAATTTATTTTCCCGCGAATGGAAACCGTTGCTTTCGCGGGAATAAAACATTTATTTTCACGCGAATACAAACCAATGCTTTCGCGGGAATAAAATATTTATTTTCACACATTTACCTATATAAGAGACAACGGTTTCAGACAGAGAGCATCCAGTTCAACAACAGTGAGCAAAGGAGCAACATCTATCTACTACATCTTCCATTGCAACTACTAAGAGTTCTCTCTTCATAAAGGTAAAACTTAAATTCATTTATTTCTGCTAGCTAACACAACTATCTGAAGGCTTTATGACATATCTATCTTTAAATTGATTATAAAGAATTGAACCAATTTTTTCTGTTTTTCAGAATGAATACTCAAGACGTAGGAAGTCAACCATTGTATCTAAAGTCGGAATCTCAGCCTGATGAAAAGGTAAGAATTAATAAAAAATACTATTTAACACCTGTTGAAAACCTTTAATTATTTTAGTTATCTAATTATCGCTTGTATTTTAGAACAATACAACAACAAATCCAATCTACTTAAAGGACTTCCTTCCAGAAATGTATCATAACTATGTGATAAATAATGATGTTGTTGAAGAAAAAGCTGTAGAACGTTTGACATTTCAAGTTATAATATTCTGTATAACTCAACACATGATGAGTATGGGGATGTGTTGTAAGAAACATGATATATCTACAGAACGTTTTGATGACATTATAAAAAACGGTTTCGAAATCGTTTTGTCAATGGTGGAAGTCGTTAATATTAATAATTTTTTAAAAGAAATTGAAAGAAGTGCTTGGAATCAAATAGTTTTCAAAAAATTATACAACATGACGTGGAACAAAAAAACTTTTTATAAATTCAGAAAGTATATTTATAATTATGTCCAAATAGATAAAGCTCTATCCTCTTCTGTAGGTATTTTAGAACTAATGTTAGAAGCGTTTCATACATATTTATGAAAAATTTTTAGTTGTTTTTTATTATTTTACAATATTTTGTTCAAACTATTATATTTTATTTCTTACCAATTGAGATGTTAAAAGCGGTATGATATTAAGTAAATACACATATATATATATTTGAATGCATCCTTTGTTGTCTGTCTCTACATCCCAATAGTTTAATAAGCACATTCTCAATCTACCATAACTCTATGATCTTAACTGCTTTTGGCATAAATACATATATATATATATAAGACACTCTAAGTAATAAATACACTCTTAGCCACTCATGCAAATATTACCCTTTTATTTTTAGAATGTTATGGATGGTCTTTCTGAAGAGCTCCTTAGCACAGATCCATATCCAACAGAAAATAAAATGAAAAACGGCAAAACAACTCCTAAGAGAAGGAAAACTACTTCCGTTGATAAGCAAACAATGGAGAGTCCAGCTATAACTCATTTAACAGTTGAATGTCTCAACGAAAGGAGAGCTAGGGAATTAGAAAAGTCTAAAGGTTTTCAAGTGATTGACTCACCAAAAGTTCCGATTTGCAAAACATTTGAAGATCTTCCTATCCCAAGCATTATGCGAGTGACTGGTGTGATACATCCATCAAGTAAGGAGAAGTGTAGATATTCTCAAGTACACTACCATGATCCTTCAGATATAAATGAACTCGAACCCAAAATACTCCTCTGTCCAGTTGAAATAGCTAAAAACTTCAACTGTGATAATTACCCCCCTCCGTTTAACGTTGTATATTTGGGTAGAAAGGGAAAACCAAAAAATAAAAGCGTTCTTTGGTATGATGTCAGACGTGTTACCAGACATCCTCTAAGCAAAAAGAAAGCTGAAGAGGAATCACTATATTTTAGTACATTGACTAAAGGTCAGCTCAAACGCTTCTTGAACATCAACACCCTCAATAGTTTTCAACCCGGCGCTATTTTTCCTTACCAAGATGTTGTTGATAGATTCGTTCCTCATCGATTTAAAGGAGGTCAGTCGAATGTAATTTGTATCCGTTATAGCATTGAACAATGTGGAGAAACGCTGTTGAAGACGCTTACCATACCAGACAAATATGCTTCAGAAGCTAACCGATATACTCCAGGTGTGATGATCTACAGAGGAAAAACAACCCACGGAAAATTTAAGACAGAATACGATCTTTCATTTTGCTCTCCATACAGTCTCAGTCGAATGTATTGGAAACAATATTGTGATCAAGCAAAGCACAACAAAACAATATTAGAAATTGATGATGATGATGAACTTGAAGATTTTCTACGTGGAGACTTTGATGATTTTGAGACAGGATATGTTGCTGAAAAAAAATGATAAGTGTTTTAGCGATGGATAGTCTCTAATTCAAAAAACAAGTTGGACAATGTGACTTGGTGAGCTATTTCCCTTTTCTATATAATGTAAACTATCCAATGTAACTAAAGCTATAATTCAAATTCATGTAATTATTTTAAATTTTTGTTTAATCATTCTATACTAATACATAACTTTTTATTTTAGTTCATTACGAATTCAAAAGCACATAAAACAGAAGTCTCCCTTCTTAAGATATAACATCACTACATCAAAGACATCATTGTAAAAAAAGACTATGTATTAATTGTTATTACTTAGTATTTACTGGCTCTAGCTATATTATATGGAGAGATTTTCCCTACTTATTACACAATAAATGTATATATTCACATATTGTTTCATTTTTAATCACTGTATTTATTCAATGTAGATATATCTCCTCTCTCTCCTCTCTCTCTCAAGATATCATATGAGTCGGAATTACAGAAAATTATCAAACCTTAAATGCCTTACATTCAAAATCTAGATACCCTATGAGTTATAACTATGTATACAGTTATGTAAAAAATTATCATAACCTAAATGCCATACATTCAAAATTTAGATGCCATATAAGTTCAAATTAAGTAAAAAAATAATCAAAACTCAAATGCCACTTAAATGCCACTCAAATGCCACTCAAGCACCCCTCAAATAAAATACAATATAAACTCGGCGAATTCATTCAACGCTGTAACCCATTGCATCACCCCAGATTATGACCCCACAAAAAAACACTTGGTAGGGAGATCTGCTCATATATTACTACTCACAACGCAAAAAAGGGCTAGAATATTTTTGGAAGCCTCAGCTATGGCAGGGTGGTACATATAATTATACGGCTCCGAGCTAGAGCTGTAGCACTGCAGGTTAATCTACAGATAGCAAAAGTAGAGCACTTGCCACCACCAAGGCATTCCTGTTCTCCTGAACAAGTGTCACATGTCTTCGGCCACATCTAGTTTTCATAAAGATAGAAAGGACATGATTTACTTTTGTTGCTTCGGAGCATTTCAACCCTATTTATGTCTTGCACATCACATCATATTAATATACTCTTACCTCTGGTCTAGAGCTTAGGAGTTGTGTATACATATCAAGTGCATGCAAAGCGTAGACGACTCAATTTTAGCGTTTTAGTTTAGCTGCTGCATCTTTGTCACGGCGTCTCTTGAGACCTCTTTTACATTGTACCATCCCTTCTTGGCGTTAATCTGATGATTTATATATAGCCGACACTTTGCAATTATCCATGGCATCTCCATCTTCAACAGTTTCAGCAACAAAGAGGTGTAAAGCAGTTTGTAACTGTTAATGTTACTGTCCATGTTTTATGGATACCGGGATTAGTCGTATAAACATAGATTGAAAACTTTCTTTGGCATCGAGCCAATTAATACAATTTTAATAACACCATATGTCCAATTGATGACACACAACAAATTTTCAATGAACCGGATTACAAGAGCCCCACTGTTTGTTTGTTTGTTTTATTTCAACACAAAAAGTATAATAATGGAAAAAGGTTTGCAGCAGAGGAAATGTTGGGGCCCAAGGCGCAATAGCACTGCAGCTAGTCGAGGCGCCAGGCCCGGTACTCTGGCAGTAGCAGTCGTCTTTACGTCATGTTGAGTAGATGACGCCTCAGAGCCTGCCTGAAGCGATTCTCCCCTCTAACAGATCGAATCTCACTCGGCAGCCCATTCCACATAGAAGCACACCGGTAACTCACTCTGCGATGTCCCGCAGCAGTGGTTCAAGCCAAACAAATTTAACAAGATGATTTATAGCTATGATTTTAGCGTAATGCCATAAACTGGATTATGGGAGAACGAACTGATAGTCCAATTCGTTGGTTGGTGTTACTCGCCCATTGGAACGTAATTGTGATCGTAATCATGTCCAATGATCAAGGGTATTTGAATAGGATTCGTTATATATTAGTCAGTTTATTCAACCAAATTGAAAACTTGACTTAGTTTGTATTTAGAATGCAAAGGTGCTCCTGTGATTCATTCACCCAATCAAACTTCGAAGCACGTCACTCAATGGGAACATATGGTTCGTCTAGAGAACTACTGTACATCTACTTGGGTCAGGCCAGGAGTTTATATTTATATTATATGTAACGCTCTGGGTATAACCGCATCACGGAGGGTATACCCTGGGCCTCTTTAGTATAACATTGTACTCATGTGTTCGGAGTTGCCTTTTCCTTTCTATGAAAATTTGCAAAAAAATGGACCCGAGCACTACAACCGGATACCCGACACGTAGTAGAGATCATACAAAGTAAGCTACTAACTCGGGGAGTACTCAGAGCGTAACGCAATAACAGTTTTGAAGCTAAATTTGAGCGTGGTTTTGCTAAGCAGCTGTAAAATAGAATAAAAAAAGCCCCGAGATCTGCAAGAAGATTCATTTTTCGCTTTGGTTTAAATACTTTTGGTTGTACTTGCTTTATTTATTGTTATATTAGGATTGGTATTTTTTGAAGCACTCGCCAAAGCGTTTCCTTCTAAGATTCAATCACACTAACGTTATTTTTGTACTTTCACATTTGAGAATAATAATAATAATAGTTTCATTTGAAATTTGCTTTGCCAACATCATCATCATGATCATCTTCTTTTTTTTCTTCATAACAACAATTGATAAAATTAAGTGATAATTATTATTATGATAAATACTAATTTCAATTAATTTATAATAATAATAATAAGAACGATCAATAAATTCAATGACTTTATTTATACTAGATTAATTATTATTATTATAATGTTATAAATAAACAAATTAATGAATTTTAATAACTATCATTATTTTATTATTATTATCGATGGATGAATAAATTAAGAAATTAATTATAGTTATTATAATAATAATAAGTAGTAGTAATTGTTGTAGTGGTTGTTTTTGGTGTTAATTATTATTGTGGCGGACGACGCCATTTAACGGTTCTATTTTAATCGTTCTATGTTTACAGTCCATGTCTATTACCTCTATGTATTGTCCTTTCGTTGCCATTACTGTAAAACATGTGCTTGCTCACTCATCTGTACAACTAGAGCCAACCTACTACTATTTGATTTGCTAATTTATTCATACCAGGCGTGGCCTGCAGTTCAGCCTTTGTATTTTATCTAACCTTTTGTTTTCTATTATATAAATACCGATGTAAGCCATGAATAAAGTCAGAGTAAGCCTAGCACACTCTCAGAAGTTCTTTGTCTAACAAACAATAGCTTCACTGCGCATCAGTACACACCAGTCTACTGACACCTTGCACTACAAGTTGTAACAAGACAAGTAGGCGCCAAACCTCTGCCGGTCAGAACAAGCCTTAGCTAATTCGGCCTCCAATGTTCGACCGCTACCGCTGTCTAGGATAGCCAACGCAACCAGTCAGCTCGACCCTACCGACAGTGGCTATGCAGCACTGTTAAGGAGGCAATCAACCTGTAGCTAGTTGTTGTTGCTATCAGAGCACCAGTAAGTCATCGCCGACCTGGAGAGATTGTGCAGGTGGACCAAGCTACCATACACACAGTGAAATCCTGCACATTATTTCGATAAACCATATATTTTGAGATTATCATAATTATTTAATTTTATGGCGTGTTGTGTTTGTTTTTATGCATGTGTCGAACAAAACGATGTATGTTATATGTATTACCGATTATTATTATTTATATGAATAATAATCGTGTTTTTGATATTATCATTCAATTTGATGTTCCAACTACAGAGTCAACCTCGGCGTTGAGATATCTAATTTAGTAATAATCATATAACACTAGTGGGATACCGTCCCAGTACCACAAGGCACAGTTTACGGCATGTGCAACCACATACTTCTAATACTTACAATACACTGATGATAATTAAACAAGTGTGTTACGAACTATTACAATTTTGCTCATAACCAACTCGTGATCTGGCGAGTAAAGACACTCGAGTATTTGAGGTATTACAAACAGACCTTCATTTACTGACATATTAGAGCAAGAAATGTTTCATGAACAAGTTCACCACAAATCAAACTCTGTTGATATCTTATAACATAGATAATATCAGCTTGTTATTAGAGGGTTGTGCTACACACCCTTGAGTCGTCATACTGATCAAGTGCCACTTGACACTCCACACAGAAAGGAGCAACCAATCCTCAGTATGTTGTGCAATACCTACAAAACTTGGTAAGGTGGTAATAAATGCAAAAAACTACACCTCACTTATTGGACATGCAACTGAGCTTGGAGATGTGTCACAAAATGACTAGCAACAACCTGAAAAAGGCTCAACAACAAGTGGGACAACTTGTGAAAAACTGCTACAATTGTTATTCCACAATAAGTGACCTGCAGCAATTTCTTTTGTTAGTCAAGTAAAAGCATATCAGACCGCTACACTTCCACAGGGCCCAACCAGGACTATGGACCATGTCCCTCATACTAGTGTAACTAGCAGCATGAGCCAGCATACCCAGCCACTCTGTAGATCATCTGTTCACAGATGCAGCGGGTTTCCTTGTATCCTCAGAGACTGAAACCACCTTTGGAAGCATGACTTGTCTTATTTCAATCGTACTTTGTGTTCTGTAGTAATAATCTATGAAATAATATTGTTGAAACGGTGCGTTGTTTTTCGTGGTTTTAGAATGGCCAGGTAACTAATTATCTAGAATGAGTTTGCCTAAAAAGATACCTCGTCATGCGCTTGCTCAGGCTACCGCAACTGATGACCGTAAGAAAAGAGTTGTAGTCAACAGATATAGAGTTGAGAAAAAACTTGGTAGTGGCAACTTCGGGACAGCATATTTGGTTAAAGATTTAAAGGCAACGGCAGCGGGAGATGAGCTGTGAGTCAGCATTTTCAGTTTCAACTTTTTGATGCTTCACTTCATCGGATCCATATCAGATATAATTGGACGTAGTTGTATCAAACAGAGTACACACAAGGTGGTACTCCACCACAGCACCTGCTTGTTTGTTGCTTATGTTGTTACTTGCTCACAGCAAAGTGCTCAAGCAGATTCCATGTGGAGACTTGCAGCCCGATGAAACGGTAGACGCAATGCATGAAGCGAAGCTGCTTTCACGGCTTGATAACTCCGGAATCGTCAAATTTCATGACAGCTTTATGGATGGCGAGTTCTTTTGCATTGTCACCGAATACTGCGAGGTAAAACTAACGTTGTGTAGCTTTGCCATTTGCTATTGAGTTCATACACGCATGCAGTCTATAGCTTGTATTGTACATCATAGGGAGGAGACTTGGATGAGTATGTATGCAGAATGAAAAAACGTGGGCAAACAATTCCTGAGAAGCAAGTGATGGACTGGACAGTGGAGTTATTATTGGCGGTACATTACATGCACTGCAGGAGGGTCTTACATAGAGATCTAAAGGCGAGGTAAATGTACTGTGTGGCGTAGACGGTACGTAATTCACAGTAGACAGTGCACATAACTCAGCACACTGTCTAAAGCTACGTTTACACGATACGATTCTTGGCAACGCGATTTTTGAGAAGAATCGGGAGTTGCTCTCCCGATTTTATTCAAGAGTTTACACTTGCGATTTTCGTGCCCAATATCGCATGACCTTAACAGTTGTAAAGACACCGCATTTCATTGATAAATACATAGCATCAAATTATTAATCATTGCTAATAGTAATATAGCTTACTATCTTATATTACCAGAGACTTCAATAAACTATAGCATTTTTCACTCATCAATAATAATAAGAAATAAATTACAAATAGTAATAAATGGTTGTAAGAATATTTAATTATAATAATAAGTAATAAATAATAATAACTTTTTCAATACAACTATTTATTATAATCACGAAGCATGTAGTTGTTTTTATTATATTGGTAATATTTAGTATACTCACTTTAATATTTTACTTATGAATAAGGCTTACAATTGATCGGGGAAATTAATCTAAAATTGGTTAAATAATAATTATCAAGTAGCTGCAAGTTTCTTAAAAAGTATTAAATTGAAAAGCTGTGATGTGCATGCTGATTGGCTAGACTAGCCGATAATCGTACAGAGCTCCATCACTGCCCAATGATAAAAGTCTGTCACCGATTGCGAATGTGTTAACATGTGCACTGTTCACACTTGCGAGCTGTTTTTCAGCTTCACCCACTTATACGAGAATCGCATAATGTGTACGCGGCTTAACACATTGTACTCTGTATGCAGTCTCTGAGACATCTATACTGTCTGTATGCAGTCTCTGAGACATCTATACTGTCTGTATGCAGTCTCTGAGACATCTATACTGTCTGTATGCAGTCTCTGAGACATCTATACTGTCTGTATGCAGTCTCTGAGACATCTATACTGTCTGTATGCAGTCTCTGAGACATCTATACTGTCTGTATGCAGTCTCTGAGACATCTATACTGTCTGTATGCAGTCTCTGAGACATCTATACTGTCTGTATGCAGTCTCTGAGACATCTATACTGTCTGTATGCAGTCTCTGAGACATCTATACTGTCTGTATGCAGTCTCTGAGACATCTATACTGTAATAGTCTAGTTTTCTTTCCTCTGCAGAAACATCTTTTTAAAAGACAACCACATTAAGATTGGGGACTTTGGAATATCTCGTATTTTGATGGGCTCAGCTGACATGGCCACCACATTCACTGGCACACCATACTATATGAGCCCAGAGGTGCTAAAGCATGAGGGATACAACTCCAAATCTGATGTGTGGTCGGTTCACTTTATGTACAAACATTCTATAGCCTTGGGTCAATGACTTGTAGTGTAGCCTTAGGTATATGTCTTATAGTATAGCCTTAGGTATATATCTTATAGTATAGCCTTAGGTATATATCTTATAGTATAGCCTTAGGTATATGTCTTATAGTATAGCCTTAGGTGTATATCTTATAGTATAGCCTTAGGTATATATCTTATAGTATAGCCTTAGGTGTATATCTTATAGTATAGCCTTAGGTGTATATCTTATAGTATAGCCTTAGGTATATGTCTTATAGTATAGCCTTAGGTATATATCTTATAGTATAGCCTTAGCTATATATCTTATAGTATAGCCTTAGGTATATATCTTATAGTATAGCTTTAGGTATATATCTTATAGTATAGCCTTAGGTGTATATCTTATAGTATAGCTTTAGGTATATATCTTATAGTATAGCCTTAGGTATATATCTTATAGTATAGCCTTAGGTATATATCTTATAGTATAGCTTTAGGTATATATCTTATAGTATAGCCTTAGGTATATATCTTATAGTATAGCCTTAGGTGTATATCTTATAGTATAGCCTTAGGTATATATCTTATAGTATAGCCTTAGGTGTATATCTTATAGTATAGCCTTAGGTGTATATCTTATAGTATAGCCTTAGGTATATGTCTTATAGTATAGCCTTAGGTATATATCTTATAGTATAGCCTTAGGTATATATCTTATAGTATAGCCTTAGGTATATATCTTATAGTATAGCCTTAGGTATATATCTTATAGTATAGCCTTAGGTGTATATCTTATAGTATAGCCTTAGGTATATATCTTATAGTATAGCCTTAGGTGTATATCTTATAGTATAGCCTTAGGTGTATATCTTATAGTATAGCCTTAGGTATATGTCTTATAGTATAGCCTTATAGTATAGCCTTAGGTATATATCTTATAGTATAGCCTTAGGTATATATCTTATAGTATAGCCTTAGGTATATATCTTATAGTATAGCCTTAGGTATATATCTTATAGTATAGCCTTATAGTATAGCCTTAGGTATATATCTTATAGTATAGCCTTAGGTGTATATCTTATAGTATAGCCTTAGGTATATATCTTATAGTATAGCCTTAGGTATATGTCTTATAGTATAGCCTTAGGTATATATCTTATAGTGTAGCCTTAGGTATATATCTTATAGTATAGCCTTAGGTGTATGCCTTATAGTATAGCCTTAGGTATATGTCTTATAGTATAGCCTTAGGTATATTTCTTATAGTATAGCCTTAGGTATATATCTTATAGTATAGCCTTAGGTATATATCTTATAGTATAGCCTTAGGTATATGTCTTATAATATAGCCTTAGGTATATATCTTATAGTGTAGCCTTAGGTATATGTCTTATAGTATAGCCTTAGGTATATATCTTATAGTATAGCCTTAGGTATATATCTCATAGTATAGCCTTAGGTGTATATCTTATAGTATAGCCTTAGGTATATATCTTATAGTATAGCCTTAGGTATATATCTTATAGTATAGCCTTAGGTATATATCTTATAGTATAGCCTTAGGTATATATCTTATAGTATAGCCTTAGGTATATGTCTTATAGTATAGCCTTAGGTGTATATCTTATAGTATAGCCTTAGGTATATATCTTATAGTATAGCCTTAGGTATATATCTTATAGTATAGCCTTAGGTATATATCTTATAGTATAGCCTTAGGTATATATCTTATAGTATAGCCTTAAGTATATATCTTATAGTATAGCCTTATAGTATAGCCTTAGGTATATATCTTATAGTATAGCCTTAGGTATATGTCTTATAGTATAGCCTTAGGTATATATCTTATAGTATAGCCTTAGGTATATATCTTATAGTATAGCCTTAGGTATATGTCTTATAGTATAGCCTTAGGTATATATCTTATAGTATAGCCTTAGGTATATGTCTTATAGTATAGCCTTAGGTATATGTCTTATAGTATAGCCTTAGGTATATGTCTTATAGTATAGCCTTAGGTATATATCTTATAGTATAGCCTTAGGTAAATATCTTATAGTATAGCCTTAGGTATATGTCTTATAGTATAGCCTTAGGTAAATGTCTTATAGTATAGCCTTAGGTATTGGTCTTTTGGTTGCAGGTCTATTGGGTGCATTATCTTTGAGCTATGTTGCCAGAGACACGCATTTGAAGGTCAAGGTCTGATGGGAGTCATGTACAAGATTGTCGAGGGAGAGTGTCCCAAGCTGCCAGACAAATACACAGCGAATCTTAGTAACTTGCTCACAAGGTTTGTCTCACCTGAATAATGTTATATGTATATTATGTAATTTTATATGTATATTATGTGTTATATAGTATATATATATACAAAGTTATGTGTAATGTTTTATGTATGTTATATCATATAAAAACACATATATGTATATTCTGTAGGATTCTCACAAAAGAACCAGACAAAAGACCTTCGGCTTCAGAAGTGCTTAAAATCAGCTTTGTAGCACATCATGTAGAGGTATGTGCAGGTAGATATTGTGTGTGTTATATACAGTATATTATATTCTATATATTATTGAGCTTATTCGTGTCTGCTTTGCAGAAGATGCAGATGTCTGCAGACCAGCACTCACTGCGTGCTGATGAAGATGCCGTGGCACTAGACATTACTTTGTAAGTTAACAATATATCTGCGTTGTATATTGTATTTATATCTAAATATATCTGCATTGTATATTGTATTTATATCTAAATATATCTGCATTGTATATTGTATTTATATCTAAATATATCTGCGTTGTATATTGTATTTATATCTAAATATATCTGCATTGTATATTGTATTTATATCTAAATATATCTGCGTTGTATATTGTATTTATATCTAAATATATCTGCGTTGTATATTGTATTTATATCTAAATATATCTGCCTTGTATATTGTATTTATATCTAAATATATCTGCCTTGTATATTGTATTTATATCTAAATATATCTGCCTTGTATATTGTATTTATATCTAAATATATCTGCCTTGTATATTGTATTTATATCTAAATATATCTGCCTTGTATATTGTATTTATATCTAAATATATCTGCGTTGTGTATTGTATTTATATCTAAATATATCTGCCTTGTATATTGTATTTATATCTAAATATATCTGCCTTGTATATTGTATTTATATCTAAATATATCTGCGTTGTATATTGTATTTATATCTAAATATATCTGCGTTGTATATTGTATTTATATCTAAATATATCTGCGTTGTATATTGTATTTATATCTAAATATATCTGCCTTGTATATTGTATTTATATCTAAATATATCTGCCTTGTATATTGTATTTATATCTAAATATATCTGCCTTGTATATTGTATTTATATCTAAATATATCTGCCTTGTATATTGTATTTATATCTAAATATATCTGCCTTGTATATTGTATTTATATCTAAATATATCTGCGTTGTATATTGTATGTATATCTAAATATATCTGCCCTGTATATTGTATTTATATCTAAATATATCTGCCTTGTATATTGTATTTATATCTAAATATATCTGCGTTGTATATTGTATTTATATCTAAATATATCTGCGTTGTATATTGTATTTATATCTAAATACATCTGCATTGTATATTGTATTTATATCATTCTATTGTATGAATCTACTGTGTGGCGGGTGTTTAAACTCCCCATTTTGTTCTCAAACCCAGAGGTTTTGTATGTTTTCAAATGGTCAAAACAAAACTACTTTGTGCAATAATCATACTCGGATCCTGGTCTTTTTATAACGAATCATACTGAATTTAACGAGCTATGTCGAAGTTTAATATATATTGGGGCACATCAACCATTTATCATTTTACCAACTCGGGAGTCGATACGCAGTGCTCTATGAAAACTTTATATAGAGCAAAGTGTCAAAACTTCTGGGCCAGCGAAGTGGACATTGGCCGATCTATAATATAGGCCGAGCTATAATATTGGCCGAGCTATAATATTGGCCGAGCTATAATATTGGCCGAGCTATAACATTGGCCGAGCTATAATATTGGCCGAGCTATAATATTGGCCGAGCTATAATATTGGCCGAGCTATAATATAGGCCGAGCTATAATATAGGCCGAGCTATAATATTGGCCGATCTATAATATAGGCCGAGCTATAATATTGGCCGAGCTATAATATTGGCCGAGCTATAATATTGGCCGAGCTATAATATAGGCCGAGCTATAATATTGGCCGATCTATAATATAGGCCGAGCTATAATATTGGCCGAGCTATAATATAGGCCGAGCTATAATATTGGCCGAGCTATAATATTGGCCGAGCTATAATATAGGCCGAGCTATAATATTGGCCGAGCTATAATATTGGCCGAGCTATAATATTGGCCGAGCTATAATATTGGCCGAGCTATAATATAGGCCGAGCTATAATATTGGCCGATCTATAATATAGGCCGAGCTATAATATTGGCCGAGCTATAATATTGGCCGAGCTATAATATTGGCCGAGCTATAATATAGGCCGAGCTATAATATTGGCCGATCTATAATATAGGCCGAGCTATAATATTGGCCGAGCTATAATATAGGCCGAGCTATAATATTGGCCGAGCTATAATATTGGCCGAGCTATAATATTGGCCGAGCTATAACATTGGCCGAGCTATAATATTGGCCGAGGTGTAATATTGAGCAATCCAAAACTATTTTTATAAGACTACTGATTTATTTCCTTTCGTTCTTATTGTTTCAATTATCAATTACAAACATTTTATATTCTTATCTATTGATTAGTACAATTACCTTGTTCAGTTTTATGTTTTATTTTTTCAACTTCAAAACAAGACAATTATCCAAAGAAACAAAGTGATTATTTATTACAGTAATCACAATTGACCAGCAGGAGAGCAATTAGTGCTGAAATACATCACTACATAATCTTTTATTAATACTAACAATGGTAGTAGTAGTTTTTACTTTAGGATATTACCTTATTGTTGTTTGTTTCAATTTGAAACAATTAATTACTTTAGTTGTTATTTTTATTACAACATTATTATTTATTAATCGTTTCTACTTACTACCAGTTACTATCGCTATTGTCAAATTTTTTATTGTTTATGCTTGATTAGAAACTTGGTTTGTGACAAAAGAAAATAACCGTCGATGTTTTTACTAATTAAAGTTTTGCAATAATAAAGTATGATAGTTTATCACCATTCTATCATTGTGTTATTATTATTTTACTTATTAATATTGCTACTTGTTTATATTTCCATCGCAATGCTGCTGTTACATCATCATTGGTAGTTTTATAATAACAAAAATGTTACATCATCATATTATCATTTTACTATTATTGTTTGATATTATTGATATTTGATTATATTATTACCAAAATGCTGCTGTATGTACTTTCCTACTGACTACTCTTGATAGTTACTGTCAAAGTAGGCATTCATGACTCATTTGTTATTAAATGTGAGGAGGTGGCCATGAGAAGGGGGACCACTGGAGGAGACGACCATGAGAGGACCACTAGAGGAGGCGACCTCGAGAGGAGGTCACCACTGGAGGTGACCACTGGAGGAGACGACCATGGGAGGGGCAACCACAGGAGGAGGCGACCACTGGAGGAGGTGACCATAGAAGGAGGCAACCTCAAGAGGTGACCATTGGAGGTGACCACTGGAGGAGATGACCAAAGGAGGGGGCGACCTCGAGAGGAGGCGACCACTGGAGGAGGGCATAATGGGGAAAGGGTACGGAGAAAAAATGGACTGGGGAGACGGGCGACAATGTGTCTGACTATTATCTATTCATTGTTGTTTACAATGGGTAAGCCAGCTGGTGTGTAGGGTAACATACAGTGAGTTATTACATGGAATTATATTTCTATATTTAGTGTATTTATTAACTGTATGTATATCTAATACATACCGTAGTTGTTAATATATATATGTATATATAAGCGTGGAGAATGTCAGTGTGTGTCTGTAATTATGGTGGAAAGGTCGTCTAAAAAACTAGGATGCATTCGTGGTCTAGTGGTTAAAGTGCTTATCCCGCAATCCATGATATGCGGTTCGATTCCCAGCACCGTTACCGGTGAGCGAGGTATTTGGCTTGCAAATGCTCTGCCTGGTCGGATATGGACATGAAATAAAGTGGTCCCTAGCTTGATAGCACTCTCCATACGGAGTGACGCTAGTGAAAGATCTCCCTCTGTCTTTCTGAAAGAGTAGCTGAGAGCTGGGCAAGAGTAGTGCAGGCCAACATATTCGAACGTGACCTCTAATACAGCTGGTCTAATATATACTGTACTGGCAGCACTACGCAAATATCATTATGCCAGCCCCGCTGTTGCCCCGCTCTTGCCCCCTCTCTTACTCCCCGATCTCTGTGTACTGGAAGCAAGTAATGTGCATCATAAACCAACATGGAACTGTTCGATTGACACTCCCACCACTGCATGTGAACAAAACGTATCTGTTTGTGATTCGTCTCCACCTGCATTATTGAAAATAGATTAATATCAAATCTGCAAATATGTCAAGTTTGAGAACAGATGGTAGATTTGAACCACTGCCATCCATCAAATTGGCGTTATAGTTTAGATGTATACTATACATACACCCGTTTGACACTTGAACTATCATCTCGAATTAGCAAAATGTGATCGTCTCCACCTACCTTAATATTGGGGGAAAAGTGTCAACTCTACAAATATCTCCGGTTTGCAAACAAAAGGGCCAATTTTACCCGACCCCAAACATTTAATTAATTCCATGAAATGTTTGTTCAACAAAAGGGCAGCAGTTTAGGCGTCTATTCAACTGAAATAGAAGACAGACACACAGACAGATGTACGGACAGAAAGATTCTTTTCACGTTTATATATATACATTTAGTAACTATTAAATTTTTTAATTGTGAAATTGAATTTTATTGAAAAGTTCACCTGAAGAGTGCAAACATCCATTTATTGCACGAAATCAATTAGTAATGAAAAATTTGGTACCCAATGAAATTCGCTTTCGCAATTAAAAAATTAAATATTTTAGCTCTGAATATATTTATCAAGCGCTTTAGTTGACTGATGCACCTCATAGTGTGTATAGATTTAGGAGCTATGTATAAGTATCTAATAGATACTGTATTTATTATTTATACGTACATTTATTATATATTGTCTATAATGCTTATACATAAATCTAATATATACATGTACCAATTTCTGTTAAGAAAAAAGAAGCACCATCTAAAAGACTTGCGCAAGAACTCAGAGGATGCTAAACTGAATCATCTCACTCCGAGGGAGAGAATGCGCATCAGAAAACAGGAAGAAGCTGATAGGAAAGCCAAAGAATTGGCGTAAGTTGATACAGAAATGGATATGCAGTGCATATATTGTGTGTGCTATATTGTGTGTGCTATATTGTGTGTGCTATATTGTGTGTGCTATATTGTGCGTGCTATATTGTGCGTGCTATATTGTGTGTGCTATATTGTGTGTGCTATATTGTGTGTGCTATATTGTGTGTGCTATATTGTGCTATTGGATATATTATGTTATTAGTACACACATATTTTATAGTATTGACATACAATATACATTTTGTTTTAATACATTAATATAGTATTTAATATTTTATATAACATGTATAAATTACACGCACATAGATATATATTATATGCATGTATACATACGAGGTACACGTATACGTACATAGTATCAGTAATAGCCGACATTTTTTAAGATTTCTTTCGTTTCCCACCGTACTCTAATCTCCCCCCATTCACCTAACTCATTCACCTAACTCATTCACCTAACCCATTCACCTAACTTATTCACCCAACTCATTCACCTAAACCATTCACCTAAACCATTCACCTAACCCATTCACCTAACTCATTCACCTAACTCATTCACCTAACCCATTCACCTAAACCATTCACCTAACCCATTCACCTAACTCATTCACCTAACTCATTCACCTAACTCATTCATCTAACCCATTCCCTAACTCATTCACCGAAACCATTCACCTAACTCATTCACATAACTCATTCATCTAACCCATTCCCTAACTCATTCACCGAAACCATTCACCTAACTCATTCACCTAACTCATTCACCTAACCCATTCACCTAACTCATTCACATAACTCATTCACCTAACCCATTCACCTAACTCATCCACCTAACTCATTCACCTAATTCATTCACCTAACTCATTCACCTAATTCATTCACCTAAGTCATTCATCTAACCCATTCCCTAACTCATTCACCTAACCCATTCACCTAACTCATTCATCTAACCCATTCACCTAACTCATTCATCTAACCCATTCACCTAACCCATTCACCTAAACCATTCACCTAAACCATTCACCTAACTCATTCACCTAACCCATTCACCTAACCCATTCACCTAACTCATCCACCTAACTCATTCACCTAACTCATTCACCTAACTAATTCACCTAACTCATTCACCTAACCCATTCACCTAACCCATTCACCTAACCCATTCAGGTAATTCATTTGCCCAGCCCAGTCGGCTAACAGGTTCTCCTTGTCCCCCACCTATTCTGGAAGAATACACAGACTCCGAGTTTTTGTTTGTTTTTTTGAGTTTTTGTTTTTTGCTTTTGTCTTTGGGTTTCTGATATTGCCTCAAATAATCTCTTTGTGGTTGTTTTCCATTGGACTTGTTGTAATAAATATTTTTACATTTGCCTCTGTCATATGAACCCTCTCTTTAATAACTTGTATTTTAAATATATTAAGCACTTGTACATTTTATCAAAAGTAATCAATAAAACAGCACCAAAGTTTATGCTACTGCAAATATCTACAACGCATGTCAACGGGCGAGATTATGAAAGCAAAAAACTTCCACTGGGGGAAACCTTACCCCTGACTCCTAGACTGCAGGTGGCTACTATTGCCATTAGACCACCTGTCCTGAATGCTTATAGGAGGTGCCTACTATGTACTGCCATTAGACCACCTGTCCTGAGTGCTTATAGGAGGTGCCTACTATTGTCATTAGACCACCTGTCCTGAGTGCTTATAGGAGGTGCCTACTATGTACTGCCATTAGACCACCTGTCCTGAGTGCTTATAGCAGGTGCCTACTATTGCCATTAGACCACCTGTCCTGAATGCTTATAGGAAGTGCCTACTATGTACTGCCATTAGACCACCTGTCCTGAGTGCTTATAGGAGGTGGCTACTATTGCCATTAGACCACCTGTCCTGAGTGCTTATAGGAGGTGCCTACTATTGCCATTAGACCACCTGTCCTGAGTGCTTATAGGAGGTGGCTACTATGTACTGCCATTAGACCACCTGTTCTGAGTGCTTATAGGAGGTGCCTACTATTGCCATTAGACCACCTGTCCTGAATGCTTATAGGAAGTGCCTACTATGTACTGCCATTAGACCACCTGTCCTGAGTGCTTATAGGAGGTGGCTACTATTGCCATTAGACCACCTGTCCTGAGTGCTTATAGGAGGTGGCCACTACTGCCATTAGACCTCCTGTCCTGAGTGCTTATAGGAGGTGCCTACTATTGCCATTAGACCTCCTGTCCTGAGTGCTTATAGGAGGTGCCTACTATTGCCATTAGACCACCTGTCCTGAGTGCTTATAGGAGGTGGCTACTATTGCCATTAGACCACCTGTTCTGAGTGCTTATAGGAGGTGCCTACTATTGCCATTAGACCACCTGTCCTGAGTGCTTATAGGAGGTGCCTACTATTGCCATTAGACCACCTGTTCTGAGTGCTTATAGGAGGTGGCCACTACTGCCATTAGACCACCTGTTCTGAGTGCTTATAGGAGGTGCCTACTATTGCCATTAGACCACCTGTCCTGAGTGCTTATAGCAGGTGGCTACTATTGCCATTAGACCACCTGTCCTGAGTGCTTATAGGAGGTGCCCACTATTGCCATTAGACCACCTGTCCTGAGTGCTTATAGGAGGTGGCTACTATGTACTGCCATTAGACCACCTGTCCTGAGTGCTTATAGGAGGTGGCTACTGTTGCCATTATACCACCTGTCCTGAGTGCTTTTAGGAGGTGCCCACTATTGCCATTAGACCACCTGTCCTGAGTGCTTATAGCAGGTGGCCACTACTGCCATCAGACCTCCTGTCCTGAGTGCTTATTGCAGGATTTAGTTATATTATATTTAGCTCTCAGAAACCTTTAGTTTGTACAAACAAGTCAACGTGTCTAACACTTTTAATCTCCAATTTTTCTTTAAGTGTTCACACAAAACTCTTGCCACACCACTATGTGGGTCAATTTGAACATGATTGCAATGCTTTGCGACCGCGCATTGAATGGAAATATGCTACTTCGCAGCACTTTGTACAGATGGCCAAACTAACAGACAGATGGTGAAATCCCTTTGTCTTCTCTGTACATTTAGATGTATTCTGCCTTTATAGTGTGCCATGCTTGGAAATAAATTAATTATGCTGGGCAATATAAAGCATTGTTTCCTCATGATTGTAAATACTTATGTTACAGCGAGGCTGCAAGGGTGAACCTGCACGTGCATATGACTCGCAAACATCACTTTCAGGAACAGAATAGACAAGCAGATGTGAGTAGAAGCTATCCCCTTAGTATCACATCCATCGCCTTAGTATCATATCCATCCCCTTACAATCATATCCATCCCCTTAGTATCATATCCATCCCCTTACAATCATATCTAGTGACCCTGTAGAGAGAGATATGCCAATCATTGCGCAGTATAAAACGCACGTGCAACGGCTTTTGGGTTACAAACAAAACTGTTTCCGGTCAAAATTTTATATAACTTATCATTACGCCAAAAAACTAGGGTTTACAAAATAAATTATAACTTTTTACTGCAAAATCCTATCTCAATAATTCATTGGGGAAAATAAAGAAGACATTCTGCTACAAGCAGTGAGATTTTTTTTGTATGACAAAGTTACTCTAAATTTGGACTAATGAAGGGTCAAAGTCCAGGGATCCAGATTGACACCATTGTTATTACTATACTTTGGTACAAAATTTGCTACGATAAATCTGATTATCCTCCGATGTTAAGTTTTATGATCAGAAATGCCTATATAAAGCACCTGGAATGTAATAAATAAAAATAATTGAAGCTTCTTCATAAAATGATGGTTGTTGTTGTTAATAATAAGTAATTGAAAACTAAAATGATAAATGTGTAAAAGTGACCAATAATAATTATTAATTATTATCCCATCTTATATAATAAAATGTAATACAATGTAATATGACCTATACTTTAAAACAATTTCAATATTATTTTCATTATTCATTTAATAATAAATAATTAAATTTTTTTTATTGAATTGCAGTTTTTAATTATTATTATTCAGCACAAACAATACAATTATTTCCATATTATAATCATTATTATTTAAAAAATTGAAGCTCACCAGGCATATCAATTTTTTTTGGTGTAGTATCTATTAATTATAACAATAATATTGAATAACAACGTTAAACAAATATTTGCTACTAGATTTCGCGGTTTTATTTATTATCGTAAACAAAGCTGATATTTGTATATAAACTATAGAGCTGCGCTGCCGAAAGATATCACGATCAATTATTTAGGTTATAAAAAATACCCAAAGCAAGTTAATTTGTGACGTTTTTATTATTTATTCTGGTGGATCAAAAGGTTTTCTCTTTTTTCCCCATAAAATTTTTAAATATTAACAATTTTGTGAGAAAATAAAAAATATTTCATTGGAGCAAGCACTTCAACCGCAACGATAGCATATATAAGCGTGATCGCGTTAATTCAATGTTTGGATCCCTAGCCGCTTGCACGTGGCTCGTTAGCGTATCTCTCCCTACAGGGTCACTAATCATATCCATCCCCTTAGTATCATATCCATCCCCTTACAATCATATCCATCTCCTTAGTATCATATCCATCTCCTTAGAATCATATCCATCCCCATAGTATCATATCCATCCCCTTAGTATCATATCCATCCTCTTAGTATCATATCCATCCCCTTAGTATCATATCCATCCCCTTAGTATCATATCCGTCCCCTTAGTATCAAATCCACCCCCTTAGTATCATATCCATCCCCTTAGTATCATATCCATTCCCATAGTATCATATCCATCTCCTTAGTATCATATCCATCCCCTTAGTATCATATCCGTCCCCTTAGTATCATATCCGTCCCCTTAGTATCATATCCGTCCCCTTAGTATCATATCCATCCCCATAGTATCATATCCATTCCCTTAGTATCATATCCATCTCCTTAGTATCATATCCACCCCCTTAGTATCATATCCATCCCCTTAGTATCATATCCATCTCCTTAGTATCATATCCATCCCCTTAGTATCATATCCATTCCCATAGTATCATATCCATCTCCTTAGTATCATATCCATCCCCTTAGTATCATATCCGTCCCCTTAGTATCATATCCGTCCCCTTAGTATCATATCCGTCCCCTTAGTATCATATCCATCCCCTTAGTATCATATCCATCCCCATAGTATCATATCCGTCCCCTTAGTATCATATCCATCTCCTTAGTATCATATCCATCCCCTTAGTATCATATCCATCCCCTTAGTATCATATCCATCCCCATAGTATCATATACATCCCCTTAGTATCATATCCGTCCCCTTAGTATCATATCCATCTCCATAGTATCATATCCATTCCCTTAGTATCATATCCATTCCCTTAGTATCATATCCATTCCCTTAGTATCATATCCGTCCCCTTAGTATCATATCCGTCCCCTTAGTATCATATCCGTCCCCTTAGTATCATATCCATCCCCTTAGTATCATATCCGTCCCCTTAGTATCATATCCATCTCCATAGTATCATATCCATTCCCTTAGTATCATATCCATTCCCTTAGTATCATATCCATTCCCTTAGTATCATATCCGTCCCCTTAGTATCATATCCGTCCCCTTAGTATCATATCCGTCCCCTTAGTATCATATCCATTCCCTTAGTATCATATCCATTCCCTTAGTATCATATCCATTCCCTTAGTATCATATCCATCCCCTTAGTATCATATCCATCCCCTTAGTATCATATCCATCCCCTTAGTATCATATCCATTCCCTTAGTATCATATCCATCCCCTTAGTATCATATCCATCCCCTTAGTATCATATCCATTCCCTTAGTATCATATCCATCCCCTTAGTATCATATCCATTCCCTTAGTATCATATCCATTCCCTTAGTATCATATCCATTCCCTTAGTATCATATCCGTCCCCTTAGTATCATATCCGTCCCCTTAGTATCATATCCATCCCCTTAGTATCATATCCACCCCCTTAGTATCATATCCATCCCCTTAGTATCATACCCATCCCTTTAGTATCATATCCATCCCCATAGTATCATATCCATCCTCTTAGTATCATATCCATCTCCTTAGTATCATATCCATCACGTTGGTGGTATTTTATCTCTATCTTATACGCAATACACTGTATACTTTGTATACTTTTGCAGCCTGCTCCATGGACTGGTACTGTAAGAAGGGAGAAGACATTTGCTCTTCCTGATGACGCAACATACTCAACCAGCATTTCTTCCTTGCGTCCCAAGACTGCCCCAGGTATCTGTCTGGTGTGCTAAGACTGCTTCTTGGTATTTCATTGTGGTTTGTGATGTTTTATAGTAATACGTAATGTTTCATTGTTGTATGTAATATTGTAACGATTTTCTGCGCGTTGTAACTGTTTGTGCACTGTGTCTTAGGGGCAGGAAAGGGTGCTTTGTACAGTGGGGGGGGGGGGGAGGTGGGGGGGGGGGGTGGCTAGTGAAACCAAAACTAATATTGTAGCTAAAATAGTCTAGGTATTAGACCGGCTTTTAGCATTTTAGCACACTCGGCCTAATCTCATACCTGACTCGACTCAGATTCGATTCGACCTAGGCTCAACCTGCCAACAATTACCAGATGCAACCGGGCAACCAACCGGGTAACCAAGTTGATCACCAGCTGGGTAACCAACTGGGTAACCAACCGGGTAACCAACTGGGTAACCAACCGGGCAACCAACTGGGTAACCAACTGGGTAACCAACCAGGTAACCAACTGGGTAACCAACCGGGTAACCAACTGGGTAACCAACCGCGTAACCAACCGGGTAACCAACCGGGTAACCAACGGGGTAACCAACCGGGTAACCAACCGGGTAACCAACCGGGTAACCAACCGGGTAACCAACCGGTTGACAACATCAGTATATATGCATCTATAGAAGTTTAATGGTATAACGATACACAGTACAAGTAAGATGTTTTCACTCTCAAGTGAATGAATATAATCAGTAACACACTTCTATCTATAGAGTCCAGGTTAGTTGATAATATTGTGCTCCTATTGGTTCTCCAACAAGCATGCTGAATGTAACTAGTCCATATCTTTCTTGCAATGCGTAGTCTGTTGAGAGGCATCCGGTGCAGCTTCACTCTAGAGCTAAATATAGGATGCATAAGCTATGGTACAGGTCATCTTCTTCTTCATGAGTTGTGTCTCGAAGGGAAGACAACTCTGGTAGAGTTTGCAGCAATGCCAATGTTTGACAAGGGGTGAGGGGACTTCTATTTCCGCTAGGAGCTGTAAGTTAGGGAGGAGAGGGGGAAAGGACGGGGTTGTAGGCTATGTGGGTTTCGATGGACTAGGGTGGGGGAAAGGAAACATGGAGAAGCGGGTACAGACCACTGTCTACTGAGGGTGTAATTGGATTGGGCAGTTAGGAACGAGGAAAGTATAGGTTAACCGAACCATTCCTGTTGAGGTGAGAATGTCTGGGAAAAGAAGAGAGGGTGGTAGGGGTGTAGACAGGGGGTACAGGGGTGTAGACAGGGGGTACAGGGGTGTAGACAGGGCTAGTTGGCCAGCGAATTTCAACGCAATGTTGAGAAAGAAAAGATTTTTGTAGCAAATAGACTTTTGCACAGTACAATATGTACAGGTATTACTTTATGTACTACAATATGTACAGGTATACATTATGTGATACATTGTGTACAGGTACACGTTATGTAATACATTATGTACAGGTATACGTTATGTAACACATTATG
Source organism: Cryptosula pallasiana (assembly GCA_945261195.1). NCBI lineage: Eukaryota > Metazoa > Bryozoa > Gymnolaemata > Cheilostomatida > Cryptosulidae > Cryptosula > Cryptosula pallasiana. The sequence continues at coordinate 50,544,343 of OX183133.1, read as the reverse complement.
TACAGGTACACGTTATGTAATACATTACGTACAGGTATACGTTATGTAGTGCATTATGTACAGGTACACGTTATGTAATACATTAAATAGAGGTATACATTATATAATACATTATTTACAGGATTGCATTATGTAATACATTATGTACAGGTATACATTATGTAATACATAATGTACAGGTATGCATTATGTAATACATTATATACAGGCATATTTTATGTAATATATTATGTACAGGTATGCATTATGTAATACATTATGTACAGGTATACGCTGTGTAATACATTAGGTACAGGTATGCATTATGTAATACATTATGTACAGGTATACGTTATGTAATACATTATGTAAAGGTATGCATTATGTAATACAACGGGTGCAGTTGTACATTATACAGTACAATATGTACTATGTACCCTATAATATATATAAAAAGCTATACAACAATACTTACCTGTAGATTTGTTACAACTAAACGAAGACTCAATTAGAGGTAAGTGCTGTCTGCCCCCACTCCCATCTGTGCGATTGTTATATGTTATATTGTTATATGTTATATTTTATAGTGTTATAATGTTATATTTTATATTGTTATATGTTATATTGTTGTTTGTTATATGTTATATTGTTATATGTTATATTACTATATGTTATATTGTTATATTGCTATATGTTATATTGTTATAAGTTGCATTGATATATGTTATATTGTTATATGTTATATTGTTATATGTTATATTGTTATGTGTTATATTGTTATATGTTATAGTGTTATATGGCATATTGTTATATATTATATTACTATATGTTATATTGTTATATGTTATGATTATAAATGTTATATTATTAAATGTTATATTACTGGTTGTTGTATTGTTATACATTACATTACTATGGGTTATATTGTTATATTATAACACTACATCTATATTATATTGTTCTCCCTACTTCCCCCCCCCCCCTTGCACTCTAATGAAATACCCCCCCCCCTTCCTTGCACTCTAACGGCATACCCACCCTTGGACTCATTAGTATCTACTATATCTACTCATTAGTACTTACTGTATCTACTCATTAGTACTTACTGTATCTACTCATTAGTACTTACTATATCTACTCATTAGTACTTACTATATCTACTCATTAGTACTTACTATATCTACTCATTAGTACTTACTATATCTACTAATTAGTACTTACTATATCTACTCATTAGTACTTAGTGTATCTACTCATTAGTACTTACTATATCTACTCATTAGTACTTACTATATCTACTCATTAGTACTTACTATATCTACTCATTAGTACTTACTGTATCTACTCATTAGTACTTACTATATCTACTCATTAGTACTTACTATATCTACTCATTAGTACTTACTATATCTACTCATTAGTACTTACTATATCTACTCATTAGTACTTACTGTATCTACTCATTAGTACTTACTATATCTACTCATTAGTACTTACTATATCTACTCATTAGTACTTACTATATCTACTCATTAGTACTTACTATATCTACTCATTAGTACTTACTATATCTACTCATTAGTACTTACTATATCTACTCATTAGTACTTAGTGTATCTACTCATTAGTACTTACTACATCTACTCATTAGTACTTACTATATCTACTCATTAGTACTTACTATATCTACTCATTAGTACTTACTGTATCTACCCATTAGTACTTACTATATCTACTCATTAGTACTTACTATATCTACTCATTAGTACTTACTATATCTACTCATTAGTACTTACTGTATCTACCCATTAGTACTTACTATATCTACCCATTAGTACTTACTATATCTACTCATTAGTACTTACTGTATCTACTCATTAGTACTTACTGTATCTACTCATTAGTACTTACTATATCTACCCATTAGTACTTACTATATCCACTCATTAGTACTTACTATATCTATTCATTAGTACTTACTGTATCTACTCATTAGTACTTACTATATCTACTCATTAGTACTTACTATATCTACTCATTAGTACTTACTATATCTACCCATTAGTACTTACTATATCTACTCATTAGTACTTAGTGTATCTACTCATTAGTACTTACTATATCTACTCATTAGTACTTACTTTATCTACTCATTAGTACTTACTATATCTATTCATTAGTACTTACTATATCTACTCATTAGTACTTAGTGTATCTACTCATTAGTACTTACTATATCTACTCATTAGTACTTACTATATCTACTCATTAGTACTTACTATATCTACTAATTAGTACTTACTATATCTACTCATTAGTACTTACTATATCTACTCATTAGTACTTACTATATCTACTCATTAGTACTTACTATATCTACTAATTAGTACTTACTATATCTACTCATTAGTACTTACTATATCTACTCATTAGTACTTACTATATCTACTCATTAGTACTTAGTGTATCTACTCATTAGTACTTACTATATCTACCCATTAGTACTTACTATATCTACTCATTAGTACTTACTATATCCACTCTTAGTACTTACTGTATCTACTCATTAGTACTTACTATATCTACTCATTAGTACTTACTATATCTACTCATTAGTACTTACTGTATCTACTCATTAGTACTTACTATATCTACTCATTAGTACTTACTATATCTACTCATTAGTACTTACTATATCTACTCATTAGTACTTACTATATCTACTCATTAGTACTTACTATATCTACTCATTAGTACTTACTATATCTACTCATTAGTACTTAGTGTATCTACTCATTAGTACTTACTATATCTACTCATTAGTACTTACTATATCTACTCATTAGTACTTACTATATCTACTCATTAGTACTTACTGTATCTACCCATTAGTACTTACTATATCTACTCATTAGTACTTACTATATCTACTCATTAGTACTTACTATATCTACTCATTAGTACTTACTGTATCTACCCATTAGTACTTACTATATCTACCCATTAGTACTTACTATATCTACTCATTAGTACTTACTGTATCTACTCATTAGTACTTACTGTATCTACTCATTAGTACTTACTATATCTACCCATTAGTACTTACTATATCCACTCATTAGTACTTACTATATCTATTCATTAGTACTTACTGTATCTACTCATTAGTACTTACTATATCTACTCATTAGTACTTACTATATCTACTCATTAGTACTTACTATATCTACCCATTAGTACTTACTATATCTACTCATTAGTACTTAGTGTATCTACTCATTAGTACTTACTATATCTACTCATTAGTACTTACTTTATCTACTCATTAGTACTTACTATATCTATTCATTAGTACTTACTATATCTACTCATTAGTACTTAGTGTATCTACTCATTAGTACTTACTATATCTACTCATTAGTACTTACTATATCTACTCATTAGTACTTACTATATCTACTAATTAGTACTTACTATATCTACTCATTAGTACTTACTATATCTACTCATTAGTACTTACTATATCTACTCATTAGTACTTACTATATCTACTAATTAGTACTTACTATATCTACTCATTAGTACTTACTATATCTACTCATTAGTACTTAGTGTATCTACTCATTAGTACTTACTGTATCTACTCATTAGTACTTACTATATCTACTCATTAGTACTTACTATATCTACTCATTAGTACTTACTGTATCTACTCATTAGTACTTACTATATCTACTCATTAGTACTTACTATATCTACTCATTAGTACTTACTGTATCTACTCATTAGTACTTACTATATCTACTCATTAGTACTTACTATATCTACTCATTAGTACTTACTATATCTACTCATTAGTACTTACTATATCTACTCATTAGTACTTACTGTATCTACTCATTAGTACTTACTGTATCTACTCATTAGTACTTACTATATCTACCCATTAGTACTTACTATATCTACTCATTAGTACTTACTATATCCACTCTTAGTACTTACTGTATCTACCCATTAGTACTTACTGTATCTACTCATTAGTACTTACTATATCTACTCATTAGTACTTACTATATCTACTCATTAGTACTTACTATATCTACTCATTAGTACTTACTATATCTACTCATTAGTACTTACTATATCTACTCATTAGTACTTAGTGTATCTACTCATTAGTACTTACTATATCTACTCATTAGTACTTAGTGTATCTACTCATTAGTACTTACTATATCTACTCATTAGTACTTACTATATCTACTCATTAGTACTTAGTGTATCTACTCATTAGTACTTACTATATCTACTCATTAGTACTTACTATATCTACTCATTAGTACTTAGTGTATCTACTCATTAGTACTTACTATATCTACTCATTAGTACTTACTGTATCTACTCATTAGTACTTACTATATCTACTCATTAGTACTTACTATATCTACTCATTAGTACTTAGTGTATCTACTCATTAGTACTTACTATATCTACTCATTAGTACTTACTATACCTACCCATTAGTACTTACTGTATCTACTCATTAGTACTTACTATATCTACTCATTAGTACTTAGTGTATCTACTCATTAGTACTTACTATATCTACTCATTAGTACTTACTATATCTACTCATTAGTACTTAGTGTATTTACTCATTAGTACTTACTATATCTACTCATTAGTACTTACTGTATCTACTCATTAGTACTTACTATATCTACTCATTAGTACTTACTATATCTACTCATTAGTACTTAGTGTATCTACTCATTAGTACTTACTATATCTACTCATTAGTACTTACTATACCTACCCATTAGTACTTACTATATCTACTCATTAGTACTTACTGTATCTACTCATTAGTACTTACTATATCTATTAATACATGCAACAAACACGGTACAAACAGTACCCACATTATACATGCTGCTGAACTGTTGCAGCCACCGGTGAAGAGGCAACCTCCTCAGGAAGTGAAGACGGAGATAATGAGCGTACCATGGTTCCACAAATAATCAGAAGCACGCTACCACCCAATACCACTGTTTTGTTGAAGAATAGCCGTTTGTTGAATAATAGGGCTAACCTTGATGAGAGACCCATCACTCCTATGAAGGACCGCATGGTGTACGATGTGAAACATTCATCATTGGACTTCCGAGATGGTATTTATTGTTCACTTCCTGTGTGTGTCTCACTTACTGTGTGTGTCTCACTTACTGTGTGTGTCTCACTTACTGTATATGTATATATCTCACTTACTGTATATGTATATATCTCACTTACTGTATATATCTCACTTACTGTATATGTATATATCTCACTTACTGTATATGTATATCTCTCACTTACTGTACATGTATATATCTCACTTACTGTATATGTATATATCTCACTTACTGTATATGTATATATCTCACTTACTGTATATGTATATATCTCACTTACTGTATATGTATATATCTCACTTACTGTACATGTATATATCTCACTTACTGTATATGTATATATCTCACTTACTGTATATGTATATATCTCACTTACTGTATATGTATATATCTCACTTACTGTACATGTATATATCTCACTTACTGTACATGTATATATCTCACTTACTGTACATGTATATACCTCACTTACTGTATATGTATATATCTCACTTACTGTACATGTATATATCTCACTTACTGTATATGTATATATCTCACTTACTGTATATATCTCACTTACTGTATATGTATATATCTCACTTACTGTACATGTATATATCTCACTTACTGTACATGTATATATCTCACTTATTGTACATGTATATATCTCACTTACTGTATATGTATATATCTCACTTACTGTATATGTATATATCTCACTTACTGTATATGTATATATCTCACTTACTGTACATGTATATATCTCACTTACTGTATATGTATATATCTCACTTACTGTATATGTATATATCTCACTTACTGTATATGTATATATCTCACTTACTGTATATGTATATATCTCACTTACTGTACATGTATATATCTCACTTACTGTATATGTATAAATCTCACTTACTGTACATGTATATATCTCACTTACTGTATATGTATATATCTCACTTACTGTATATGTATATATCTCACTTACTGTACATGTATATATCTCACTTACTGTATATGTATATATCTCACTTACTGTACATGTATATATCTCACTTACTGTATATGTATATATCTCACTTACTGTATATGTATATATCTCACTTACTGTATATGTATATATCTCACTTACTGTACATGTATATATCTCACTTACTGTACATGTATATATCTCACTTACTGTATATGTATATATCTCACTTACTGTATATGTATATATCTCACTTACTGTATATGTATATATCTCACTTACTGTATATGTATATATCTCACTTACTGTATATGTATATATCTCACTTACTGTACATGTATATATCTCACTTACTGTATATGTATATATCTCATTTACTGTACATGTATATATCTCACTTACTGTATATGTATATATCTCACTTACTGTATATATCCACTTAACTGCTCACTCAGGCGTGCCTGAAGACCCGAGGGTTGCAGAAACTTACTACTCACAGTTTGAAGAATTTGAGGAGGACAAAGATAATTCACGAGATAGCGGCGACTTTGATGTTCGTCAGAGTCCAAATGACAGCAATGAGCAGGTGAGTGAGTTTTGTATAACTGTGTACTATGTAGTATTGTCAGGATGTGGATAGGGTAAAATCGATAAATGTGATAAAATAGGGAATCAATAAAACTAACTAATAATAATCTTAGTAAACAGTAATAAGGTAAACTGCTAAATAACGGGACCGTAAGCAAAAGGACTGTATTTCCACTTTACTACAGGCACTCAGTAACCGTTTGTAACAGTCCGAGACTGAGACTAATGAATTATGAGTATGTGGCCTGTCCCTACCCTCCTGACAATTATAAATATATAAATATACAACCAAAACAATTCCTAAGTAAGCGAACAGCTGTAATATTACTGATAGTGCGATACGACAATCAGCTGGAGATGGTTGTCAAAACAATCTATCTGACTGAATAATCAATCTGAATGAGATTAATACGTAAACAAAACAATTATCAAACTGATAACTAAGTGAAATATTCTTTTTATAATTTATATCAATAAGATTATTGAAAATGGAACCACTATGATTATTAATAATTGACCCCAAGCAAACCCACGTTAAAAAAAGTGAGCTTACCCCAAATAGCCAGCCAAACCAAAAATTCAGCTATTTGCCACCAGGACCCCACCAAACCGTAATGGAATTGGTGTCAGTTACTGTTGTTTTTATAAAATAAATCTTTGACTGTAAAGTCTGAATCTAAATAAATGGTATATCAAATTACTGCGCAATGTCTACTCAATAAAAACAGTCCAAATACTTATCTTTTAGAAAAACTCTGATGTATACCGAACGTCGTCAAAACAACCAAATCAAACTCCCAACTTCCTAATTACAAAATTCTCTATACCTATCAACCAGTTTCATTCATCAAGTACTTCTCTTTACAATTAATGCTGGCTTCAGCAATGTTTCAGCTAATGCGCTAACACCGTTCTATCTAGCTAATTCCAAATGTCAAAATAAATCCCTTATTTGCCCTGTAACTGTATAATCAAGGTTAGATGCTAAGTTATTTTCGTATAGCAAAAACGATGCTTTCCTCAAACAATCACGGTATTACCTAAACACTGATATCTTCTGAATACTGTCAAAACAATAAAAACCAACTTCCAATTACTAACTATCTATATCTATCAACCAGTTTCATATATCAAGCACTCCTTTTCACAATTATTGCTGGCTGTCAGCAATGTTTCAGCTAATGCGCTAACACCGTTCTATCTCACTAATGCTCAATGTCAAAATAAATCACTTATCCCAAATTAGGCTAGCGTGTCCTGTGGTATCTCCTCCAATCAATGTTTCCTTCCAATACTTGTGGTCCAGTAGTGAATACTCCTATTTAGTAACAAATAGGCTAGCGTGTCCTGTGGTATCTCCTCCAATCAATGTTTCTTTCCAATCCTTGTAGTCCAGTAGTGAATACTCCTCTTTAATAATGCGTTTGCTCCTGATCACTTGTGTAGTCCTGCTTGAAGGCTTCTGTTCCTCTCATCTAACTGCTAAATCTCGCTAACTAATCACAACATTACTGTCCAAAAATTAAACAACGACTGACCGCTCAATGCTGCTCCGCTGCTCCTTATATAGTTGCAGCTTCTTTCATCATGATCTCTAAAAATATCTTGGATTCCCAAATTTCCAAACCTTCAGTTTTTCTTGGCTGACAATTGCAACATGTTTTTGAAAATAACTGGGTTCCTTACATAGTTGCAGCCTATTTCATCACGAATCCAAAATTTATCTTGGGTTGCGACATGTTTCATCATGTCTTTCTTTCCTAAAATAACTTGTCAGATTCCTAATTCTGACAGCTTGTTTTCCCCTAGCTTCCCTTGTAACTTATATGTTTGTTTGTGAGTATATTGATATTGCAGCCACTTTTTATGCTTTCAACTATTCCTTCTCTTACAGTATATAACTGTGTACCATGTAGTATATAACTGTGTACCATGTAGTATATAACTGTGTACTATGTAGTATATAACTGTGTACTATGTAGTATATAACTGTGTACTATGTAGTATATAACTGTGTACTATGTAGTATATAACTGTGTACTATGTAGTATATAACTGTGTACCATGTAGTATATAACTGTGTACTATGTAGTATATAACTGTGTACTATATAGTATATAACTGTGTACTATGTAGTATATAACTGTGTACTATGTAGTATATAACTGTGTACTATGTAGTATATAACTGTGTACTATGTAGTATATAACTGTGTACTATGTAGTATATAACTGTGTACTATGTAGTATATAACTGTGTACTATGTAGTATATAACTGTGTACTATGTAGTATATAACTGTGTACTATGTAGTATATAACTGTGTACCATGTAGTATATAACTGTGTACTATGTAGTATATAACTGTGTACTATGTAGTATATAACTGTGTACTATATAACTGTGTACTATATAGTATATAACTGTGTACTATGTAGTATATAACTGTGTACTATGTAGTATATAACTGTGTACTATGTAGTATATAACTGTGTACTATATAACTGTGTACTATATAGTATATAACTGTGTACTATGTAGTATATAACTGTGTACTATGTAGTATATAACTGTGTACTATGTAGTATATAACTGTGCACTATGTAGTATATAACTGTGTACCATGTAGTATATAACTGTGTACTATGTAGTATGTAACTGTGTACTATGTAGTATATAACCGTATTATCAAACAGGTGGAGGACAGTGAGAATGAGGAATCAGAGAATGAAGCCTTTGATGCTCAGGAGTTTACTGTAGTAGACAACGAAGAAGCAGACGGAACACTGATAGGTGCAGTTGGTGCCGTGGGAGAACGCACTCTAACTGGTGGCACGCTGTCTGGGCCACTAGGAGAGGCAAATTTGACTGGAAACACTCTCGCAGGTGATGAAGAGCATCTCATGCAAGATATGGAAAACCAGTTGTCGACAGCACTCAGAGTCAGCCATGATGATGATGACTACAACGGTGAGCAGCGCTGGTTATTGCAAGTACAAGTAGCGTTGTATATCATGTGTTGTATAACATGTATTGTATTACATGTATTGTATAACATGTATTGTATATCATGTGTTGTATATCATGTATTGTATATCATGTGTTGTATAACATGTATTGTATAACATGTATTGTATATCATGTGTTGTATAACATGTATTGTATTACATGTATTGTATAACATGTATTGTATAACATGTATTGTATGTCATGTATTGTATATCATGTGTTGTATAACATGTATTGTATAACATGTATTGTATATCATGTGTTGTATAACATGTATTGTATAACATGTATTGTATATCATGTGTTGTATAACATGTATTGTATAACATGTATTGTATATCATGTGTTGTATAACATGTATTGTATTACATGTATTGTATAACATGTATTGTATAACATGTATTGTATGTCATGTATTGTATATCATGTGTTGTATAACATGTATTGTATAACATGTATTGTATATCATGTGTTGTATAACATGTATTGTATATCATGTGTTGTATAACATGTATTGTATTACATGTATTGTATAACATGTATTGTATAACATGTATTGTATGTCATGTATTGTATATCATGTATTGTATAACATGTATTGTATAACATGTATTGTATAACATGTATTGTATAACATGTATTGTATATCATGTGTTGTATAACATGTATTGTATAACATGTATTGTATAACATGTATTGTATAACATGTATTGTATAACATGTATTGTATATCATGTATTGTATTACATGTATTGTATAACATGTATTGTATATCATGTGTTGTATAACATGTATTGTATAACATGTATTGTATTACATGTATTGTATAACATGTATTGTATATCATGTGTTGTATAACATGTATTGTATAACATGTATTGTATAACATGTATTGTATTACATGTATTGTCTAACATGTATTGTATATCATGTATTGTGTATCATGTATTGTATATCATGTGTTGTATTACATGTATTGTATTACATGTATTGTATAACATGTATTGTTTTACATGTATTGTATAACATGTATTGTATTACATGTATTGTATAACATGTATTGTATATCATGTATTGTATATCATGTATTGTATAACATGTATTGTTTTACATGTATTGTATAACATGTATTGTATTACATGTATTGTATAACATGTATTGTATATCATGTATTGTATATCATGTGTTGTATAACATGTATTGTATAACATGTATTGTATTACATGTATTGTATAACATGTATTGTATATCATGTATTGTATATCATGTATTGTATAACATGTATTGTTTTACATGTATTGTATAACATGTATTGTATTACATGTATTGTATAACATGTATTGTATATCATGTATTGTATATCATGTATTGTATAACATGTATTGTATAACATGTATTGTATAACATGTATTGTTTTACATGTATTGTATAACATGTATTGTATTACATGTATTGTATAACATGTATTGTATATCATGTGTTGTATAACATGTATTGTATAACATGTATTGTATTACATGTATTGTATAACATGTATTGTATATCATGTGTTGTATAACATGTATTGTATAACATGTATTGTATAACATGTATTGTTTTACATGTATTGTATAACATGTATTGTATTACATGTATTGTATAACATGTATTGTATATCATGTGTTGTATAACATGTATTGTATAACATGTATTGTATTACATGTATTGTATAACATGTATTGTATATCATGTATTGTATAACATGTATTGTATAACATGTATTGTATACCATGTATTGTATACCATGTATTGTATATCATGTATTGTATATCATGTATCGTATATCATGTATTGTATATACTTGTATTGTATATACTTGTATTGTATATACATGTATTGTGTATACTTGTATTGTGTATACTTGTATTGTATATACTTGTATTGTATATACTTGTATTGTATATACTTGTATTGTATATACTTGTATTGTATATACTTGTATTGTATATTATGTATTGTATAACATGTATTGTATATCATGTATTGTATAACATGTATTGTATAACATGTATTGTATAACATGTATTGTATAACATGTATTGTATTACATGTATTGTATATCATGTATTGTATATCATTTATTGTATAACATGTATTGTATTACATGTATTGTATATCATGTATTGTATAACATGTATTGTATAACATGTATTGTATATCACGTATTGTATAACATGTATTGTATAACATGTATTGTATTACATGTATTGTATAACATATATTGTATATCATTTATTGTATAACATGTATTGTATTACATGTATTGTATAACATGTATTGTATATCATTTATTGTATAACATGTATTGCAGAAGACACTATAACATTAGCAGATGATACTGTTGCTGGTGCATTTGGACCTACTGCTAGATCCATCAAAATTACTAACTTGAGAAGGTATCTTTTTACACAGTAGTTGTTAGTACATTAGATATAGTTGTTAGTACATAAGATATAGCTGTTAGTACATAAGATATAGTCGTTAGTACATAAGATATAGTCGTTAGTACATAAGATATAGTCGTTAGTACATAAGATATAGTTGTTAGTACATAAGATATAGCTGTTAGTACATAAGATATAGTTGTTAGTACATAAGATATAGCTGTTAGTACATAAGATATAGTCGTTAGTACATAAGATATAGTCGTTAGTACATAAGATATAGTTGTTAGTACATAAGATATAGTCGTTAGTACATAAGATATAGTTGTTAGTACATAAGATATAGTCGTTAGTACATAAGATATAGTCGTTAGTACATAAGATATAGTTGTTAGTACATAAGATATAGTGTCATTAGTACATAAGATATAGTTGTTGGTATATAAGATATAGTTGTTAGTACATAAGATATAGTTGTTAGTACATTAGATATAGCTGTTAGTACATAAGATCTTGTTGTTCATACATAAGTAGTTGTTATTCTTTGACACAATTAACAGAAACGGTGAGTCGAAGCTGGGTAAGGAAGCCTTCAAGAAAGCCTACGATTTTCTCAAAAAGATGAGGTACGGCGAGGATGGAGCCACTTCCACTGTAGATGAAAATCACATAATGGTGAAGCTGAGACAGATAACTCCGAAGGTCACCGAATGTTTTCTAATTGATCAACTGCTGTTCTTGGAAAAACAAGCCGACATTGAAAAGAACAGCTGAGTGCCAAGCTTTTGGCTTTGTCAAAATGTTTTCCATATTTTTTTTGCTAACTTTTGCTGCAACAGATGCGCCTATAAAATGTTTTCATCTCCTGAATGCTAGTTTCCTAGGGTACAGCACCCGATTCTGGCCGCTTGTGTGTTTGCCGTGCTTTAGCTGGGCCAACACCACAGCACAGTATCATACCTTACTCCACGGTATCGTACCTTACTCCACGGTATCGTACCTTACTCCACGGTATCATACCTTACTCCAAAGCCCATGTATTATATGTGCTTTGCTTCATTGCTGTCAATCAAGTTGGATATACTCCGGCCGAGAAGCACATCAACTAAAGCATGCTTATTTATTTTACATTTACCTCTCCATCATACACTTACCTCTTGAGCATACACTTAGCCCCCGATTCCTCACCAACCAACACTCATACAATAGGAGACCGTGCAGGTTATAATCTAAGTCTCCTACAAACTGACATTGGGCTTGCGTTAGGTTATTTATTATTTTGGAGAGTTAAGACAGATGATTTACTGTCAATGTTTTCAGCGAAGTGCAGCTTTATCAAATCCAAAGTTTTGCTTCCTTTGTAATGCTACGATTCGCTGAACCGTATTCTAGACATTGCCGAGTGAAGGCAACAACCAGAACTCCCATTATCAAGTAAATTAATGTTTTTTTGCACACGTCTCTGAGCTGGCTGTTCAATACTCTTGCATGGAACCTATAATCAATTATTTACAGCTTTTGGCAACTTTTTACTTGATATGTCCTCTCGCATTTTTTAGATTTATATAATAAAAGTTTTTATGGTGTGTGATATGTCATGACTTGCGGTGTTATCGTATGCTTTGACTAAATCCTGGTACTTCAGAATTGGATACAGTATGTTGTAAGTAACAGTATGTTAGCATATAGTGCAGTATGTTACAGTACATAGTACTGTATGTAACAGTACGTTAGTATATAGTACTGTATGTAACAGTATGCTAGTACATAGTACAGTATGTAACAGTATGTCTGTATATAGTACAGTATGTTAGTATATAGTACAGTATGTAACAGTATGTTAGTATATAGTACTGTATGTAACAGTATCCTAGTATATAGTACTGTATGTAACAGTATGTCTGTATATAGTACTGTATGTAACAGTATGTCTGTATATAGTACTGTATGTAACAGTATGTCTGTATATAGTAAAGTATACACTTGTATGTTAGTACATGGTGGGGTGTATCGAGGTATGCTAGTGCATGCAGGAGCAGATAACTCTACATCCAAAATGAGGTTGACTCCCAGCTGACAGTGAAAGAGAAAGTGGCTTACAAAACAAATATTATCAGTGAGTGAAACAAATATATATTGATGGACATGTTTTAGCATACTTCAATAATAACACAATAATAAATTAACAATAACAAAACAATTATGAGTACAATGTTGAAGTGAAAATTAGCACTATCTGGTTTAGTGAGTGCAAAGAGGGTGATTAGATCAAACTCCTTGGTGAGCAGCACTGAACTGACAGCAGTCAATCAGTAGTAGTCAATCAGTAGCAGTCAATCAGTAGCAGTCAGTCAGCTAGTAGTCAGCTAGCAAGTCGAATAATATTGTAGGTACAACGGACAGTGCCTAGTGCTTTCATCTCAACAAATTTCCAACAAAGTGCTAGATCAGCGCTTTTTCTTAGATCTCCTAGACGATTTACTGTTGTCTGCACTTGCCCCTATAGATATCTGCCCTTGCTCAAGCTCTTCACGATTCACATGCTCGCTCTCTGACAGTTTATTGTGGGCCTCCAGGTGGAATAATATGTCTCGAAGTTGTTCTTGTGAATTCTTCAGTTCCTGCAGGAACAACAAAAATTATTAGACCGACGAATAAATATAGCCCAATGACCTTCCGACCTCTCAAATTTGTCATTCTTAGTCCTCAAAATTCAGTTTTACATAAAGAAAGAATGTGAACGCATCAAAGTTTGTGAAACTGATCTTTATAAATATACTGAGGTAATGATGGAATATGCTCCAGCCAGAAATCTTAAAAAAAATACAATGACCATGGCAATTTATTATGAGAGTTGTCTCCCTTGTTTACAACACATGCCGTTACCTAAACAAATCTTAGAGCTGATATTTAAAAGAGTTTATTGTAAAAGGTTGTCAGGCACAGAACATATTGACACCACATAGCAGATCACTTGTATTATGCATGCACAACAAATAACTCTATGTAAACGAGCAGGGGCACCTGAAAGTGTCCAACGCTGTATTTTACTATGCACAACCTCTGCACTGAGTCGCCAACCGTCTCTGTCAAGGGGTATGTAGCTCGCCCGGTGAAGGTAACTGAGGGTGGGTCTGCTGACACCCATTACACAATAACATGTCACCTGGTGATGCTGACGCATGCGCTGGGTGCAATTTCTGGGCCACGTCAGTGGTGAAAGATTGACTTGAATGAAGTGGCTTTATAGCATGTGATTTGTGTGTGCAGTTGATGGAGTAGAGCTGTGGCTACACACACCTACGTTTCGTAGGAATATGACGAAAAATACTTTTCGTAACGTCGTTCCGGTGGCTACACATACAGATGATTGATCACCGCAACGCTACGGAGTGTCCAGTGAGGCAAAGAGGACATAATTATTAAAAATAGTCATTATAATAACTATTATAAATTATAATAATTAAATAATAATCATGTTTCTTTATAATACTAGATGAATAATTTATTATCCGTAATAAGTAACTAACGTCTATAAATAATAATTAGTGGTTTATAAATAAAAAGTACCCTCTTTGATAGAACTAACAAATTGTCTGTTGGCCAATCAGTAATGACCAGGTCAAGGTTGAAATATAAAAAGGTCCACTGGAGTCGTCAAATTTCGTGCTTATGTTTTATCTAATCAAGAGTGGTTGTTTAATAATAATTGTCCAATCAACGAAGCGTCAGGCCAAAAACGTTTTTGTAGACTAACATGTTGGTCTACGAAATTGAGCGTCTTTTTGTAAAAAAAACGTCGCTTGCAAAGAAAAAAACGCGTTTTTATCGCATACCGACAAAACGTAGGTGTGTGTAGCCACCCCCTAAGAGAAACAACTGTTGCCATTATTATTATTATTATTATTATGCAGTGGGACCCGGGGAGCCAACCATCAAGGTATGTTTATATGTAATGTAACACAACTCCTCTATATAACACAAGATCAGAGTGCCTAAGACCTTGATGTTAAACTGAATAACAGAGATGAATATTTCCATTTTCTTAGTCTTGAGCAGCAAGAAACATTAGCGTATAACATCAATATAATTGGATAGTTATAAAATACATTTAATATTCTGCTAAACCAACTATAATAATGAGACATCATAAACCTAATACACCAATTGATTTTTTAAGAGTTGTCTTCTTTTAGAGAAAGAAATGCGTCGAGGCGTATTTGTTACATAGCCAAAACAGAGCGTTGCTTTGTTACTCCATCTGATGTCTCAAGAATGTGTTTTATAATATTCGCTAACTGACATCTCACTAATCAGTTTCTCTACTAGTTGGTAGAACTGATTTTGGTGGCAGGGTTAATTATAAATGATTTGTTGCCATCCTGATAACTCGCATTGAATTAACTGCTTTTTGCTTCCTACTTCTGCCATTTCTATGCCCACAAGATAGTTAACATTAAATAATTTGATTTACTCAATAATCAAATGAAGTTCACTCCTAAGATCAGCGCGAGTTAACTTTTGAGGTTTTCAGCAAATAAAATTTTCTCAAACCGTTGGCAGTTCTTATTGTTCTAAAGCCAATGTTACTGACAGATTCAAATCGTGTTCACAAAATCAATATGCTTCTACCTTCAACTGAATCATTTTGAAAATAGGTCATCCGTGAAATCCAATCATATGATTCAAACATCACATAAAACTTTCAACCCTTACCTTTATTAGACGTTCCGCTAAGTTAGAAGGTCAACACAATTTATGCAACAGACTATTTGTCATAGTTTTTTGAGATATTGGCCACATAACATCTTCAATTGTACATCCGTGTGTATAGAATAGCAGTGTTATCATAGATATAACATGATAACTCAGCCAAACCACACAAGATGGTAAATACTCCAACTGCCTGTAAGTGTGTAGTTCACTAAACATTGAGATAAGAAAGGGGAGTCCCTCACCTGTCCCTGGCGCAGTTTTTCCTCCTCCAGTTTGCGTATGATGGACTGCCAATGCTGCTGGTTGCTGAGCAAAGATTTGTTGAGTGCCTGTTCCTCCTGCAGCTGCTTTAGCGCCTTCTGTAGCTGAACGGACATCTGCAATAGGATCAAACCGACAGCAATGCCTACCTCACCTTACACCAGACAGCAATGCCTACCTCACCTTACACCAGACAGCAATGCCTACCCCACCTTACACCAGACAGTAATGCCTACCCCACCTTACACCTTACACCAGACAGCAATGCCTACCTCACCTTACACCAGACAGCAATGCCTACCTCACCTTACACCAGACAGCAATGCCTACCTCACCTTACACCAGACAGCAATGCCTACCTCACCTTACACCTTACACCAGACAGCAATGCCTACCTCACCTTACACCCTACACCAGACAGCAATGCCTACCTCACCTTACACCTTACACCAGACAGCAATGCTTACCTCACCTTACACCTTACAGCAATGCCTACCTCACCTTACACCTTACACCAGACAGCAATGCCTACCCCACCTTACACCAGACAGTAATGCCTACCCCACCTTACACCTTACACCAGACAGCAATGCCTACCTCACCTTACACCTTACACCAGACAGCAATGCCTACCTCACCTTACACCAGACAGCAATGCCTACCTCACCTTACACCTTACACCAGACAGCAATGCCTACCTCACCTTACACCAGACAGCAATGCCTACCTCACCTTACACCAGACAGCAATGCCTACCTCACCTTACACCAGACAGCAATGCCTACCTCACCTTACACCTTACACCAGACAGCAATGCCTACCTCACCTTACACCAGACAGCAATGCCTACCTCACCTTACACCAGACACCAGACAGCAATGCCTACCTCACCTTACACCTTACACCAGACAGCAATGCCTACCTCACCTTACACCTTACACCAGACAGCAATGCCTACCTCACCTTATACCTTACACCAGACAGCAATGCCTACCTCACCTTACACCTTACACCAGACAGCAATGCCTACCTCACCTTACACCCTACACCAGCTGCAATGCCTACCTCACCTTACACCAGACAGCAATGCCTACCTCACCTCACCCAAGTAATTGACACTCAAGTGACTAAACAACAAGTGGTGGTTTGGGTACCTGCTCACACTTTCTCTCCACAGCCATCTTATTCTTAGTGACACTCTCCATGTCTGTGTGCTGCTCACAGTTGCTAGTAACTAGCCTCTTGTACTCCTCCTCTACCTTGGATAGCTTCTCTGTACACTCAAGTTCTACAGCAGTTATCTTCTCTTCAAAGTAGCGTCTCTGTGACTCTAGTTGATTGGTCAGCAGGTATGTGTACTATAGAACATTGCATTGTACTGTATTGTACTGTATTGTAGTGAGCGCATTGTGGTGCAAAGTATTACATTGCGGTGTACTGTAGTACGCTGTAGAGTACCTCCAATGTAAGAGAGTCCATCTTCTCATCTGTTACTCGCTGTCCATGCTCATCCATCTCAACCAGTTTACCATCTTCCTTGTTTTGTATGAGTCTATGCACGTAGTTGTCTCCCACATAATCCCAGACACGTCCATTGCTCAACTGCATAGCGTATGTGTGGTTGGTATTAGCAAAGTGACTGCAAAAAGTAGCGTGTCAAACATTATGTAATATACACAATACCATATATTATTTATCTTTACACGTGAGCAAACATGGGCGGGTCTGCACTTCCACGGCTATAAATGCCTAAATCACTATTCTGAGAGAAATAGAGACTGTCAAGGGGTGGCTACACACACCTACGTTTTGTCGGTATGCGGTGAAAACGCATCCTTTTTCTTTGCAAGCGACGTCTTTTTTTTCAAAAAGTCCAACATGTTGGTTCACGAAAACGTTTATTGCCTGACGCTTCGGTGATTGGACAATTATTATTAAATAACCACTCTCGATTGGATAAAATATAAGGACGAAATTTGACGACTCCAGTGAACTTTGTTCTATTGCAACCTTGACCTGGTCATTACTGATTAACCAACAGACCATTCTGTTACTTCTATCAAGGAGGGTACTTTGTTTATTTATAAACAACTAATTATTATTTATAAACGTTAATTATTTATTATGGATAATACGTTTATTATAAACAAACATCATAATTAATTAATTATTATAGTTTGTATTTATGATAGTTATTATAATGACTATTTTCAATAATTATGTCCTCTTTGCCTCACTGGACACTCCGTAGCGTTGCGGTGATCAATCATCGGTGTGTGTAGCCTTCAGAGCGATGCTACGAAACGTATTTTTTGTCATATTCCTACGAAACGTAGGCATGTGTAGCCACGGCTTTATACAATCAGTCTACTGGATTGGTTAAACGTATGGCAACTTTTTCTTTGCTTAATTTTCTCAATTCAAAAACTTTTGTGGATTCAAAATTAATTTACCGGTAAAAACGTACCAGCTGTCTGCCATAATGCAATGTTGGTCAGGCTTTTTATTAACAGAGTATTTGGTATTATTAGAAGTTTCACTGCACGGGAGTTTATGACCTGGCCATTTGTACTCTATTCCAATAATGTAGTGGCCATTTGTACTCTATTCCAATCATGTAGTGGCCATTTGTACTCTATTCAAATAATGTAGTGGCTATTTGTACTCTATTCCAATCATGTAGTGGCCATTTGTACTCTATTCCAATCATGTAGTGGCTATTTGTACTCTATTCCAATCATGTAGTGGCCATTTGTACTCTATTCCAATCATGTAGTGGCCATTTGTACTCTATTCCAATCATGTAGTGGCCATTTGTACTCTATTCCAATCATGTAGTGGCCATTTGTACTCTATTCCAATCATGTAGTGGCTATTTGTACTCTATTCCAATCATGTAGTGGCTATTTGTACTCTATTCCAATCATGTAGTGGCTATTTGTACTCTATTACAATCATGTAGTGGCCATTTGTACTCTATTCCAATAATGTAGTGGCCATTTGTACTCTATTCCAATAATGTAGTGGCCATTTGTACTCTATTCCAATAATGTAGTGGCCATTTGTACTCTATTCCAATCATGTAGTGGCCATTTGTACTCTATTACAATCATGTGGTGGCCATTTGTACTCTATTCCAATCATGTAGTGGCCATTTGTACTCTATTCCAAACATGTAGTGGCTATTTGTACTCTATTCCAATCATGTAGTGGCTATTTGTACTCTATTACAATCATGTAGTGGCTATTTTAATTTTAGGGCGCAGTCTCTTTCTGTTTTTGACAGGGCCGCACCACCAGCTGTTCATTTGAAACGACTTCTTTTGCTCAGCAACCTTCCAGTGGGTATTGTGATCAGTATTATTATTCTTATTTAAAGCTTTCATTATCTTATTTACTATTTAATTTACTCACCATTTTTAGTTGAGTGAATTTGAAAAAAAGGATAGTGATAACACTAAAGAAAACAAACGACATATCATAATTATTTAGCCAATTTTTATGTTATTATTTTTTTTACTCTTACAAATAGCAATAAGTGTTGTTAAGTACAAAATAGCAATAAGTGTCAAGTACAAATAGCAATAAGTATTAAGTACAAATAACAATAAGTGTTAAGTACAAATAGCAATAAGTATTAAGTACAAATAGCAATAAGTGTTAAGTACAAATAACAATAAGTGTGAAGTACAAATAACAATAAGTGTTAAGTACAAATAGAAATAAGTATTAAGTAGAAATAGCAATAAATGTTAAGTACAAATAGCAATAAGTGTTAAGTACAAATAGCAGTAAGTGTTGTTAAGTCCGATTATAATAAAGAACAATGCATCTTATTAATATTATTAATTAATAACAATATTATTGTGTTTGTATTTGTACATAAAGAAATACCTTACTCTTATTGTAAAACTTTCACCCATTCATCCTAAATCAGTAGTGAATAGTTAGGAAAAATATTGACGTTACTTATCTCAATAATATCATTAATAACAGAAAGCCACAGACCATCATTGCATTATCATTTTATTGTTATTATTAAATAATATTGTTTATCAATGTTAGTATTATCACAAATGCCTGGTTATGTATTTTGTCTGCGACTATCCTTGATCGTTGCTGTCACAACCTAACTAACATGATTATAACTAGCAGGGCCTAACTAACATGATTATAACTAGCAGGGCCTAACTAACAGGCATATAACTAGCAGGGCCTAACTAACAGGCATATAACTAGCAGGGCCTAACTAACAGGCATATAACTAGCAGGGCCTAACTAACAGGCATATAACTAGCAGGGCCTAACTAACAGGCATATAACTAGCAGGGCCTAACTAACAGGCATATAACTAGCAGGGCCTAACTAACAGGCATATAACTAGCAGGGCCTAACTAACAGGCATATAACTAGCAGGGCCTAACTAACAGGCATATAACTAGCAGGGCCTAACTAACAGGCATATAACTAGCAGGGCCTAACTAACAGGCATATAACTAGCAGGGCCTAACTAACAGGCGTATAACTAGCAGGTCCTAACTAACAGGCATATAACTAGCAGGGCCTAACTAACAGGCATATAACTAGCAGGGCCTAACTAACAGGCGTATTTTCCATAATGGAGAACCATGGCAAACGAACAAACTAAAACTTGAACAACTGAGAGACAAAACTTTTTGTAGCTAATGCTCGGTTCACACTAGTACGCTATGAAACACGGTAAAAATTCGTAACAGCTAGGGTTCGATATTGGTCCGCACCAAAGTGCCTGTTCAGACGATCATTTGTCTAGCGCATTAGTTCCGTATCCGTATGAAAACACCTTGGGCTCCGTTTCAGTTTTGAGGCGATGCGGAACCGGTATTGGTGCGAACCTATCTGAACAGCTGGCGTTTTCGCTGCGAACTTCAGTGTTCACATTTGTACGATGTGCGCATAGCGCACCCGTGTGAACGGGGCCTAAATAATCAGGTGTGAAATCAAATGTTTTGTGACATGAAAGAAAAAGGAGGAGGTAACTCCTAGTGAATGGTAGAGTAGAGAAAGCGGGAAGCTATCACAGGAGGAGGTAACTCCTAGTGAATGGTAGAGTAGAGAAAGCAGGAAGCTATCACAGGAGGAGGTAACTCCTAGTGAATGGTAGAGAGAGGGAACCTATCACAGGAGGAAGTAACTCATAGTGGATGGTAGAGAGAGGGAACCTATCACAGGAGAAGGTAACTCCTAGTGAATGGTAGAGAGAGGGAAGCTATCACAGGAAGAGGTAACTCCCAGTGAATGGTAGAGAGAGGGAACCTATCACAGGAGGAGGTAACTCATAGTGAATGGTAAAGAGAGAGAGAGAGAGGGTATCACAGGAGGAGGTAACTCCCAGTGAATGGTAGAGAAAGAGGGAAGCTATCACAGGAGAAGAAAGCTATTACTGGAGGAGCGAGCTGGGGAGAAGGGAACGGGTATGATTGATTATATCCGTTGTCATTGGTTACAACGGGTAGAGCAGCTAGTATATTATATACCACTATATATTATATACCACTATATATTATATACCACTATATATTATATACTACTACGTATTATATACTACTACGTATTATATACTACTATATATTATATACTACTATATATTATATACTACTATATATTATATACTACTATATATTATATACCACTATATAATATATACTACTATATATTATATACTACTATATATTATATACTACTACGTATTATATACTACTATATATTATATACTACTATATATTATATACTACTATATATTATATACTACTATATAATATATACTACTATATATTATATACTACTATATATTATATACCACTATATATTATATACTACTACGTATTATATACTACTATATATTATATACTGTATATCATATACATACTACCAGATTCTATATATTATATACAGCTATACACCCACCTGTAGGCGTGACCATCGACATATCTTCCACAGCCAACCTGACCACATATCAAACATATCCATAGAGACTGCAAAAAGCACCAGTACACATGTCCAGGTAATAACATTATATATGTCTATGTAGTAACAATACATACGTCTATGTAGCAACAATACATAGACATGGATATGCTGATCACTAACCTCTGTAGAATTGCACTCAAAACAAGAGTTTTCTCCAGATGGTTCTGGGGTTTGACTGTACCGACAGACGGGACAACTAAAATATCACACAGGATAAAAGCTGCACAAGGATTAGGGCTTCAACTGTATGTTTAGGGCTTTGATGGTTTAATGATGAAAGTCTGAACATACATGAATATGGCTTTGACTGATTATTCATAAAAGTCTAAACAAAATATCAATGCATGACTTAACGCATCTAGCATCTTTCAACAAAGCATAGATGATGAGCAAAACTGGTATTGGACAATTGCAAATGTTATTTCAAGTCAAATGCCCATAACCATCTGACTACATGCAAGCGCTTTAATTACTGCATGTGAATGACTATGTAAACGTTTATGTCTATGTAAATGTCTATGTGAATGTCTATGTAAACGTCTATGTAAACGTCTATGTAAACGTCTACGTAAACGTCTACGTAAACGTCTACGTAAATGTCTATGTAAATGTCTATGTAAATGTCTATGTAGATGTCTAGGTAAATGCCTATGTAAATGTCTATGTAAATGTCTATGTAAATGTCTATGTAAATGTCTATGTAAATGTCTATGTAAATGTCTATGTAAATGCCTATTTGCTCACCTGGTGTCTCCCCATTTCTTGAGACAGTGTCCATGGAACGAGTGGTTACATAGAATAGTGAGTACACCATCTACAGACTCATCCATTCGCTCTAGACATACCGGACAACTGGGTAGTTCAACTAGACCCGGAATGGGCACCGCCCCTCCCTGTGGGGATCATGCACTTGGTATATATTATGTTGTATATTATATATATGTAGTATGTTATATATTATCTATATGTAGTATATAGTATATATTATGTTATATATTATATATATGTAGTATGTTATATATTATCTATATGTAGTATATAGTATGTTATATATTATATATATATGTAGTATGTTATATATTATCTATATGTAGTATATATTATGTTATATATTATATATATGTAGTATGTTATATATTATCATATGTAGTATATAGTATGTTATATATTATATATATGTATGTAGTATGTAGTATATATTATGTTATATATTATATATATATGTAGCATGCTATATATTATATATATATGTAGTATGTAGTATATAGTACGTTATATATTATATATATATGTAGTATGTTATATATTATATATATATGTAGTATGTTATATATTATATATATGTAGTATATATTATGTTATATATTATATATATGTAGTATGTAGTATATATTATGTTATATATTATATATATGTAGTATGTAGTATATAGTATGTTATATATTATATATATGTAGTATATATTATGTTATATATTATCTATATGTAGTATATAGTATATATTATGTTATATATTATATATATGTAGTATGTTATATATTATCTATATGTAGTATATAGTATGTTATATATTATATATATATGTAGTATGTTATATATTATCTATATGTAGTATATATTATGTTATATATTATATATATGTAGTATGTTATATATTATCTATATGTAGTATATAGTATGTTGTATATTATATATATGTAGTATATAGTATGTTATATATTATATATATGTAGTATATATTATGTTATATATTATCTATATGTAGTATGTAGTATATATTATGTTATATATTATATATATGTAGTATGTAGTATATAGTATGTTATATATTATATATATGTAGTATATAGTATGTTATATATTATATATATGTAGTATGTTATATATTATATATATGTAGTATATAGTATATATTATATTACATATTATATACATGTAGTATATAGTATATATTACATTATATATTATATATATGTAGTATATAGTATGTTATATATTATATATATGTAGTATGTAGTATATATTATGTTATATATTATATATATGTAGTATGTTATATATTATATATATGTAGTATATATTATGTTATATATTATCTATATGTAGTATATAGTATATATTATGTTATATATTATATATATGTAGTATGTTATATATTATATATATGTAGTATATATTATGTTATATATTATCTATATGTAGTATATAGTATATATTATGTTATATATTATATATATGTAGTATGTTATATATTATCTATATGTAGTATATAGTATGTTACATATTATATATATATGTAGTATGTTATATATTATCTATATGTAGTATATATTATGTTATATATTATATATATGTAGTATGTTATATATTATCTATATGTAGTATATAGTATGTTATATATTATATATATATGTAGTATGTTATATATTATCTATATGTAGTATATAGTATGTTATATATTATATATATATGTAGTATGTTATATATTATCTATATGTAGTATATAGTATGTTGTATATTATATATATGTAGTATATAGTATGTTATATATTATATATATGTAGTATATATTATGTTATATATTATCTATATGTAGTATGTAGTATATAGTATGTTATATATTATATATATGTAGTATATAGTATGTTATATATTATATATATGTAGTATGTTATATATTATATATATGTAGTATGTAGTATATAGTATGTTATATATTATATATATGTAGTATATAGTATATATTATATTATATATTATATATATGTAGTATATAGTATATATTATATTATATATTATATATATGTAGTATATAGTATGTTATATATTATATATATGTAGTATGTAGTATATAGTATGTTATATATTATATATATGTAATATATAGTATGTTATATATTATATATATGTAATATATAGTATATATTATATTATATATTATATATATGTAGTATGTAGTATATATTATGTTATATATTATATATAGCTAGGGCAGCTCAACCGATAATTATCACGCGATGCCGTAAAAGGATTCGTATATGAATTTGTCTCCCACGCAGATTTCAAAGCATCCAATTACAGTTTTGGTAATAACTTTGCAATTAATCCACCAATCAGAAAGAAATTAGTTCTCAAAACAGCCAATACACTTTTGCATCTGATTGCCTGTTAATAGACTTCTGAAATGTGCTCTACCCACTAATAACTAGTCATAAAGGTAACACAACTTTGGTGCAACTGTGCAAATTCCTTCGAACATTTTGATAATTTTTGACAATTACAAATGAAACACAAATGTCTTACCTACTCACTGACATATTGTTTTGTTGATTCAGTTTAGTATTTATAATTAATTAGAATTTATTTTAAAAAGCTTACTAATAATTTGTGAGCGGTTTATAAATATGCAACAACGTAGCTCAAAAACATAACTCAGTAATTGCGAGTGTCATCACATACTACCCAATGCTTCGGCCAAATAAAATTGAGGTTTTTTAGGCTATCATTTGGAATACATTCATAAAAAAGACAAACTGCAATTGTTTCTGTTAAATTTTTTATTATTAAAATGTAAATTTAGGCATTTAAAAAATCATTTAGATTAATAAATTTTGTATCATAGAGATTATCATGTCTAGCTCTACAAGTTGGTACCAAAGTTATTCAGTGAAATTCAAATAAAGAAATTGAGCTGCACTGGCTGGTACATTCTGACGCGTGGTTAAACATTTTTTTTGCGGCTGGCGGTTGGACAGGAATGTATTATATTTTTTCAACTAAGCGTACATTTTTAAAAAGCGTTTTAAAATACGGGAATATTAGCTATGGAAACATACTGTGCATCAACAGGATAAGCAAATAAATACTCCTTAATTTGATATTACTTTCAATCGCGTGTCTTTGGCTTTTTGTCTGATTGAGCTGCACTAGCTATATATGTATTATATAGTAAGTTATGTATTATACATAAACCATATAGCGTGTTATACATTATATCAGCACTCTAATAAATATATCCTCAGCAGGGCATAGCTCTATGGTTTCAGACTCTCCAGACGCTCGCGCTAAACTACTCTACCCTCTAGTATGATATCACGATCCTCCAGCGCAGGACTATTGATTGTCTGAGCTTCCTTTCATTTTACACAGTCCGACCTGACGAGATTGGGCTTCCAAATTTTTGCCCTTTTTTAAACACATGAAACATTTTGTAGTCGACTAGTAGTTCCTTTTTCCATCCCTTTCTACTCTTTTATTATTTATTAGTGTAATTGCTCCTCGATTGTTTCTTGTTGAGCACTCTTTTACTCACCTCACTTTTGACTGCTTTCACCACCCTTTGGGTATCAATAATAATTGTTTATTTATCTAATTGTTTTTATTATCTATGCATCCCCGCATACTTTTTAATACCCTCTCCAGCCAGACTGCGATATATATATTTTATATTTATATAAAGCATATATATACCTCTGATTGTTTGAGGAAGTCCACTCTAGCTACATAAACCAGCTGACAGACATCCGGTTCAATGCTGTTAAAGGGTGCATCATTGTAGTTGGTGTAGAATTCATCTGCCATCTTCTGCAACAGATACTTGTATGCTGTAAACACCTGTATAAAACACCTGTATATACTTGTATATACAGTAATTGCATACCGTATGTACTTGTACACACATACAGTAAAGCTAATATATATAATACACACATACAGTAAAGCTAGTATATATAGTACACACATATAGTAAAGCTAATATATATAGTACACACATATAGTAAAGCTAATATATATAGTACACACATACAGTAAAGCTAGTATATATAATACACACATACAGTAAAGCTAGTATATATAATACACACATACAGTAAAGCTAGTATATATAGTACACACATACAGTAAAGCTAGTATATATAGTACACACATACAGTAAAGCTAGTATATATAGTACACACATACAGTAAAGCTAGTATATATAGTACACACATATAGTAAAGCTAGTATATATAGTACACACATGCAGTAAAGCTAGTATATATAGTACACACATACAGTAAAGCTAGTATATATAGTACACACATACAGTAAAGCTAGTATATATAGTACACACATACAGTAAAGCTAGTATATATAATACACACATACAGTAAAGCCAGTAAATACAGTACCTGCGACCTGAACTTGACCAACACCATATAGTGGTTGGGTGACATATCTCTTATAATCTTCATGTACTCCAGGCCTTCACTGTACAACACAAACAATTCACTTGTCACACACATTTATTTAAACTGTCTCTAACTCTTACGATATATATTGAGAATAACTGCAGGTAACACCCATTATATATAATATTACATTCACTGCAGATAACACCCATTATATATAATATTACATTCACTGCAGATAAGACCCATCATATATAATAGTACATTCACTGCAGATAACAGCCACCATATATAATATTACATTCACTGCAGATAACAACCACCATATATAATAGTACATTCATTGCAGATAACACCCATCATATATAATATTACATTCACTGCAGATAACACCCATCATATATAATAGTACATTCACTGCAGATAACAGCCACCATATATAATATTACATTCACTGCAGATAACACCCGTCATATATAATATTACATTCACTGCAGATAACAACCACCATATATAATAGTACATTCATTGCAGATAACACCCATCATATATAATATTACATTCACTGCAGATAACAACCACCATATATAATAGTACATTCATTGCAGATAACACCCGTCATATATAATATTACATTCACTGCAGATAACACCCGTCATATATAATATTACATTCACTGCAGATAACACCCGTCATATATAATATTACATTCACTGCAGATAACACCCGTCATATATAATATTACATTCACTGCAGATAACACCCGTCATATATAATATTACATTCACTGCAGATAACACCCACCATATATAATATTACATTCACTGCAGATAACACCCGTCATATATAATATTACATTCACTGCAGATAACACCCATCATATAAAAAATATTACATTCACTGCAGATAACACCCATTATATATAATATTACATTCACTGCAGATAACACCCATATATATAATATTACATTCACTGCAGATAACACCCGTCATATATAATATTACATTCACTGCAGATAACACCCACCATATATAATATTACATTCACTGCAGATAACACCCGTCATATAAAAAATATTACATTCACTGCAGATAACACCCATTATATATAATATTACATTCACTGCAGATAACACCCATATATATAATATTACATTCACTGCAGATAACACCCGTCATATATAATATTACATTCACTGCAGATAACACCCACCATATATAATATTACATTCACTGCAGATAACACCCGTCATATATAATATTACATTCACTGCAGATAACACCCATCATATAAAAAATATTACATTCACTGCAGATAACACCCATTATATATAATATTACATTCACTGCAGATAACACCCATTATATATAATATTACATTCACTGCAGATAACACCCATTATATATAATATTACATTCACTGCAGATAACACTCACTACACATGTTCCGTGAACTGAAGCAGGTCATGTAGAGTAAAAGATGCTGGTACAGATAGCATACATATCAGTTCACTTCTGTTAGCTCCTTCCTCCATACTTGTCTTTTTACTAACAACACAACATCATGAATTTGTATAGTTCAACAACATAACAGTTACCATGTACAACTTTTGTATGTATATAACTGTTGAATGTATACAACTGTTGTATGTATACAACTGTTGTATGTATACAACTGTTGTACGTATACAACTGTTGTATGTGTACAACAATATACCAAACAACTATAGCACCAACAGTTATATAATATACCAGATATATAACACTCAGTCACACATAGCTCTAACAGCTGTATAATATACCAGATATATAACACTCAGTCACACATAGCACCAACAGCTGTATAATATACCAGATATATAACACTCAGTCACACATAGCACCAACAGTTATATAATATACCAGATATATAACACTCAGTCACACATAGCACCAACAGTTGTATAATATACCAGATATATAACACTCAGTCACACATAGCACCAACAGCTGTATAATGTACCAGGTATATAACACTCAGTCACACATACCACCAACAGTTGTATAATATACCAGATATATAACACTCAGTCACACATAGCACCAACAGTTGTATAATATACCAGATATATAACACTCAGTCACACATACCTGTCTTTGTACAAATGAAGTATCCCCTGTATCCTTTCTACTGAAGGGTTGCCACAATAAAACTCTAAGGCTGCAGGAAGTTTAGAAGTTAAAGACTTGGGTCTGTTCTTTACTCCACTTGGTCTGCCGTCAGCTTGGAACTCAGGTGAGTGCTAACGGCATTCAATACACACTGATTGCATCAATGTACCAATAGCAACAAAGCAACAAGTATAATAGTCACAGTAGAGCAGATAGTACAATACATAGAGTAGAGCAGATAGTACAATAGCTACAGTAGAGCAGATAGTACAATAGCTACAGTAGAGCAGATAGTACAATAGCTACAGTAGAGCAGATAGTACAATAGATACAGTAGAGCAGCTAGTACAATAGCTACAGTAGAGCAGATAGTACAATAGATACAGTAGAGCAGCTAGTACAATAGCTACAGTAGAGCAGCTAGTACAATAGATACAGTAGAGCAGCTAGTACAATAGCTACAGTAGAGCAGCTAGTACAATAGATACAGTAGAGCAGCTAGTACAATAGCTACAGTAGAGCAGCTAGTACAATATATACAGTAGAGCAGCTAGTACAATAGTCACAGCAGAGCAGCTAGTACAATAGTTTCAGTAACGCACCTGGTACAATGGTTAGAATGGTACAACATGGATATTTCAGCAGAGAATTAACTCACTCGAGATCCTAAACTATCTCCGGTTATGCTGCCATGATGAATTAACTTGCCGGCAGCAGCAGCAGCATAACTACAGCCTTCTTGGGCATCTTCGATATCATTGAGGGAAGGGCCAGCCACAGCAGCATCTATTTCTGTAGCCATGGCAGAATCGGCGCCCTCTTCAACTAGTAATGAAAAAAAATACAGATGTATTAACAAGCCCCTTTACTAGACAGCTCTGAGTTGTCATGGTGGGACCATGATGAGCTGTCTATGGATACAGGAGAGAGAAGTGCATATACTATTAATTAGGGCCCTCCACTGCCTGACCTATTCTGTTCACACCACAATGCTATCTACCTACGCAACCAATAACTAGTGACTGTTCACACCACAATGCTATCTACCAACCCAACCAATAACTAGTGACTGTTCACACCACAATGCTATCTACCAAACCAACCAATAACTAGAGACTGTTCACACCACAATGCTATCTACCAAACCAACCAATAACTAGAGACTGTTCACACCACAATGCTATCTACCAACCCAACCAATAACTAGTGACTGTTCACACCACAATGCTATCTACCAACCCAACCAATAACTAGTGACTGTTCACACCACAATGCTATCTACCAAACCAACCAATAACTAGTGACTGTTCACACCACAATGCTATCTACCAAACCAACCAATAACTAGTGACTGTTCACACCACAATGCTATCTACCAACGCAACCAATAACTAGTGACTGTTCACACCACAATGCTATCTACCAACCCAACCAATAACTAGTGACTGTTCACACCACAATGCTATCTACCAACCCAACCAATAACTAGTGACTGTTCACACCACAATGCTATCTACCAAACCAACCAATAACTAGTGACTGTTCACACCACAATGCTATCTACCAAACCAACCAATAACTAGTGACTGTTCACACCATAATGCTATCTACCAACGCAACCAATGACTAGTGACTGTTCAAACAGGTAGAAACTTTATAAAAATCCTCCATTAATTTTTCGATTTCGATCACAAACACTGTCACGTGAAGGCCGGTGTGTACATAATAGCGAGCTTACCAAAGATGAAATTTAAAAGTTGTTGCAATCTCATCGTTTTGCAGTCACAAAAGTCTCTGCACAATGTCAATATTTAGGGGACCCTACTTCTATACAATCAAGCCTATATATATATAGTTCTATATAACTTGTTTCGTCTTAGGGGAAAAATTGAATCTCGGTTAGTGCTGACTGCATCTATAGAAATCGCATTACTCTAAAAGCTAGGTGTCCTAGGCAAGACAATCATTTCTATTGTAGTCAACAAACAGGGTGACAAACGACACTGCATTTAGATTTACTTTAACTTGCACAGAAGAGACAGAAAAATTTTAAATATTGTTATAGCGATAGTGATGATCAGCGTTGCATACAAAAATAGCATCTAACATGTGCAAATGTTGCCCAGACAGTTGCAGGAATTTGAAAAAAAATTCACAGTCAATCAACATCATGATTGGCTTCAGGTTGAAACATACTGTAGGCTGAAAATGCACAATTTTAAGAAGCAGTTTGAGGAAAAACTGTTTTCCCCTTTCCAAGGTGCAATGCTGCCTAAAAACTGCATCTTTATAGGCTTGGTACACGTAAGGCTTCACAGCGCAGCGAGCGCTGAAATCTGAGTGCAGAACTCAAAATTTATCTTTTCAAATTCACCAATACACCATACATATATATGCCTATTTATAGCAAATAGCAGCATGCCTATTGTAAACAAAATACCCGCGGCAGGGACAACGTACTTTACTGTTGAAGCTATTATCACAGTGGGCAGGGACAATATACTTTACTGTTGAGGCTATTATCTCAGTGGGCAGGGACAACGTACTTTACTGTTGAAGCTATTATCTCAGTGGGCAGGGACAACGTACTTTACTGTTGAAGCTATTATCTCAGTGGGCAGGGACAACGTACTTTACTGTTGAGGCTATTATCTCAGTGGGAAGGGACAACGTACTTTACTGTTGAGGCTATTATCTCAGTGGGAAGGGACAACGTACTTTACTGTTGAGGCTATTATCTCAGTGGGCAGGGACAACATACTTTACTGTTGAGGCTATTATCTCAGTGGGCAGGGACAACGTACTTTACTGTTGAGGCTATTATCTCAGTGGGCAGGGAGGGATAATATACTTTACCGTTGAAGAGTATTGTTTCAATGCTAAGCTCTTCGATTTGCCTGCGCCCTCGCAGCTCTTCTGTGTTTCTGTATTTCTGTTTATCTCCTTCACTGGGTCGCTCACACGTCAATGAAAAGTTTGGAGCTGCCAAAGATGAGAAGGAAGGATAGAGTAAAACTGAGAAAAGTGAAAGAGAATCAAAACATTGGAACAAGAAAATCAGTGGAATAATATCACCAAAAATATTGATAATACCAAAAACTTGCTGACAAAAAGAAACGGTGCCACTCGCTGACATTTCCACAAAAAAGCTATGACAGTAAATAGATAGTTGAAATCAGATTAAACATGCGCTGCTTGAGAATCTTCAATAAGTAATTAGTATTAACAGTACTTTTACTGGTAGACCTTCTACTTAACAGTACTCTTACTGGTACACCTTCTACTTAACAGTACTTTTACTGGTACACCTTCTACTTAACAGTACTCTTACTGGTACACCTTCTACTTAACAGTACTCTTACTGGTACACCTTCTACTTAACAGTACTCTTACTGGTACACCTTCTACTTAACAGTACTCTTACTGGTACACCTTCTACTTAACAGTACTCTTACTGGTACACCTTCTACTTAACAGTACTCTTACTGGTACACCTTCTACTTAACAGTACTTTTACTGGTAGACCTTTTACTAAAACATCATCCAACTTGCTTTCTATAAAGTACCATTTACTGTTGCCGCTAACAGTTTTTCGAAAGACGTCATTTAATTTTGAGTATCTCTGATTTTATTCAAATAGAATAAACATACGGTTGGTTGTAACAAGAAACTTGATGCCCAGTTTTATGCTTGTGTACACTGATTAGAGATGAGAGGGTGGGTTGGGGACGATGTTAGACATACCACAATAATATATAGTAGTTTCGTCAGACCAGTCTACCAGCTCAAACCGTATAACTACCAGGGCAATACCATTGGACATCCTCTCAAACCCGCTGCATCCTTCTAAAAACAACCATTCATATAAATTACGGGCTTCTTACTTTTGCTAGCGTAGTAGCGTTTAATGCACTTCACATCTGTCTAAGAAGCAGCAGTGCACTAGTCATCAAACTAGTTTGCAACTGACTTGAAAACTGCCCCGTGTTGTATAAAAATGTCTGTCTTGTGAAGGTGTGTGGCTTGGGATCACATGACAAAATACCAATCAACTTATCAAATCGATCACATGGGACAATTTTTTCCATGTCACGCTTGACAGTTTTCTCAAGTCAGAAAAAGCGGATTGCCTGCAGAGATGTCCTAGCAGTTGGTCAGAAAGAAGATTGCAATAACTGTAGATGATCATGCCATTGATGTTGGGCTTACAATTACAGGGCTTGCTTTTCAGAAGAGACTCAATTATTTCAGTTCAGCCAATCATCTTCAGATCAGAATATGGCTCACTGCAAAATTAATTCTATCAACGTTTTTGAGAAAAATTATATCAATTTCTGACGCATTGTTAGTGCAGAAACTATTGAACACTCGACATTCAACAATCAGAGTACGGATATTTTGAAACAACTTTCTGGAAAAATTACATGTTACATAAAATTTTGCTACTCAACCAGCTGAAGGACAATGATCTATATTTCATGATCGATATGCAAAAAAATGAGTGACATGCATATCTACTATTCAATGCATATTCAAGTCTTTTTAAATAAATTCATAGGGTTTGTCGGGTGTTATTATTTAAAAAAATGCATATTTTGCTGATCATATAGTATGTGTGTACATGGGAATGTTTTAGGAAACCAAAACACCATGAAGAAACAATAATTGCGTAATAAAACAAAAACCAAAAAAATGTTGTATCGGGCTTGCCCTGAGAGTTAGCTACTTCTCACCAACTATTTGAGAAGTTATTTTTGTAAGAAAAGGTTTCTCTGGACTCATTGAACAAAATAAACTATGGCTATTTTTACAGCTTTGGTTGTATTGTTCATTATTAATTAATTTTTCTGAATGTAATAAATTATGTTGCACAGAAAATTCCCCATCTACTGGTCAGTGGCGGATTCAGAAAAACTCAAAGGGGGAGCCAACCGGGGTTCGGGCTCCCCCCTTTGTGTTCTTTGGCACCCCCTCCAAAACCATAACAATGATGTGGTGTGTTTTCAATATGGTTGCTAGAATAGTAAAGTATGTACTATTCTTTATTCAACATCAACAACCATTGGTAATTGTGAAACATACACCCTCAGACACACATACACACATGTATGTTTCATTCAAAGTGGGTGAGCATGTATGTTGCATAGAAAGGGGTTGGCCGTGTGGGCCCAAATCTGCACAAAAGAAGAAAGGTTGCTACCACTATCTGCATCTTCTTACAAGTTGTCATTATTATTGTAATCAATTACTAAAAAATCAACAGATCAGCGTACTTTTGTAAAATAAAGTATTGTTCTAAAGAAAAGACTATTAAATAAATTAATAATAATGAACAATAATAAATAACAATAACTTTTTAAAAAGTGTAATAATTAATAATAATTTAGCTTTAGTATGTAGTAGTATAGTAGTAGCAGTAGTAAGTAGTGGTAGTAGCAGAAGAAGTAGTAAGTAGTAATAATAAAGTAAGTAATAATAATAAGTTAGTTGTTATTTAGAAGCAGAATTGATTCTTTTTTAGTAGTGTTGTGCACATATTCATTCACCAATAACATGAATAATAATAATAAATGAATTCAATGATTTATTAATAAATTAGTAGTAATAATAAAAATAATAGTGCATTACTATAATGCATTGTTGCTATTGCATTGAAGAGAAAGACAGGAAAATAATAGATTAGACATATTAATTGTTAATTATTATAATAATAATTATTATTATTTATTATATATTATATATATATTATTGATTAATTATTATCTATCATCATTCATCATCTAGCAATTAATTATTAAAACAAAAAGAAACAAATGATAATTATTACCCTGGAGGTGCAATGAGAAAATATAGAATGCTTGTTGCTGCCTTACGCTTTTCTACGGCCATACTTTGATTGATCAACTTTTACAAGGTGTTTTATGATGACAATTATCAATGGTCACTTCACTAACAGACCTGCAATCAAAAACTGTTACTATGGGAACAAAAAAAAAATGGCGCCAAACTTAGCAAATTTTTTCACTTTTTCTTCTGGAGGGGGCCGCCATGGCTCCCCCCCTGAATCCGCCACTGCTACTGGTACGACTGTTCAAAACCTCTACTGGGACCTCTCTTAAACTTTAGGAAATAAGTGGCAATGGGGTCCCGGCACAGTAGTTTCGCTTTAGAGATGCAACTGAGAGTAGCCTAGTCGATCGTAAAACTTATCATTAGAAATCACGACTTGCTTGTCTATTATTTAGATTTTAGACAGTTTAAGCAAATGATATGACAATTCTTTTGTCGTTGAGGAAGCTCAAGGAATCAATATAGCTGTTGAAGTTTTTTTTATATATTTTGTTTTATTTACATGATAAAAATTAATTGAATATTTTGCTCGTGTGTAGAGCCATAGCGTTGTATTTCGCAGCTCATTGGGCTTGCCAACACAAACTAATGAAAGCGCGCCCTTGAACGATTACCGTGGTTTGCTTTTACAGTGCCGTTGTGGTTTGACAGTTTGTGGCGATGGCGCATAGTCAGTATTATAAACCACAAACTTATCAGCCGCCGTGAATGAAAAAATTTTTCTTCAGTAATTGTTAAAAATGAAGTGACTTTCGTTTTAACAGTGCTGTTGGTGGAAAACGGGCTTCCGGTTCTTCAATAATAGCTCCGCAGAAAAATCTGCTGGGACCCCATTGCAGGTTTCTAATGGTAACAATGAAAATTTTATCTGTAGCTGCATTGTAAAATGGGTGGGTATATAATTAGAAATTCGGGAATTGAAAACAAGAGTTAGATACTGTAGTTTGCAAAAACTATAATCACGTTATACTACACGGTCTGTGACCTAAGGGTTGTGCGGCAGGAGATCAAAGTTTGTTTCCATTGGCTGACTGACGAAATACACAAATCTGATTGGCATATAATAACACAGTGCTATAAACTCGCTATTAAAGCGTTGCTTGTCTTCAGGTTCATTTGAAGGTCACAGCAAATGCAGTCATTGATGGTGCTTTGTTATTTTCCATCAGTTATGTATTATAAACTATAAATTAATGTTTGCAAAACTAAAAATTTTCATTCTACATTGTAATCAAAAACTGTTTCAAAATTATGTATTTTTTAAGGAATTATCAGTTATACAAGAACGATAGAAAACTTATTTGTAAATTAATATATCATTATCAAATATCTATCATCACCATATGATTATAAGAATCGAAATTAAATTTCAAATAACGATTCCATGGGGAAGCATTATAAATTACTGAATAACACTCATTCTATTACTTTTTGATCCGTAATTATTCCTATCTCTCACAGTAACTGTTGTACATAAATCATAATTTTCTTGAAGTTCTTAACCTGTATAG
Source organism: Cryptosula pallasiana (assembly GCA_945261195.1). Classification (NCBI taxonomy): domain Eukaryota; kingdom Metazoa; phylum Bryozoa; class Gymnolaemata; order Cheilostomatida; family Cryptosulidae; genus Cryptosula; species Cryptosula pallasiana. The sequence goes on along the minus strand of OX183133.1, from coordinate 50,506,550 downwards.
CTCGCGATCCATATTTTCCATTTAAACTTTGCATGTCAAAATACTGCACACCGTTAACTACCTACTTCAACTAAAGTACCAACTTAAGTTTATTAATGCAACTGATACTTTTGTTTGGTGTCATTAGTCGGTCACTACATGAGCAGTATATTACATCCACCTCTACACAGAGGGGGCAAATATGACCAAAGGGTTTCAATTAGTGAGGGACTTTGACTTGCTATTGATTTAACATTTCAGAGATACATGTTGATTCCGATGCTTTGTGTAAAGGTTTTCATATAGTCTAGCCAACAAATAGGAAATGACATGCTCAGGCCTGAACCTGATATACCTTCATCTTCAGCAGTGTACTCCATCTATGTGCTAGCAAAAGTTGGCGTTCAACTCACCTTACAACGAGCAGTTTGGTGATTGAAAATGGGATACAGGTAAATGTGAAAATAGGATATGGGAAAGTGTGAAAATGGGAAAGTGTGAAAATGGGAAATGTTCGAAAATGCTTCAAACCAGAACCGGATGGGCCAGAAGAACATTTGATTGCACATACAGCACGGTTTCACACGCTTCTCATTCACTTCTTTTATTCACTGGGTATAACGTATGACTTTCCGTTGTAAACACGGGGATAAATGTATACATGATTTTCATCATTTGAAAATTAATTTTCATCTCTTTTATTGTACTATGTTGTCTCCTTTTCGAAATAAAATCGCTATCCTTAGTCAATTGTCATCAAATGATATTATTATAATTCCACTATTACTATAAAAAATAAAACAATATATAGCAGTTAATAATCCATGTATATAAACAATGAGAACATATGCATGTCCATCTGTGCATCTATATGTATGTCTTTGTCCATGGGGAAAGGCGACTAAACCGTTACACTGAGAGGAATAAAAACTGATGTAAAAACCTTCTATTGGACCCGTTTAACGCATGGCGGGGGTTTTAACAGGCCAGTTGTTCTCCAGCCGGAGATATTTGTAGATTAATTTTTTTTCAATAATTTAGGTGGAGACAAAAGTCAAAAACATCACATTTTGTTAATATCCGGTGGCTGGTGCTAGTTTGTGACCACATTATTTACATCCAGTACACATAGATTGCATCACTCTTTCATAACATTGATTCTTTTTCTTTTTTCAAGTATGCTCAGTGTAAACTGCAGCGTGGCAGCACATTGTTTGCCTACATGTATGTCATCGTTCAAATTGAACGGGGGAGAGAGTGAAAAAAAAGATGGTAGTGCGGGGTGGGGGCATATAAAGGTAGAGGGTGAGAAGTTCAGTAGGGTGAGTCAGGGCAAGGTGGGGGTTGAGGGAAAGCGGAGCGAGAAAAGATCAAGCCAGCTTATTATTACCACCACCACCAGCATTATTATTACATTGTAGCATTGGTTGAAAACAACAAACAATATTATAGGGAGGACTGCCGTAATTAGGAGCGGATTTGAAAGAAAAACTGAAGCATTAAAAGCATAATCGATATAATAACAATGATAATAATGATGATGCTAATTAGTATAATCAATGATGATAAATGAATTTTAAAATAATACAAAGAAAGCCCATCCCTATTATCATAATAATACAAATTAATATCTAATAGTGTCATGATTAATGCAAAGACATTATAACAATACACTACCACTACTACATATAATCTACATATAGATTATATAATAATACCACTATAATACTATCATTACTATATATATTAATATAATCTAAATATATAAACGTGAAAAACATCTCTCTTTCTGTATATCTGTGTGTTTGTCATTCCAGATGAGTGGATGCCTAAATCTCTGCGCAAATAAAATCTGCTGTAAAAGTATTCTGCTGAACTAATCGAATGTATGGTGGGGTTTCAATTTGCCATTTGCTCTTCAACAGGAAATTTTGGCTTTTTTAGAATTTTTAAATTAAATTTTTCTCCTCTTTTTTTATTCATTACTACAACCATAGAGGTATAACTCTATGCTACAACTATATTATTTGGTATGGACTGTACTTAGGTCAATTAAAAATAAAACCAACTACTAATACAAAGATAATGCATTATTTGTTATACTTCCAAAGTTTTACAATTGGGCAAATAATAACAATAATGATAATACATCATTATGATATATATTATTTATTGTTATTACTATTATTATTACTAGCATCATGGCTGTCGTTGTTTCTGCTTAAAAAAAATCGCTCCCTCCGACAATAATAATCACTTTTAAATTCGTATCAATCCGAAATAACTATTGGACTTAATAACTACTATTTTTGCATTTATTAAATTTTATTGTCATCCATTCTAGTTATTTTCCTTATTACCAATACTTTTTTAATGTTAATTATTATTATTGTTTGCTTCTTATTGTTTACATGCTGTCGTATCTTGGTTTATGACAACAATTATAATACTGTTGATAAAAATAATCACAGAAACATTAACTATCAAACAAATAAGGTATCATCAATAATAGTTTTAAAATAATAAAAAAAATGGTAGGTCTTCATAGTATTATCATTGTATTGTTATTATTTAATAACATTATTATTTGATTTTATCATTACCACGATCCTGATGTCATGTATTTTTTTTTTACTAATTGTTCCTAATATTAATAGTTATTGACAAAGTATGTGTTCATGACAAAAGTGTTATCAAATGTGAAGAAGTAGCCACAAGATAAACCTACCATGGGATCAGCTTATAACAGGAGGAGACGGCCACCGGAGGAGACAGCCATTGGAGAAGGTGGCCAAGGGAAGAGGCAACAACGGGAGGGGACGATCATGTGAGGAGGAGTCCACTGGAGCAGACAACCATGGGGAAAAAGCTATCACTGGAGGAAGCAGCAAAAGGGACCAAGGGAAGCAGGGCTTTGGAGAGGAGCAACTGTACGACTGACTATATCTATTCATTGTTGTTAAGAATGGGTAAGTCAACTAGAACTACTATAATACATACCGCATATTTATACAACATCATCATAACCATTCATATACAAAAATCCTTCTACTATTACTACCTACCCTTACCTCAATTACTGCTATTACTTACTTGTACTACTACATTATTATAAATTGTTTTGGGGTAAAAATTAAAGTAAACATTACTACTTCCTATCACTACTAACTCAAAAAAATTACTACAACCTACTATAAGATAATATTGATTAGTATTATTAATAATAGGTAAACTAACAAACAATACTTGCCAACTCTTACACATTAGGACTAAAACTCACTCACTTCCCCTCAATTTTACGATCTTACTAATTTCTGATTAATTTTCCATTTCAAAAAAGGTTTTTCTGAAAAAAATTTGTTAATTTGTTATGAATTATTGTTTACTACCACAGACTATTAATAATAATAATTAGTACTACTACACTAGCCAGTTTAAATTTCAGAATGAATAATATTTGTGACACTGTGTAGGAATTTGTGGTAACACTAGCAGCTATTATGGGTAGCCACCTGTACTACCCTTGGGCAGACAGAGTCACCTAAGGCATGCTAATGGACATTTGCTGACTAACTGTCAGACAGGACAATTTCACGCTTGCTCATCAGCATGGTCTGCCTGAGACCGGATATTGGCCGGCGGGTGTCTGTCAAGGATGTCTGCCACTTGTCAAACCGAGCTCGCTAATTCAGACTACAAGATCATCTAGAGTAAGCTGTTTGTGAATTACTGCGCTGTGACTTGTTCTTGGTGTCCAAGGGAAGCAAACAGAGTGTAGTCTTTCCCGTCTTCATTCTTCAGAATAAATGCTTCAGCTGTGCATCTTCCTACTACAGTGAAGGGATGAGACCCCGGACCTTGTATTTATGGAGTAGTTGACCTTTGCCCTTAGGGCAATCCAAAATGTTGTAGCCTCAAAATAGATGTACAATAGAATGGAGGCATAAAAGATCGCGAATAAAAACGGAAGTTGTGACAGAATTAATAAACATTGGCGATTAAATTATATTGGTAAATCGCAAATGATAATAGTAAATGTTGCTACTTATTGTTCGTAGGTTACCCGGGAGGCAGGAAGTTGTTCGCTATTTTTCCTGTACCATACTACTAGCATTAGTGTAAAACTATAATTATATAGTAGTATATTAGATACATATTAGTGCATGCTAACAAACAAATCAGAATTGTTTTGATCAGCAATTGTTCTTGTGACAGGTGAGAAATTTGTAAATACGTTTCAGTAGGAAGATATTATATGTGTATACAATTTTGCACCTGACACATGGACATTTTTCGCTTTGTAGCATAGTACAGTTTTAACCGACAATACTTGCCACTCATTTTATTTCCTTTATGCACTCTTACTCTCACCTGTTACACTTGGCAGCTGGCTCTAATCCTAATGATGTTTACTCTTTCAGTTTAATTATCAATACTTCATTTTTATTAAATCATTGGTTATCATTTTTTACATTTGGTGACATTTTTTCTCCCACATTGGTGCTCTCGGGATGCTTCTTTGTACCAAAGTGGTCATTCGAACTCTCTTGTCCAAGTTTCAATGTTGGCAGATCTGAAACTATCTACTACTAGTACTACTACTACTTCTGTAACCTACTACTACGACTAGTTCTGCAATGTACTACTAGAAAAATTGATATGGCGCTTGTATTAATAGTATCAGTAAGTATTATCATTTATAATAATTATAATTACTGATCCGTTATTTGACTTAATTAATAATTATCATTACCTCAGTATTACATCAGTTGAGGTAGAACTTCCTAACAATTTGTAGAAGCCTAAAGGAAAACTTCTAGTTGAAGGGATGGGTTTTAAGTCAGGTTTTATTTGAGTTGCAGCATGCTTGCTGTTTAGGAATTATTATTTGTTTTGTAACCTTTGATTTCACAAATTGTTCGTGGTAAGAACCTGCTGTGAAATATTCCTTTTGTAGCTGCTAATGAGTTTAACTCTTCTCTTCGTTCCGCTCCAATGATCATTGTGGTGCATTCCCTGACTTTTGTGATTTCATCATATGCCGCATAAAGAGCGTGGTGTTCTTCTTTATACTAGGAATTGTTGTTAGTAAACAGAGGCGGTGATTTCTCCTCCTGTATTTTAACGAACTCGTCTGGAGCTGGTTTCTTACTTCTGTTACCGTTAGTAAAACTTTTCATGTTTCTTAGAAAGCAAATGGCTTTATGTATTATTTGTTCCATTTTCCGTATTTTATTTTTTGTGGCGGGATCCCACAACACATCTGCATACTTCCAGATGGACCAACATAGACAAGTGTAAGCCAGTAGCTTTGCCTCTTGTGGGGCACAGTACATCAAGTGTTTAATCCCTCCAAGTATTTTCTTGGTCTTAGTGCATTTCTCATTTATGAGTTGGTCAAACCTGAGGTATGATTATATGGTTACTCCAAGATACTTTGTGTTGTCTGTCCAGGCAATGTATGCATCACCAATTTTATATGTAAAATCAGGAGTTTCACGACCAAAGTTTATTGCTAGTAATTTCTTTTTGTTGAATAGCATTTTTCATTCACTTGACCGTTCATATACTGAATATATGTTGCATTGAAACATTCTAGCATCTTTTGGGCCATCCAAACCATAGTACAGTAAGGTATTGTCCGCATAAAGGTTTACACTGCAAGACAGACATTGAGACAGGCCATTGATATAACCGAAAAACAAGGTTGGATCCAATACCGTCCCTTGTGGGACACCGGAGGTTACTGATTGGTTCTGAGAACTTTCTCCTTCACGTATAACAGATTATTGTCTGTTAAAGAGGAAATCGTGAATCCAGTTTATAAGATATCAACTTACTCCTGGTATTCTCTGCAGCTTTTAGAGCAATAGTAGCAGACGTGGGACCTTACCAGAGACTTCCTTGAAACCCGTGACTATAGCATGAGTGGTAAGTTAGCTGTCAGCAGCTTTTACTAAAACATGATAGGTAGCACAAATAAAGCTGGGTTTGGCAGGACAGTTAGCTATATCCTGATGTGTTGCCTATGGTGAAGCACGCCATCAAGTGTCTTCTTATTCAGGTTGTGCAGCAGTATATATTCCATCATTTTGCATGGGATACATACTCGTGAGCAATAGATATGGGTCTGAAGTTATTTGGGGACTCACGGGGGACTTTCTCTCTCTGTTACGCCGCCTTTATTATTACTATTGTATTGTTATATATTATTATATATGGGTGTCGCATGATGATGTACAGCCTTCCATCTCTTCACCATCACAACATCCCATAAGGAGGCTTTGTATTGATATATGAGTATCAATGAGCATATCTACTACCCTATCATAACCATCAGGCTTCCGTAGTGAAAATGATAATAATTATTAAATAATCAATTATTATTATGATCAGCAATCATCAAGCTCACCATAAACAACTGGGAATCCATGATCCCATACATATATCTATATATTACAGATATAATAATATGCCAGACCAGCAGGCTCGCTGATTAGGCATGATTACAACAACCATCATCATAATCATAGTCATATCTCCTGAACAAATGATATATTTTGAAATTGTACATATCTTGCTACATACATACATCATGAGCTTTTGCAAAACAAAGCCATAATAATTAATAATAATATATATATTACTATTATTATATATATTGTACAGGAAATATACAGCACGGCGCCTGTAACATAGTAGACATTATAGCGAGTCAAATTGTATCATGTGTAGCATCATTATTATTATTATTTACAACCTTGAATTTTGTACCTTTTGTATAGTGATAGCATGTTTAAGGCTATGACTGTAGTACCACCCCAAATGTTACATAACGCTTTACATAAATACAGCTGCTATGCCTCTCACTAATCAGTGTACACCGCGAAGCATAGCTGGACAATTCTTTCTTAAGAATTTTGTACCTTTTGTATAGTGATAGCATGTTTAAGGCTATGACTGTAGTACCACCCTAAATGTTACATAACGCTTTACATAAATACAGCTGCTATGCCTCTCACTAATCAGTGTACACCGCGAAGCATAGCTGGACAATTCTTTCTTAAGAATAAAGATAGCCTACACTCACTCAAGCTTTATACTTGAATACTGCACAACTTAGAGCTTACTGCTCTAGAAGGCAACCAGCTCTGAAGACCACTAGCGTTGACTGATGAGTGGTAGGCTAGAGGCAGACTTGCCTGGCAGACTCTCGCCTATCACGGCCTACCTTCTAGCAGTTACGCAGAAGGGCGGATGCCGAGACGGCCAAGCTGACAGCAAGCTTGTCTGAACAGACAGACAACTCTGCTACCTAGAAGTGGTGCAGGTGTGCTACCAGGGTGACTAGTGACGTTACCACAAAATCCTGCACAATATATAATAAATATATTTATAAATTATCATAAATTAAATAAATTTAATAATTGAAAAATAATAATAATCATAATAATGTTGTAAAAATAACAATAATACATTGATTAATACAAATATTATTATATCATTATTATTATTGTTGTAGTTAGTAGTAAAGTAATGGCATTATTATTATTAATAATTATATATTATACTTCGTACTTCTAGGATGATCGCCAACTTCAATGCTGAAGGTCCCGGCAATGTGGCAAGCCGTCTGTCGGTAATCGGTCCAGTGTAGCCAACGGGAAATCATGGGATTGCCAGTCTTGGGACCTAGCCAGCCACCGGGGGACCATGTAGCAGTGAGCTACTGGGGGGGCAAGGAATTCCAGACTTTGGCTGTAGCAACGAAGAAGCTCTTTTGGTGTGATTTCGAGTTGCAGTGGGAGATGGTGTACTGCTGGTCATGGCGTCTTGAGTAGCCCAAAGTTTGGATGTGCCTGTCGAGGAAGTCCTCAACACTGGTCGCGACCTCCCCGAAGTGCATCGCCCGGAAGAAACCCAGTCTTCTTCTCTCTCTTCTCTCCTGGAGATGCTCCCACCTTAGTTCTGATATAAGGGCAGTGGAACTGGTGGTATGGTCTGTTCTTAGTATGCTGTGCACCATTCGGGCAGCTTTACGCTGCACTGACTCTAGTTGTTTGGCTTGGGTGGATGTCAGCAAGGAGTCCCACACCGTGGACGAGTATTCCATGATTGGTCTAACTAGGGAACAGTAGGCTTTGTCTCTGAGTCTGTTTAGAGATGATGGTATGGTTCTGTGTATGAAACCTACCTTACTAGAAGCCTTCCCTGTTTTGTAGCTGGTGTTTGTGTTCCATCGGAGGGTACTCTCTATCTTCACTCCGAGATATTTGATTGTGCCGGTTTTCGGGATTGTTGTGTCATGAAGGGAGTATGGGTTGTTTGATTTGTTGCTCCTCTTCCTGCTAAAAGTGATGAGTTCGCATTTACTGGGGTTGAACTGCATATGCCAGAGGGACTCCCAGTCTTCGAGCGCTCTCAGATCTTCTTGCAGTTGGTCAATTTTGTCGGTGGTTGTGTACACAACGGTATCATCAGCAAATAGCCTGACTTCTGATTTAACTGATTTGGGTAGGTCATTTATATATATATATCAAAAAAAGTGAGGATCCTACGACTGAGCCCTGGGGTACACCAGAGGTGACACTGCAGGGGGCAGAGTGGTGGCCATCAACTGCCACCTCCTGGATGCGACCCGTCAGGAAGCTCCTGACCCACTTTGTAACTTGTAGGTTGACTCCAATCAAGTTGATCTTCTGAATGAGCTTTTTATGACTGACCTTATCGAAGGTTCTACTGAAGTCGAGCATTATAGCATTGACTTCCTTTCCCTGGTCTAGTGAGGCTGAGATTTGTGATGTTAATTCCACCAGTTGGCTCTCACAACTTCTCCTGCTTCTGAACCCATGTTGTCTGTTGTGCAACATGTTATTTCCCTCAAGGTATGACATCATGTGACTGGTTATTATGTGCTCCATGATTATGCTACATAGGCATGTGACACTAATGGGTCTGTAGTTACCTGGATCGTATTTGTCACCTTTTTTAAAAATGGCACAGACTCGAGCATGTCTCCAGTCTTGAGGTACTTGCGATCTATCTAGGGATAGTTGGAAAATGTTGCGGAGGGTTGGAGCTATGGTGGATGCAGTCTCCTTCAAGAGTCTGGCACTGAGATTGTCTGGGCCCGTAGCTTTGTGTTGATTCAGTTCTTTGTGTTGTTTGTACACTTCTTTAATGGCAACAGTGATGGGTGGCATCTTACTGTTGTTCTCTGGTATATCAGTTGGGCTGCCAGGGGGCTCCTCAGGTGTGAACACTGATTTGAAGTGTTGATTCAGGGCTTCAGCTTTCTCAGTCGGGTCGGTTATGAGTCTTGAGCAGTGTTTCAGTGTGCCTATACCTGAGTTATCAGATCTACGATGTTTAACATAGTTCCAGAACTTCTTGTTTGTGTTGGAAGCTGAGCTGTCTTCAGTGAAGATGTTTCCCACATAGTTGTTGTGTTCATTACGCAGTTCTCTCTGGACAGTCGCCTTTATCTTGTGATAGCGCTCTTCCACTCCTACATGCCCATTTGTTTTGCTCTTGGAGTGGAGTCTGTCACTTAGCTTGATCTTGGCCTCCAGTTGCTTACTGATCCATGGGCGTGAGGGGCGAGATTTAGTGGTTTTGGCTGGTATATACTCATCTGCTGCGCCTTGAAGTATTTTCTTGAAATTTTGCCAGATGTCTTCTATAGGCTCATTCGATGTTTCTAGAGGTTGAAGCTGGGGCTGGATGTGATCATTCAGTCCCTGCCAGTTTGCTCTTTTATAGATATGAAGTGTCTTCCTTGCTTGCTTCCTACGATTTGTTCTCAGTGATAGTTCGGTGAAAGGGATGTGGTGGTCGCTTATCCCTGGGAGGACTTTGGTTAGGTTTATTCTTTCTGGTATATTTGTAAAGAGTAGGTCGAGTGTGTTGCTGAGTCTGGTTGGCTCTTTCACCAGTTGTGAGAAGCTGAAAGTTTCTGTGAACTCAATGAACTCCTGGTGTAGACCTGTGTACGGTATTTGTGGCTTCAGTTGTTTCTGGTTCCAGTTGATACCTGGAAAATTGAAGTCTCCCCCAATGATGACCTTTTTGTGGGATTTACTGATAATTTTGTCGACCATGGACGTGAGATCGGGGATGGTGGTTTGGTCGATGACACTAGGGCGATAGCATGCCCCCACAGTTAGGTCAGGCTGGCCTGCAAGCACTACCTTAACCCACATGATCTCGGAATGTATTTTCATTGGGATGTGTGTTGAGTCAAGGGATTTGCAGACCGCAATGAGCACTCCGCCGTCCTGTCCGGTCTTTCTATCACGGCGATAGATCTGGTAGTTTCCCATCTCTAGTTCCGCATCACCGATGTCTGGCTTGAGCCACGTTTCTGTGGCGATAATGATGTCAGGTTTGGTGCTATCAAGTAGATTTATCCAAGCACCACCCTTCGATACTAGGGACTGACAATTAACATTAATTAGTCTTAGGGGTTGACCCTTTTGTCTGCGAGGTTTTCGCAGTTTTGGTGATGATTCATATTTTGGCATGGTGTTTTCATCAATTGAGTCTAGGCTCAAATCGTCAGTTAGGCTGTATTGGCAGTCACCATTCGTCTTGTATAGTAGGTCCCCAGTGTAATTGTACACTATATTGGTGTAGCTTTGGGAGTTGCAGTTTATACATGCCCATACTACACTTGAATGATCCAGCCTGGCATATTCAGCAGAATTCACATTTTGGCAGCTGATGTGGTACCATTGAAAGCACTCATCACAGAGTACTCCCATATCACAGGTTTGTGGCAGGCACCACACAGGTAGAGGCTGCTGATCTCATCAGGCAGGGATGACCCAGTATCTTTGGTTGAGTCTGGTAGGTGGTGTGACGCCATCCCCTTAATCAACAATCAATGGCGGGAATGAGGCTGGAGTTTCTGAGTGGGATAAATCGAGTGGGGGTATTGGCAATGGCCCTCAAGTGGCTGGGGAATGCTCTCTGTAGCATGTGTCCTGGTCTAAAAAGAGTTAGCTGTTGGTCGACACGTACTTGGTGATAACTAGGTAAAAAAGTTTCAAGAAATTTTAGAACTAAAAATTTACTATATTTTAATGATATGAAAACATCCTTTCATCATCCTTGCCTGCTAATATAAAGGCCTGTTTGTGTTACATTTTATCATGTAAATAAAGAGAATTCATTATTGAATGAATTTTATTGATTGAATCATTATTAATTATTATTACATTATTATTATTTAATAAACTATTACGGCTATCCATGATGATGATGATGAATCAATCAACAATATTATTATAATAACACACTCAATGTATTATTATCATGTCATGATGTTGTTTGTTGTAGTACGTGTTGATTGTATGCTGGATGCATGAGTATTGTACATAGTTGGTCGCACTCTTTTATTCATTATCCTTATAGCGTTCATTTGTGTTTGTAGATGCTACCACATTCTAGAGTGGACCTTTGATATATAGAACATTAAAACAGTTACTCTCACATCAACAGTCTATTAGCACATACCATAACAATAACAATATCACCACATAAACATGGTGCCCCGAGTGAGTCTTTGAAGGAACAGCTGTGCTTAATGACTGTTTAGGGAGACAGAGCTATCGGAACAACAATCAGCTACGGAGGTCTGTGGTTCATCTTTCCCATTGCCAGACGCATCTAGTGACGAAGAGGATAGAGACGAAGGAGATGGACAGACGTCAGCAAATACAAATCAGAACAAGATGAGTGTTGACTTTCTTGCTCCCAAACCCATTCAAGATGGTGCTGACTTGTCGGACCAATGGACAAGGTTCAAGGAAGAATTTGAGCTATTCCTCACGGCAGCTGAGAAATCGGATTCTGATGACAAGGTCAAGGTAGCCATCATGTTGCGTTGCATTGGTCCGAGGGGGAACGACATCTTCAAATCCTTCACTTTCACGGGTGGCAAATCCAGGGACGTGTACGCTGATGTTGTTGCAAAATTTGAGGCCTTCTGCAATCGTGGAACCAATAAGGTAGTCAAGAGGCACCAATTACTCTCTACGAAGCAGAGCTCCATGACCATAGATGAATATGTTACCACACTCCACAACATTGCTCGAGAATGTCAATTACAGGCTATGTACGACGATTTCATGCTACAGGTACTCCTTGGTATCAATGACGATCACCTGAAAGAGAAATTGTTTGGTGATGCTGCTGGTGAGACTGGTTTAAGCTTAGAAGATGCCATTAAGAAGTGTCGCATCTCAGAAAATTCCAAAAACGACATGGCGGCAATACAGACTGAAGAGTCTGTGAAGTTAGTCTCATTCAGGAAGAAACGCAGCAATCAACCACAAGCACAGCGGGAGGAAGATACTTCAGCGTTAGGAAGGTCCACTCAATCTAGAAAGCCATCGAAGGGATCTTGTGGGAACTGTAGACAATCTCACCCGCCTCGCAGATGCCCAGGATATGGCCAACAGTGCCACGCCTGCAAGAAATACAACCACTGGAAGGACTTTTGCAAGTCAAAAAGGCAGGTTAACATAGTGGCTGAGGACAGTGACAGATCAGAAGATTCACTATTGTGTATTCAAGTTGTGAGAAGAAATAAAAAGCTCTTGACCACTATAAAATCCCAAGCCGGTGACAGCCACAAAGAAGTCCAATACCAACTAGATACTGGTGCATCCTGCAACATTCTGAACTACAAAGATTATGCTGACTTGGGAAAGCCTACACTGTACAACAATAGATCTAAACTCAGACAATTTGACGGCTCAATAACAACAGCCTTAGGGGGCTGTGACATAGAGATTGCCGGAGATAAGCTGTACTTCTTAGTACACAAAACTCGAAACAATAGTCTGCTGTCTGGAGATGTATCCATACAGCTTGGACTAATCTCAATCAAAGAAGAGTGGGTCAATTTGGTAAGTGATGCCAACCTTGATGATATTCTGGAGAGCTACCCAAAAGTATTCGAAGGTATTGGATGCCTGCCGGGCAAATATCATACTGAAGTTGATAATGATGCGATACCGAGGCAAAGTCATAATAGAAAAACGCCACTCTCAATGGTTGCTGATCTCAAGGAAAAACTGGAATCATACACCGAGAAAGGCATCCTTAGTCCTGCCGATTATCCAACTGAATGGATAAACAACCACGGAGCAGTGAGAAATCCAAATGGTACACTCAGAGTCTGCTTGGACCCAACTAACCTGAACAAAGTTATTCAGAGGAATCATTTCCCAATGCCCACTTTGGATGATGTGCTAAGCAAACTGGATGGAGCTAAAGTATTCTCTTTGTGTGATGCAAAAGACGGCTTTCTACAGATTAAACTAAGTGAAAAGTCGAGTGACCTAACCACATTCTGGACCCCATTCGGGAAGTACAAATGGCGCAGAATGCCATTTGGTCTGTCATCAAGTCCTGAGGAATTTCAGAGAAGACTATCTGATGCATTGAGCGGTCTGGAAGGAGTAACTGTTGTGGCAGATGACATTCTCATCTATGGCCAAGGCACCAGCCATGCCGAAGCAGTAAAGGATCACAACAAAAAACTTGAGAAATTGTTGACCAGAGCACGCCGTGTAAACCTCAAACTGAGAAGTGCAAGTGCAAGGAGAAGTGCAAGGAGAAGGAGTGCAAGGAGAAGTGCAAGTTTCTACTCGAAGAGCTACCATATATAGGTCATCTTATTACTAAGGATGGAGTCAAGCCAGATCCTGGTAAAATCCAAGCTATAACAGAGATGAAACCGCCTGTGGACAGCGAAGGAATCCAGAGGTTTTTTGGTCACGTTAATTATCTAGCCAAATTTATACCCCACTGCTCAGCGGAATGTGAACCACTGCGGAGGCTGATTGGCACCAACAAGGAGGACTTTGTTTGGGGACAAGACCAAAAGAAAGCTTTTTGATGATATTAAAAGGCTTATCACCAAAACGTCTTCACTGAAGTACTTCAATGTCAACCAACCAGTGGTTGTACAAACGGACGCAAGCTCAGAAGGACTTGGAGCAGTTCTGTTGCAGGACGGACAACCAGTTAGCTATGGATCCAGGAGTTTGACAGACAGTGAGAAGAACTACGCCCCTATTGAGTTAGAACTTCTGGCAGTAGTTTATGGAATGCAGAAGTACGACCAATATGTCTTTGGAAACCCAGATGTAACGGTACACACTGATCACCGCCCTTTAAAGCCAATATTTCAAAAACCTCTAAACAAAGCACCTAAACGTCTGCAATCTATGTTGTTGGCCCTACAGAGATACCCGATGAAGGTATACTACAGACCGGGCAATGAACAAGTTACCGCAGATATGCTTTCCAAAGCTCCGGTGGGTAACCCACACACTTGTATCTCAGAAGAGCAGATATTCACTGTGAACCAGTTGAAATCCTCTATGTCAGACCTGACCACCACTAACCTTAAACAAGACCTCCTGTGTCAGAGGCTACTTATAAAATGATCCAACAGCACACCAGTGAAGATCCCATCATGATGAAGCTACAATCACTGATAACCTCAGGGTGGCCTAACAAGAATGGTCAACTCTCAGAGGATGTCAAACCTTTCTATTCATACAAGGACGAACTGACTGTGCTAGATGGCATAGTATATAAAGGGTCGAGACTAGTAGTACCCACAGCGGCCAGAGCTGAAATTCTCAACAAACTGCACACTAGCCATCAGGGCACCGCAGCCACCATCAGAAGAGCACGTGGCGCTGTCTTCTGGCCTCAAATGGCAGAAGATATCCGGATGAAGACTGAGAAATGCGTTACCTGTGCTCTTGATTCTCCATTGCAGCAGCCAGAAACCCTTCCGAACCATGTCATACTAGATGTACCGTGGAGTAAGTTGGGGATGGATATTCTCACCTACAAACAGAGAGATTACCTGATGTTGGTGGACTATTACTCGGATTTCTTTGAATGTGAACCTCTGTCGGACATACAATCCAGGTCAGTCATCAAAACCTGCAAGAAAACATTTGCAAGGTATGGTATACCTCATCAGCTGCACTCAGACAATGGACCACAATTTGTATCCGCCGAATTTGCCAAATTCAGCAGTGAGTGGGGATTCAGACATACTACCTCATCTCCTGGTCACCAGCAGTCCAACGGGAAGGCAGAAGCAGCTGTAAAGATTATCAAGAGGCTCATGAAGAGAGCTGAGGATCCCTATCTAGCTCTTTCAGAGTATCGCAATACCCCTACTGCCGGAATGTCATCATCCCCAGCCCAAAGGATGTTTGGACGTTCTACAAGATCTATTCTTCCCACAGCGAACCCCATAAGTACAGATGTCTTATTCCAGAAGGCACAGAAGAAGATGGTTACTCAAAAGCACTATAACCGCTCAGCCAAGGACCTTAGTGAACTGAACATTGGCTCCGCAGTGCTGCTGAGGGACTTCACATCTCAAAAGAATAAGTGGCAACAAGGAAGAATAGTAGAACAACTCTCAGACCGTTCTTACATAGTCTCCAACAACAATACTGATGTAGTAGTCAGACGAAATCGGGTAGATCTGCACCCGATGTCTGGTTCAGACTACGACCAGATCAAGGATGGAAATGAGTTACCAGCAGGGGGTACACCAGTGGATAGTACACCAGCAGGGGACACCGTAGCAGAAAGGATGCCAGCTGGACCATCTCCACTAGCAGGAAGTACACCAGCTAGATCAGTTCTAAACAACCCTGTCACCCCATCCTTGGAAGTCAAGACTGACTTCAAACCGGTATGGCAGCGATCTCGGCAGACCAAGACGCCAGCAAGGTTCTAGCCGTATGTGCTCTACTAGATACAACGGTGACCAGCCTGATCCCGAAGGCGTCGGACAACAGGCTGAGGGGGCCTGCGCCTTGGAGGGCTGAGAGAGATGATGTATACTGATGCAGAAAAAGAGACAATCACTTATGATATCACAAATAAGCAATCGAAGACAATCGTTTTATTATACTTGGTTTTGGGTTTTGTGTATACTTTTCATTAAAACCTTTTCCCCATCTTGTTAAAAGATTTTATAAGGGGGATGTTGATTGTATGCTGGATGCATGAGTATTGTCTATAGTTGGTCGCACTCTTTTATTCATTATCCTTATAGCGTTCATTTGTGTTTGTAGATGCTACCACATTCTAGAGTGGACCTTTGATATATAGAAGTTCTATATATCAATCAAAGGTCCACTCTAGAATGTGGGTTTGGGGTTTATTAGTCTACAGTCTATTAGCACATACCATAACAATAACAATATCACCACATAAACAGTACGTAGTTAAGTTAGTTATTAATTATAGTATTAGTAGTAGGTTGGTTGGTCACGGTGGTAGTAAAGTAAGTAGTAGTAGTAACTAACTTTCTTTTAAGTTTAAGTAATAATAATAATAATAATAATAAAATAGTTATTATTATAATTATTATAATAATTATAAAGGTAGCTGGACCAACAATTATGACATTAGCGGAAAATTATCCATCTATAATCTATCTATCTATTATAATTATTATAATAATAATTATTATAATAATTATAATAATAAAATAATAATAGATAATAATAATAATAGAAGATGATAGATTATTATTATTATTATTATTTATAGATGGATAATTTTCCGCTAATGTCATAATTGTTGGTCCAGCTACCTTTATAATTAGAGAAATATTAATAATTTCAAAACGAAAACAGTAGAGAAATAAAAGTTACGCATAATTAATAATCATAATGAATGAACTCCTTTGTCTTCTATGCTTAAATGAAAAATAACGTTTTTATTAATAATCTTCAATATAAATATATAATTTTTAAGCCAGTTATATGTTACCTCACAGAAAAAAGAACGGCTTCGTTTGATGCTATTGGGCATCTGATACGAGCGCTTCAATTTTCATTGGTTAATGTGCCTACGTTTATGGTGGTTAAAGCTCACATGTTGCGATTGTTCATTATTTTGTTACTTCCGCTTTCGCCAAAGCAATCATAGTAGTAATAATACCGCTTTTGTTGTTGGTTGGCAGTGGTTTTTGTTATTAAAAGAACCAAATATTCAGCTGCGGGAAATAAAAAAATGAGATTTGTGAATTAATATGTCAGAGTCAGTAGTTTTGAATAATAATAATAACTGCTACTCTCTTCTAAAACTACAGCAACCTCAACGTAATAATAATAATTTATTATTGTTGTTGTAATGTAATAATAATAATAATAATTAAATAAAAAATAAATAATTAATTATTACTATTAATTAATTACAAGAATAATGATAATTGTTATCATAATAAATATGTGCAGGAAAAACGATTTATTATGACCTTGATAGACATAATAATAGCTCCGGTAAATAACCAGATGGCTACCTCGTGTGTATTAATTATTTATTATTGTCATGGACCTATGTTGTTGTTGAGTGAATAATAATAAATATATATATTATTATTTGAATGAATGCATGGCTCTTGTTGTGGTTGTATGCCAAAACTTATTTTTACTAAAATAACTATTATTATTATCATCATTATAATTATTATATATATGCAACTATCCCTGTAATTATTTTGTAAACAATTTAACAAGCCATCGATTTACGCAGCTTTTCATGTGCACATAACAATTATGTTTATCACATACTAATAATAATAATGGTCACCATTATGGTGTGTTACATACATACATAACGTTTTGTGCATGTGACTTCGCTTGTGATCTGAACGGAAATGTGGGGAATTAATGTCTCACCTTGTGCACTTATTGTGAGCGGTATTCCCTCAGATCAACGTCTACGGAATGTCGTATAGAATTAGGTTCCGGTCTAGCCGTGAATAATGTTAGTCTCTGGTTAAGTGTCTATGTAGTCGATATCATCTGCAGGTAGGTATTAGCTCCTGTAGGTTCAAGCTACAACGCCAAAGGTAGGTGATTCTATACTTGAGTTCGTGTGTCTGTAGACACCGTTGTCTCTATCTCCCACTCTTGTATGTACACCGACTCCTTGATGGCTATAGGAGCAGGCAGTGCTGTAGAATATCTATATGAATTACATGCTAGCAGATCCAATAGTACTAAGATATATAGAAAAGAGTGTTCTAAGTGAGATGTTGTCTGTTCAATAGCTATGCGTAGACTGACTGTATAAAAATCTATTACTATTCTTTGAACTGGAAGGAGTTGTTGGAGTTATGTTCTCAAAGCAATTTGGTTAGATAAAAGCAGACAACTCCAATATGATATTTATTGTTTGGTCTATTTCTGGTTACATTATTCGCCCCAGAAATGAAACAAATCTTCACCTGAAGATTGCCTGAATAGAAGGTTCTGTACTTACTGTGTACTTACCCCTGGTTTGAGGGCTTTAATCTGGGCTGAATGTTAATGATAGCATATACAGGTAGATATTTTCTTTTTGGGTTTTAGTTTTGAAATCAAATTTTTGAGATTTTGTTTTGTGCCTAAGCGCAAGAGTATGCTAGTTTTTGTATGCACACCTCAGCTGACCTAGATTTGCGTGCAGCTGGTAGCTGAAATAAAGTCAATGGTCTGTGAGTAAATTGACAGTTGCTATGGTTACTTACTTGGATAAACGCTTAAAGTCGTGGCCGATTGTGAAAAGTCTTGCTCTACTGTGAGCTAATAATACCTGAATAATGGCCCAATCTCCTGGAGAGTTGACTATGGTCACTTACCTCCTATCATGGGTTGTTTTGATTTATTTGTGAAGTCCACGGTGGCATGGGTACTCACCGATTGTTGGTGATTTTGTAGTTTGGGTTAAAAATGTCAAGATTTTCTTTTGTAAGATAGTCGATGTGTAAAACATCTCAAATGGAATTTCAATTTTCTGTTTTGGTTTTGACTCATGAAAAATGTTTAATTTTGAGTCTGGAAGAACAATTTTGTAATGTCATAATCATATAAAAGTTCCATTTTACGTGGTTTCATCCCTCAAGTTGCTTTTATTGGTGCCTTTCTGGCAGCTGGTGGCCTGCCTGTATCCTAGATTGATGATTAATGGTGCCTGTCAGAGACATAATGCAATGCATGCAATGATACATTAAAATGCAATGGCAGGATGTCATGTCTTATCTCACCATCTGACAGCTGCATTGTAAGGAGATGTGGCAACCTGGAAAAGAATTTAATGATTAGGGTAATTTCCGCTGCGCTCGCAAAGAGAGGTTTCTATTGCCTGTTTTGGCATGAAATGGCGGCAGTAATGGGTGCTGAGTGCAGTTTCAGCGTCTAGTGATAGTCATGTTAGTCATGTTATGTTAATTATGTTAGTGGTTTATTATTAGTTTTACACACAGACAGCGCTGTAGCATGCAAGCGTTCCAGCATAGCAAAGCTTGGGGCAGCACAGAAACAATGTTCTTATAGCAAATGATAATATAAAGTGGGTGTTCAGAACACCCCAGAGGTCTTGAGTGGCTGCCTTGCTGTCTGTTGCTGGCTGGCTATACTTCCTTGATTTTCAGGAGTTGCCTTACCTTGTATTGATCGATTAAGTCTGAAATCAACTTCCTGTGAGCTGAAATATTACAGATTCATTGATTAGTCAGTAGTGATTGAGTGACTGAAATTTTCCCTTTTGTGTACGTTTCTGCTCGAGGCAGATCGTTAAATATTTTTATTTTCGGTTTTCATCGCCTTGTTTGTACCCTTTTGGTACAGTTCGACGGTTTGTCGATGTATCTGCACTCTTTGGTGCTCGGCATTTTGACGACGATTTACGAGAGATCTCTAGTAGTTGTATATAACTATTGTAGCTATTGTAACTATTGTAACTACTGTTAGTGTACTTAGATTAGGGAGATACGTATGTAAGATATGTTATGGTGTTAATCACCGTTACACACAATTTCTATTCATACCGACTCACTAGTTTCACTCAGCATGGAGTTCAGTTGTAGGTAAGCTGCGTTGAGTCACAGCCCGTCAAGTAAGTTATGTCAGTAGTTAGTTAGAGTTGTGTCCCCAATGTACATGTATACATTTAGCTCACATGTGAGACCAGCTAGCTTGGGTTTGTATTTTGGCCTTGGGTCGACGTCGACAACATATGTTGAATGTTTTGGGATATCCATTGGTGCACCAGTTTCTGCTTGGTTGCAGCTGTGAGATGAAACCAGTCTGTACTCAGTTATCTGGTAATCAATCACATTCATTTCCACATCTGGGTGTGGGGTTAGCAGCTGTTTTGCTGCTTTTACCTGTCAGACATCTCGTAGTCTTGACAGCCAGCTGTGCTTTGCATTGAGCTGGGCTTTTCGGTACCATCATGTAATGTATGTGGCTACCTTGAATGTACAGTATCTACCGCAAGTTTAATTTTCTATTGCGTAAAAATGTTTTATTAAGCAGTTTAATTACTGCATAGTGTCAGTTTAAAACTTGACACTGGTTATTTTAGTTATTCTAGAATAATAGCCCTTTTTATTGGCCAACTGTATCAGTCTGAGCTGATCTTATCTTGTTGAGGCAGAAATGAGGCCAAATTTAGGCTTTGATTAGTCAACGGTGTATCCCATTATCTATTTGGTTGCCAAGATGCCAAGGAAAAAAAATGTTAATTACTTGTACATGTATCCGCTGCTTGGCTCCAGCTTAAAATGCTGTTATTTTCTCAATAAATCTCTTGCCAGCAGTCGTGACACGGTCACCTAGCAACCTAATGATTTTAATTTTTAGGAAACACTTCTCCATCCTGCTTGGCTTACTCGAGCGCATTATAAAATGGTTTTTTGCAGGATTGTAAAAATACTTTCGTTTATCAGAGGGAATCAGTTTTGCCTTTTATTGCAAATAAGTCTATTAGAGTTTTGGGAAAATATCCACTCATTGTCAGTACTTTTAATGCTATTAGGCATAAACTAGTTTTATTTTTTTTTCAATTTCACCTTCTGAAAATTTAGCTTCTGAGAACGTAGAATTCACATTTACAAATATGTCTATTAGGTAATTACGCAGCAATGTTTCTGCTACAAAACCATTTTCAGTACATGTTTTGTTAAAATTTCTTTTATTCTCAGAGCTTGAAGTAAAAGACTATTCAAAATCTGAACAATAGCCTTCATCCACATCTGATGAGTCGATGGGCTTACTTGTCTGGGAAATAGTCAGTAATTGAGGCTCGAAATTTATTTGGGGTTTTATTTCTGAATTAGCCTTCGCTGAAAATATCTTTTGATTTTTAATAAATTTGCGAGGCTTTGGGTTTGGTTTCCTCCCTTCACTAACCACTTTAGTTGGAGTAAAATTCTTGATTGGGGTCATAGGAATTTCACAACTGTGCATTGGAGGAACTTCATGAATTTTTACAGCAGCAACAGCAGGTTTTACAATTTGCTGCAGTTGCTCAGCCTCATACATCTCCACAGAAAATTCTAAAACATTTGACTGTGAATACAGTTCTAGCTTACTCTCATTGTGGAAAACAGGTGCGCTCTGATTGGATAGAATTAAAATTACTCTGTCACACTGGAAACAGTTTTTGCTCAATCTAGCTTTCGAAATGTGTGCAGAGTTTGTCTTGTACCAAACCATATGTTCATACTTTTTACACAAGTCAATGAGCTTTGTGAAAGTGATTGCTGCCTCGGGGTTTACCACAGCTTGGTCTAGAACAAACTCTCTCAAATTTTCTGTTATGCCAGACAAAAATGAATCATAAATGAGCTGATTCTGTACGTCATAGGACAGGTAAAATAGATCTCTAGCTGCTAGCTCAACTCTAAGGCTGAATTCTCCTACTGATTCACCTTCTTTCATTTTAAGATTTTGTAAATTTACACTTCGAAGAGGGTGAAAGAATTGAAATTTACTGTCTAAAGCAGCCATGAGATGTTCAAAAGTTAACGCCTGTAGTTCTTTGAGTGTTTCTATGTACTTTGTTTTTGCTAAGCCCAGTAAACAGTATTGAAAACAGTAAACCTTCTGGTAATCAGACAAAAATAATGCATTAGCACTGGTGGTAAATTCTGACTTTGTTTGGTACCAATTATCTGATGATTCAAAGCAAAAAGGCCTGACAAAATAGGAGCTGTTTTTGCATGAAAGAATGTGCTCCCAATCATTACAAACCACTGAAGCCATGATAATCTTAAAACCAAAAGGAAAACAAAATCAATTAAAAATTGAGTGATGTAATGTACTTCTCTCTATATTCACTGACCTAGCTTACTTTACTACCTACTCTCCCTAACAAGAGAAAAGCACGACCTCGTGCTTCACAACCAACAAAGAAACAAAGAAACCTCCTAGGGGGCTTTCGCCAAATTTAAGTACGCTTAGCGACGAGCTGGAGAAAGCCAGGGCCTCCACCATATGATCTGAACGGAAATGTGGGGAATTAATGTCTCACCTTGTGCACTTATTGTGAGCGGTATTCCCTCAGATCAACGTCTACGGAATGTCGTATAGAATTAGGTTCCGGTCTAGCCGTGAATAATGTTAGTCTCTGGTTAAGTGTCTATGTAGTCGATATCATCTGCAGGTAGGTATTAGCTCCTGTAGGTTCAAGCTACAACGCCAAAGGTAGGTGATTCTATACTTGAGTTCGTGTGTCTGTAGACACCGTTGTCTCTATCTCCCACTCTTGTATGTACACCGACTCCTTGATGGCTATAGGAGCAGGCAGTGCTGTAGAATATCTATATGAATTACATGCTAGCAGATCCAATAGTACTAAGATATATAGAAAAGAGTGTTCTAAGTGAGATGTTGTCTGTTCAATAGCTATGCGTAGACTGACTGTATAAAAATCTATTACTATTCTTTGAACTGGAAGGAGTTGTTGGAGTTATGTTCTCAAAGCAATTTGGTTAGATAAAAGCAGACAACTCCAATATGATATTTATTGTTTGGTCTCTTTCTGGTTACATTACTTGTATCTCCTTCTTACTCAGAAGAATGATAGGAGAGATGCAACCAGAAGTTTGATGCAATAAACTCTAGGAGAAACTACTCTTTTATAGACTTCTTGTTGAACAAGCAAGCAACAGCAGACTTGAATAAAGGAAAGCATGAATTTTTGCCTACAAGTAGAAACGGAAGCATACAAGTGAAAAGCAGCTGGCTTTCAGCTTACCTACAGCACAGCCAGATTCTACATCAGGCTCGGTCGGCCAGCTATCAGACTGGGCTGCAATGTCAAGTATTTGATACTGTCTGGAGCCAGTCGGATGGTGTCAGGTGACAGCTGGTTGAGAGGAATACTACAGTCAGTGCAAGTCAACTGGGGGCAGAGCAGGTGATCGACCACCACCACAATAATTTCAAGCTACCGAGACAAAATCCTGCACAATAATAATAAATGAGAATAATAATACACATCGCAGTCATCACAGTGAATAAGTATCATCTACTCCTACTGTTAGCTAGCACATACCTCCATCACAATCCTCACTATGGTGATAAATTATTATGGTGTACCAATTTCTTCTAACTACTACTAAAACCAGCAATAGCAAATTAATCATTTTTGTGGTTGTTGTTACCAATTATTATAATAAAAGTTGTTTGGTTTTTTGTTGTGTTGACTTATCAAAATACATGTCTATTTATCATCATTCATCTTTCCACATCACGTTAAACACAAGAACATTGACAATAATTATCAACAACAGCTGCTGTTCCATTAATTTTAAAAATGCTTTTTTAATAATGAGGTGACTTTCTAACTAATTGTTTTATTAACAAACAGATATACATATACTATTAAAGAGCTGATAGTTGTTTGTGTGAATGGATGTTGTTCGGTATTAATCATGATCATTTGACCTAGGCCATGTACTAACTTTTTTAATTTTTTACTGGTAGCCATACTCATAACTTTAACCAAATGCTGGCAGTTTGTTTAGTATTTAGTATTTCAAACAACAACAGTTATATTTATAATATTCACCAACTGGATATTTTATTAGAACATTTATTATTACTTCTCTAGGGTGCGTCAGGTGTGCTAGGTAAAAAACAGTATTTTGCACACTTGCTTTGCTCGAGAGGTTCATACAAATATTGTGAGCTGTATGGCTATTAACGACTGCAATATTTCTGGTTTATTCCATAAAATTTTTAGGTAAAGCTTGGTGCTTGATAGAAAATTTTTTTCACTATTGATGGATATTATTGCAATTATTTTTTTCCACTTGCATGCTCACACTCTTGTATGACAATGAGCCGCACCAGTAATAAGGCATGTCAAGCATCATCAAACTTTCAGATCAGACTCTAAGCCTGCACTCAAGTATTATACATCTTTCATGTAAGCCTCCGAAGCAGCACAAACTGCGAGTGACGAAAACGCTGATAACTAAGGTGTTTGCTGGTTAGTCTATAATTTGTTGTAATATAATGATTGAATAGGGTATTGATTATTACCAGGCATTTGGTGAAGTGGTACTGACTACACAAATCGTTGGTCGATGGTATGAAAGGATAAGACAGCAACAGCTGACAGCAACAGCTGACACCAACAGCTGACCTCGATGTGCCAAATATAGATAGCCACAAGATGAGCTTGGAAGATCATCTCTCATCTGTAGAATGTATAAGTATAGACAAAAGGGGCATCCGGCCACACAGATATTACGTAAGTTGATGTAACCCTAGTCGCAGTTAGAAATTATCCTCTCAGCACTTGTATCAATTTTCATTGCCAATGTTGGGAAGGAGGTTATGTGCTGCACTTTACAATATAGAGTCAGTGTATGTGATATGGTATGCAGGGCGTAGTTAGTGGTTTACAATGCACAGTCTATAGTAAATGGTCCATCTAGAGTAAACACTGTGCATTATATAACTCATACCGAAACTGAAAAAGACAGTTTATTTTGAACAGTTTAGTGCTAAGCAGTGAGTGAACAGCACACAGTACATGGTATACAGTACATACATGGTATATAGTACATGGTATACAGTACATGGTATACAGTACATACATGGTATACAGTACATACATGGTATATAGTACATACATAGTATACAGTACATACTGGTATACAGTACATTGTGGTCAAACATAGTATGCAGTATACATTGTACAAAAAACAATTTGTGCTGTACGGTATACTTTTTATACTGCACTAGCTATTTTGTACGCTAGGCTTAACGCAGTATGTAGTACAGGGCACATACTGTGTATGAACAGCAAACCAGCAATGATCATAGGAATATCTTTCTGTGTCTCTTCTCTGTAAAACCTGGATTAAATTCAATTTGTAATTGCATTGCATGTAGAGAGCACCCGAGTGAACACCAGTCTGTGTATAGCGAGTTTGCTCTGGCAAGCAGACAAGCTGTAGACTGGCCGACAGAGCTGAGAGCCACTGTTGCATCTGTCTGGAAAAGGGAGCTTGCAGTTTTGCATGCGAATAAATGAAGATGTCGCCATGACTCACCGCTTGAGTATCCAGCAGTTTAAACATTAGCTCAACATCCTCTTGGCAAAATGCTATGAAAATTGTAGTGTATGTTGTAGTAAAATGATAACCGGTCCTTCTGTAGAGGCCTGCAGGTAACTGAAATACATTTCGCGTGAAGCTAGCTAATGGGGATGTCTTCAAGGTCGCAGTTACCGACCCTCTCGCTTCAAGACCGAAATTTGGACGTTTGTGTTGGGCAGAACTAAAACACCACAATCCTACACCCACACATTGTCCACACATTGTCCACACATTGTCCACACATTGTCCACACATTGACCACACATTGTCCACACAATGTCCACACATTGTCCACACATTGTCCACACATTGACCACACATTGTCCACACAATGCTATCCTAAGATAGTCCCCAAGCTAAAGAGCATGTGAGGCTAAACCCTGGCAAATCTCTCCTTGGGTCGTGTCAGTTGGAGACATAAGTTTTACTAGGGGCGAAAGTATGAGAGTGAAATGGAATCAGAGGAGTTCTGAGCTAAGCGCCTGTTAGTTACTAGTTGACAAAGAAAGCCATGATTTGTCATTCATTAGCTGCCCATCTTCCTAATCTGTCTAAGCCATCTGTATTTCTGGTAGATGACCCGTTTTAATTATATTTGAGTTGGTTTTTTCATGCTTGCTATATCACTCTGCTACTTGTACTGTTCATTGACAAACAAAAGCTGTGTAAATTGATTAAATAGTCCAATCTCAGCATCACTCAATTTTACACCTCACTTACATTGCAAATGATTAATTCTTTTGTTTGCATCACAAGTTATTGTTAAGATTCTGTCTTGTTATACTAGCATGTAGCATTGTATAGTTTTGTACTGCGCATAGACAACTAAGTTCCTACCCAACACTGTATAAAGTGGGCACCACTAGCTCGCCCCATTCCAGCTGTTAAGAGCCACCACCGAGTCAGCCCGACTCAGGTATAGCCTTCAGAAGTCCCACCGAGTTAGATCAATTTGGCTGCCCCTCTGGTTGGCTCTAACTGGTATGCTAGGCAGAGTCAGCGCACTCAAACAACAAGTAATACTAGTAGACTAGGTAGAGTCAGCACACTCAAACAACAAGTAATACTGGTAGACTAGGTAGAGTCAGTACACTCAAACAACAAGTAATACTAGTAGACTAGGTAGAGTCAGCACACTCAAACAACAAGTAATACTGGTAGACTAGGTAGAGTCAGTACACTCAAACAACAAGTATTACTAGTAGACTAGGTAGAGTCAGCACACTCAAACAACAAGTAATACTAGTAGACTAGGTAGAGTCAGTACACTCAAACAACAAGTAATACTAGTAGACTAGGTAGAGTCAGCACACTCAAACAACAAGTATTACTAGTAGACTAGGTAGAGTCAGTACACTCAAACAACAAGTAATACTAGTAGACTAGGTAGAGTCAGCACACTCAAACAACAAGTAATACTAGTAGACTAGGTAGAGTCAGCACACTCAAACAACAAGTAATACTGGTAGACTAGGTAGAGTCAGTACACTCAAACAACAGGTATTACTAGTAGACTAGGTAGAGTCAGTACACTCAAACAACAAGTAATACTAGTAGACTAGGTAGAGTCAGCACACTCAAACAACAAGTAATACTAGTAGACTAGGTAGAGTCAGCACACTCAAACAACAAGTAATACTGGTAGACTAGGTAGAGTCAGTACACTCAAACAACAAGTAATACTGGTAGACTAGGTAGAGTCAGTACACTCAAACAACAAGAGTAGTAATATATGAGCAGATCTCCCTACCAAGTGTTTTTTTGTGGATGAGTGCTCGGGGGTGATGCAATGGGTTACGGCGTTGAATGAATTCGCCGAGTTAAAATTGTATTTCATTTGAAGGGCATTTGAGTGGCATTTAAGTGGCATTTGAGTTTTGATTATTTTTTTACTTAATTTGAACTTATACGGTATTTAGATTTTAAACATATGGTATCTAAATTTTGAATGTATGGCATTTAAGTTTTGATCATTTTACATAATTCAAACTCATATGACGACATTTTGATGGAGTTGTAATTGCCACTGAATTGTTTTTGTATATGATATAACCATCTACAACGCTATAGTTATTGTTATAGTTTTATTATTACATAATAAGTATTACATTATTTGCTTACTGGAGAATGTAATAAAATAGATATCATAATAAAGTGTAATAGGTTGAATATATAGTGTTAAAGTCTATAAAAACTTTTTAATTTGTAAAGTATTTGATGACTTTACAAGAAATATCATCACATTCAGGTTCAATGACGATGAGAAGATTTTCTTCAAGTTTAAGTTTACTATGTTCCGATATAGACAGAGAAAGTTTTGAAAAATCCTCCAAATCATTATAAATAAAAACTCTATAAATCGGCGGTGTTGAATTTGTAATTGCTACTGAATTGTTTTCGCACATGATGTATCTATCACACACACAATCAGTAGTAGTTTCGATTTCTTCATAATTGTATATAGTAGAGTTTGTAGAGCTTGGGTGTTCCAAAATTAAATCGACTAAACCCAGAGCTTGTGGAAGAGATGGAATTGATGGTGATAAAGCTGGAACTACTGACTTGTTTGTAGTTTTTGTTGTCGTTGTCTGCGGAGTTGTGGTGATTGTTGAAGTTGTTCTTTGAATCAAAGGTAGTACTCCCTCATCGTATAAACGGATGTAATTTAAAGCTTCATCGGTTTTGCAAACAAAGTAGTGTTGAGGCCACATATCACGAGTGTCACAGCTTCTACGTAGGTGAGCAGGTTCCATGAAACATGTGAGTGAATATACACGATATTTTAAGTTTTTCCTTAAAATACGAGTTACTGTATTAACTGCTTCCATATTAAGAGTTCCCCCAAAACATCCGGAAGCTGTCTGAGATAAAGTGAATGGTTGAATCTCTGTTGCAAGACAATAACTGCTTAGGATTGGGAATAATAGAAGATAGATTTGATATTTCATTTTTATTCAGAGAGAGATTTTAACCTAGTTTATGCTTTCACCATCTAGAGTTAACTGTCTTGCATTTCGGTGGACTTTGGTTAATATGCTTCAACTAAAGTTCTATATATATAACCTTGGGATTGCATTTGTCTTTGTTATCTCCTTGACATGTGATACTGAGGATAATCTTGTTTTGAATAGACTTCAAACTTTCAAAACTCGAAAATGACAAATTTACACCTTCAATACCATTGATGTTAGTGATGATAGTAGCTATTTTCGGCTTCTCGTTGGTCAAATGATTGCATTCCACACATGCAAAGTTGGTTGTCTCAAACTCTTCTGTTGGTGGACAAATCAAACGTGAGGTGATGTATTCAAATACACATAATTCCCCATTCCAAAATAATTTTGTATTTTGAGTAAGATCTTCCGTATTATTTTTAACCCCTATTGCACATTCCTCCTGATTCAGAGTGTATTTTGTTGGCGTATTGCAGGTCAGGGTATCTGTAGAAGTTTTGCTTTTGCAGATCCAAGAAGTGTTTTGAGGGATAATAAAACTGCAATGTAAATAGTTGGAAGGATAGAGTCTCACACAGTTTGTTCCATTTTCATCTTTATATCGAATACTCCTTTCAAAACGTGAAAAAAATAAGACATCATTTTTTTCCATAACTCCATCTATACATTCATCGATTTCGTCGACATAAAATACTTCGCTGACATTGAAACTGTCGAAACTCGAAAATGATGAATTCACACCTTTGATTTTATTGATGGTAGTGATGTTAGCTGGAATTGATTCCTCGGTATCTGTAGAATCTTTACTCTTACAGATCCAAGAAGCGTTTCGAGGGATGAAAAAACCGCAATATATATAGTCGGAAGGGTAGAGCCTCACACAGTTTTTCCCATTTTCATCTTTATATCGTATAGTCCTTTCAAAAGGTGAAAAAACCAAGACATCGTTTTTTTCCATAGCTCCAGCTAGACATTTATCAATTTTGTTGCTATAAAACACTCCACTAGTTTTGAAACTGTCAAAACTCGAAAGTGATGAATTTTTGATGTTAGTGATGTTAGCTGGTTTTGGTTCCTTGTTGATCGAATGATTGCATTGCACGCATGCAAACTTGAATGTCTCAAACTGTTTTCTTATTGGACAGATCACACGTGTGGAGCTGTATTGAAATGCACATAAATTCTCATTTCGATATACTTTCGTATTTTGAGTAAGTCCTTCCGTATTATTTGTAATACCTATTTCACATTCCTCTTGATTCAAAACGTATTTTGTTGGAGTATTACAAGACACAGCATCTGTAGAAGTTGTGCCCTTGCAGATCCAAGAAGCGCTTTGAGGGATGAAAAAACCACAATATAATAAGTCAGGAGGGTAGAGTCGCACACAGTTTTTTCCATTTTCATCTTTATATCGTATAGTCCTTTCGAAAGGTGAAAAAACCAAGACATCATTCTTATCCATAACTCCGGCTATACATTCATCAATTTCGTTGGTATAGAATACTCCACTAACATTGGGAAATGTTAGTGCCAGTAGCAAGATAAATACGCAGCTCATTTTTTAAAATGTTTTTGCTTTCAGTGTTGAAAGTTGAATACTTTCTTTCTTGATGTTCTTTCTATTTATACGTAAGTGGCTAGTGGCTTGTTCAGCTCTCTCAGCTGATTTTGAAGATGTGAAACAATCTCATCAAAGTGGTTACCAAAATGTAAGTATGGTTCCAATCGAGATTGAGACAAAAGAACATGTGTTCCTGTCCAGCGAAATGAAGTCAAACCTCTTAAAATCGAAATATCTATCAAATCACCCAGTTTAGCATCTTTCAAACATTGCTTTATATCAATCAGTTCGATCGCTCTTTTGAGATCTTCAAAATCTATCAACTTGTCTTGCGGACAGCATACTTTTGGATCAAAGCTCCTAGAACAGTTCAAGCATTCGAGAGGATTTGCTCTTGAAATACAATTACAGCTCAAAAGCATGCTTTGTATTGATTTACGGACTAGATTGAATCCTAACACAAAATAAAATACTTCTTCGGTGATGAGTTGAACAAAAAGAGGATTTGAGCGCTCTAAAGGAATGTGTTCAAAATGAATCCTTATGAACTTAGGAACAAAATCAGCCAATGTAGCAATTGACTTGAATTCTTGAGTTTTTCCACTCATGTTTCTTCTGCAGTTCAGAGATAAATGAAGCAACATTTTTTGTAGCAGTTCTTTTATGAGTCCTCAGATATATTTGTCGAATCAATAGTTATTATCGGGTTGACTGAGTCTTCTTTTTCATCAGGAGTATGAGCATATGGATATCCTTCCGCTATCGCAAGTAATTTATCCTTTAGACGTTGATAAGCCAGTTTGCTCTGACTAGTAGGTAATAGGTAGGGATTTAATCGTGCTCTCAAATTTGTTAACATAAAGGGAGACTTCAAATGATCGGAGGAAAGATCCAAAAAAGCATTAATCCATTCATCATGCACCAAAAAACCCATTTTTGCATTTTTCAAAACTTGTCTTCTATCAATCCAGTCGATAGCATCACCCAATTCTTTTTTGGTAGGTGTAGCGCCTTCAACCAGTTCAGCATATCTTTTACAAGTGATACATTGGTCATCAACGTGTGAACAGTAACAGTTTAGTAGTGATAGATTGGTTGCTTGCTTGTAAAAACTTCCTCCTAGTACACAGTATACACATTCTTCCGTAAAATAAATCCTCAACATTTCATCAGAAACCTCAGCCAAAAAAGTCTTAGGTCCTATAGCATCAGAAGCTTCTTGGTGAGCAAAGTCTTCAACACGCAACATATTTGTTGTTATTCCGTTGAATTACAAAACGAGAATGATTCGTTTTCAAATTGAAATACCTATTTAATCATTCATTACTTTTTCTTTTTTTTGAGGTTAATTGTTATGCTAGCTCATGTAGATCTTCATAAATGCTTTAATTTCAACCTGACAACCATCGATTGGGCAAGGTTTTACTTCTGATGAGCATTCAGTAAGTGCTTTTTCCTTACACTCACTACAGTAAATGAGATGACCACATGGAAGAGAGATATGATTTGCAATTACTTTTTTTTCATGTGACTCAGACACACATTGAGCGAGTTTGCTTTGCTTAGTCTGATCTTTATCTTTTTTTAA
This sequence comes from Cryptosula pallasiana, assembly GCA_945261195.1. Lineage (NCBI taxonomy): Eukaryota > Metazoa > Bryozoa > Gymnolaemata > Cheilostomatida > Cryptosulidae > Cryptosula > Cryptosula pallasiana. The sequence goes on along the minus strand of OX183133.1, from coordinate 50,475,021 downwards.
CGAATCAATTGATTTAGCATCATTTTTTAACAGTGTTGACGAATTCTCAACAGATGTAAAATCATTTTCAAAAGTATGTAAGGCTTCAATCATAAAACCTATTCGCTCAAAAGGTTTTCCATTTAACACTAAAACTTGTTCGATATCGTTTTGACTGTATCCTAGTTTTTTGCAGATAAGTTTCATTTCTTCGGTGTCATTGTTTTGCGTTATTCGTTTTACTCGATATTTTTCCACCCGTCGCTTACACCTTTTGCCTTTTTCCGTTCGCATGTAAACATCCTCAACATACTCTTCACCTTTACTCCCGAGTAAAAAAGAACAGTCTGGGAACCATCGACAGTGTTCCTCCCACGGTAGATCACTCTCTTTCCATTCTTTAAGTTCACCTGAGCAAAAGAAGCATTTTACACTATCTCCGAACTTAGTATAGTAAAAACCTGCATTGGAAAGGAGTTTCCTGGAAACTTTACCCTTCCATTGTTTGAAACTGTCTTCTCTAGATGTTTCAGTAGCAAAACGAGGTGTACCAGCACGATCAATTGATATACCTAGAGGTAATACTTCTGCAGTTAAATCTCCTCTTCTAGTTTTTTGTTCTTCCATCGTATAACTTTTGACAATTGAGATGTTTTTCATTTCATCTGCAAGTAGTTTCCTAGGTCTATACACACGATTGTGAGTGTTAAATCCTCTAACAAATCGACAAAACGGAAAACTTTTAGCATGTTCTTTAATCGGATGTTCATCTCCATCCTTCCAGTTTAGTAATACCCCTCGGCAAAAAACACATCGAACAGCGTTGTCTTTTTCAAGGTTATAGAAACCAGCTCCAGCCATGTTTTCACCACAATGTTTACCTACTCGTCTCCAATTTGTAAGAAATGATTTTCTTCGATAACTTTCATCAAGCATTAAAGTCTCTCTTTCATAAAAAGAGAGTTCATTGCAAATGAACTTGAAAAAGTCCGTTGGGGAAAGTTGCGCAATAGTTTTTTGTAATTTTAATGACAAAAGACTACAGTGATTATCCGGATAAGTTGCGACGACATAAGTTATTGTAGTGGTATCAGGAAAAGTTCGTTGTAAAAACAACGAGGAAGTAACGAGTAAACTATCATCTATCCATTCGATGTAGTCTTTAGTATTTTCAAAGCAATTCCGATTTTTTTTCATTTCTTTTTTTTCATTATAAATAGTGTTTGCTACATATCTGTTGTTTGTTACTCGACACATTATTTATATATAATATAAGTAGTAGCTTCAGTTCAAGTTGAAGTTTTGTTGGAAAGTTCTTTCCCTTTGACCTAGTTCGTTGTTATTCTAAAAAAAAAATGATAATGCTTTGTAGCAAAAAATAAAAAAAGACTAAGGTTTCAATTTTTTTCAATATACATCTGCACTTGAATTGATTGCTATTGTAATAGAATGTAAATACTTACATCAGAAATGAAGACTTGTCTTTCTTTGAATTAGATGAATGATATTCCTAGTTGTTTGAACTTGAGCTGCTCTCTATAAAATTCGGATGAAGAAGGAGTACTTTTTTCATTTTGAAGTCCTGAAATAATAATAATAAATCATAATTAAAACTTACATACAACATTTTTGATATCTTAAAGCATGCCAGCACTTATCACTTTTTGATTGAGTTTCTGAATATTCAAGTCTTAAGCAGCAGATTGATGTATTAAATAACCCTCTAGGCCTACTCAGTCATGATTTACAAGCCTGCAAAATACCCCTCTTCCAAAAATGCTCGCTAACTTTTACACTGCTTAAAGTTGACGTCATCTTCGGGAATTTACTTTTTCACTGCACAGTATTTATTTGACCAATCAGATGCCGCTATTTATTTTTATTATTATTTTATTTATTATTATTCTACCTACATACTACTGTCCATTATTATTGTATAAATAAATACCATTTATTGTTCCCTTACTCACCAAAAGAAGCACAATTTTTTTTATCCTTTTTATGGAAGGAGGATAAGATGAGATGATCCTTTGTTTGTGATGGTGATCACATTGGACAACCTGACTAATCCCGCAATCGTCTGTTGTTGCCATTTCACATATGAAAATTGCGTAATAATCAAGCGTTGGTCTTGTTTACTATGCGTGCGCACTAATTGCGTCCATATTGATAGAAACCACTAATTGCGATTTTATGCGTGCGGCGTGCAAATTGAAGCCAGGTGAAAAATGGCGCGTAACAGTAAACCTTAACATTAAATCTTAGAACCAGTTTTTGATGGGGTGTCTTCGTAAGGACTGTTTATTCCAGTTGCAATGGCCTTCAGTAGACCTAAGACTAAATGAATTGCCCAATCAGATTTCATTTTAAACGCAAACGATGTAACTTCATTTATAAAACTTTGCCATTATTTATTATAATTGACCACGCCCACATCCCGAAGATGACGTACACCGCAATCAATGGAAGTTATAGTAAGCTAAATTTCAGCTGATGCGACGAGCATTTGAGGCCAGTGGCTTTTTGGCAAGCTTGTAAATCATGACTGAGTAGGCCTAGAGGGTTATTTAATACATCAATCTGCTGCTCAAGACTTGAATATTCAGAAACTCAACCAAAAAGTGATAAGTGCTGGCATGCTTTAAATAGTGAATAATCATGTTTTTCAGAAAATGTCTTCACGTTTAAATTGATTACAATTAAAACAAAATATAAATACTCAGGGGCGTTTCCAGCTATTGTCGCACAGGTCGTGCGACCACCCTTTGGCCTTAACAAAAAAAAATTGAAGTTGTTTGCTCTTAGTTGTTACCTAAGTTCTCAATTGAAGTGAGAACTTTGTCCAACGTCTTCAAGCATCACAAAATTAAAACTTGTTTTCTAAGTCAAGGTTGAACATATTATTTAGACTTGTTTTTCATCCTCTGGTTATGCATAATGAAAATAGTAGGTACAAGAAGAAAGCCCACTTTAATTGATAAAACTAAAACCTCAGGCTTTTTCTCTCCCCCAGTAACAGGCCTGTGGAAAAATTGAATGGCCTTCCTCCTAAAAGAAAGTTAGACCACTGTAATCAACCTAAGCTGGGAAAATACTTCAATTAATAATACAATCCCAGCTCACCTGACCACATGGACTTTTAATATATCATCTTAAAATAAGTATAGTATTGAAAATCCAACAAAGTCACTAGAAGTAGAAAATAATAATAATAAATAATATAATAATAATAATCAATGGCTCTACTAGTACTACTCTACTAGTACTACTACTACCACCACCACTACTTATTATTTATTATTAATTATAACTCATCAATCACCCAAGCAACGCTCTCACTCACTCTCTGCAAGTGTGACTGACTATTTCTCAGACTACTAACAAAAAAAAATTAATCTTTGAGTGATAGTTTTTTAGAAGTAAGTGACAGTAGTCTGTAGTATTTTTAACAGTATTATTATTGTTTATTATTATTAATTATTATTAGTTATTAATTATTAATCATAATTTTTTATTAGTATTATCATCATACTATTATTAATTATCAATAATTATTATTATGAATAAATAATAAAAATAGCAAGTGATGACAAGTGTTACAAGTTATTAATAATTATTACTACAAATACTATTAATTTTATTATTTTTTGCGGTTGTTTTTATTATTAATTATTTATTGCCATTATTATTTTTACATGTTTGTTACCATTTATTTACTTAGCGTTTAAAACTGCAGTGTTGTGGTGACTATTTACATTATTATTGTGTATTATATCCATTACAATAATAATATTACTAATCATAAATAGTAAAATGAAATCGATTTACTTAGTTTTTCTAAAATATGTATGTATCCTAACGCTGTATCAATTTCCAGATATAATAAAATAATTAAGTAGCATCCTTCAACATTCAAACTGCATATTTTGTATCATAATTTGAAGCTTTACCAACAATCCTAGTAGTTATTTTCGTGTTCGTGTAGTTGATTAAGGCTGTTGGTAAATCTATCAAAGTTTGCTTGTAATTTTGATATACTTCTGTCTCTAATTATCAATGTTAATATTGATCACCTAATAGAATGCAAGGTGTAATTTAAACTATGATAAACCAAACTGAAAAACATATAGTTTTGAAAATTTCCGTTTTCTGGTCACCAATTGACAATCGATAAAGTAGTATTGAATGTCCATGTTCAACCGCAACTTTGTCGGCATCATTTTCTTTGCCGTCTTTACGTCCTGTTTAGAAGATTACTCTTTCACCTTTATGGTTATATTGCGTAATCAATGTACGAGTTATTAGTTTGTTAATTAATGAATAACACTTTCTTTATACTGAAACTTGAATACAAGATGTTAAATGGCATCTCATTTTCAATCGGATTGTTATTGCCATCTAACAAGCTCATTAGCTTTCGCTGTACTGTTGTGGTAACCTTCTTAAATGATTATGGATTATTGTGATATGAGCAACATAGTGACATCTTCACTGACTGTGCAAGTTGGTTTCATTGAGTATTGAATCCAAAATGTCAGTTTACTGTTATCTGAAATGCTGCAAATGCGTTGGCGGCCGGGGCTCCGCCCCGGACCCCGTTGGGGGGGCTTACAACGCCCCCCCAAACCCCCCAGCTGTTTTGTGCACGCCGCTGGCGTGCGCTCGGCGCCTACGGCGCCTCGTGAGCGTAAGCCAACAACCGCCAACTTCACCAACTTGAGCCCACCCTTTAACCAAATCCTAGAAACGCCCCTGATACTTACATCACAAATGAAGACTTGTTTTCTTTGAATTAGATGAATTATACACATAGTTGTTTGAACTTCAGCTGTTTCCTATGTAATTCAGATGATGAAGAAGGAGTGCTGTAGTAGGTGATGATGTAGTAGATCTTGTTCCTTCAGTTACTAACGATGAAGTGAATGCTTTCTGTATGAAAACAGTGCTTCTTATATAGCTAAAGTTGCACTGATTAAACCCTATGAATACCATCACGAACCAACCTTTATTATAATATATCTATGAATCAGCATTATTTTCACGCGAATGGAAACCGTTGCTTTCGCGGGAATAAAAAAATTATTTTCACGCGAATACAAACCAATGCTTTCGCGGGAATAAATAATATATTTTCACGCGAATGGAAACCGTTGCTTTCGCGGGAATAAAAATGTTATTTTCCCGCGAATACAAACCAATGCTTTCGCGGGAATAAATAATATATTTTCACGCGAATGGAAACCGTTGCTTTCGCGGGAATAAGTAATTTATTTTCAAGCGAATAAAAACCAATGTTTTCGCGGGAATAAATAGTTTATTTTCACGCGTATAGAAACCGTTGCTTTCGCGGGAATAAATAATATATTTTCACGCGAATGGAAACCGTTGCTTTCGCGGGAATAAGTAATTTATTTTCAAGCGAATAAAAACCAATGTTTTCGCGGGAATAAATAGTTTATTTTCACGCGTATAGAAACCGTTGCTTTCGCGGGAATAAATAATATATTTTCACGCGAATGGAAACCGTTGCTTTCGCGGGAATCAAAATTTTATTTTCCCGCGAATACAACCCAATGCTTTCGCGGGAATAAATAATATATTTTCACGCGAATGGAAACCGTTGCTTTCGCGAGAATAAATAATTTATTTTCACGCGAATAAAAACCAATGTTTTCGCGGGAATAAATAGTTTATTTTCACGCGAATAGAAACCAATGCTTTCGCGGGAATGAATAATATATTTTCCCGCGAATACAACCCAATGTTTTCGCGGGAATAAATAATTTATTTTCACGCGAATGGAAACCGTTGCTTTCGCGGGAATAAAAATTTTATTTTCCCGCGAATACAAACCAATGCTTTCGCGGGAATAAATAATTTATTTTCACGCGAATGGAAACCGTTGCTTTCGCGGGAATAAATAATTTATTTTCACGCAAATAAAAACCAATGTTTTCGCGGGAATAAATAGTTTATTTTCACGCGAATAGAAACCATTGCTTTCGCGGGAATGAAAATTTTATTTTTACGCGGATAGAAACCAATGCTTTCGCGGGAATAAAACAATTATTTCCATAGGGATAAAAACCGTTGCTTTCGCGGGAGTAAAAAAATAATTTTCACGCGAATAAAAACCAATGCTTTCGCGGGAATATCGTGTGAAAAACTGCTGAATCATAGATATATTATAAAGAAGATTTCACGAGATGGTTTTCTTAGGGTTAATCAGTGCAGCTTTAGCTATTTAAGAACCAGTGTTTTCACACAGAAAGCATCCAGTTCTACAATAGCTAGCGAAGAAGCAACATCTACACACCAACTACTACATTTACTTGAAACTATAGAAAGACTTTCAGTCAATAAGGTGAGAATCGCTAAATAATTCTTTAACATATATTGATAGAAAAGTTCAACTAGATTTGCTATAATACTTCAGAAAGTTAATTTTATGTTTTAATATTTTGTTCTTATTAATAAAAGATCAAATAGTTTCACCATAATGCATCAGAAAAATTATTTAGGTTTTGATTATGTGTTTATTTTATAAATATCTAGTTAGTTTATTCTTTTCAAATATTTTTCAAATTCCAACCATCTGTTACATATTTTTTACCCTCTTTTCAGTTCAACTTCTCACTGAACGCTCTGAATATGAATGAAGACCGTTATACCTCATTTCTCTCAACATTCGAACCATACTCTGATGATAAAGAAAATATCCCTCCTGATTCACATATAATAAGAAGGAAACTGAAAACAGTTCGACCAAAGCCATGGGATTCGGATAAAAATAAAACGATTGACTATGCTTGGACTTTGAAAGCACCATCTCTTTCTCATCTTTCCTGCTTGTCAAAAAATGCTGCTAGTTTGCTCAATTCTTGCGATACCAATGACAGAGTAATGATTGGAAGGTTTCAACCACTTCACTTAAATCAATCACCATCGCTTCTCGAGATAATCTCCATCGAAAGACCAGCTGAGGATGTATATAAAAACTTATGCATTATCCGCTACAATGTTGAAACATTTGGCAACAGACGACAAGTGAGGTCCATGGTGAGAAATGAGGATTACAACAAATTAGCTCCAACACAACCGGATGTTCCAAAACTGGTGGTTTTTATGGGATTCGATTCAGACAAGCATCCAATCTTTCACCCTATCAACTTCCCATCCAATATTTCCCTTGAGGAAGCTAAACAGCTAAGTAGATTAATAAAAAAAAAAACACCTAGTCAGTTGATCAGTATGGTTCGTATCGCAACACTCTCTCAATTTGCTGTTGGAAGTGTAATCAGTTTTGAATCTCCTCAAATATCAACTCAGTTAACATTACCTAATGGAGAAGTGGTGATGGATGCGCTACTGGTAAACTACAGATGTTTGCAATACGATGGTTTGATGATGGGAGTTTTATATATACCTGAAAAACATGCTAGCGACGTCAAACGAATTGGAACAGGAGTCATACTTGTAAGAAATCGTGAAGTTAGTAGATTTGGTTATCATCGACATGATATAATCACATTCACAGCATTACAAGCGATAGAAACGGCTCAAAACCTATCCAACAAACTTGATGATTCCAACCAGATGAAGTACTTTACTACAGATGAGGTTGAGAACAAGGTCTTAGTGCTTTCAATGGGAGTGGGAAACACATCTTCTACATCTTTGAGAGGACCAACACCCCCTGGTGAAAACTATACTCAAGAAGAGCAAGTCAGACAACACAACCCAGTGAGTGTTTTTTTATTTAATGTAAACTAACTGATATAAGTAATACTTCCAATTAGATAAAATTTATTTATAAAGCAAGTATTTTTTGTTTTGCTTTAGATAGAAGAGAGAGAATCAAAAACACTTGATGAAAATTATGCTCAAGAAAAAACAAACCGAACAATATAACTTGGTGGGTTACTTCCCTTTACTATATAATGTTAACTAACCAATGTAAAAAGAACTATAATTCAAATTCATGTAATTATTTTACATTTTTGTTTAATCATCCTATACTAATACATAACTTTTTATTTTAGTTCATTATGGAATCAAAAGTACATAGAACAGAAGTCTTCCTTCCTAAGATATAACATCAGTATATCAATGACGTCATTGTAAAGAAAAAGACTATCATCCATTGATTGTCATTACAAGTTGTAGTGCTTTGTATTACTTAGTATTTACTAACTCTAGCTATATTATACAAGGATATTTTCCTACTTATTATGTAATAAATGTATATAATCATATATTGATTCAATCTAGTTATATCTCCTCGTTCTTCTCTCCTCTCTCTCAAAATGTCATATGAGTTCGAGTTATGTAAAAAAATTATCGAAACTTGAATGTCATGCATTCAAAATCTGTATGCCATATAAGTTCAAATTAAGTAAAAAAATAATCAAAACTCAAATGCCACTTAAATGCCACTCAAATGCCACTCAAATGCCCCTCAAATGAAATACAATATTAACTCGGCGAATTCATTCAACGCCGTAACCCATTGCTTCTACCCCGAAGTATAATCCACAAAAAAACACTTGGTAGGGAGATCTGCTCATATATTACTACTAACAAGTAATACTAGTAGACTAGGTAGAGTCAGTACACTCAAACAACAAGTAATACTAGTAGACTAGGTAAAGTCAGTACACTCAAACGACAAGTAATACTAGTAGACTAGGTAGAGTCAGTACACTCAAACAACAAGTAATGCTGTAGTTGATTGATAAGTTTGCTGTTGAACTTTATCCTCTCCTCTGTGTAAAATAACTTCAGCACATGAAGTTCAGCCAACTCCTGCCAGATAGTGCAATTGTCTGGCTTTTATAAGAAAAGAGCGTTACAATATTTATTCATTCCCTCATAAGGTGATGGAAAATTATGTAAATAGTTAATCAATGGAAACAGATTAATATACAGTATATTAATATACAGTATATTAATATACTGTATATTAATATACTGTATATTAATACTGTGCATACAAAAAGCTACCCAATGTAAAGTTCTCAAAGCCCCCCCTCCCCGCCTCACTGTCGCTTCTTGTTAGGCAACTAATTTAGCCTTAGCTCATCTCCATGACGGTTTGCTCAGTAGCTTGTCATCCAATGGTGAATGAGACTGTCTCTCTCTAAAGCTATGTGGTCCAGGAAACAGTTTGCATATCACAATATAATTATTACTATAATTAATACAATTATTTTCTTTCAACCAGTTTTATAAGTATCTAAACAAAGTTTAAAATACTCCCCTTAGAATAGGAATATCAAGTTTGATGTTGTGGGAAAAGTACTTATATTGTTACAGCTCCAAATTCTCTCACTGTATTTTATGAGAAACATTTTTTAGCGGAGTTGTCTTTTCTGCGGTAAATAACTCCGCGACAAAGTGCGACTTTTTTGCATTACCTGTTTTATGTAAGTAATAAATATAAATCGATCAATTCTTTCTTTGAGAAACATGCTTAGTTTTAACTTGGAACCTCTATGTGACCTCTATGTGACCTTTGCTAAGCAGCATTTGTCAGTATAACATGGGAGAGTTGTATATAGTGCTAGTTGAATGCTAGTTGTATATAATATTCTATTTGTATACAGGACTAGGTGTATATAGTACCAGTTGTTATTTGAATCTAGTTGTATATTGTATTAGCTGGTTGGTTATACTGCTGCATGCATGCCCTCTGATTTATCCTTCCTCCATTAAAACATAATAGTTTTAAATGGGGGATCACATGTTCTTCCATACAATCCACTTGAATGGAGAATTGTTTGCATGCTTGCACTAGCTTGTCATCTCTCACACCATGGCTGTCTCTACCACAGATGCTCTCTTCTCTTGACAAGACACGGTGAGATCTTCTCCTCTAACGCCCTATACCTTTCCATGTAGTAGCTAGAGGTATACAGTTAGTAGCTAGGAGTATACAGTTAGTAGCTAGGGGTATACAGTTAGTAGCTAGGGGTATACAGTTAGTAGTTTGGGGTATACAGTTAGTAGCTAGGGGTATACAGTAGGAGTATACAGTTAGTAGCTAGAGGTATACAGTTAGTAGCTAGGGGTATACAGTTACTAGCTAGGGGTATACAGTTAGTGGCTAGGGGTATACAGTTAGTAGCTAGGGGTATACAGTTAGTAGCTAGGAGTATACATTTAGTAGCTAGGGGTATATAGTTAGTAGCTAGGAGTATACAGTTAGTAGCTAGAGGTATACAGTTAGTAGCTAGGAGTATACAGTCAGTAGCTAGAGGTATACAGTTAGTAGCTAGGGGTATACAGTTAGTAGTTAGGGGTATACAGTTAGTAGCTAGGAGTATACAGTTAGTAGCTAGAGGTATACAGTTAGTAGCTAGGGGTATACAGTTAGTAGCTAGGGGTATACAGTTAGTAGCTAGGGGTATACAGTAGGAGTATACAGTTAGTAGCTAGGGGTATACAGTTAGTAGCTAGAGGTATACAGTTAGTAGTTAGGGGTATACAGTTAGTAGCTAGAGGTATACAGTTAGTAGCTAGAGGTATACGGTTAGTAGCTAGGGGTATACAGTTAGTAGCTAGAGGTATACAGTTAGTAGCTAGGGGTATACAGTTAGTAGCTAGGGGTATACAGTTAGTAGCTAGGGGTATACAGTTAGTAGCTAGGGGTATACAGTTAGTAGCTAGAGGTATACAGTTAGTAGCTAGAGGTATACAGTTAGTAGCTAGGGGTATACAGTTAGTAGCTAGGGGTATACAGTTAGTAGCTAGGGGTATATTGCTTTCCTTTCTTGTATACTGGTTTGTAGTGCTTGCTAGTGTTAAAGCTTCTCTCTAAAGCCATGGCTGCACACACCTACATTTTGTCAGTATGCAGTGAAAGCGTGTTTGTTTATTTTGCAGGCGACATTTTTTTTACAAAAAGACGCTCAATTTCGTAGACTGACATGTTGGCCTACGAAATATTTTTTTACCTGACGCTTCGGTAATTGGACAATCTGTCAGATAACCACTTTCGATTGGATAAAATGTAAAGACGAAATTCGACGACTCCAGTGAACTTTTTTATATTGCAACCTTGACCTGGTCATTACTGATTGGCCAATAGACCATTCTGTTACTTTTATCAAAAATGGCATTTTTTTTATTTATTAACATTTTATTATTATTCATAAACGTTAATTACTTATTATGGATGATAAGATTATTTATTTAGTATTATAAACAAGTATAATAATCAGTTAATTATCATAATTCATATTTTTAATAGTTATTTTAATGACTATTTATAATATTTATACCCTCTTTGCCTCTCTGGACAATCGGTACATTGTGGTGATCCAACAACTGTGTGTGTAGCCACCAGAGCGACGCTGTGAACGTATTTCCCTTCATATTCCTACGAAGCGTAGGCGTGTGTAGCCACGGCTTACCAGCTACCCCATTTATGTCGTTTGTATACCGGCACCCACCACTTTCATGTATAACCATGCTGTGTTCATGTACAACCATGCTGTGTGTTCATGTACAACCATGCTGTGTGTTCATGTACAACCATGCTGTGTGTTCATGTACAACCATGCTGTGTGTTCATGTATAACCATGCTGTGTTCATGTACAACCATGCTGTGTGTTCATGTACAACCATGCTGTGTGTTCATGTACAACCATGCTGTGTGTTCATGTACAACCATGCTGTGTGTTCATGTACAACCATGCTGTGTGTTCATGTGCAACCATGCTGTGTGTTCATGTCTATCTCTCTCTTTCCTTGCATCTCTTATTTGACACTTAATTGCGTAAAGGTGTCTGATGACCATGGCCTAGGTAATGTTCATGGTTCCCAATGGTTTTATGTTGCAGGTACTTATATGTAATCTGTATGTCTATGTATCATATATGTGTGGGTATTGTGAGTACATCTATGTACTATATATGTCTATGTACTGCATATGTCTTTTTACTATATATGTCTATGTATTGTGAATATGTCTATGTACTGTATGTGTGTATGTACTGTATATGTCTATGTATGTAGTGTGATTATCTCTAGGTACTGTCTATGTGTATGTATTGTATGTTGTTGTGTAGTGGTCATTGAACTGTATATGTAACCTTTGACCTCTGTCCTGGGCGGTGCTGCCATGCGTAGCTTACTATATAATATACCGCTCGTGCCATTGTTTATTAGTATCAGTACCAGTATGAGTATCAGTCTCAGTAACAGTATCAGTATCAGTAATTAGATTGAATTAGATCGTTTGTTATATTAGACTGGTCTATGTCAGCGTCATCATGTAATAAACTGAGTTGACAATTATCACTGTGTAATTCCTGACTGCTAAGCGATATTAGTTGAAACACACGATAAAACATCTGGCGACGAGGATACGGGAATCGCTTCGCAGCGTGGAGCTGAAGCTGGAGAGAGACAGCATGGAGGAGAGGAAGCCTTGGAGAATAAGATAAGTTGAAGTTTATTTGTTTCGATTGTGTGCAGTCATAGCACTTTCTTTGCTTCGCACATTATTACTTAGGGACAGTTGAGTAGAATTGCCAAAACAGTGGAAATGGCTTTCGCTGACTTAAGGTGTCCAGCTCAGTTCAATGTGGAAGGGGAGGTTAGTGTTGTAGCAGCTGCGTGGTCAGCATGGGTAGAAGAATTTGAGCCGTATACTGATAGTAGAGGTGTGTTTAATGGTAGTGGGACTACGGCTCAGGTAGTTAAATCTAGAACTCAGCGTAGGGCACTCCTTTTATACACTGGTGGACCTCGAGTCCGAGAAGTTTTCAAAAGCTTAAATGGTGCTTTGGAAACTGATAAACAAATTGCGATAGACGACTTTGATGGCTTGCTTGAGATGTTAAATGGTCATTTTTTGGTAAAGCCAAACATTACGTTCCAGAGGCATTTGTTTCGTAAAATGACGCAAAAAGTTGGTGAAACTGTTGCGCAGTTTGTAGCGGGTTTGAGAAAAGCTACAATAGGCTGTCAATTTCATGATTCGAATGACATGATTAAGGACCAAGTAGTGTCCAGTTGTAGTTCTGACCAGTTGCGCAGGAAATTCCTTGAAAAGGGTGATGCACTTGATCTAAATGAGATTTTGAAACTGGCTGCATCTCATGAGGCAGTAGAGCAGCAGTTTGCAGAAATGAAATTAGGTGCCCAGGCAGGGGCAAGTTCTGTAAATAGGGTAGGCCGTAGATTTAACCATAGGAATTCTCAGGGTAGTGGCAATAGTGTTGTAAAGTCAAGAACCGAGAATAGTGCTCATTCTAGTAGCAGACCAGAAAGAAAGGGTGTTTGTTACAGATGTGGTCAAATAAATCACTGGTCGCGAGATCCTAATTGTCCGGCAAGAAAAGCCACTTGTAGAAAATGTTCCTTGGTAGGTCATTTTGCAAAGTTTTGTAAATCGAAGCCAATAAGTGATGGAGGTAGAAGTAAGAAAGTGCATTGTGTTGAGGTTGATAGTGATGAGCCTAGCAGTGACTTCAGTAGAAATACTTTTACATGTAAAACACGAGCTGATTACAAACTTGATAAACTGCCAGTCAAAATTGATGGCAAAAAGGTAGATTTCCTTGTTGACTCAGGCAGTGAGTGTAACGTTATAGGGCTTGATACATGGGAAAGCCTAAATTCTAAAGGTTTAAAGGCAGTTGTTCGAGGGAGCGATATTAAATTGTTTGCATACGCTTCAGTAAAGCCTTTGCCTATTTATGGATGTTTTGATGCAATTGTTGAAGCAGGTCGTTCACAAGTGACTGCTAATTTTATTATCATTGAGGACAAAGGTCAACCTTCATTGTTGGGCCTCGAGACAGCTCGTTCATTAGGTGTCCTTAGAATTGGCATCAATATCAATAGAGTAGAAAATAGTGATTACTCGCAAATGAAAGATAAGTACAAACACTTGTTTATTGGCATTGGAAAGTTTAAAGGTTTACAGGTCAAAATTGCTGTAGATTCTAGTGTCACACCTATAGTTCAACCATTTAGGAGAACTCCATTTGGGTTACGTGAAAAAGTAGAGGCTAAGTTGAAAGAGCTTGTTGACTTAGATATCATTGAGCCTGTATCTGAGCCTAATAGGTGGGTTTCACCTCTTGTTGTTGTTCCAAAAAGCTCAGGAGACATTCGATTGTGCGTAGATATGAGACGTGCTAATGAAGCTATAGTTAGGGAAAGATTTCCTATTCCAACATTAGACGACTTGCTGCATGATGTTAGTCAGAGTAGAATATTTAGTAAGCTTGATTTGCGTATGGGGTTTCATCAGCTTGAATTGCACCCCAGTTCTAGAAGTGTTACTACGTTTGCTACACATGTAGGCAATTATAGATACAAACGTTTGAATTTTGGCATATCTTGTGCTCCTGAGATATATCAGGCAGAAATTCAACACTTAGTTCAAGGGATACCAGGCGTAGCTAATTTGTCTGATGACATTATAGTACACGGTCCAAATAGAGAAGTACATGATGCTAGGTTGACTCAAGTCATGGATAGGTTGAGAAATGCTGGTCTTACACTAAATGGTGACAAATGTAAATTTGGTGTTTGTGAACTTGAGTTCGTTGGGCATAAGTTGTCTGCTCGTGGAATAGATCCGTCAGTTGCCAAAGTTGAGGCTATAGTGAATACAAAGCAGCCTCAGAATGTTAGTGAATTGAGAAGTTTCTTAGGTTTAGTTACTTACTGTAGCAAATTCATTGCTGACTATTCTACAAAAACAGAGCCGCTGAGACAGCTAACGAGAAAGAATGCTAAGTTTGTGTTTGGAGAAAAACAAAAATCTGCATTTGAAGATTTGAAAAAGTCATTGGCTAGCAGTAAAACTTTGGGTTATTTTGACTTGAGATATCCAACAAAAGTGATTGCTGATGCCAGCCCTGTAGGTTTAGGGGCAGTTTTAGTTCAGGAACAGGAAGATGGACCTAGGGTTATTAGCTATGCAAGTAGAAGTCTAACCGATGTTGAACGTAGATATTGTCAAACTGAGCGAGAGGCTCTTGCGTTGGTTTGGGCATGTGAAAGATTTCGCGCATTTCTAATTGGAATTTGCTTTGATTTGGTTACTGATCATGAACCGTTGAAAGCTATTTATAGCCCTAGATCTAAACCATGTGCTAGGATAGAAAGATGGGTACTTAGGCTAATGCAGTTTGACTATAGAGTAGTGTATTGGCCCGGATCTAAGAATATAGCAGATCCTCTATCTAGACTTGGAATTGTAAATGAAACTGCAAGTAGTTCTATTGAGAAAATCACTTCAGATGCTGAGAAATATGTCAGATTTGTTGCATTGAACTCTGTGCCTAGAGCAATGACTGCTAAACAAATTGAATCTGTGTCAGTAGATGATCGAGAGCTTGAAACTGTTAGAAGTTGTGTTCGATCAGGCAATTTCAAAGGTGCAAATATTCACAGTAGTTACCGGCTGATTAGTGAAGAATTGTGCGTTATAGGTAACTTATTGCTTAGGGGTACCAGGATAGTTATTCCCGCCAAACTAAGGCAACAGGTGTTGAGTTTAGCTCATGAAGGACACTTAGGAATGGCAGCAACTAAGAGAAATTTGCGTACAAAGGTCTGGTGGCCCAATTTAGATAGTGATGTTGAAACATACACAAAGAGTTGTCATGGGTGTCAAATTGTTGGTAGACAACAATATCCGGAGCCCATAAGGTCATCACAGCTACCAAATGCACCGTGGGAGTCTCTGGCAGTTGACCACTTTGGTCCATTTAACAATGGGAGAGACTATCTTTTGGTAGTTATTGATTATTATAGCAGGTACTATGAGTGTAGAGCAGTAAAATCAACAAGTGCTGCCGCCACTATAGCTGTATTAGATGACATTTTTCAGATGCATGGTTTACCTTTGACCCTGAAATCAGATTCAGGTCCGGCATTTGTGGCAAATGAGTTCAAATTGTTCTGCAATAATTTGGGAATTAAACATTCCAGAGGAACTCCATTGTGGCCACAGAACAATGGTCTTGCTGAATCATGTATGAAGTCGTTAAAAAAGCGTGTACAAATAGCTGCTGCTACAGGTGCTGACTGGGGACATGAACTCAAAAGCTACCTGTTCAATTACAGAAATACACCGCACCCAGCTACTGGCAAGAGTCCAGCAGAGCTGTTGTTTGGACGCAAAATGCGTACAAAGATTCCTCAGTTTGTGTCAAGTTCACATGGGGACAATGACCTTGATGTTAGAGATCATGACTTAGAATATAAAGCTAAAACAAAGCAGTATGCTGATAGCAAAAGGCGAGCTGTTGAATGTGACATAGCTGTTGGTGATGAGGTGCTTTTGAAGCGAAGTCACATAGTTAATAAAACGGACACTCCATTTTATCCAACACCATACACAGTAGTTGATAGGGTAGGATCACAGGTGACTGTGAGATCTTCAGATGGACGAGAATACACTCGTAATTCCTCCCATCTGAAGGCATACAAGAGAGCCCATGAAATCATTCTGCCATCTTTTGTAGGTGAACAGGAGGGAGATAATGGCAGTATGTGTAAAGCAGATGGAGATAACAGCCACACGAACACGGAGATACAGCATGCTGAAACTGACAATACAGAAGCCGAGACAACAGCGTACAGTCGACCTAGCCGTAATAGAGTTCCAACAAATAGATATGGACATTACGACGTAATGAGGCAGAAACATTGCACGCTGCATTGTTGTTTGTCAAGATTGGGGGAAGAGTAAACTTCCGTCGTGCATGCCAAGTAAATCGCACCCCCACCAATTGCGGTGGATGCCTGTACAAGCGTTTCATGTTTGCGAACATGTTTTTGTTGATACAGGGTTTGCTTACGGTGCCTGCTCACGACATCCAATCTTAGCTTAGACTCACGTTACACGAGCTAGGCATGAAATGTTTATCAAAAGTTTTCTATTGAATACAATTTTAGATCAATACTATTATGATACATTTTATATTCATAGAGTATATACATATTGTATTTTAAACAATAATTATGTTTTATTTTCAGCTTGAATGTGTGTAAATATTATGTACCTATTTGACCCTTTGTTTATTGAGAAAAGGAGGGATGTTGTGTAGTGGTCATTGAACTGTATATGTAACCTTTGACCTCTGTCCTGGGCGGTGCTGCCATGCGTAGCTTACTATATAATATACCGCTCGTGCCATTGTTTATTAGTATCAGTACCAGTATGAGTATCAGTCTCAGTAACAGTATCAGTATCAGTAATTAGATTGAATTAGATCGTTTGTTATATTAGACTGGTCTATGTCAGCGTCATCATGTAATAAACTGAGTTGACAATTATCACTGTGTAATTCCTGACTGCTAAGCGATATTAGTTGAAACACACGATAAAACATATGTCTATCTATTGCATATGTCTATGCATTGTGAATCGTCTATCTATGTACTGTATGTGTTGTATTGTATGTCTATGTATTGTGTATGTCCATGTATTGTATCTGTCTAAGTATTATGTGGGTCTATGTACTGTATATGGCTGTATTTTGTATATGTCTATGTACTATATCTCCATGAGCTGAATACACCCATGTAGTGTAAATGTCTATATACCATATATGTTTATGAACCATATATGTCTGTGAGTTGTATAGATATACGTACTGTATATGTCTATTCGTTGTATAGTTCATGTATTTTATATGTCAGTGTACTGTAAAGGTATATGTATTATATATTTCTATGTGTTGTATAGATCTATGTGTTGTATAGATCTATGTGCTGATAGTGACATGGAGCAATGGAGACAAGCACCCTATTTACAGGAAATACTCGTCGTTCTACGACTTTGAAGTAAGTAACCATTCAATGGTCAAGTAGTGGTTAGTAATAGTAATGGCCTGCCATGTAACGCTTGATATGCCTGTACATACTAAACTACAGATCATGCTGGTAGCAGATAAGTAACATATGTTTACTGCATAGATAACAAGTGTGTAGTGTACTAGTTAGTAGTTAGTGGTACATCAAGTACTTAGTGCTCACTCACAGGTCTTTGTTGGCTATTGGCAGATTACATAACATCTTCCCTTTCTTCTCACTTGCATCAGCTATTACTTGTAGAGATGTTATGTGTACCTAAATTTAATACCTTTCATACTACATGTACTTAGATGTAATAATATGTACTATCTTATATGTAACTGTGTATAACATTATTACTTGTAAGTAGATGCAACATGTATTGTATTAAAGGGTAGTTAAACATGTGGTGATGCATTTATACAAGTCATCATGGCTACACTGATTTCCTAGCTCACATCGGCTAGCTCAGATCGGCTAGCTCAGATCGGCTAGCTCAGATCGGCTAGCTCAGATCGGCTAGCTCAGATCGGCTAGCTCAGATCGGCTAGCTCAGATCGGCTAGCTCACATCGGCTAGCTCACATCGACTAGCTCACATCGGCTAGCTCACTTCGGCTAGCTCACTTCGGCTAGCTCACGTCGGCTAGCTCACGTCGGCTAGCTCACGTCGGCTAGCTCACGTCGGCTAACTCACGTCGGCTAGCTCACGTCGGCTAGCTCACGTCGGCTAGCTCACGTCGGCTAGCTCACGTCGGCTAGCTCACGTCGGCTAGCTCACGTCGGCTAGCTCACGTCGGCTAGCTCACGTCGGCTAGCTCACGTCGGCTAGCTCACGTCGGCTAGCTCGCGTCGGCTAGCTCGCATCGGCTAGCTCACATCGGCTAGCTCACATCGGCTAGCTCACATCGGCTAGCTCAGATCGGCTAGCTCAGATCGGCTAGCTCACGTCGGCTAGCTCACGTCGGCTAGCTCACGTCGGCTAGCTCACGTCGGCTAGCTCACGTCGGCTAGCTCACGTCGGCTAGCTCACGTCGGCTAGCTCACGTCGGCTAGCTCACGTCGGCTAGCTCACGTCGGCTAGCTCACGTCGGCTAGCTCACGTCGGCTAGCTCACGTCGGCTAGCTCACGTCGGCTAGCTCACGTCGGCTAGCTCACGTCGGTTAGCTCACGTCGGCTAGCTCACATCAGCCTGTATCAGAGTTTGTTGGAATTTACCTATGCCTGCTTGTACCTATTGTCTGTGAACTCCTACCAGTTTTTGTTTATTGCAGAGAATGCTAAGAGAGAAGTTAGGAAATGTTGGCATCCCAGAACTCCCTCGTATGTTTATCTTAAGCAATCTTTACTTTTTATCTTTATATTTCTATATCTACTATATATCTCACGTATCAGTTAGTACATCAACTTATATATCAGTTAGTACATCAACTTATATATCAGTTAGTTCATCAACTTATATATCAATCAGTACATCAACATATGTATCAGTCAGTACATCAACTTATATATCAGTTAGTACATCAACTTATATATCAGTTAGTACATCAACTTATATATCAGTTAGTTCATCAACTTATATATCAGTCAGTACATCAACTTATATATCAGTTAGTACATCAACTTATATATCAGTTAGTTCATCAACTTATATATCAGTCAGTACATCAACATATGTATCAGTCAGTACATCAACTTATATATCAGTTAGTACATCAACTTATATATCAGTTAGTACATCAACTTATATATCAGTTAGTACATCAACTTATATATCAGTTAGTTCATCAACTTATATATCAGTCAGTACATCAACATATGTATCAGTCAGTACATCAACTTATATATCAGTTAGTACATCAACTTATATATCAGTTAGTTCATCAACTTATATATCAGTCAGTACATCAACATATGTATCAGTCAGTACATCAACTTATATATCAGTTAGTACATCAACTTATATATCAGTTAGTACATCAACTTATATATCAGTTAGTTCATCAACTTATATATCAGTCAGTACATCAACATATGTATCAGTCAGTACATCAACTTATATATCAGTTAGTACATCAACTTATATATCAGTTAGTACATCAACTTATATATCAGTTAGTACATCAACTTATATATCAGTCAGTACATCAACTTATATATCAGTTAGTACATCAACTTATATATCAGTTAGTACATCAACTTATATATCAGTTAGTACATCAACTTATATATCAGTTAGTACATCAACTTATATATCAGTTAGTACATCAACTCATATATCAGTTAGTACATCAACTTATAGATCAGTTAGTACATCAACTTATATATCAGTCAGTACATCAACTTATATATCGGTTAGTACATCAACTTATATATCAGTTAGTACATCAACTTATATATCAGTCAGTACATCAACTTATATATCAGTTAGTACATCAACTTATATATCAGTTAGTACATCAACTCATATATCAGTCAGTACATCAACTTATATATCAGTCGGCACATTATATATGGCGTGTATTATACAGTATTACTGTACTAACTATGCCGTCACATTTGTAGAAATGAACAGGCTGGCCAAGGCATTTAAACTGGAGAAGAATCTTGTGAGTGAGATCAACGAGTTTTGTCAGGTGCCTATATCCATATATATGTATATATCTGTCTGTCTGCAACTGCATGTCCGACTGCCTATCTGACTGAGTATCCGACTGCTTGTCTGTGTTATATGTCATCCATCTATATTTATATACGTAGATTTTTTTGGTTTTAACTTTTTCTTTCAATGGTATGGGAAACAAATCGCACGAAAATTATTTTTTACTGAAAGAAGACACAGTAAATCAGTGTGCTGTTTTATCACGCTGAATGCTTTAGCTATGAAATTGAGAAAAGGAAGAGACGAATGTGCCGGGCAAGGTGGAGAGGGAGGGGGGTGAAGTGAGACTAGAGCATTAGTGGGGCTAGTGTAAAGCAGGGTAGGTGATAGAGGTGAGAGCTTGAGGGTGTGGGGTAGATATGAGTGGGGAAGGGTGGAGGTAGAGATGGGTGGGAAAGGGCGGAAGTAGAGATGGGTGGGGAAGGGTGGAGGTAGAGATGGGTGGGAAAGGGCGGAAGTAGAGATGGGTGGGGAAGGGTGGAGGTAGAGATGGGTGGGGAAGGGTGGAGGTAGAGATGGGTAGGGAAGGGTGGAGGTAGAGATGGGTGGGGAAGGGTGGAAGTAGAGATGGGTAGGGAAGGGTGGAGGTAGAGATGGGTGGGGAAGGGTGGAGGTAGAGATGGGTGGGGAAGGGTGGAGGTAGAGATGGGTGGGGAAGGGTGGAGGTAGAGATGGGTGGGGAAGGGTGGAGGTAGAGATGGGTAGGGAAGGGTGGAGGTAGAGATGGGTGGGGAAGGGTGGAGGTAGAGATGGGTAGGGAAGAGTGGAGGTAGAGATGGGTGGGGAAGGGTGGAGGTAGAGATGGGTGGGGAAGGGTGGAGGTAGAGATGGGTGGGGAAGAGTGGAGGTAGAGATGGGTAGGGAAGAGTGGAGGTAGAGATGGGTGGGGAAGGGTGGAGGTAGAGATGGGTGGGGAAGGGTGGAGGTAGAGATGGGTGGGGAAGAGTGGAGGTAGAGATGGGTGGGGAAGGGTGGAGGTAGAGATGGGTGGGGAAGAGTGGAGGTAGAGATGGGTGGGGAAGGGTGGAAGTAGAGATGGGTGGGGAAGAGTGGAGGTAGAGATGGGTGGGGAAGGGTGGAAGTAGATATGAGTGGGGAAGGGTGGAGGTAGAGATGGGTGGGGAAGAGTGAAGGTAGAGATGGGTGGGGAAGGGTAGAGGTAGAGATGGGTAGGGAAGGGTGGAGGTAGAGATGGGTGGGGAAGGGTGGAGGTAGAGATGGGTGGGGAAGGGTGGAGGTAGAGATGGGTGGGGAAGGGTGGATGTAGAGATGGGTGGGGAAGAGTGGAGGTAGAGATGGGTAGGGAAGGGTGGATGTAGAGATGGGTGGGGAAGGGTGGAGGTAGAGATGGGTGGGGAAGGGTGGAAGTAGAGATGTGTGGGGAAGGGTGGAAGTAGAGATGGGTGGGGAAGGGTGGAGGTAGAGATGGGTGGGGAAGGGTGGATGTAGAGATGGGTGGGGAAGGGTGGAGGTAGAGATGGGTGGGGAAGGGTGGAGGTAGAGATGGGTGGGGAAGGGTGGATGTAGAGATGGGTGGGGAAGGGTGGAGGTAGAGATGGGTGGGGAAGGGTGGAGGTAGAGATGGGTGGGGAAGGGTGGAAGTAGAGATGGGTGGGGAAGGGTGGAGGTAGAGATGGGTGGGGAAGGGTGGAAGTAGAGATGGGTGGGGAAGGGTGGAGGTAGAGATGGGTGGGGAAGGGTGGAAGTAGAGATGGGTGGGGAAGGGTGGAGGTAGAGATGGGTGGGGAAGGGTGGAGGTAGAGATGGATGGGGAATGGTGGAAGTAGAGATGGGTGGGGAAGGGTGGAGGTAGAGATGGGTGGGGAAGGGTGGAGGTAGAGATGGGTAGGGAAGGGTGGATGTAGAGATGGGTGGGGAAGGGTGGAGGTAGAGATGGGTGGGGAAGGGTGGAGGTAGAGATGGGTGGGGAAGGGTGGAAGTAGAGATGGGTGGGGAAGGGTGGAGGTAGAGATGGGTGGGGAAGGGTGGATGTAGAGATGGGTGGGGAAGAGTGGAGGTAGAGATGGGTAGGGAAGGGTGGATGTAGAGATGGGTGGGGAAGAGTGGAGGTAGAGATGGGTAGGGAAGGGTGGAGGTAGAGATGGGTGGGGAAGGGTGGAAGTAGAGATGGGTGGAGAAGGGTGGAAGTAGAGATGGGTGGGGAAGAGTGGAGGTAGAGATGGGTGGGGGAGAGTCGAGGTAGATATGGGTGGGGAAAGGTGGAGGTAGAGATGGGTGGGGGAGAGTCGAGGTAGAGATGGGTGGGGAAGGGTGGAGATAGAGATGAGTGGGGAAGAGTGGAGGTAGAAATGGGTGGGGAAGGGTGGGGTAGATATGAGTGGGGAAGGGTGGAGGTAGAGATGGGTGGGGAAGGGTGGAAGTAGAGATGGGTGGAAGTAGAGATGGGTGGGGAAGAGTGGAGGTAGAGATGGGTGGGGAAGGGTGGAGGTAGAGATGGGTGGGGAAGGGTGGATGTAGAGATGGGTGGGGAAGAGTGGAGGTAGAGATGGGTAGGGAAGGGTGGATGTAGAGATGGGTGGGGAAGAGTGGAGGTAGAGATGGGTAGGGAAGGGTGAAGGTAGAGATGGGTGGGGGAGAGTCGAGGTAGATATGGGTGGGGAAGGGTGGAGGTAGAGATGGGTGGGGAAGGGTGGATGTAGAGATGGGTGGGGAAGAGTGGAGGTAGAGATGGGTAGGGAAGGGTGGATGTAGAGATGGGTGGGGAAGAGTGGAGGTAGAGATGGGTAGGGAAGGGTGGAGGTAGAGATGGGTGGGGGAGAGTCGAGGTAGATATGGGTGGGGAAAGGTGGAGGTAGAGATGGGTGGGGGAGAGTCGAGGTAGAGATGGGTGGGGAAGAGTGGAGGTAGAAATGGGTGGGGAAGGGTGGAGGTAGAGATGGGTGGGGAAGAGTGGAGGTGGGCAAGGGTGGAAGTAGAAATAGACGAGGAAAGAGTGGAGGTAGAGAGGGGCAAGAGCAGAGCAGTAGTCATATACAATACGACAGGTATCACTGCTAGCATATATGATACTGGTTGACTCTGCAGATATGTACATCGGTATGACTCTTTGATGTTACGATGCCTGTTATAACCTGCATACAAATGTAAACCACTTTTGTATTTTCAGAAGATTATGTCATTACCTACCGACGTAGTAAATAGCCATACAGTCTCAGCTTTCTTTGAGGCATGGAGCACAGACTATCCTGCGGAGGAGTCAGATGAGAGGTATGCTTGTTCTATATCTGTGTTTGAGTTGTTGTACCCTGCTTGTGTGCTGATGCATTGTGTCGTACAGTTGTGTTGCACTGTTGTATTGTACTGTTGTGTTGTACTGTGGTGTTGTACTGTGGTGTTGTACTGTTGTATTGTACTGTTGTGTTGTACTGTGGTGTTGCACTGTTGTGTTGTACTGTTGTGTTGTACAGTTGTGTTGTACTGTTGTGTTGTATTGTTGTGTTGTACTGTAGTATTGTATGATTGTATAAGTGTGCTGAGATGTTTTGCTGTTGCTGTTATGTATGATCTAATATGGAATGTCTCGTAGAACAATGAAAAAGAAGGATGATAAAAAGAAGTACGTTGATATGACAGTTGCCAAGCAAGATAGCCTGCAAATGGTAAAGTACAAGTTAACCCTCGTGTATAGTTACCGATTTCTTACCGGTACATCTATGAGTTAGTTGTCTATTTACTGTCTCTTGTGTCTGTACTTGTACATCTATGAGTTAGTGGTCTATGTACTGTCTCTTGTGTCTGTAGTTGTACATCTATGAGTTAGTGGTCTATGTACTGTCTCTTGTGTCTGTAGTTGTACATCTATGAGTTAGTGGTCTATGCATTTATACTACCTATTGTGTTCGTAGTACTAATTGCTGCAGTTCTCGTTCCCAGAATGCTTCAGTAGAAACAGTCACCCCATCAGGTGGTGGGTTACCAAAGTCATGTGCGCTGGCAGATGAAGACTTTATGGGTGTGCAAGTCTACATCTGTACAGCGGACTATGAGTCAGATCGAGCGGAAGAGCTGAGCTTGAAGGAAGGCATGACGTGTATTGTTATGGAAAAGAATGATGATGGTATGATGAAATATGGAGTGTGACTGTAGCCTGTTTATTGACTGTTTACTATCAACTCATTTCTGGTGTTGGCTTCACATTACAGCAGATAAACTGTGTGTTCTAAGTACACATCCTTTGATAGAAAGACATAACCAACCTTTCTCATCTCTCTTGATTTCTTATGAGAACAATCATGATTGGTTATGTTCAATAGTTTGGTTGATTCAGTTTTTATAAACTGTTGGCAGTGGAAGAATATTCAGTGTTACCTTTTTAATTTGTAGGCTGGTGGTTTATCATGAGAGAAAGTGACGGGCACCAAGGATATGCCCCTGGCTCCTTCCTATGTTTGGAAGTATCCAAGGCTACAGACAACACATACTCAGAGATAACTTTACAGGATGACAGGGGCAGCTTCGACAGCGACGGCGCGCACCCGTATAACTCATGTAATGACCATTCACTAAATATCTTACTCCACTGTGGGGGTTGGTGTTGTTACTCCACTGTGGGGGTTGGTGTTGTTACTACACTGTGGGGGTTGGTGTTGTTACTACACTGTGGGGGTTGGTGTTGTTACTCCACTGTGGGGGTTGGTGTTGTTACTACACTGGGGGGTTGGTGTTGTTACTCCACTGTGGGGGTTGGTGTTGTTACTACACTGTGGGGGTTGGTGTTGTTACTCCACTGTGGGGGTTGGTGTTGTTACTCCACTGTAGGGGTTGGTGTTGTTACTCCACTGTGGGGGTTGGTGTTGTTACTACACTGTGGGGGTTGGTGTTGTTACTACACTGTGGGGGTTGGTGTTGTTACTCCACTGTGGGGGTTGGTGTTGTTACTCCACTGTGGGGGTTGGTGTTGTTACTACACTGTGGGGGTTGGTGTTGTTACTACACTGTGGGGGTTGGTGTTGTTACTACACTGTGGGGGTTGGTGTTGTTACTACACTGTGGGGGTTGGTGTTGTTACTACACTGTGGGGGTTGGTGTTGTTACTACACTGTGGGGGTTGGTGTTGTTACTACACTGTGGGGGTTGGTGTTGTTACTACACTGTGGGGGTTGGTGTTGTTACTCCACTGTGGGGGTTGGTGTTGTTACTCCACTGTGGGGGTTGGTGTTGTTACTCCACTGTAGGGGTTGGTGTTGTTACTACACTGTGGGGGTTGGTGTTGTTACTACACTGTGGGGGTTGGTGTTGTTACTCCACTGTGGGGGTTGGTGTTGTTACTCCACTGTGGGGGTTGGTGTTGTTACTCCACTGTAGGGGTTGGTGTTGTTACTACACTGTGGGGGTTGGTGTTGTTACTACACTGTGGGGGTTGGTGTTGTTACTACACTGTGGGGGTTGGTGTTGTTACTCCACTGTGGGGGTTGGTGTTGTTACTCCACTGTGGGGGTTGGTGTTGTTACTCCACTGTAGGGGTTGGTGTTGTTACTACACTGTGGGGGTTGGTGTTGTTACTACACTGTGGGGGTTGGTGTTGTTACTCCACTGTGGGGGTTGGTGTTGTTACTCCACTGTGGGGGTTGGTGTTGTTACTACACTGTGGGGGTTGGTGTTGTTACTACACTGTGGGGGTTGGTGTTGTTACTACACTGTGGGGGTTGGTGTTGTTACTCCACTGTGGGGGTTGGTGTTGTTACTCCACTGTGGGGGTTGGTGTTGTTACTACACTGTGGGGGTTGGTGTTGTTACTACACTGTGGGGGTTGGTGTTGTTACTACACTGTGGGGGTTGGTGTTGTTACTACACTGTGGGGGTTGGTGTTGTTACTCCACTGTGGGGGTTGGTGTTGTTACTACACTGTAGGGGTTGGTGTTGTTACTACACTGTGGGGGTTGGTGTTGTTACTACACTGTGGGGGTTGGTGTGGTTACTCCACTGTAGGGTTTGGTGTTGTTACTCCACTGTGGGGGTTGGTGTTGTTACTACACTGTGGGGGTTGGTGTTGTTACTCCACTGTGGGGGTTGGTGTTGTTACTCCACTGTGGGGGTTGGTGTTGTTACTCCACTGTGGGGGTTGGTGTTGTTACTACACTGTAGGGTTTGGTGTTGTTACTCCACTGTGGGGGTTGGTGTTGTTACTCCACTGTGGGGGTTGGTGTTGTTACTACACTGTGGGGGTTGGTGTTGTTACTCCACTGTGGGGGTTGGTGTTGTTACTACACTGTAGGGTTTGGTGTTGTTACTCCACTGTGGGGGTTGGTGTTGTTACTCCACTGTGGGGGTTGGTGTTGTTACTACACTGTGGGGGTTGGTGTTGTTACTCCACTGTGGGGGTTGGTGTTGTTACTACACTGTGGGGGTTGGTGTTGTTACTCCACTGTGGGGGTTGGTGTTGTTACTACACTGTGGGGGTTGGTGTTGTTACTATACTGTGGGGGTTGGTGTTGTTACTACACTGTGGGGGTTGGTGTTGTTACTACACTGTGGGGGTTGGTGTTGTTACTCCACTGTGGGGGTTGGTGTTGTTACTACACTGTAGGGGTTGGTGTTGTTACTCCACTGTAGGGTTTGGTGTTGTTACTCCACTGTGGGGGTTGGTGTGGTTACTACACTGTGGGGGTTGGTGTTGTTACTCCACTGTGGGGGTTGGTGTTGTTACTATATTGTGGGGTTGGTGTTGTTACTACACTGTGGGGATTGGTGTTGTTACTACACTGTGGGGATTGGTGTTGTTACTATATTGTTGTGGTTAATGTACACATGTGAACTGTAGTGATGAAAATGAAAGTGTTGACGAGATATGACGCAAACAGTGGAGATGAAATATCATGTCTGGTTGGTGAAGAGTTGGATGTGCTGCATACAGACAACAACGGTTGGTGGACAGTCAGGTATGTTGTATACCGTGTGTTATATACCGTGTGTTATGTACCATGTGTTATATACCGTGTGTCTTATACCGTGGGTTATATACCGTATGTTTTATATAATACTAGTAGTATTACCCTTCTTGTTCAAATACGCCCACCCACTCTACTCCCCTTGATCTTTCCCCCACCTCGCTTTACCCCCACCTCGCTTTACCTCCACCCCCCCCCCCCCACCACGCTTTACCTCCACCCCCCCCCCCACCACGCTTTACCCCCCCCCCCCCACTCCAAATGAACTCTGGCTTAGCTGTTGTAATCAACAATGAATGGATACAGTCAGACATATTGTTGGTCTTAAGAAAGGCCCTGCTTCCCTTGGTCCCTAGTGTTACCTCCTCCTGTGCTTCCCTTGGTCCCTAGTGTTACCTCCTCCTGTGCTTCCCTTGGTCCCTAGTGTTACCTCCTCCTGTGCTTCCCTTGGTCCCTAGTGTTACCTCCTCCTGTGCTTCCCTTGGTCCCTAGTGTTACCTCCTCCTGTGCTTCCCTTGGTCCCTAGTGTTACCTCCTCCTGTGGTCGCCTTGGTCCCTAGTGTTACCTCCTCCTGTGCTTCCCTTGGTCCCTAGTGTTACCTCCTCCTGTGGTTGCCTTGGTCCCTAGTGTTACCTCCTCCTGTGCTTCCCTTGTTCCCTAGTGTTACCTCCTCCTGTGGTTGCCTCCTCGCACGGTCACTTCTCCTGTGGTTGCCTCATCTCATATATATGTACTGTGTAGTGCTATATATACTTATATATGTATTGTGTAGTGCTGCATATACATATATATGTATTGTGTAGTGCTATATATACTTATATATGTATTGTGTAGTGCTGTATATACTTATATATGTATTGTGTAGTGCTATATATACTTATATATGTATTGTGTAGTGCTATATATACTTATATATGTATTGTGTAGTGCTGCATATACATATATATGTATTGTGTAGTGCTATATATACTTATATATGTATTGTGTAGTGCTGTATATACTTATATATGTATTGTGTAGTGCTATATATACTTATATATGTATTGTGTAGTGCTATATATACTTATATATGTACTGTGTAGTGCTATATATACTTATATATGTATTGTGTAGTGCTATATATACTTATATATGTATTGTGTAGTGCTATATATACTTATATATGTATTGTGTAGTGCTATATATACTTATATATGTATTGTGTAGTGCTATATATACTTATATATGTATTGTGTACTGGTATTGTCCTTATCTACGAATATAAAATACTGGCTGACTCAGATAAATACAAGGAAGTGCAAAGGTTTTGATGACGTTTTACATTTCCTCTGCTTACCTCACCGCTCCATTGTTATTACTATGATTGGCTGATAAAGCGCTGCCAAGGGCTGTATATCTATAACCACCTGGCTCCATTTCAACAGCGTTATTAGAGCCACTCCACTTCCTCCCTCACACTCACTGTTATGGTACACTCCATAGTGGTAGAGCTTTGGTAGTGCTTTGGTGGTTTGTTGCTAGGATACAGATACGCTTGACTGCCTTTCACCTTAATTAATGATGTCATTCTCGTACAGGTCTACAGATGGTAAAGTAGGCTTGGTGCCAGCCGTTCATCTGCAGCTGTGCACACAACAATCGTCCAGAGGCAGTGAGGTTTTCTTTAGAAATAACTCTTTATATGCTAGAGAACCACCTCCTCGCAGGTGAGTCTACCTGGAGTATATTATGTAGTCTGCTACACAAACTGCTCATTACAGTATATTCAGTAGTAGATGCACTAGTACATACAGTAGTACATAGTACAGTACAGTATATTCAGTAGTCGATGCACTAGTACATACAGTAGTACATAGTACAGTACAGTATATTCAGTAGTAGATGCACGAGTACATACAGTAGTACATAGTACAGTACAGTATATTCAGTAGTAGATGCACGGGTACATACAGTAGTACATACAGTAGTACATACAATAGTACATACAGTAGTACATACAGTAGTACATAGTAGTGTAGACAAGCTGTGTACTACTGCTGTACACCCAGTAATACACTAGTATTACACGCAGTAGCACACACAGTAGTACACCAGTGGTACACACCGTGGTGCAAGCGGTGATACACGCGGTAGTACACACAGTGTACACGCGGTACTGGACTACATACAGTGGCACATACTGTAGTACATACAATAGTACGCACAATAGTACGCATTAATACATAACAGCATACTGTAGTGCACAGTGTTACACCATAAAACACGGTAGTATACAGTAGTATATGTAGTACACTGTAGTGCATGTAGTATACAGATAGTACACTGTAGTACATGTAGTATACAGATAGTACACTGTAGTAGATATGGTACACTGTAGTAGATATAGTACACTGTAGTAGATGTGGTACACTGTAGTAGATGTGGTACACTGTAGTAGATGTAGTACACTGTAGTAGATATAGTACACTGTAGTACATGTAGTACATTGTAGTAGATGTGGTACACTGTAGTACATGTAGTACACTGTAGTGCATGTAGTATACAGATAGTACACTGTAGTAGATATAGTACACTGTAGTAGATGTAATGTCTAGTGATGTTACTGTGCTAAAAAGTAATTTTGTGTAACTCTTTGGGCCTTCTTCGGTTCAAATGGAAGATGAATTCAGGAATTCATGTTACTATCCGAGTATCTTCCCTACATACTATTTCTATATATTCAATAAAGATTTTTTTTCTGAATTTTGTGCCATTCATTAGATTACATGTCCATAATTGATCATCCACATTTCAGTACACTGTAGTAGTGTTCCCTTTCAGTACACTGTAGTAGTGTTCTCTTTCAGTACACTGTAGTAGTGTTCCCTTGCAGTACACTGTAGTAGTGTTCCCTTTCAGTACACTAGAGCAGTTCTTTCTTTCTTGTTTAATATTTCAATTACTATTGTCATAAAAAATAGCTTGCAACAAGTTTATTTTATTATGAGGGGTGAGCCGATTACATACAGTGAAACAAACAAGTACATGGCAAATCAACATGCACAATACAAAATATACTACCAATGCAAGCCGATAACACATACTAACACATGGCAAAACAGCTCCTGGCTGCTTCCCCCCCATTCTCTAGGGTAGTGGAAGTGTTCAGCCTTTACTACGCATTCCTAGTTCCTTAGTCTTCACTCCATTGTTCTGTCTCCTGTGGTCACTCTCCTACCTACGATGGGTATCCAACTCCTACATACATACATGTAGGTAATGTACATATACATACACGTATGTATGTACATATACATACATACATACATGTAGGTAATGTAGATATACATACACGTATGTATGTACATATACATACATACATACATACATGTAGGTAATGTAGATATACATACATGTAGGTAATGTACATATACATACATGTAGGTAATGTACACATACATTTATGTAGGTAATGTACGTATACATACATGTAGGTAATGTACACATACATGTAGGTAATGTACACATACATACATGTAGGTAATGTACACATACATACATGTAGGTAATGTACGTATACATACATGTAGGTAATATACACATACATGTAGGTAATGTACACATACATACATGTAGGTAATGTACACATACATACATGTAGGTAATGTTCACATACATACATGTAGGTAATGTACATACACATACAGCTGGGTGATGTACTTATATATATAGGTAATGCACTCACATACCCCATTCATATTTGACTGGTGTTCCTCTTCTCTGTAGACAACAACACGACTCACTCATTCACTCACCACACAGAAACACCCATGAGGACTTCTCTGAGCCAGGTTACACCAGCGTAGAAGACATTTTACCCAATATGGCTGCCAAGCGTCTTGTACCACCCCCATCAAAGTCCAAGTCTGAGGGGCTACTTAATTATGCAGAGATTGTGTTTGATGAAAAAGACAAACCAAAGTGAGTTATAGTACTACTACTACTCCTTCCTGTTAGCACTACTACTATTTTTAGTACTACTACTGTTAGTACTACTACTACTGTTAGTATTATTACTCTGTAAGTACTACTACTGTTAGTAGTACTACTGTTAGTAGTACTACTACTGTTAGTAGTACTACTACTGTTAGTAGTACTACTACTGTTAGTATTATTACTCTGTAAGTACTACTACTGTTAGTAGTAGTACTACTGTTAGTAGTACTACTACTACTACTGTTAGTACTACTACTGTTAATACTACTACTACTGTTGG
Source organism: Cryptosula pallasiana (assembly GCA_945261195.1). Lineage (NCBI taxonomy): Eukaryota > Metazoa > Bryozoa > Gymnolaemata > Cheilostomatida > Cryptosulidae > Cryptosula > Cryptosula pallasiana. Next base: position 50,443,389 of record OX183133.1, on the reverse strand, counting down.
TACTGCAGGTAGGAGTACTACTACCTGGTAGTACTGCGACTACTTTGTAGTAGTAGTTCTACGTGTTAATACCATTACTTTCTAGCAGTACTATTAGCTTGTAGTACAGCTATAAGTAAGTAATTCCGCTACCAGCACTGTCCTAGAGTTGTGTTGAAACAAGAAGTAGAATGTAGAAGCTGAGGCCCCATTTACTAATTAGCTACAGATTGTACCTACCCACCAATGGTCTACACATCCTATTGACCTCTACTTACTCCCCCACAGTACCACAACAGTACCACCATAGTACCACCATAGTACCACCACAACACCACACAACAGTACCACCTTAGTACCACCACAGTGTAACTATAGTATTATTATGCCACCATCGTAGCTGCGCGTGTGCTATTAGTTGACTGAGTACTTGCATGTGTTGTCTATAGCAGAAACTTATGTCTGGATGCCGAGTCAGGGTAAGAAGAACATATTGTAGTACTTGCTGATAGTCCTGTGTACTTGCTTTTGCTCTCTCATTGAGTGACTCACGCAGCTGCTCTCTCACTCGTTCTATAATGCACTTTTCTTCTCTTTTTTCATTTCCATGTGCTTTGTTTTCATTTGGCTTGACAGATTCATAGATTGGTGTTTGTTAAAATACAGTGCAAGTAGAACCACAGCTACGTTAATGTTTCCATTGCTAGTAAATGTGCCACTGATTTGTTCTGGTTGAACAAGCATTTACCAGGTAGGTGTATGAAGCAAGTTGGCTGAGCTTACTATTGGTTTGGACTTGAAATAATTGACTGTCTCTTGTCGCACCTGAACCTGTCTTGCGTGCCTGTAGCCCAGTGCCTGTAGCTCATTGCTGCTGCAATAACTAAATCCCATTTCACTTGCTGCTCCCATTCTGTCAGTGGCTCTTTTATGTGTTTGTCAGGTTTGCCAAGGCAGCTAGTCAAGGTGCCCTAAAAGCTCCGGCCAAGAAACAGGATACAATCATATACACAGAAATAGTGCCCAAGAATCTGCGTAAGCCTGAACAGGTATTGTGTTGTGTATTGTGTGGTCTTGTGTTGTCTGTTGTGTGGTCGTGTGTTGTGTGGTCTTGTGTTGTGTGGTCTTGTGTTATGTAATGTGTGGTCTTGTGTTGTGAAATGTGTGGTCTTGTATTGTGTGGTCTTGTGTTGTGTAATGTGTGGTCTTGTGTTGTGTAATGTGTGGTCTTGTGTTGTGTGGTCTTGTGTTATGTAATGTGTGGTCTTGTGTTGTGAAATGTGCGGTCTTGTATTGTGAAATGTGCGGTCTTGTATTGTGTGGTCTTGTGTTGTGTAATGTGTGGTCTTGTGTTGTGTAATGTGTGGTCTTGTGTTGTGAAATGTGCGGTCTTGTATTGTGTGGTCTTGTGTTGTGTAATGTGTGGTCTTGTGTTGTGTAATGTGTGGTCTTGTGTTGTGAAATGTGCGGTCTTGTATTGTGTGGTCTTGTGTTGTGTAATGTGTGGTCTTGTGTTGTGTAATGTGTGGTCTTGTGTTGTGTAATGTGTGGTCTTGTGTTGTGTATTGTGTGGTCTTGTGTTGAGTGGTCTTGTATTGTGTATTGTGTGGTCTTGTGTTGAGTGGTCTTGTGTTGTGTATTGTATGGTATGTGCTGTGTATTGTATGGTCTCGCATTGCTGTCATCAATGAGTCAAGACAAGAGGGATTTTCAATTGCAGGACTAGTCACTATACCGTCTGTTTTATAAATGACAAATTCTCCTACTGTCAAATCGGTACGAGTATCCCACGACATTGCGACCCAGTCTAGATAGAGTATCCCACGACATTGCCACCCAGTCTAGATAGAGTATCCCACGACATTGCCACCCAGTCTGGATAGAGTATCCCACGACATTGCCACCAAGTCTAGATAGAGTATCCCACGACATTGCCACCCAGTCTGGATAGAGTATCCCACGACATTGCCACCAAGTCTAGATAGAGACATACATAAAGGATGTTTAACGAATGAATTGTTATTTTCTCCTAAAGCAAACACATGTTGCTCCATTCTGCTGATTTCGTTTCTTCTTGAAACTGGAAATACTCAGAGATGAAAGTGTTTGTGGTTTCTCTACGTTGGGTGCAAGTGGCTGTCTCACTAGTATAATGCTTACCTCAACAAAACTACTGCAAGTGTGCACAAGTAGTGCGCTGCAAGACTTTCTTCTCAGCTTGACTTCCCTTGCTAGGGATTAGCCAGCTTGGACACAGCTTGGACAGCCTTATTTTGCTCCAAAAACTGTTTTATTTTCTTTTAAAGACTATCACTTCACAATTCAGTGCTGTTTGTCTCATTACACTCGCTTTTTGTCCAGCTTAGTTGATTTCTTGACCATTTTACTCTAAAAGAACTAGCTCAAGGTTCTCTTTCTTTGAGCCAATCGCACACAGGCTACATCGGCAAACATGATTGAGGCACACAGGTTACATGGGCTAACATGATTGAGGCACACAGGCTACATCGGCTAACATGATTGAGGCACACAGGCTACATCGGCAAACATGATTGAGGCACACAGGCTACATCGGCTAACATGATTGAGGCACACAGGTTACATGGGCTAACATGATTGAGGCACACAGGCTACATGGGCTAACATGATTGAGGCACACAGGCTACATGGGCTAACATGATTGAGGCACACAGGCTACATGGGCTAACATGATTGAGGCACACAGGCTACATCGGCTAACATGATTGAGGCACACAGGCTACATGGGCTAACATGATTGAGGCATACAGACGCCGATAGCAGCTAGATTAGACTTCATATCTGGCTTATATGCATTCAAGCGAAAAGTTCTCCAAGATATGTCATTTTGATTTGTTAATTTCTTCTTTCAAGTGGTAATCACTTACTACGAACTTCCTGTTCCTTTGAGTATATTTCAGGTAAAGGTAGATCAACGATTGACCCTTTTGCCTGCTCAGGAGTTGTCACACCTTGAACTATCAAAAGCCGCAGGCAAGAGGCTTTTGATAGTTCAAGGTGTGACAACTCCTGAGCAGGCAAAAGGGTCAATCGTTGATCTAAGGTAAAGGTGTTGGATACTTGCCCATATCGTCATTTATATAAGTTGTTATTATTGCCTGCCAAGAGAATTATAAACATATTGACATATATGGCAATATCAGTTATATATCCAAATGGGAACAGTACAACAGTTACTGGTCAAATTAGAACTTTTTGTTAACAAATTACTAACTAGTTAACGATGAAACATCTATTGTTTCCTACGTCTTTCTGCCTCAATATCCTCGCTGGCATGCATGGCTAGGTTTAGTTGTCTAATAGATATAGTTATATACAAGCACAATGCAGACTTAGTTGTCTAATAGATAGAGTTATATACAAGTACAATGCAGACTTGGTTGTCTAATAGATATAGTTATATACAAGTACAATGCAGACTTAGTTGTCTAATAGATATAGTTATATACAAGTACAATGCAGACTTAGTTGTCTAATAGATATAGTTATATACAAGCACAATGCAGACTTAGTTGTCTACTAGATATAGTTATATACAAGTACAATGCAGACTTAGTTGTCTAATAGATATAGTTATATACAAGCACAATGCAAACTTAGTTGTCTAATAGATAGAGTTATATACAAGCACAATGCAGACTTAGTTGTCTAATAGATAGAGTTATATACAAGTACAATGCAGACTTAGTTGTCTACTAGATATAGTTATATACAAGCACAATGCAGACTTAGTTGTCTAATAGATATAGTTATATACAAGCACAATGTTTATGCGTGTGAAGTAAAGTAAGCAACTTCTGCCTTTTAGCCTGTAGAAGATTCAGTTGTAACAGGAAGAAAACCTGAGCGTGGAAAAGCATTAAAGAAACAAGTTATTCCAAAGATAGAAGAACCCAAACCAACTAATCGAACACCAAGCCCACCTCGCTCTGCAGAGGTACACAAGTTGAATATAATTGTGGTAGTACTAGATATAGTAGGGGTAATAGAAGACTCACTGGTTAGTAATGGTAGTACTAGAGATAGCGACAGTAGTAGAAGACTCACTGGTTAGTTATGGTAGTACTAGAGATAGCGACAGTAGTAGAAGACTCACTGGTTAGTTATGGTAGTACTAGAGATAGCGACAGTAGTAGAAGACTCACTAGTTAGTTATGGTAGTACTAGAGATAGCGACAGTAGTAGAAGACTCACTAGTTAGTTATGGTAGTACTAGAGATAGCGACAGTAGTAGAAGACTCACTAGTTAGTAATGGTAGTACTAGAGATATCGACAGTAGTAGAAGACTCACTGGTTAGTTATGGTAGTACTAGAGATAGTGACAGTAGTAGAAGACTCACTAGTTAGTTATGGTAGTACTAGAGATAGCGACCGTAGTAGAAGACTCACTAGTTAGTTATGGTAGTACTAGAGATAGCGACAGTAGTAGAAGACTCACTAGTTAGTTATGGTAGTACTAGAGATAGCGACAGTAGTAGAAGACTCACTGGTTAGTTATGGTAGTACTAGAGATAGCGACAGTAGTAGAAGACTCACTAGTTAGTTATGGTAGTACTAGAGATAGCGACAGTAGTAGAAGACTCACTGGTTAGTTATGGTAGTACTAGAGATAGCGACAGTAGTAGAAGACTCACTGGTTAGTTATGGTACTGCTAGAGATAGCGACAGTAGTAGAAGACTCACTAGTTAGTTATGGTACTACTAGAGATAGCGACAGTAGTTGGTTGTAATACCCAAGTTCATGCCCCTTTCTTGTTGTTGGTTTTGTATTTTTGTGGCTTTGATATGTGGCCACTCCCACTTTGTGACTACTGAACCATGTTATAAAGAGTTGTTGCTTGTACAATGCTTACAGCCTGCTGTCCATCTCAAGCACACAAAGGCATCAGCCCACGAACCCAGCCGAAGCTATGAGAATCACAGCATATCCCCTTCACCCACTTTTAATGACAATTCACCCACATATGTAAACGTTGACACATTCTCAGCGCACAAAGGTACTGTACCTGCAGCACAGAAAGCTAACATTCTTGAGCCCCCAAAACCTGTCACCCCAATTCAACAGAAAAACAGCATTCCCGCACCTCAAACAATTATACCGATCGTTGCTGCTGCTCAAAAAGCCAAGGCTCCGACAGTGCAAAAGTCTATAGATGAAGCAGGTTGGTTTGCAATGGTAGAGAAAGCCAATGTAATAAGTAACTTTGTGTAGAACTGACAGTTGTCCCCGCCCGCCACTGTTAGTTAGTCACTGAGTTGGTCTGACAATTTGTAGAGAATAGTAGTCAGTCAATGCTGGCTTTCAGGAGGGATCGTGAGTATTTCTAGTTGTCAGTACAGGCATGCTTTGATACAGTCTTTCCATAGCGTCATATAACATGCTTCATAGCTTCTATTGATGTACCCCTCTACATAGCTTCTATCCATCCACATAGGTTCTATCCCTCCACATAGGTTCTACCCCTCTACATAGCTTCTATCCCTCCACATAGGTTCTACCCCTCCACATAGGTTCTATCCCTCCACATAGGTTCTATCCCTCCACATAGCTTCTATCCCTCCACATAGGTTCTACCCCTCCACATAGGTTCTATCCCTCCACATAGGTTCTATCCCTCCACATAGCTTCTATCCCTCCACATAGGTTCTATCCCTCCACATAGGTTCTACCCCTCCACATAGCTTCTATCCCTCCACATAGGTTCTATCCCTCCACATAGCTTCTATCCCTCCACATAGGTTCTATCCCTCCACATAGCTTCTATCCCTCCACATAGGTTCTATCCCTCCACATAGCTTCTATCCCTCCACATAGGTTCTATCCCTCCACATAGGTTCTACCCCTCTACATAGCTTCTACCCCTCTACATAGGTTCTATCCCTCCACATAGGTTCTACCCCTCCACATAGCTTCTATCCCTCCACATAGGTTCTATCCCTCCACATAGCTTCTATCCCTCCACATAGGTTCTATTCCTCCACATAGGTTCTATCCCTCCACATAGCTTCTATCCCTCCACATAGCTTCTATCCCTCCACATAGGTTCTACCCCTCCACATAGCTTCTATCCCTCCACATAGCTTCTATCCCTCCACATAGCTTCTATCCCTCCACATAGGTTCTACCCCTCCACATAGCTTCTATCCCTCCACATAGCTTCTATCCCTCCACATAGCTTCTATCCCTCCACATAGGTTCTACCCCTCTACATAGCTTCTATCCCTCCACATAGCTTCTATCCCTCCACATAGGTTCTACCCCTCTACATAGCTTCTATCCATCCACATAGCTTCTATCCATCCACATAGGTTCTATCCCTCCACATAGGTTCTATCCCTCCACATAGCTTCTATCCCTCCACATAGCTTCTATCCCTCCACATAGGTTCTATCCCTCCACATAGGTTCTACCCCTCCACATAGGTTCTACCCCTCTACATAGCTTCTATCCCTCCACATAGCTTCTATCCCTCCACATAGGTTCTATCCCTCCACATAGGTTCTACCCCTCCACATAGGTTCTATCCCTCCACATAGGTTCTACCCCTCCACATAGGTTCTATCCCTCCACATAGGTTCTATCCATCCACATAGCTTCTATTCCTCCACATAGGTTCTACCCCTCTACATAGCTTCTATCCATCCACATAGGTTCTATCCCTCCACATAGGTTCTACCCCTCCACATAGCTTCTATCCCTCCACATAGCTTCTATTCATCCGCATAGCTTCTATCCCTCCACATAGGTTCTATCCCTCCACATAGGTTCTACCCCTCCACATAGCTTCTATCCCTCCACATAGCTTCTATCCATCTACATATCTTTTGCTGCTATAGTGGTACAGAGCTTCATCGCTATAGCTGTACAGAGCTTCATCGCTATAGCTGTACAGAGCTTCATCGCTATAGCTGCACAGAGCTTCATCGCTATAGCTGTACAGAGCTTCATCGCTATAGCTGTACAGAGCTTCATCACTATAGCTGTACAGAGCTTCATCGCCACAGCTGTACAGAGCTACATTGCTATATTATACAGAGCTACATTGGTATAGTTATGCAAAGTTGCTATCTCATAGCTGTTGCGGTTTTTTCACTTTATAAAGCTATTATAGTTTAGCCAATCTGCTACAGTGTAGAAAATCATGGTTGAAGCACTCAGATGATAGATTTTTAACCTTTCATTGCTTCCTTTCATTGCTTCATACAGTGCAAGCTCCATCACATGTTTGTACAGTAAAAGCCTTATCATGCATTTGTACAGTAAAAACCTTATTACAGTAACAACCTCATTGAGTGTTTGTACAGTAAAAACGTTATCATCTGTTTGTACAGTAAAAGCCTTATCATATGTTTCTACAGCAAAAACCTCATCATATGTTTCTACAGTAAAAACCTCATCATATGTTTCTACAGTAAAGACCTCATCATATGTTTCTACAGTAAAAACGTCATCATATGTTACTACAGTAAAAAGCTCATCATATGTTTCTACAGTAAAAAGCTCATCATATGTTTCTACAGTAAAAACCTCATCATATGTTTCTACAGTAAAAGGCTCATATGTTTCTACAGTAAAAAGCTCATCATATGTTTCTACAGTAAAAAGCTCATCATATGTTACTACAGTAAAAACCTCATCATATGTTACTACAGTAAAAACCTCATCATATGTTTCTACAGTAAAAACCTCATCATATGTTACTACAGTAAAAAGCTCATCATATGTTTCTACAGTAAAATCCTCACCATATGCTTCTACAGTAAAAAGCTCATCATATGTTTCTACAGTAAAAACCTCATCATATGTTTCTACAGTAAAAAGCTCATCATATGTTTCTACAGTAAAGGCTTGCCTGCCATGTGTTGCTAATTGGAACAATAAAATGTTGATTTATGCTTGTTTCTCAACCAGATGAGTTGAAGGTGCTACCAGACAGCAGATGTGAGTTTTTATGGCTTTCACTGTCCTGTATCTGCCTTCACATTTTCAACTATCTTGATCGATGGCTCTTGTTTGTGATTGTTGCTTCCACCTGTCTTTTGACTAATACAAGAAGCCGTACCTCGCACTGCTGCATTTATTTCTTTCTTGCATAGACATATATTGTCTGCGTCTAATGGTGTTGTTCATGCTTTTTATTGTCAATCGTTTGTAATTTATATCCTATGTAACCTTTTACTAATGTTAATCTGTTGTCTACAGATTATTTATATCCTACCTATCTTCTCTAATGATAGTCTATTGTCTATACTGTATTGATTTATTGAATATACTATATTAATCTATTGTCTGTACTATATTGATCTATTGTCTATATTATATTGATCTATTCTCTATACTATATTGATCTATTGTCTATACTATATTGATCTATTCTCTATACTATATTGATCTATTGTCTATACTATATTGATCTCATGATAGTCTATTGTCTATACTATATTAATCTATTGTCTATACTATATTGATCTATGGTCTATACTATATTGATCTATCGAATATACTATATTGATCTATCGAATATACTATATTGATCTATTGTCTATATTATATTGATCTATTCTCTATACTATATTGATCTATTGTCTATACTATATTGATCTCATGATAGTCTATTGTCTATACTATATTGATCTATTGTCTATACTATATTGATCTATGGTCTATACTATATTGATCTATCGAATATACTATATTGATCTATTGTCTGTACTATATTGATCTATTGAACATAGGTTATTTAAGAAGATCTTCAATAGACCCTCCACCTGCCCCTACAGTGGAAGCACCAGTACCCTCATCTGAGGTAAATATCTCTTTTGTATTGTGTTCACTAGTTACTTAGCACTATATCTATTTATATTGTATTACTTATATATGCTATATATATTTATCTTGTATTACTTATATATGTTATATCTATTTATATTGTATTACTTATATATGTTATATCTATTTATATTGTATTACTTATATATGTTATATCTATTTATATTGTATTACTTATATATGTTATATCTATTTATCTTGTATTACTTATATATGTTATATCTATTTATCTTGTATTACTTATATATATTATATCTATTTATCTTGTATTACTTATATATGTTATATCTATTTATCTTGTATTACTTAGATATATTATATCTATTTATCTTGTATTACTTATATATGTTATATCTATTTATATTGTATTACTTATATATGTTATATCTATTTATCTTGTATTACTTATATATATTATACCTATTTATCTTGTATTACTTATATATATTATATCTATTTATCTTGTATTACTTATATATGTTATATCTATTTATCTTGTATTACTTATATATATTATATCTATTTATCTTGTATTACTTATATATATTATATCTATTTATCTTGTATTACTTATATATATTATACCTATTTATCTTGTATTACTTATATATATTATATCTATTTATCTTGTATTACTTATATATGTTATATCTATTTATCTTGTATTACTTATATATGTTATATCTATTTATATTGTATTACTTATATTATATCTATTTATCTTGTATTACTTATGTATGTTATATCTATTTATCTTGTATTACTTATATATGTTATATCTATTTATATTGTATTACTTATATATGTTAAATCTATTTATCTTGTATTACTTATATATGTTATATCTATTTATATTGTATTACTTATATATATATATGTTATATCTATTTATCTCATATATATATGTTTTGTTGTATGTTGAATAATTGCTGCAATCAATATCAGTCATCCATTCGTTTCTGGTATCCTCATCTTAATTTCTCTGTCTTGTTGTAAAATACACCAAACTGTCTGGTCAAGTGGAGACAACTGTGTGGTGCTGGTTTAAAACCAAACAGTCATTGTTCTTGTCTTGGGAAAAGCCGCTAAATTTTTATTTTTCAAGTCAGTATGCCCTGACTGCCTTGGTTTCTAATTTTGGTTTATTGGAGTTAAGGATATGTTGGAGCTGCTGTCAATGCTCATCAAACATGTTTTGTTTATTTTAGGATCACAGTCTTTCCTCCATAGAGTCGTACTCACCAAATATGTCTAGAGTGCAGGCAACAGCGTCTTATGATGGCCCATCGATCAGCGGAATGCTTATGTTTACAAAAGGAGACATCGCTACTTTGATGTCTAAGGTAGGTATTATCTAGTGAACTTGATTGATGTCTAAGGTAGGTATTATATAAGTGTAATAGGCATTGGTTATATTGTTACAGGTAAGTGCCGATGGATGGTGGTATGTGAACCTAAAAGGTCTGGAGGGTTATGTTCCGGGGGCCTATTGGCAGTCCGCCACACCAGCATCAAGCTCGCAATCAAAGCCCAAGGCTCCCCAACCTGTACCAAGAACTCGCAGCCCTCCTAACAATGAGAGAAGTGTGTACGAGCAGGAACTCTGGTACCATGGCAAACTTACAAGGCCCGAGTCAGAAAAGCTATTAGCTAATTTTTCTAACGGGGTCTATGTAATTCGAGAAAGTGTGAACAGGGTGAGTGTTGTATGTATATAACATATATGTACCAGTGTACGTTTGTATATAACATATATGTACCAGTGTACACTTGTATATAACATATATGTACCAGTGTACGTTTGTATATAACATATATGTACCATTGTACGTTTGTATACAACATGTATGTACCAGTGTACGTTTGTATATAACATATATGTACCAGTGTACGTTTGTATACAACATGTATGTACCAGTGTACGTTTGTATATAACATATATGTACCAGTGTACGTTTGTATACAACATGTATGTACCAGTGTACATTTTTATATAACATATATGTACATTTGCTATATTTATATGTTACAGGTAGGAGACTTGACTCTTTCTGTAAGGTGGGAAGGTAAAACTAGGCATTTCCCTATAGAAGCTAAAGATGGAGGACTCTATTATATTGGTGGGTAGTGATTGTTGTGTAGCAGCAGCAGCAGCAGTAGTAGTAGTAGATTGTAGTGATTGTTGTGTAGCAGCAGCAGCAGTAGTAGTAGTAGATTGTAGTGATTGTTGTGTAGCAGCAGCAGCAGTAGTAGTAGTAGATTGTAGTGATTGTTGTGTAGCAGCAGCAGCAGCAGCAGTAGTAGTAGTAGATTGTAGTGATTGTTGTGTAGCGGCAGCAGTAGTAGTAGTAGCAGCAGCAGCAGCAGTAGCAGTAGTAGCAGCAGCAGCAGTAGTAGTAGTAGTAGTAGCAGCAGCAGTAGTAGTAGTAGATTGTAATGATTGTTGTGTAGCAGCAGCAGCAGCAGTAGTAGTAGCAGCAGCAGCAGCAGCAGTAGCAGTAGTAGCAGCAGCAGCAGTAGTAGTAGTAGCAGCAGCAGTAGTAGTAGTAGTAGCAGCAGCAGTAGTAGTAGTAGTAGCAGCAGCAGTAGTAGTAGCAGCAGCAGTAGCATCAGTAACAACAGTAGCAGCAGTAACAGTAGTAGTCACAGAGATACACTTGTTTGCCCTCGTTGCAGGTAAACATGATTTCAAGAACCTGAAGGCAGTGATTGTTCACTACAGTAAACATGCGTTATTCTACTCCGATACAAACGAGCCAGTCAAGCTCAGGGCCCCTGCCACCAAACAAACTACAAACGCTTAGTCTTTCTTATGTATTTATTTCATACAAAAGCCTCCATAGATAGCATAAATGTACTCCTGCACTCATTCCGGTTAATTAACTAATTTTACATGATATTTAATACTGAGATAATATTTTTGGTTATGATTTTGTAGTTGCTAGCAGCAGATTGCTGCCCCTTGTATTATATTCGCCTGAGCATACTTGATATTCCATTTGAGCTATATATGCGTTAATAGCTGTTTTGCCTCGCAGCTTGCAATGATCTTTCACCATGTTATAACATCACAACTGAGTAGCTCTGTAAATACACTGTGTATGTTTGCTATAGATTTGCTATGTACTCACATACATGAGCAGACAACTCTGTAGCTGTTACATGTGCAGACAACTCTCTATCTGGGACTTGTGCCTTCAACTTTATGTATCTGTTTCTTGGGTAGATAACGCAATAGACCCATCTCCCCTCCTAGAACTTTAACCATTTGGTTGCATTTGGTGACTTTCAGCCAGTGCAGAAATGGTCTACCAGATTATATCCCCGCAAATATTTGTCACTTTTACGACATATTTTCTTTGGCGCACACTTTTGTCATGTTTAAATAGCATTGTGTTAATGATAAAATCGTTTTGTCATAGAGGAGTAAATGCGTTCCCTGAACCCTTGCTGTATAAACTATATATAGTACAACCTGTCACTTGCCTGTCACCTGCTGCCCAGGTTCTATTTGACCTACAGTTGGCGTTCAAGGAAGGAAGATGATTCTATGGACACATCTGACAGTATAGTATATATAGTTCTATGGATCACACTACATTGCGTGTGCAAACTACTCCATATGTGGGAAATGTACAGACAACTCTATAGTAGCTCCATGTTTAGATAACTCCATATTTAGTACATCTCCAGACAACTCTAGAGTCACTGCATATGTAGGTAACTCCATATCTGGTAGATGTGCAGACAAAACTCTCTACCGGTTGAGTTTTTAGAAAACCATTACTTTGTACACTTAATAGCATCATTGCTGCAGAGGAAAATTCAAAGATTGTTAAATCCGTACACGATTATGTGAATTTGAAGCAAGCAACGAAACAAACAAGTCAAAAGATTTGTCTCTTGTGGCTAACTTACACTATTTACGGATGACTGTTGCTACCTGTCTATAAACAACATAGCTGTCTATAAACAACATAACTGTCTATAAACAACATAGCTGTCTATAAACAACATAACTGTCTATAAACAACTTAACTGTCTATAAACAACATAGCTGTCTATAAACAACATAACTGTCTATAAACAACATAGCTGTCTATAAACAACATAACTGTCTATAAACAACTTAACTGTCTATAAACAACATAACTGTCTATAAACAACATAACTGTCTATAAACAACATAGCTGTCTATAAACAACATAACTGTCTATAAACAACATAGCTGTCTATAAACAACATAACTGTCTATAAACAACTTAACTGTCTATAAACAACATAACTGTCTATAAACAACATAGCTGTCTATAAACAACATAGCTGTCTATAAACAACATAACTGTCTATAAACAACATAACTGTCTATAAACAACATAGCTGTCTATAAATAACTCGTAACTGTCTATAGTTGACTCATAATTGTCTATAAATTACTGATAACTGTCAAAAAGTGGCTGTTAAAAGTCTATAAATGACTAATAAATGTTGATAAATATCTGTTAACTGTCTACAAACAACTTTTGTTTGCTTCAGTCATAAAAGCAATACAGAATGCTGCCAAAAACGTATAGCTTGCACTGGCTGCAGCAGATTCACCTGAGCTGCTCATTAGCGCAGCTGCTGTCACTCTGGCTGTGTCTATCTGATAGCAATAGGTGTATATATCGGTGCTACTGACAGCCAAAACTGTTATTTCCTCTTCTTTCAAACTATCATTGCTTCTGAACTGCACACAAACCACCAACACACTTTGTGCATTCGTAGGTATCTACAGGAGATAAAGGCTGTATCAGAACATACCCATATGTGTAATGCTACAGGTGTTGTGTGTAATGCTACAGGTGTTGTGTGTAATGCTACAGGTGTTGTGTGTAATGCTACAGGTGTTATGTGTAATGCTACAGGTGTTGTGTGTAATGCTACAGACAGGTGTTGTGCGTAATGCTACAGGTGTTATGTGTAATGCTACAGACAGGTGTTGTGTGTAATGCTACAGACAGGTGTTGTGTGTAATGCTACAGCTGTTTCATCACTGAGTTTAGCCCTGGATATGTTGCCTAGGTAGTATCCGCTGTATTTTGGCCTATTGCTCAATTGGTTACCTGCAGGATGTGCTCACGTGTAAATGGTCCCAAGTTGACTTCAATCTGCTGCAGTAAAGAAGGCTCCCTCTGGTGGTAGGAGTAGATAGTTATAATCAACTGAGTAATTGTGGGAAGGTTTCTCTCATATCTCCAGCTTAAAGTCAGCTCAGATCTGTTCTGTTTATTATAGTAGACAGCGACCTCTTCATGCCAACACTGCAACCGATCAATGCATCATTTCAGTACATCTCATGCACTCCTGCTTTATGTCAGAGCAAGAAGCGAAATGTTTACTTTGGTACTTCAAACTTCTGCACGCATCAATCTATCCTCATCTGCTATAATCATGTTTGTGGAGTACCTGGGCTGAGCTTGTGTCTGCCTGCTTGCATTGAGCTCTCATGAAATCAGTCATCATAAGAACGGTACTGTTTTCTAGAATAATAATAATAATAAAGTAGACTGCATAAGCTTGATGGGGTACTTGTTCACCGGGTGTGCTTGTTGCTGCCCAAGCACTGTTTGAAGGAAATGCAAAGAAGAGATATAATTGTAGTTTGTACCATCTGATGTGAAACAGGTTACATCATCACTATAATCTGACAGCTCAGCTAACCAAAACATCTCACATCTGCACAAGAGGGTGTTGTTCGTGTACTCAAGCATCAGCAAACCTCTGTTCTACAGCACAGTACAACTGTGGTATAGATATATATAGTTGTAAGAGCTACGGTACAACTGTGGTATAGATATATATAGTTGTAAGAGCTACAGTACAACTGTGGTATAGATATATATAGTTGTAAGAGCTACAATACAACTGTAGTATAGATATATATAGTTGTAAGAGCTACAATACAACTGTAGTATAGATATATATAGTTGTAAGAGCTACAATACAACTGTAGTATAGATATGTATAGTTGTAAGAGCTAATATACTCTGGTGGATTTTAGTGGAGCCCTGTTATGACCACTGTGTCAAGAAAGTGTCTCTCATGGCCACTTGGAGTTACACCCGTTTATAATTAACGCTGGCATAAGCCACGAAATGAGCCGGCCGAGCTACCACCCATTATATCACATTTATATTAGGACAGGCGCAGAGCTGACACAGTACCGGCCTTGGGCAGGTATTCAGGGCCAGCATCAAGATGGTTGCCTTAGCCAAAAGATCTAAAGATAGCCTAAAGACCCCACAAACCGTATCTAGATCTTTAACAACTCCATGCACCAGTGATTCAGGACTAAAGGCTTTATAAAGACTGAGAGCCCATCCAAAGGTATAAAGATCTCTAGCATCAATTTACATCGGAGAGTGACTCAGTAACTGTTCCTAATGCTTCATGTACACATAGCGATCGTGCTAGCGATTTTGCTTAGCGATTGGGGAAGTCCCTCCCCCAAATTGCGCAATTTTTCACTACTGCCAATTGTTCAGCGATTCAGGTCAAACTCGCTGTTACAAAATTAGCCTTCAATTTATTACTGGATCGTTAATAGATCGGAGCGCTGAATATGACAAGACATTATTGGAAACGAGGTAAAGTTTCTTTACGTCGTGATTGGCTGATCAAAGAATCCGCTAGCGATTTTTTGATCTCGATCAAAACCTGAGGATAACCTCAAATAAAATGCTTGAGATTGCTTAGCGATTTTGTAGGAAACAGAAGTTGCAAAATCACGCAATCGCTAAGGAAATCGCTTAGTAATCGCTATATGTACATGGGGTTTTACTTCTGGGCACCATCAGTGTTTAACCTTTATATATGTTATGTTATTTGAAAATATTTTTAATCTGTTATTGCATTTGCTCATCTATATTTTATGCATTGTGTTATTGGTCTACTCACGAAGCAGGCCAATGACTTTTTGTATACTTCCTGTCACTCGGACTAAAAAAGCCAAGCCTTTGCTTCATTCCATGCCGTAATTGATTACAGTTGGCTTCTGCTCAATACCTACATTGCTGTGGTGAGCAACAGTTGCTCTTATACTAAGATTTGTTTGAGGCCAATGAATGTATCAGTTAGAAAGCACCAAGTTTTACGCCTGAGCTGAGAGCTCATCATCCGTCGTAAAGTGGAGTTTCTCCTCTATAGCACTTTGCGAGAGACATTCTGGCACAGTGCCCTCTCTGGAGAGAGAAGATAGTTGGTAGTAAGGCTTGGGGAGGTTGGCTGAGTTGCTGTACCAGCAGGCACGGTGTCTGCCTACGTTCACCCACTAGTGGGTAAGTAGTAAGAACAACAGAATCCACTGCAGTGTTGACAGCAGTGCGGTAGGTTTCTTACACTGCTCAGTTATGCCAACCTGGCTCTGAAACTTGCAGACCCAGCATACCGACTCTGTAATGAATATTACAGGCCAGCTACATTTCAAGTTATTTGGTTACTCAAGTTCTGCAAGTGCCATACCGGCGCTGTATTCTGCTGTGCTGTACAGCAACTGCTCGTGACGGTGTAAAGTCTCCATTCCCCCCTCCAGCAGCCAATCACCACAGCATAGAGTCTTCATTCCCCCCTCCAGCAGCCAATCACCACAGCATAGAGTCTCCATTCCTCCCTCCAGCAGCCAATCACCCCAGCATAGAGTCTCCATTCCCCCCTCCACCAGCCAATCACCACAGCATAGAGTCTCCATTCCCCCTCCAGCAGCCAATCACCACAGCATAGAGTCTTCATTCCCCCCTTCAGCAGCCAATAACCACAGCATAGAGCCTCCATTCCCCCCTCCAGCATAGAGTCTCCATTCCCCCCTCCAGCAGCCAATCACAACAGCATAGAGTCTCTATTCCTCCCTTCAGCAGCCAATCACCACAGCATAGAGTCTTCAGTCCCCCCTTCAGCAGCCAATCACCACAGCATGGAGTCTCCATTCCCCCCTCCAGCAGCCAATCACCACAGCATAGAGTCTCCATTCCTCCCTCCAGCAGCCAATCACCACAGCATAGAGTCTCCATTCCCCCCTCCAGCAGCCAATCACCACAGCATAGAGTCTCCATTCCTCCCTCCAGCAGCCAATCACCACAGCATGGAGTCTCCATTCCCCCCTCCAGTAGCCAATCACCACAGCATGGAGTACCACAGCATAGAGTCTCCATTCCCCCCTCCAGCAGCCAATCACCATAGCATAGAGTCTCCATTCCTCCCTCCAGCAGCCAATCACCATAGCATAGAGTCTCCATTCCACCTTACAGTATTATTACTCACCCTGTATACACACAAAAAGGCCAGAAAACAAACGATTTTGCAAATTTCGTGAGTCTTACTCCATCCTCAACATTTGTTCCAGTCAACTGCATTGATGTTGAGTATCACTCCGCCTGCAGCACGATACCAGCACTGTATTCAGTTTACCGTCTCCCATTTGTAGACCAAAAGTTGAGTTACTTCTTTTAACGTAATAATGGCTGCCCCACGAGCTTGCAGTGCTGGCAAAACACCCACTGCGACTCCAGAGATAAATGTGATAGACTGCCTGATGAAAGTTTTACAAGCTGCCTTGCGGTCACACCCTGCTTATGCACAAACCCCGTTTAAAGCACCGATGTATGAAGATACAGGTGATGTGGAATATTTCATTGCCCAGTTCGTTGGGGTGGCCGAGGCCAATGAGAGGCCAGAACGCATAGCATCATCAACTGCTCCTTTACCGATTAGTTTGCGTAGTTCCTTCTTGTAGCGTTGCAACTCAATAAACTGTTCCGATTCTAGAGAAAAATTACCTAATATAATGTTTTTAACAGTTCCTATCAATGATTGAAACAAATCCGAGTTGGCCTTTTTGACGATAGCGATTTTTCCTCTCTTACTCAAGTCACCCAGAGCTAAAATAGCCATCCTATTCCTCATCATTCTTGTGCAGACATCCCGCAAACATTCATCTTCTACCTCCTCCTAGGTGAACATGGTATATAGTGTTTTAGATCTTATACTTTTATGTAAACCTTAATATGAAGAATATTAATAATAATAATAATCAATGATTATAATTAATTAAAACATTATTTCTAATAAATATTGACAGGGAGGCCAGAGTAACCATCATGGCAGAAACAGCTGGTAAGGAGAAAAGTAGTTAAAACCGTATTGTGGTGGATTCCATCATTCACACAACGGAACCACCAACTGTTCTCCAACAGCTGAATACGGACAGACACCCTGTCTGCCGGTACAACAACTTGGTCAGCCTATACAGGCTTGACAACCACTATCTCCTCTCACCAGAGAGGATCCTGCGCCGGTATGACCACGAGTAACTGCTATGGAGGAGTATCTCAACTCCACAACTGTTGGTGACTCAGCTCAGACGTATAACTCGGTGCTTTCAAGTCTATATATTTATTTTCTCCTACAATCCTAGCAAAAGAGCAATGGTAGCAGTGGCAACAAGTGGCAAAGCAGGTGGCATTTGGAAAGTGACGAAAAATTACAGTCAAGCTTGACCTTTTATAGGCCTAGCCACAGGAAGCTCACAGGAAGCAGTTGGCCTACTTAAGGAGTAGACCAATGATGCATACGAAATATATATATAGGTAACCGAATAGTACGACAAGATATATGATTAATCCTACATGGCGCCCAGTAGTAGGGGGCAGAGCTAATAATTCCATAGCCCATACAGTTAGTCACTAGATGTCTCTGCATCTCTTGAGTAGGTCCTTGTTCTTTTACGAGCCTTTGGTCTTAATATCTTGACATCTGGAGGCATCTAAGGTGTGAATAAGTGGTACTGGAGCCCTTAGGCTATGTTTTGCTTCTCTGGTTATGGCAGACATCTTGGTGCCGGCCCGGGATGCCTTCCTAGGGTCGGTACTGTGCTGGTAGTCCGCCGGTAGTTTGCCAGTATAAGTTAATCAGTGTTTTACTTGGTGGCAACTCTGCCGGCCCATTCTGTAGCTTGTGCCAGTGCTAACTGATGCCAAAGGGCTATCAAAGGCACCTCTCTGAGACACTGGTCACAACAGAGTTCCACCGAAATCCACCACAGTATTTAGGTTTTAGCAGTTTTTTCTGTCAATTAATCAGATAGTGTATGTGGTTCATGTCCATATAGCTCATCATTGTTATAAAATCATATGCAAAGTTATTGAGAAACTGAAAATTGTATCAGCGAATCACCAGCGGAAATAATGGTTACCCTTAGTTTCACAGAACTTGGCAAGAAAACCAGCAGAAAGCCCTATTTTCAAACTTATAACAGCATCAGTGAAAGCAGTCTAATTTCTGGTTTAACAACCAGCGATTCCCAATGGTGTGTACAGGTATGTGTGCAATTGTGGAGGTCATGGAAGTTCACTCAGAGCTACAGTATGTTGCTCTATACAAACAAATAACTACCAACACAAAATCCTACAAAATGGTCAATGTGTTTACCTGGAATGTACAAGCATCCAGGTATTTGAAGTAATTGTTTTCAATATTCACATAAGATTCTGCTTCAGTTCCAATCTGCGTGCCACCAAAACAAGACGCACTAATTTGGGTTAGCTGGTTGGTGGCAACATTCAACTAAAAGAGAAATCTTTGCGTGAAAAGATGGATGCACGGCCAATGACTGATCTCTTTCTGTCTGTGATACAACTACATATGGGATAAGTATCCCTATACATATTACAAGCACATACAAATGGTTATATTACACATGATGCAATTGCAAAGGATTTCCACGCTGTCTTCACCAAACACAACTGGAGACTGACTATAGCCTGCTATAAACTATGAACAAGAGTTGGTAGCAAAGAATAAAATTCTAAACCAAACACTAGTCCACTGTTACTGAAATAAACAAAAATTGATACTCGGCCAGTGTAATAGCGTGTATGTATGTACAGCATATACAGTTTTATGGCTCAAAGCAAATATCACTAACTCACACACCTACAACTAAACGAGTTGTAATAAGCATCAAACATCATAGGTGTGAGCGACAGTACAGTAGACTGTTACAGAGCATCACACGGTCAACTCTCTCTGGTATTGTTCAGTAAAGGCACAACCGTCAGTATAAGACACTCAAGACCTTTACAATCTGTATCGTCTACAGACCACATTGAACTCTAGGAATGAGCTAGTTAGTAAATGCAGACACTGGGATAAGTACATACTGAAGAATAATAAACCTTGACAATAGGCCCTGCACTATATCCCATGGCAGAAGTCATAACACCTTATATATATATATATATATATATATATATATATATATATATATATATATATATATATATATATATATATATATATATATATATATATATATATATATATATATATATATATATATATATATATATATATATATATATATGTATATATATATATATGTATATATATATATATGTATATATATATATATGTATATATATATATATATGTATATATATATATATGTATATATGTATATATATATATGTATATATATATATATGTATATATATATATATGTATATATATATATATGTATATATATATATATGTATATATATATATATATATATATATATATATATATATATATATATATATATATATATATATATATATATATATATATATATATCTACACTTGTGGGAACTGTCAGTTAGTAAACTACTTAACTGAAGATTGTATCATTTTTAACATTTTTATCCATGAAACTTTAAGTAATAAAATGGTTTATATACTTTGTTCAACATTCTGCTAGTATATATAAAGATTAAAACCACAGTCTACTATTAGATAATTCATAATCACACGTCCCTATGCCAGTAAGGTTATGCCAAGTGCACGTCTCTACGCCAGTAAGGTTATGTTAAGTACACGTCTCTAGGCCAGTAAGGTTATGCTAAGTGAACGTCTCTATGCCAGTAAGGTTATGCTAAGTACACGTCTCTAGGCCAGTAAGGTTATGCTAAGTACACGTCTCTAGGCCAGTAAGGTTATGCCAAGTGCACGTCTCTATGCCAGTAAGGTTATGCTAAGTGCACGTCTCTAGGCCAGTAAGGTTATGCTAAGTGCACGTCTCTATGCCAGTAAGGTTATGTTAAGTACACGTCTCTACGCCAGTAAGGTTATGCTAAGTGCACGTCTCTACGCCAGTAAGATTATGTTAAGTGCACGTCTCTATGCCAGTAAGGTTATGTTAAGTACACGTCTCTAGGCCAGTAAGGTTATGCTAAGTACACGTCTCTAGGCCAGTACACGTCTCTGGGCTCTAGGTTACTAAGTTCATCTTCCATTTGCGCTCGTCACGTTATCAGCTTTCCAGTACGAGTTTTTAAGAAGGGCCAGCTTTCAACTGTACAAACTTGTGTGGCTCGGCGCATCGATTCTCTTAAGGGAACCCCCTCTCCTTACCAGCTGTTTGTATTGCAATTTGTAGTCGTCACAGTAAGTTGTAAGCATACAAATAAATAATATACATATACAAATAATATACGCACACAAATAATATACACACACAAATAATATACACACACAAATAATATACACATACAAATGATATACACACACAAATAATATACACATACAAATGATATACACACACAAATGATATACACACACAAATGATATACACACACAAATAATATACACATACAAATGATATACACACACAAATGATATACACATACAAATGATATACACACACAAATAATATACACACACAAATGATATACACATACAAATAATATACACACACAAATAATATACACATACAAATGATATACACACACAAATAATATACACACACAAATAATATACACACACAAATAATATACACATACAAATGATATACACACACAAATGATATACACACACAAATAGTATACACATACAAATGATATACACACACAAATAATATACACACACAAATAATATACACACACAAATGATATACACATACAAGTGATATTGTGGTAGATTTCAGTGCACTCTAGTAGTAAACAGGTAGTTTACACTAGAAACCTTGCGAAGCAATGCGCTAGACTTCTGCCCACAGCATTTGGTTAATAGCTGTTGGGTAGGAAGTCCTACTGTGCCGGTAGCATAGTAAGCAGGGCCGGTATTGACCCCTGCAGGGTCGGTAGTGACCTCTACCGACCCGGTACAGCTGTACTGGGCCGGCACAAGATGGCCGCCTTAGACGAGGATCTGCAAAGATGTCTAAGAACTTAGTCAAGGTCGTAAACAGGAAGTGCTTACCCCTAAAGTACCAACTTCATGGACCTAATTCTATGTACAGCCTGGGAACCCTGTAGGAGCATTCATTGGACAGTTAGGAGAAAGGACTCCGCCCTTAGCCACTTGGCACCTCCCTTTATTAATTGCATTGCATTGTTGATTGGTTGATTATTTATATAGTTAATGTAATTGGTTCATTTACTTCCTGTGCATTGACTGTTATATGCTTTGTGTTTGTTAGCTCTCCTATAAAAGGAGAGCTCCCACTGTTAATCTGTGCATTCATTACAATGTTGCCATGGCATATACTCTTATATTGCTAAACCCTAGAGGAATAGTTACCCTCAGGACAGCTTAGAGAATAAAGCCATTATAACAGACACTACTCGGTACTGTTTGTTTGAGCCATGGGCTCGTGCCTTACCGGGTAATTCGGTTGCCCTATACAGTTGTCACTGTCGGTTAGCACAGTGTCCCCTCTGGAGAGAGGTAGAATACTCGAGATTAGTGGATGTCCGTGGTAACAGACCGGAATCCATTACAATATGCACACACAAATGATATACACATACAAATGATATACATATACAAATGATATACACATACAAATAATATACACATACAAATGATATACACACACAAATGATATACACACACAAATGATATACACACACAAATGATATACACATACAAATGATATACACACACAAATGATATACACACACAAATGATATACACACACAAATGATATACAGGGAGATCTGCTCATATAATACTACTAATATACACACACAAATGATATACACATACAAATGATATACAGGGAGATCTGCTCATATAATACTACTAATATACACATACAAATGGAGTAAACTTACGTGGTTGAGGCTCACTAAATGGTTGAGACACACAAAATCCAGCGACTGTAGTTTGTTGTTGCTGAGTGACAGAAGCTGTAGGGCAATCAAACTTTGCATGGCTACTGCAGGTATACTTTTTAGCATGTTATAATCCAGTATCAATGTGTGCAAATCAGTTTCTAGACCAAGGAAAGCTGCAGCCTGCACTGTTTGTAGCTCGTTGTTGGAATAGTTCAAGGAATGAAACCGAACGACCTGAAGCAGTAATACTTCCTCTGTATATAGTACTTACTGTGTATATAGTACTTACTGTGTATATAGTACTTACTGTATATAGTACTTACTGTATATAGTACTTACTGTATATAGTACTTACTGTATATAGTACTTACTGTATATAGTACTTACTGTATATAGTACTTACTGTATATAGTACTTACTGTATATAGTACTTACTGTGTATAGTACTTACTGTATATAGTACTTACTGTATATAGTACTTACTGTATATAGTACTTACTGTGTATAGTACTTACTGTATATAGTACTTACTGTATATAGTACTTACTGTATATAGTACTTACTGTATATAGTACTTACTGTATATAGTACTTACTGTATATAGTACTTACTGTATATAGTACTTACTGTATATAGTACTTACTGTGTATAGTACTTACTGTATATAGTACTTACTGTATATAGTACTTACTGTATATAGTACTTACTGTATATAGTACTTACTGTGTATAGTACTTACTGTATATAGTACTTACTGTATATAGTACTTATTGTGTATATAGTACTTACTGTATATAGTACTTACTGTATATAGTACTTACTGTGTATAGTACTTACTGTATATAGTACTTACTGTATATAGTACTTACTGTATATAGTACTTACTGTATATAGTACTTACTGTGTATAGTACTTACTGTATATAGTACTTACTGTGTATAGTACTTACTGTATATAGTACTTACTGTATATAGTACTTACTGTATATAGTACTTACTGTGTATAGTACTTACTGTATATAGTACTTACTGTGTATAGTACTTACTGTATATAGTACTTACTGTATATAGTACTTACTGTATATAGTACTTACTGTGTATAGTACTTACTGTATATAGTACTTACTGTATATAGTACTTACTGTATATAGTACTTACTGTATATAGTACTTACTGTGTATAGTACTTACTGTATATAGTACTTACTGTATATAGTACTTACTGTATATAGTACTTACTGTATATAGTACTTACTGTGTATAGTACTTACTGTATATAGTACTTACTGTATATAGTACTTACTGTCTATAGTACTTACTGTATATAGTACTTACTGTATATAGTACTTACTGTATATAGTACTTACTGTATATAGTACTTACTGTATATAGTACTTACTGTATATAGTACTTACTGTATATAGTACTTACTGTATATAGTACTTACTGTATATAGTACTTACTGTCTATAGTACTTACTGTATATAGTACTTACTGTATATAATACTTACTGTATATAGTACTTACTGTATATAGTACTTACTGTATATAGTATTTACTGTATATAGTATTTACTGTATATAGTACTTACTGTATATAGTACTTACTGTGTATAGTACTTACTGTATATAGTATTTACTGTATATAGTATTTACTGTATATAGTACTTACTGTATATAGTACTTACTGTGTATAGTACTTACTGTATATAGTACTTACTGTATATAGTATTTACTGTATATAGTATTTACTGTATATAGTACTTACTGTATATAGTACTTACTGTGTATAGTACTTACTGTATATAGTACTTACTGTATATAGTACTTACTGTATATAGTATTTACTGTATATAGTATTTACTGTATATAGTACTTACTGTGTATAGTACTTACTGTGTATAGTACTTACTGTATATAGTACTTACTGTGTATAGTACTTACTGTATATAGTACTTACTGTATATAGTACTTATTGTATATAGTACTTACTGTATATAGTACTTACTGTATATAGTACTTACTGTATATAGTACTTACTTATACAGTACTTACTGTATATAGTACTTACTGTATATAACGCTATATTTACTTACGGTCGATGTATAATAGTGATTGTGTTTGAAACTTACTATCCACAGCATTTACACTACGTTTGTTACCTACAGTATATATTGTCCACAGTATAAGTTACTCATGTATTACCTACAGTATATATTATCCACAGTATAAGTTACTAATGTATTACCTACAGTATATATTATCCACAGTATAAGTTACTCATGTATTACCTACAGTATATATTATCCACAGTATAAGTTACTCATGTATTACCTACAGTATATATTATCCACAGTATAAGTTACTCATGTATTACCTACAGTATATATTATCCACGGTATAAGTATATATTATCCACAGTATAAGTTACTCATGTATTACCTACAGTATATATTATCCACAGTATAAGTTACTCATGTATTACCTACAGTATATATTATCCACAGTATAAGTTACTCATGTATTACCTACAGTATATATTGTCCACAGTATAAGTTACTCATGTATTACCTACAGTATATATTATCCTCAGTATAAGTTACTCATGTATTACCTACAGTATATATTGTCCACAGTACAAGTTACTCATGTATTACCTACAGTATATATTATCCACAGTATAAGTTACTCATGTATTACCTACAGTATATATTATCCACAGTATAAGTTACTCATGTATTACCTACAGTATATGTTATCCACAGTATAAGTTACTCATGTATTACCTACAGTATATGTTACCTAAAGGATATATTACCTACAGTGTACCTTACCTACAGTATATTTTACCTAAGGTGTATGCTACCTGCAGCATGTATTACCTACAGCATAATATAAATTACAGTTTATGTTACCTACAGTACATGTTACCTTCAATATATATTTTAGTGGATTTTACCAGTCACCATAAGTGAACCCTACTTTGTACGGTCCCCCTGATGGTCACTACCAACAGGCATACCTCTTGGATAAATAATAGAACAAATCCGGTTTCTGTTACAATCACTCTATTGCTTTAAATGGCAATAAAGACACATCCAACTATACCGGCACAGGATAATTGCTACCCCCGATCCTGGGTAGCCATTTCGGGCCGGCAACCAGATGGCTTGCATAGCCTGAGAAAATAAATATAGCCTAAGGACCTCAAGGGCCCGTATCCAGGAGCTTACCATCCAAGAACTGCTGGAGAGAGGAATACCAAGCTATTACTGGCTGGAATGCCAATAGACTCCACTCCTCACTTTTGGGCACCAGTTTTTTTTAACTTATTTACCTACCTCTTATTGGCTAGTGTTTTTATATGTACTGTCATTGGTTAATTTCTGTATTTCTTTTGTGTGATTGGAGTGTTTGGCAAACTAGGCCAAGCACTTCCTGTCACTTCCTGTAAATCTGCCTATAAAAGGCCGAGCTTTTGTTCAGTTCATTGCATTACATTACAGTAGAGCATTATTGTGGTAGATTTTGATGAACACTTATAGTGAACAGGTCGTTTACTCTAGAACCTTGCGAGACAATGCGCTAGACTTCAACCCACAGCGTTCGGTCCACAGCAGTTTGGGTGAAAAGTCCTACTGTGCCGGTGGCATAGTGTACAGGGCCGGTAGTGACCATTGCAGGGCCGGTATTGACCCCCTACCAACCCGGTATAGCTGTACCGGGCCGGCACAAGATGGCCGACATAGATGAGGATCTTCAAAAGTATATAGGAGCTCAGTCAAGGTCAGAAACAGGAAGTACCTACCCCTAGACTACCAACTTCATGGACCCTACTCTATATACAGCCTGGGAGCCTTGAGGACCACTGATTGGACAATAGGAGATAGGACTCCGCCCTTAGCCACTTGGCACCTCCCTTATTTAACCGTATTGCATTGCTGATTGGCTACTTATTTATATAATTGATTGTATTGGCTAGTTTGTTTCCTGTGCTATGATTGTTATATGTTTTGTACCTGTTAGCTCTCCTATAAAAGGATAGCACACTGTCTTACTCTTTGCATTCTTTCTCATGTTGCCAACCTAGAGGAATAATTACCCTCTAGCACCTTGCCTTTGAGAATAAAGCCACTTATACAAGCACTACGCTGTACTGTTTGTCTGAGCCATGGGCTCTTGCCTTACCGGGTAATTCGGTTACCCTGCACAGTTGTCACTGTCATTCAGCACAGTGTCCGCTCTGGAGAGAGGTACAATACTCGAGAATAGTGGATGTCCGTGGTAACAGACCGGAATCCATTACATTGGTGGCAGCGGTGGGATAAACGGTACCTTCCCACGCTGTGCTCTTTCACGCTACCCTCTGGCCCTGCGAATGCATTGCAGGCCAGCTACCACTGAAGAAGAAGTGATCTACCGGGTGTAGATCTGGAGAGAGGAGAAGAAAATTGATCTACCGAAGTAGTAGATCTGAAAAAGCAATTGACACAAGATACTACCGGATTTCTCTGCAGGCTCGTTGAGGCCCTCCGCCCTGCAGCAGCTATACCGGCACAGTATCACCTACTAAAGGCTGTCTGCATCAACCGCAGAGCTTGCTCCGTTTGCAGCAGTCCAGTACAGACGCTACCGTATCTTCTACAGGCTCGTTGAGTTTGCTCCGCCCTGGACATAGAGATACCGGCACTGTGCGGAAAGAAGAGAGAGTCGTGTATCAGCTATACAGGCTCAGCTACCAAAGGTTATTCAGCTTGGAGTGCTACTCAGCTGGTAACAGTGACCCCGGCACTGTATCCATTTACAGTGTCCCTACACTACTGCCTGTAGGCTCGTAAAGCTTGCTCCGCCCTGCAGCAGTACAAGAAGTTTCGTAACGGTTGTTACAAGCTACGGAGTGCCAGATACTGCCACAGTATCCATTGGACCAACCCCTAGATCTGCTAGAGCCACTGGAAGCACTGATACCGGCCCGGATCACCCCATATCGGCCCGGGGTCCAGTTGTGCTAACCATCACTCAGATTAGAGTTGAGTTCACTCCTCTATCTACAAAGGATGGCCACCCAGAGAGCACGCAGCACCGGTCGAGCACCCGCTGGCAACCCTGAAGCTGCAGCAATTGACAGATTGACCGAAGCATTGACGGCTATGATGAGGCCCAACCAAGGCAATGCACCAGCTACTTTAAAGGCTCCAAAGTTCGACGGTGAAGGAGACGTCGAATATTTCATCACTTGAATCATGGAGGTAGCAGAGATGAATGATTGGCCAGAGAACACGGCCATGTTGTACTTGAGAGATGCATTACGAGGTAAAGCATTGGACTGTGGAAAGCCTCCACACCTGCAGGGTATATTTACTGCACTACGAGCACGTTTTGGGCTAACACCAAGGGAAGCTATGTCCCGGCTGACCAGCCTGCGCCGCCTACACAAGACGTCGCTCCAAGAGCATGCAAGTGAAGTAGAGCACCTAGTGCGCATTGCGTATGCTGATCTACCTCACCAACCCATGCAGAGGATGATGCTGGATATCTTCAGCACCACAGTCGGAAACGCTTACCTGCAGAGACACTTGTTGGCCATGCAGCCCGTTGACATAGCTGAAGCAGTCAGGGCCGGCAACAAGTACATGCAGATAAAGACACCATTCGAAGAGCGCCATGCTCATGTACGGATGTTGGAAGAGGATGCCGACGAGGAGGATGAGGAATGGATGAGGACGGTTGCCAAGAGCCCTTCCCAACGTGTCTCCACCACCGCTGCAGTACAGCAGACACACCACACTCCTACACCAGCCATACCGGATCCCATGACAACAGTCATGGACAACCTGAAGCTCTTGACGGAAGAAATACGGTCGCTGAGAGCGGCAAGACAAGCAGCTCCCTCTCCTCAGTTGGAGGCAGCACCTACAACACGCTGCTGGGGTTGCAGGCAACCAGGCCACATGATGGGCAAATGCCCCCGAACTCAGCGCGAAGTTCGATTTACAGACACCCCCAGACAGACGGGAAACGGCCGGCGCTTGCAGTAGCGCCACCGGCAGCTGACTGCAGCTGGGCAAGCCGGACAACACCCACAACCCCTTATAGTCCTGGAACTCTAGGAAAGAGTGGACAACTCCCCAAGACACTACAGACAGCAACCAACCACCACTGGACAAGCCAAACAACTCCTGATACCCCATACAGTCCTGGAACTCTAGTAAAGAGTGGACAACCCCCAAGAGAGCATCAACACCCGCTGACTGCAGCTGGATGACTCCTGACACCCCATACAGTCCTGGAACTCTAGGAAAGAGTGAACAACCCCCCAAGACAGCATCAACGCCCGCTGACTGCAGCTGGACAGCTCCTGATACCCCATACAGTCCTGGAACTCTAGGAAAGAGTGGACAACCCCCCAAGAGAGCACAGACGCCCGCTGATGACAGCCGGACAGCTCACCAACCCCCTTTTAGTCCTGTAACTCTAGGAGAGTGGACAAACCCCAGGAGAACGTAGACTGACAGTAGCCGGATAGCTCACCAACCCCCTTTTAGTCCTGTAACTCTAGGAAAGAGTGGACAACCCCCCAGGAGAACGCAGACTGACAGTAGCCGGATAGCTCACCAAACCCCTTTTAGTCCTGTAACTCTAGGAAAGAGTGGACAACCCCCCAGGAGAACACAAATGGCAGCGCCACCGTTGGAGCGACCTTACCAGGCTAGCTACTTCCTGGCTGGAAGGTTAGCTGGTAGACCAGCCTCCCTGTTAATTGACACAGGCTGCCCAACCAACTTGTTGTCAAAACATCTGTACCAGCAACTGCCACAGTCAGTAAAGGACACGTTGCAGCGCAGCGAGGCACATGGACTCATGGCTGATGGATCTAGGATTCCCTTTTACGGTACCCTGCGAGTAAACTTGCAGCTTTGTGGACTGAGAACGAGCGTTAACTTCGTCATTAGTGACATTATAGAAGATGCTATTATTGGCATGCCGTTCCTCACCTTACACGAGTGTGCCCTACAGTTTCCAGACTCCCATGTCATCATTGACAGACATGTGCTGCCTTGCACAGACAAGCACGGACGGCCACTTAATGATAGTGTCCGTCTAACACAAGCAGAGCTGACAGAGAACCCCCTTACCCCTCTGAAGAAGAAGTCCCCGTACACACACCCACAGTAGAGAAGACTGCATGGGAAATGCACCAGGCAGTAGAGAGCCACCCGCCAGAAGCTTATAGAAAAAAGTTGGAGCCAGAACGGACCAAAACTGTAGACGCTAGAAGCAAAACAGTGTTATCCCCTCGCTGGCTATGCCCCTGCGATGGGGAGAGGGGAGCCCTGCTGCTGGAGAGAGGCAGCTACCCTTCAGCCATCAACCTACTGTTAAGAGATGCACAGAAGATGCAAACAAACACAGTACAGAGACATGCTATGAGAGCACTCAGCTGTGTCCAGATGGGAATTCCCGCCACCCGCCGAATGGAAAGGCAAGAAAAGCAGGAAGAGTAGTCAAAAAACCTGCAAGGGAGGTGCGACCCGCATCGTGCTTGGTTTCTAAAGAGCCGCGAGGAACTCACGGACAACCTCCAGTTAACAGAATTACTGTAGATGACCGTCGGAAGAAGTTAGAGAAATGGCCAAAACCCTCCAGTACCCAACAGCTTCCTGTGAAGACAGACGGGATGAGTCAGGGTTATGAACAACCTTGCAGCTTGCAACAACCACTCATAACCACAGTGACTAGCGAAGAAGAAGCAAGCAACATGCCAAACCACCGCTTGGAACTCGAAGACGAGGAGGAGAATTTGCTGCTAGACACCGATCTTGACCAGTATCGACCTTCAGAGCTCAGGACAGAGCTGCAGGCGATGCCAACAGCGGAGCTGTTTATACCACCTTCCGCAGAGAGGAGAGAAGAGCCAAGGAAGCTGGCTAAGGAGGAACAAGATGGTGAGCAGCATAACTTAGCATTTGCGAAATGGCTGTTTGAAAACTGCACGCCACCAGATCCGCTGGCTTTGCGGTGTGGCAGCCCACCTAGCTATGCTAGACCTAGATCTATAGACTTACCAAGCACTGGTGACCAAAGATTGGGCGCTTTTTGGGAAAATAAGACTGCTAATTCCCTTAACAGGGTAGTAGAGCAAAAAGAACGGGAGATTAAGTGGGTGCCACTTGATGCTGCCTGCCTGCCGCCGGGGAGGACTCCCTACCGGCCCGGAGCACCTCTGTACCGGCCCGGGGCAACCCTATGCCGGCCCGGGGTCCTCCAGAAGTTCAGTAACAAAAGACTGGAACCTTACAAGGCGATTGCTACCCTTGTGTGCCTTACCGGCAACCAAAGCCTGTGGTGGCGGCTAAGGGTGAATGTCCTATGACCTCTTCACCACCAACCTTAGTGCCACACAGCACTGTTCACTACACTCTGGGTTGGAATGTAGTTGGCGCCCCTGTGGTATCAGGGAAGCAGGATCTCGAGCGTTCCACTCCCCCCAAAAAGGGACGGCGTTCTCCTGAGCTTGAGATACGGGATTTCTTACCAACACTAAGACTTCCAGGGCCTCTGTTATCTCCTATACACAATCCTGTGTCAAGACACGCCCGGCCGTTGCAGCGGCAACCAATAAATACACTGCATGACACTAATCCTGTCCATGTTGTTGTAGACTCTTGTTTACACGTGGACATAAAGCCAAAGCTGACTGTACGCTTGGTGAAAGCTGCCACCCCTCCGGTAGTGGAGGAAGACGAGTCAGTCGTCCCTGCCTCACCGACAGTTGACGATGAGCCTACTACGTCTTGGGCAGAAGACGGGCGCAGGAACCCCGCTAGGTGGAGGATGCTGCGATGGGTGACCACAGACACCGAGGAGAGGGTAGAGACTCTCATGAGAGAAGCCAGAAACTTCTGTTGCCCCAAGTGTGCTGACAGCGCCAGGAATGCTCGCCATTTAAGGGTCCACGCCCTTCAGCATTACCTGCGCCACTACTGCCGCTGCCATTATGCCAGCGAGAGCAGGGATGCGGTGTACTTGCATCAAACTAAGTTCGATGCCCCTGGAGACGCCGTACATCACCTAAAGACAGGAATTGTCTATACTGTCGACAGACCTAGCTACACTAGGTTTTGTCAATTCATCAGGTGGGAGAATCCCCCTAAGTTCCGTCGGTGTATACCGACCGACCAAGGAGAGACTCTCCCCGAGAGAACATCTGTAAAGAAACGGTTGGGCTCTCCAGTAAGAGACAACAAAAAGAAGAAGTTGTCAACAGGATACAAGATCCCTAAGAAGACATCTAGCCCTCCGTGCACAGTTACCGCACCACCACCGGAGCCAGATGTCACCGAGATAGCACTTATGCAGAGCCATGCTGTGCCTAGACCCTCGCAAACTTTCTTGCATCACAGTGACTGGTTAGCCACAGTGATAGAGACACATGTCGCGGACCTAGAACAACAGCTACGCAAGCTGAGGCGACTGCTCATCAGCCAAACGCTGGATACAGAGCAAACAGAAACGGCCAAGGCAGAAGCGAGACTCGTGACTGCTGAGGTGGAACTGCTGCGACAGCAGGCCGCCAGCTTGAGGGGTGCTCTCTTCTAAGAGACACCTGGACACTTGTATAGCTAATTTACTAGTGTACATTTGTGAATGCACTCATATGTATATATATAATAATCAAAATATATATCTAATCAGGGTACAGGTGTTACCCCCACACACCCATATTATTCTCGATATGTTATTATTAAAGCCAGGCAGTGACTTTAATGGAGAGAGGTATGTGGTAGATTTTGGTGAAAGGTAATAGTAAACAGGGCGTTCGCTACACAACTTCTCCACTCTATGCGCTGGCAATGCGCCTATAGCCATCGATAAGATGCTGTGCCGGTAGCAAAGCCATACTGTGCCGGTAGTACAGTACACAGGGCTGGTACCGGGCCGCTACTGACCTCTACAGGGTCGGTAGTGACCTCTGCAGGGCTGGTATGCTGACACAGGGCCGGTACAAGATGGCTGCCATAGCTGACGAACTTAGAAATTAGCCAGGACTTACCACCAAGCCAGGAGCTAAAGCTATCTACTCTAACATCTGCAGTAACCAGGACCACAAGCTAACTGGAGCCTTGGGACCTTATAGGACGGCCTGATTGGCCAGCAGGAGATAGGACTCCGCCCTTAGCCACTTGGCACCTCCCTTATTTACTCTCTATTGATTACCTGATTGGTTGACTATTTATATGAGCATTTACATTGGTCTAATCACTTCCTGTACTGTTATACGTTTGATACCTGTGAGGTCTCCTATAAAAGGAGAGACTTTTCATACACTCATTGCATTCATTCCTATGTTGCCATGGCATATACTCTTATATTGCCAACCCTAGAGGAATAATTACCCTCAGGACTATCATAGAGAATATAGCCACTTACACAAGCACTACGCTGTACTGTTTGTTTGAGCCATGGGCTCTTGCCTTACCGGGTAATACGGTTACCCTGCACAGTTGTCACTGTCGCTCAGCACAGTGTCCCCTCTGGAGAGAGGTACAATACTCGAGACTAGTGGATGTCCGTGGTAACAGACCGGAATACATTACAATACTTACTATATATACATGTTATATTACTTACTATATATACATGTTATATTACTTACTACATATACATGTTATATTACTTACTATATATACATGTTATATTACTTACTATATATACATGTTATATTACTTACTATATATACATGTTATATTACTTACTATATATACATATTATATTACTTACTATATATACATGTTATATTACTTACTATATATACATATTATATTACTCACTATATATACATGTTATATTACTTACTATATACACATGTTATATTACTTACTATATATATATGTTATATTACTCACTATATATACATGTTCTATTACTTACTATATATATACATGTTATATTACTTACTATATATAAATGTTCTATTACTTACTATATATATACATGTTCTATTACTTACTATATATATACATGTTATATTACTCACTATATATACATGTTATATTACTTACTATATATACATGTTGTATTACTCACTATATAAACATGTTATATTACTCACCTCACCATACGCTGTGTAAAAAGAAATATTCTGTAGTATACTGATATAATTGTTGGAGAAATCAGCGACCCAGCTGACCTTATCTTTTATTTGGGTAAGTTGAGGAGAATATGGCCCAAGCATAGCTCCTGCAGGCACACCAGACTGTTCAATAGTCGTATATACATGTATATTGTGAAAGATTTACATAAGATAGCTACCCCCTTCCCCCCCCCCCCCCGACCCCTAGATCCCCCTCCAACCCTTGTGTCCACTGGCCAGCTATACATAACCCTTGACCCCTTTCCTTTCCGCCTAGATGCAAAATATACCCCGAAAACGAATACTAAGGACCCAGACCCTGTATAGACCCTGTATAGACCCTGTATAGGCCTTATACAACAAAGAGAATCCACCACGGGTTACCCTGGTTCTACCCCGGGTCAGCTACCCCGGGCCTGGGTCAGAAAAAGATGGAAGAGTTAGCCTGGGGCCTATAAGTCTGGATGCCCACCTCAAGAAACAGCTGAGCAGTGTACGATAGCTTGGAGGACAGACTAAAAGCTGCATGCCCTAATTGGGAGTGGAAAAGACCCAAGCTAAAGAAAAGAGCGGCAAAAGGTGCTCAGCACAAAGTGCCATGTGCTCATGACTATTATTGGTTAAACTTGTATATAAACTTGTATCATGTATTATGATTGCAGTACTTTTTCTCTTATTTTATACGATTGGTTCATCCAAATAAGGGGGTGAACTTTCCTCTGTTTCTCCTATAAAAGGAGCTTTGTTTGTGTGTAAGAGGTAGAAGTCTTGAGGAGTTTGCTAAATACACTTGTACCTTGCTAAATAGATTATGAAATAATTATTATTAAAGCAAAACTCTGTCATTGTGTGTCTGGGTCTAGGACCCCATGAAGGTGAGTAAAGTCAATTTAGAGTGACTCCGAAGCATATTGGAAAGGTCGGTTGGAGTGACCCCGTTGTGTCTGAGTAGATAGTGCAAAACTGCTACAATGGTGGCAGCAGTGAAATAGAAGCGAACAAGAAGACACAACAGAGAGAAGAAAGAATTTGAAGTTATACAGTGCCTGTATCACCCTGTATCTACCCCTAAGCTATAAAGTGCCTGTATCACCCTGTATCCACCCCGAAGCTATACAGTGCCTGTATCACCCTGTATCTACTCCGAAGCTATACAGTGCCTGTATCACTTCGTATCCATCCCCTCCCCCCTACCCCGAAGTTATACAGTGCCTGTATCACTCCGTATCAATCCCCTCCCCCCTACCCTGAAGTTATACAGTGCCCGTATAACCCCGTCTATTGTTTTTCCTTTACTAAAGGACTTCCTTAGTGCCACTAGCACCCTGTATAGTACCCCCTCCCCCTCCCAGCAGCTATCCCGGCCCCGGATAACCCCATACACCACTTATTCCTTGCCAGATCAACCACTCCATACCCCATAGCCTGCCATCGACCAAAAATGGCTACCCAAAGAGCTAGGAGCGCTGGGAGGAACCCTGTAGGAGCTCAACCCACTGTAGTTCTAGTGCAGCTGACTGAAGCCCTGCAGAGTTAGGTGCAACCCCCCACACCCCGTCACTTCCCCTCCAGTGCTGGGGTTGCGGTGCCATTGGCCACCCCCAAAGGGGCTGTCCCGTTAACCTCTGGCCATCTACCCTGGCTCCCCCCAACCGTCAGTCAAAAAGCGGGCGACGCCCGCAGTAGGGAGACCGGCCCCTAACTGCCCCCAGAACTATAGGAAGAAGATAGCAGAGTTGGAACACCACAACCCTGTAGTACCAACCGTATCTCATAGAAGAGAAAGACAACCAGTTGTACAGATGCCAGAGCCCTGGCAGCTACCCACCACCAACAGATACACTCCCTTGCAAGAGTTGGAAGACTTCAAGTTTTACCCAGCTACACAGCACCTCAGCAGTCAGACTTCGCCAGCTTGTTGTCCTATGCCACTGCACACTGCATACCCCCCCCCCCCCGTCCCCGTAGGCAACAAACCCCTGTTCAAGCCAGTCATGGTCACGAAAAGCATTACACCGTGGAGGAAGCTGCACAAAGCATACCCCGTCACCACTCAACTCTGCCGATAGATAAACAGCCCTCTCGCCCTCCAGAACGATGCCCCCTGCCCTCAGCTGTTAAGCCAGCCACCCTCCTATACCCCCACCAGAGCGCCGTTACTAGGCGAGCTATTTCCTCCCAGGCAGAATAAGGAAAGCCCGCTTTAGTGCTTATCGACACCGGGTGCACCACCAATTTGTTGTCACAACATCTATTCAACCGGTTGTCTCCTGCCACTAAGAACTCCCTCCAAGAAGGAGACTCACACGGTATCCGAGCGGATGGATCGCATATTCCTTTCTTTGGCATGATCAACTTGCCCATTCGTCTTCGAGACGTTAAGACAGAAGCCACCTTCGTGGTGGGACAGATAAATGAAGATGCCATCCTGGGAATGCCTTTCCTCACCTCCCACAAGTGCCACATGAAGTTTGATCAATCGATCGTTGTAGTTAACGGTCAAGAACTTGCATGCACTGATCAACTGGGCCAGATGCTCACGACAGGTGTACAAGTGATAAGAGATACCCACCTTCCCCCATGCACAGAGATGACAGTACTGTGCAAGGTCACACATGCTGATCACCTTCCATTTGGTATCGTAGAGGGTACTCCTGACTCACCGCCCTTGGCTGCCAGTCTCAACACCTCAAATGCCAAACACCACCTATTGGTGCGCTGCCTCAACCCCACTATTCAACCACTTGACTTCAAAACTGGAAAGACCACTGGCAAGTACACTGGTGTACTCACCAGCGACATTGAGATACCTGCAAGAGGGAGCAAACCTACACTCCTGCCTCCTTCCCCCTTCCCTCCGCTGTGCCAAGCATTTGCAGGAGCTATATCTGCAAGCTCTAGACAGCTGTCACACCCCACAAGAGGCATTCCAGCTAGCCCAACTCCTACACTCCTACGAGTCAGTGTTTAGCAAGTGAGACCACGATATGGGACGCACAGACCTCGTGGCGCACAGTATCCCCCTGAAACCTGGAACTCAGCCTATCAGGCAGCACTCTCACAGATTAGGCCCCCACAAAAAAAGAAGCGGAGAAACAAGTAACCAAACTGCTTGAAAAAGGGTTGATAGAACCCAATACTGGTGCCTGGAGCTCCCCGTGGTGTTAGTAAAAAAGAAGGACGGAACCAGGCGCTTTCGCATTGATTACCGGCGTTTGAACGCGGTGACACAGCAAGATGCTTATCCCCTTCCACGAATAGATGAGAGCTTGGACGCCTTGTCAGGCAGCTGCTACTTCAGTACACTCGACCTGATAAGTGGATATTGGCAGGTTCCCCTAGACGCTGACGCTAGCAACAAGTCCGCTTTCTCTACTAGGTCTGGCCTGTACAAATGGAACGTCCTTCTGTTTGGGTTGACTGCTGCCCCCACCACCTTCCAGAGGATAATGGAATGGGTACTCCATGGTCTCCATTGGAAATCACTCCTCTTGTACCTGGATGGTATTATTCTCATCGGCCCTGATTTTCACACCTATCTCCACTGGCTAGCCGAAATACTACAATGGCTAAAAGCAGCCAATCCCAAGCTGAAACCCAGCAAGTGTGAGCTCTTGCAATCACAAGTCCGATACCTGGGCCACGTGGTTGGTGAACGTGGTGTATCTACAGACCCTGAGAAAATAGCAGCCGTCCGAGACTGGCCCATCCCTACCTGTCTAAAAGAGTTACAGTCGTTCTTCGGTACCGTCAGATATTACCGGCAGTACTTGCCCCGGTTCTCCACCGTAGCCAAACCACTGACTAAACTCACCTGCAAAGACGCCCCCTGGGAGTGGAACCCCCCTCAAAGAGAAGCTTCTGTACAGCTTAAAGCAGGAATGCTCTCCGCCCCCATCCTCGGCTACCCCGATGCCCACAGTCCATACATCCTAAATACCGATGCCAGTGACGACGGCGTTGGAGCTGTCCTCTCTCAGATACAAAAACAGTGAAGAGCGAGTAATCACCTATTATAGTGAAACCCTGAGCCCCCTGAATGCAATTATTGCGTCACTCGGAAAGAGTTACTAGCAGTGGTTAAAGCCACCAAACACTTCCGACCCTACCTCTAGGGACAAACCTTTCGGATTACGACTGATCATGCCTCTCTCATGTGGCTATGCAAAAGGAAGGAGCCGTCCAGCCAAGTAGCTTGATGGCTCGAGACATTGTCCGAGTTCCAATTCACAATTGAACATCGTAGTGGGCACTTGCACGGAAATGCTGACGGACTCAGCAGGCATTGTCCCCCAGACTGCAAGCAATGTGGACACATAAGAGGTTAGAGATGGCGGACCCACAAAAGAGGAAATCGTTTGTGCTCTTCCCCCCCTCCTCTTACCCCCCTTTCCAATCCCCACAGATTCACCTCATTGTACCCAATCCCCAAGTAGATGCTGTCGCTCGCTCCCGCCCCCTACCCCCTGAGACAGACTCGGTTGAAGCCCAGAGGACCGGCCGTCACCCAGTGGCAGTCATATACAAGGCTATCAAGACTCACTCCCCCATTGATCCTTCCCAGTTAGAGCTGGGCAGCAACGAGCTACGGCAGCTGGAAAAGCGGCTACACTCCATGCAACTCCGACCAGATGGCGTCCTGGAGATACACCAACTCGGGCAACGCAAATCACACTGGTGTGCTGTATGCCCCCCCCCCCAGCCTCAGAGGCAAGGTGGTCTGGGAAACTCACGTCATGGCCCACCAAGGCATCCAACGTACTCTTAAAAGGCTTAACCTTATTTGGTATTGGCCGGGCATGACTGCTGATGTACGTCGAGCAATAAACAGCTGCGAGACGTGTCAGCGAGCTAAGCATGGTGGAACAAGACCCAACCCGACTAGACAAAGAATGTATGCCGGCCGGCTGTGGCAAAAGTTGGCCGTAGATTTAGTCGGCCCCCTTCCAGAGAGAGACCGTGGTAACAAGTGGATTCTTGCTTTAACGGACCACTTCACCCGCTGGCAAGATGCCCTCCCCCTCCCTGACGCTACAGCCCCAGTAGTTGCCACCGCCTTATACGAGCACGTATTCGGTTATTTTGGACTGCCTGAACAAATGCATACTGATCAGGGCGCTCAGTTCGAATCTAGTCTCTCGCGTGAGTTGTGCACCCTTTGGCGAGTCAAAAAGACCACGACTACCCCCTACCACCCCCAAGCCAATGGGTTTGTAGAGTGCAATAACCGTGTGCTGGGAGATGCACTGCGTTCCCTCCTACTAAAAAGGCGGCCAGAAGAATGGGACATGGTCCTCCCCCAACTAATGAGAGCATTTCGTGCTACCCCCCACTCCACTACAGGAGAGACCCCTAACTTTATTATGCTTGGTAGAGAACTACGCCTGCCCAACCAGTTGACTTACCACCCTCCCCTCGTTGAGTTCGTACCAGTACATGAGTACGCCCAGGCACTACAGCAGAGACTTGAAGAAGTACACGAGACCCTCAGAACTGAGCAAAGACAAATAAGGGGTGAGGACGGCGAAGAACCTTCCCTGTTCAAAGATGGCGATGAAGTGTGGCTAGAGAATAAGAGAAGGAGGAAAGTTGAAAATCTAAAACTTCAGCCAAAATTCGTTGGACCCTACCTGGTGGAAGAGGCCTATAGTAATCATACCTACCTGATTATTAGACATGGACAGTACTCCGTACAAAACGGCAGTAGCCTCAAGCCATATAAAGCCTGCTTGGAGCCGTATGGACAAACTCCTGCAGCCCTAGAACCAGCCCGCCACCCTAATATGCGTGACGCTGCTCCCCGAAGGCGAAGAAGTCCCCAACCACCCCTCCAAGACGTTCCCCTCCCCCTCTTGGAGTTACCCTTCCCCCAATACCTTCCCTTGCCCTTTCCCTCCCCCCAATGCCGTTAGTTGAAAGAGGAGCGGAGCTTAGTCCACAGCAACATAGAGAGGAGTCCTCCCCTAACACCTCCAGCGAAAATTGTCCAAATCGGACTAGAACTGGTCGAACTAGAGGCCGTCCAACAACCACAGAAGTTGTCC
Organism: Cryptosula pallasiana; assembly: GCA_945261195.1. Classification (NCBI taxonomy): domain Eukaryota; kingdom Metazoa; phylum Bryozoa; class Gymnolaemata; order Cheilostomatida; family Cryptosulidae; genus Cryptosula; species Cryptosula pallasiana. The sequence goes on along the minus strand of OX183133.1, from coordinate 50,403,232 downwards.
CCCCTAGTCACAAACTCCCACCATAGCCCCAACACCTACAGGACGCCCTAGGCGAAATGTGGGACCCCCCCAGCGATATAGTGAACCCTGGTGCTACCAGGTGGCTGCAAAGCATGACTCAGTATGGAGAGAGCAATACTGCGAGAAATTACGATTATTAACCGAAGTAAAGGCATTCAACACCAAGTTTTAGGACCCCACACCCCCATGCCTAGTCTTAAACTGATTGCCTGAATGTCCCCTACCTCCATGCCAAAGCCCAACTGCCCCCTTGACTCCCCGTGACCACAGGAGCCGCCAAAGACGCCTCCAATTTCCCCCACTACCACAATTAGCCCCACCCACAAACCAGTTCAAACCAGTTTGCTGCCCAATGACACAAAAACTTCAGTCCTTTCTTCATCAACCACTTGCACTGAGCAGTCCGCTTTCCTACAGCTGATAAGTAATTATTTGAACGACATGAAGAAAGAAAGCAGCAATTACTTGCAAATCGAAGAAGATGATGACAATTTGCTCCTGGAAGCCAACCTGGCAGAATATCAACCCCCCACTAGTGATCAGGAGGACCAGTTGCTAGGCATACCTACCACGAAGTATTGTTACCAACAAATCCACCAAAAGAAGATCAGTCGGGTGAGTGGTTGGAATATAGCCGGTGGGTATTTGAACATGCTACTGCTCACGTTCCCTTAGCCCTAACTACCTGTGAGTTGTCTCCCCCCCACCTACCCTAGATGAGTTTCCCCCCTTGCTCCCTCAAAGGTCCATGCTCCTGATCATCTTCCAACCCCTCCGCCCATTCCTCCCCCAAAAAACCCTCAATTTAGTTACAGCGAGTGTTTAAAATCTAACCCTAAGCTCTCCACACCCCCAGAAAGTAACCCCGAGTCTACCCAGGCCCGGGATCCAGCTACCCCGGCCCGAGATAGATGTGTCATCTTTAAAAGGGCACCTCCCCATATAGAGGAAGTGTCCACCCCCTCCAAAACCCAAAAGAAAGTCCATAAAAGACCGAATTCTGTCTCCCCTCCCAACATTAGTAAGATAACGGTGCGCCCCTTGCTACCCCCCCATTACCCCAAACCAGCGCCCCCTCCAAACAACTCTCCCCCTGATTTTAGTCAAAAAATTCTGTTGTAACTTGGGTGTGCTAGTTACAGAGAAAGGAAGTCCCACAGCGGCCGCAGCCAAAGTGCCACCGATTACAGTACGGAGAATATCGACTGTCTCTCCTCCTCGACTCACTCTGAAAGACGAGCCCACCACCACGTTCAACGCCGATAGCAGACGCAACACAGCTCGCTGGAGGATGCTCCGTTGGATTAAGCCAAGCACAGATGACAGAATTCAACGCATTCTAAAAAAGGCGCACAAGCTGCAGTGCCACAAGTGTCACTACCAAGCAAAGAATTCTAGACAGCTGACGGTACATGCCACTCAGCATTATGTCAAGCACTTCTGTCGCTGCACCTTCATAAGCGAGAGCCGTGATGCCGTGTACAGCCACCAAAGCAAGCTAGATGATGCCGGAGATAAATAACCCTCACAAAAAGCTGGTATGGTTTATGCCGTGGACTCCAAGTCATATGACCGCTTCTGTGAATTCACCGAGTGGAAGGAACCCCCTGCATTCGGAGACTGTGTACCCGTACAGACTGGCACCCCCAATACCTCTCCAGCCAGACCGGCCAAACGTTTCCACTTCCCAGTGGCTGCACCCCTCGTGTCCACTCGACCAACTACGAGTATCCCCAGCCTAATGTCAGTACCCTTACCTAACTACCGTATCCCCAAAAAGCCGGTACCTGCCTCTGCCCTCCCCCCCAGCGTCACCTCCCCCATTCACAGAGAACCTTCTCCCCCAGCCCATCCACCCTCGCCCCAGAAGATCTTACCCTACCCTCGATCTACTGGTACTTTCTTGGTGAAGAGAGAGATCGCCGCCCAAGCCATTGATAAGATAATCACAGAGTTGACAGTAGATCAGCGCTCACTACGTAAAGCGCTACTCGACCGCACAACCCCCGTAACAACAAAGAAGGACATTAACATGGAATATCAGGCCACCGAGATTGAAGCCGCCTCACTCTGCCAGTTGGCTACTAGTGTGAGGGGCAACCTGTTCGACGATCTCTAGAGACCCAAAAAATTACCCTGTTTATCTAATCTGTGAAATATCTATACCCAATAAATATAGTACTGCTTCAGTGAGATTCACTAAATCAACAATGTTATTATTATTATTAATTAATTAGAGACTGGGTCGCTAATGAAGGTGAGAGATTAGCGTGTGTGAAAGATTTACATAAGATAGCTACCCCCCTCCCCCCAGACCCCCCTTTAACCCTTGTGTCCACTGGCCAGCTATACATAACCCTTGACCCCTTTCCCTTCCGCCTAGATGCAAAATATCCCCCGAAAATGAATACAAAGGACCCAGACCCTGTATAGGCCCTATATAGGCCTTATACAACAAATAGAACCTACCCCGGGTTACCCTGGGTCTACCCCGGGTCAGCTACCCCGGGCCTGGGTCAGAAAAAGATGGAAGAGTTAGCCTGGGGCCTATAGGGCTGGATGCCCACCTCAAGAAACAGCTGAGCAGTGTACGATAGCTTGGAGGACAGACTAAAAGCTGCATGCCCTAATTGGGAGTGGAAAAGACCCAAGCTAAAGAAAAGAGCGGCAAAAGGTGCTCAGCACAAAGTACCATGTGCTCATGACTATTATTGGTTAAACTTATACATAAACTTGTATCATGTATTATGATTGCAGTACTTTTTCTCTTATTTTATACGATTGGTTCACCCAAATAAGGGGGTGAACTTTCCTCTGTTTCTCCTATAAAAGGAGCTTTGTTTGTGTGTAAGAGGTAGAAGTCTTGAGGAGTTCGCTGAATACACTTGTACCTTGCTAAATAAATTATGTAATAAATATTATTAAAGCAAAACTCTGTCATTGTGTGTCTGGGTCTAGGACCCTGTGAAGATGATTAAAGTCAATTCGGAGTGACTCCGAAGCATATTGGAGAACTTGGTTGGAGTGACCCCGTTGTGTCTGAGTAGATAGTGCAAAACTACTACAATATGACAGTATTGCTAGTCATACAGACTCAAATATGACCCAAGCATAGCTCCTGCAGGCACACCAGACCGTTCAATAGTCGTATATACATGTATATGACAGTATTGCTAGTCATACAGATTCAAATATGGCCCAAGCATAGCTCCTACAGGGACACCAGACTGTTCAATAGTCGTATATACATGTATATGACAGTATTGCTAGTCATACAGATTCAAATATGGCCCCCTTTCCCTCCACTCTAGCCTCTCCCTCCCACTTCACAGCTAGCTCTACCTCCAACCCTCAATCTCCCCCCACTTTGCCTTTCTCTCACTCTGTTCCTCCAATGCTCTGTCTTACTTACTCTCTACTTACTAGAGACATCAGTTGACTTACTAGAGACATCAGTTGACTTACTAGAGACATCAATTGACTTACTAGAGACATCAGTTGACTTACTAGAGATATCAGTTGATTTACTATAGGCATTAATTGACTGAGCGGATGCCAAGCAATATGCGGCCTGTCCCCCCCCCCCAGAGCCTCATAACAACTATTGCAGGTGTTAGTGGCAGCAGTACTGAGCCTGCTCTGTTACACAAAAAGCTAATTAGGCTCAACTTAGGTGCTACAGCATTTGCTATGGCCCACACAGTAGCTGAAGTGGTGTATGTACCTGAGCAGTAAATAGTGTGCCTGTAGAAGTCACAGCCCCAGTTACATATTGCAGGTACAGGACACCTCACTCTCCAGAACGTGTATGAATGACAGTACATGAGAAGGGCTAGTAAGAAAAGAGTGCATTCTAGTGCCATAGCAGCACACGGCGCAGAGAGTCTCCTACAGACTCCGGTAGATTCACTCAAACCTGCAGAGAGAATGTTTGTATATAACAACTGTTACTACCTATTGTTGTATGTACTAGACTATATACAACAACTACACACATGTGGTACGTACTGTATATAACAACTGTTACTACCTATTGTTGTATGTACTAGACTATATACAACAACTACACACATGTGGTACGTACTGTATATAACAACTGTTACTACCTATTGTTGTATGTACTAGACTATATACAACTACACACATGTGGTACGTACTGTATGTAACAACTGTTACTACCTATTGTTGTATGTACTAGACTATATACAACAGCTGTACATTTGTTGCATACAATACATACAACAAATGTACAGTTGTTGTATGTATTGTTCTGTAGACCTTACCTTACAATACAAATAAAACAGGCATTTGTTCCTCCTGGCAGGTAGGTACTAGAGCTCTATTACATCACCTGCTTGTAATACCTTCTTATGCCATACACTATTGATTAGTATTGCAATAATTAGCAACAATACAATATTAGCAGGGGCAGTTCCTTACCTCACCCTTACCTACATGAAGTCCTGAGGCTAATAGCTAAAACTAATAGTTTGTTGGTTCATTAAACTAATACGTAAATAGAAAACAGTCACTGCACCAGATAGAACAAAAGTCTCACCTTCTGTGTGAGGGTTAGAGAGCAGCTTTATTGATTGTATTGTAGATACTGACTGGTACACAAGTGTATACTATATATCTACTGGTACACAAGTATATACTATATATCTACTGGTACACAAGTATATACTATATATCTACTGGTACACAAGTATATACTATATGTCTACTTGTACACAAGTATATACTATATATCTACTGGTACACAAGTATATACTATATATCTACTGGTACACAAGTGTATACTATATATCTACTGGTACACAAGTATATACTATATATCTACTGGTACACAAGTATATACTATATATCTACTGGTACACAAGTATATACTATATATCTACTGGTACACAAGTATATACTATATAACTACTGGTACACAACAAGTATATACTATATATCTACTGGTACACAAGTATATACTATATATCTACTGGTACACAAGTATATACTATATATCTACTGGTACACAAGTATATACTATATATCTACTGATACACAAGTATATACTATATATCTACTGGTACACAAGTATATACTATATATCTACTGGTACACAAGTATATACTATATAACTACTGGTACACAACAAGTATATACTATATATCTACTGGTACACAAGTATATACTATATATCTACTGGTACACAAGTATATACTATATAACTACTGGTACACAAGTATATACTATATATCTACTGGTACACAAGTATATACTATATAACTACTGGTACACAAGTATATACTATATATCTACTGGTACACAAGTGTATACTATATATCTACTGGTACACAAGTATATACTATATATCTACTGGTACACAAGTATATACTATATATCTACTGGTACACAACAAGTATATACTATATATCTACTGGTACACAAGTATATACTATATAACTACTTGTACACAACAAGTATATACTATATATCTACTGGTACACAAGTGTATACTATATATCTACTGGTACACAAGTGTATACTATATAACTACTGGTACACAAGTATATACTATATATCTACTGGTACACAAGTATATACTATATATCTACTGGTACACAAGTGTATACTATATATCTACTGGTACACAAGTATATACTATATAACTACTTGTACACAACAAGTGTATACTATATAACTACTTGCACACAACAAAGACATACTGTAATGGAATTGCACAGGGCTGCCATCATCTGCAGCCGGCACTACCCATATGCTAATCAACCTATGCTTATTCAAGATCACCTATATATATATCCACTACTACTGGAGCACACTTGGACGCTTTCAACAGTGCAGCTGCACTACCGCTTAGCTCAAGCCAGCAGGAAGGACTTTTCTCCGCCTCTAGTAGCTATATTTAACCATGGCATGTGTCACACGCTAGTTTGTTTATATGTTTTTAACCAATCACATTATTATACGCTTACTTGATTTTATACCTCATATATAAACACTTGCTCGTAGCCCAGCAGGGCAGTTATTGTTTAGTATTTGTTGAGATACTGTCTAGTGAGTAGCGCATGCCTTAGCTAGTGTGATACTAGCCAGTTACAGCCGAGACAGCTGAGGATCGTTCAGGACTACAAGGAAGAGGTTCTTGGAAGGCGTACCATACCAGAGAAGACGCTTAGGACCCTAGTAGCAACGCCCAGCTAAAGGACTATACTGCCAGACGCCTAGCTCCATATACTCGACCGGTATTCAGAGACAATACAACTATTTTTACGTTTATACTTAGTACAATTTTGTGCGCTGTTAGAGTGTGTAGTAATAAAGTTATTGCTATCACTGTCAACCTGGTAGAATCTGTTTGGTCGGTTGCCAAATACTGTTGTGCCTGCTATCCAGCAACATTCTGTCTTCTCCGTTAAAGAGAGACACCTTGGCCTTGACACTCTGTAGCCACAGCTACCACTGAATCACAGAGTCAGCCATTATCACATAGCATCTTGTAATACCAGTAACCGTTACTCCTCTAACACACGGGGAAAACCGTTACAATTCTATATAACTACTTGTACACAACAAGTGTAACACTCGAGTACGCATTTGCTTTGAAAGATCCTTCTAGATCAAATTCTTTCTGCTTGGCGAAAAATGCCGCCGGCATGCTGAACTCTGTCACATAAATGAAAGAATATTGATTAAAAGGTTTCAACTGTTTTATCTAAATCAAACACCATCGCTCTTGGAGAGAAACTACATTGAAACACCAGTTGAAGTTGTCTATAAAAACTTGTCCATTATCCACTACGTCGCTGAAACATTTGGTAAAAAAACATCAAGTAAGATCTATCGCGAATAAAAAGGAAGCCGACAAGTTAGGACCGTTGCAACTCAATGTGCCAAAGCTGGTGATCTTCATGGGATTTGATCAAGAAAAGCAACCGATCTTTCATCTGATCAGATTTCCCGCTACTATAACCGCTGAAAACGCTAAAAAAGCAACTAGGTTAATAAAAGACAAAACACTTTCTCAGTTGCTCTGTATCGCAACCCTGACTCAATTTTCAGTAGGTAGTGTAATTAGTTTGGAATCTCCTCAAGTAGTTTGAATTTGACTTTACCCAATGGAGAAGTGGTGATGAACGCTTTACTAGTGAGCTACAGATGCTTGCAATGCGATGGGATCTTTGCATGTACCTGAAAAACATGCAGCTGATGTAAAAAGAGTTCAAACCGGAGTTATTCCTTTTTTTACGAAATGGAGAAGTTAGTGGATTTGGAAACCTTCGACATGACATCGTCGTATTCACACCAATGCAGGCGATGGGAGCAGCGCAAAACATAACCAACAAACTCGACGGGTCTGAAAAGTTGAAATACTTTGCCTCAGATGAAATTCTCGAGGAAGGGTGCTACTGCTTTCAGCAGGAAATGTCGCTTCTACCAGTTTGGAAGAACCTAAACTACAAGACAAGAATTGTGATTAAGGTGTTCAAGACAACCAATACAACTCGGTGAGTGATTTTCTTTTTCTCGATAATGTAATCTATCAATTGTAAGTTAATGCTTCATCTCAATTTAGTTGCAATAATTTATTTACTAACCATTTTTTTGTTTTGGATACAAAGAAAAATGAAGCTACTAAGGGAATCTAAAAGTATAAAGTTTACTACAAATCATAATGCTTTGATTAGTAAAATTGTGCGCAAAACATTCACTAACAAACAGTTCATTTAGTCAACGCTCATTCATTATACGCTACTATTATTTACTTTCTATTACAAATATTATCCATTTTACCTAGGCTTCTTATGCTAGTATTATATATATACTTTATTACGCTCCCTACTACAGTTTTAATTAAATAAACATAATACCAAACCCACTACCCAAACAAGAGTAAACAAACAAAGGGCCCGTGTCAACCACGATCTATACCGGGAGGGAAAAGCCCAGCATAATAAAATAACAAATCAATAAATATCTTACAGCTCTGTGCAAATGTCAACTATTATTCACATTATCAAACATAAACACATACCAATATAAATATACTGTACCAGGGCTGTAAAAGAATTCATACCAAAATTCAACAATGTAATATGTTAGCAAGTCTGTTTTCTGATGCATACTATACTAACAAAAATAACTAAAAACTAACCCGACAAAAAATGTATTTGTTTGGATATTGGCAGGTCTATTTTTTGCCCAGATCTGCTCTTATTGTACTACTATTAGACATCAACTCAATGGCTTTTCTTGGACAGCGAGATCTTCCAATTGATAGACTTTGCGTCGAAACTCAATGTCTTTCCGTTTCACGAATGTTTTTTGGCACGGGCATGACTGCTTGTTTAACAATGCCAGACATCAGCAGCTTCATCTTATTAGAGAGAAAAGAACAATAGATTTGTATGAAGACACATTAAAAGACGAAGAGTATCTACAAACCTTGGGCTACATAACCATCTCGATTAGGCAATGCAATTGCTTGAGTAGTATAAAAATTCACAGAACTCTTCAAAGATCTTTCGATACATTTTTAGAATCTTTATATCTGAAAAACCTGCAACAACAGCTAAATCAGAAAGAAGTAAGAAAACGAGTTAGATCGAAGAATTTCTAAATCAAAAGATTTGTCAAATGGCATATTGAAGTACTTGAGAAACTTGGATAGAAGTTTTCAGGAATGCTTGTGATTTTCACAAGAGCAGAATACACTAGAGCAATAGTATGAGAGAATTTGCGGAGGCTGAAGGATTATTACCAACTCCTCAAGAATCGCTAATCAAAAGTATGTGCTGAAAAAAGATTTTGCTAATGAGTCCACTGCTAAAGTGGTTCTTGAGTGGAGCATACCGCAATTTATCAGTTGATAGATTATGTCCCCAGAAAAGCATCATATGCTATGAGAATGGGAGATAGAGATGCTAGTCAAGAATTGCTAGCTACCACTAGTGAGCTGATAGAAATTACTGCTTGAGGAAAGACAATCACTGACAAAAAAAATATAAAAATCAAGTGTGTTAGAGGCGAGAGAGAAGTTTCTTTGCGTATCAGAAGATCCAAATTTGTGTTTATGGAAGAGATAGCGCAGGAATTCTAAAAAATCATAAGCATTAGCATTGGTATGAGTAATACTGTAATGGATTTCGGTCTGGTTTCCACGAATACCCACTATTCTCGAGTATTATGCCTCTTTCCAGAGGGGACACTGTGCTGCTCGACAGTGACAACTAGGTAACACATCCGGATTAGCTGGTATAAGCAGAGCCCAGGGCTCACACAAACAACACAGCGTGCAGTTTGAATACTGGCTTTATTTCTCAAGAACCAAAGTCCTAGGGTGGCAATCCACTAGGGTTATCGGCAAGACATGAGAAATGAATGCAAAGAATATGACCAATGCCAGCCCTTTTATAGGTAACTGGCAGGAAGTAATTAGCATAGAATCATATAACAGTAAAGGCACAGGAAGTGATTAGACCAATGCGATTACATATATATAAATAACTAACCAATCATGCAATGTACAAGGTTTAAATGAAATAAGCGCCAAGTGGCTAGAGGCAGAGTCCTAGCTCCTACTGCCCAATCAGAGTGTCCTACAGGGTCCCAAGGCTTTGGTTAACTTGTGGTCTTGATATCATGGGTATATAAGTACATTTTTTCTAAAATAACAATTCTTAAACACACTATCAACAAGTGTAAAATATTTTCAATCAATTTCTTTTAAAGATACAGCAATAAAAGATATTTCTAGTAAATAAAAATGGATAGTGCGCGCATGGCTTTGAGTGAATCGCTAGAAACATTGTGAAACCACGCTTGAAGAACGAGTTTTACGATGGTTATGGCAACTGGCTTCCATGACCTTACTGCGATGGACATCGAAACGATTTTTGAGGGTTAAAACATTTGGAATGGTAAGTGGGGGAGTGTTGCATCAAAGTGCTAAATTATGGTCATGGCAGAAAAACACCGGCATTGTTCCATGAAAACTTTACAGGTGATGAAATTGCTGTACCCAACTCCAAATCCTATACTACTGCTAGGGTGAAAAAGGGAAAAATATAGTTCGGAAGGTTTAAATAAAAGAAGTAGCCAGTTGAACAGAAACAGCTATTTGAATGTTTTAAGGGCGAAAAAATTGTTCAAAGGAAAAAGTCAGGGATTTGCAATAAATAATGTATACACAAATCAAACGAAAGCTCACATACTTTAAGGCTAAAAGGCGAGTATCCTCTGATGGTGCGTCAACAGACCCTATTAGCACATAATAAAAGACGAGTACTTGATGTAAATCTCTATTCATTAACATTAGTGACTTTGAACAGAAAGTTCTTGGAAATTACAACCACTATTATTCAATTTATATGCTTAGATCCTAGAAATTAAGACGAATATTATAAACAATTACTTGCCAATATATTTTACCTATTATAAATAAACAATTACATTTAAAAAAAAACTAAAAAATTATTAAAAGGATATGGAAAGGTGAAAAAGAAAGCTGGATACTGCTTTCAATATAACAGTTGGCATCCATGGGCAGCATCGCAGTGTTTTGCTCAAGCCGAAGTAGCCTAGTAATCGCCAAATGGTGCTCTATGATCGCAGTGCGTTGCATCAATTGATAGGTTTTTCTAGGCAAACCACAACAGATTTTGTTTCTAAAATGATTGAATTTGTTACAAGCTATTAGCATCCTGAAACAATATCATGTTTCACTTCCAACTGCTATGTGTTATAAAAGTAATTTCGCATTATTTTACGTCTGGCCAGAGATGTAATTGCTGAGCCCTTCAAAATGGAAAAAATATTTCTGGGTTACCTGGGTCTGTATATTAGTTTGCTTGGCTGATCATAGGTAGAAAAATTGCATATCTAAGTGAGTGTCATGATTTTTAGTTCACATTTACAAGTAAAAAAAAAAACTTCACAGTATGTTTGCAAGAGTTGTGCTGCTCTGAAAATTCTTCTACATTGTTAGCCTTGTAGTGGATTTTTTTATAGCGGTCACATGTGCGCAAATGTGTACCAACTGCTCTTGCATCACTTATATAGCCATTCGATGACCAGAACACCAGTAAAAAGTCATAATGGATTGACCGACCCTGCGTCGGTAAGACACCGACCCTGTATGAGTCAGTACCGACCCTTTGGGAGCCATACCAGGCCGGCAGGAAGTGACTCATCCTAGCCTGGGACCTGGAAGTAGCCTTAGATGAAGCAGAAGACCATATCCAAGGAATGTCTACCCCTAAATCTGGCAGAAATCGAGGAGCCAAGCTTATAAAGACTGAGATGTTAACCACAGGAACTAGAACTGCTTGTGACTGGCCAGCTAGCCCATGACTCCGCCTACTACTTCTGTATGCCTTACCTCAGCTGTTGATATTTATATCTGTTTGCCTATTTGCTGTATTATGCTCTACTTCTGTGTCATTGGCCATTGCCCTATATTACTTCCTCTGCTGTGCCTATAAAAGGCAGAACTTTTGCTACGTTGAATCAGTTTGTATTGGGACTTGTACTTACCTGTATTCTTTTGCAAGAATAAATAAATGCATACTACTCTCAAGCTCTGAGTTATGCGTCGAAGCCGAGGGCTTTATACTAGTTGTGGAGTAGAGAACACGCCTTCACTTCGCAATCGGTGTAATACCGACCTGCTGTTACCTCTAGGTAAAAGGTAACTGGTGGCAGCATATCGCCGTAACGCTACCGTCGTCCCGGTGCCAGCAAACAAAGAGTTCGGCTGGTCACAGCACTTAATTGGTGGATTAGAAGCCCCCAAAATCCACAACAGCCTTATATAACACGCTTGAATGACTACCACAAAAGACATCATAATTTGAACCGACTGCCAGCATGCAAGCTATGTTGATGAAAAAACTCAATGACATTTGCGAAGTGCGATGTGCACTGCCTGGCTATGGGTTTAATTCAGGATGCAGATTAAGCTCTCAAAAATTAGTTTGCGTGTTCCCTTTAACCAACGAAACTGACCACTGAGTAGCGACGTTCAAAACAAAATTCGAAACAATGCAAAACCAGGCAAATGAGTGATAATTACATGTACCAGGGATGGGAGAGATGATAAAAAAGTATCAAAGACAAAGGGGTATCCATGTATCAACAGGGATCTAAACTCAGGGAAAAACTGCAGAACGAATCTCAAAAAGTAACGTCACCCAATTTTAAGGAGATCTGCTCCTACTATACAAAAAATGTTCTAGAGATAATAAAAAAGTATCCGACAGGCCTGAGCAAAGTATATCCTCAGCTCAGCTTTGAATGACATATTGCATAACACCACTAAAATATATGACAAGCCTGTTAACAATCAACATGATATGTTGGCAGGTCTGTTTTTTCCAAAGACCTGCTCCTATTATACTACTTACTACTAACTTTACAATACTGCATCTATTAGTTGTATACATTACTGTCTCTAAATATATACAACACTATATCTATAAACACTATATCTATATGTTATTATTATATCTAAACATATTTACATTAAAATATTTTTGATTATATAAATGATCATACCTATAAAAATTATTGTATCTAGTTGTTTACGATATTATATGTTACGTTTTTTTGCAATACTTTGTCTATAGCTGTGTGCAATACTATGTCCATAGTATGTACAATACTGTATTAGGACTGAAGAGTTGTACACAATACTATATCTATCAATATATACACTACTCTACCAATTACATAACTTAAAACTATAATAACCCAATAATATAATAATAAAAAACATCTGTAATTATATTGTTAACTTGTTAAACTCACTATATTTATAAACGTGTAACATTATTATTTGAAAGAGAAAATGCGATAAGTTCAGCATCAGGTATGCACCTCTATACAATTCATTATCATCAAATCTATACACAGTCTCTCCATAAACTCTACTCATAGCTGCCACTTCACATATCAAAAATATACAGAAGATTTACATGTGATGTAACTTCAGCAGTAAATGATTGAGCGTGAAAAATATTTGGTCATAGTAGCACTGTGACTGGACTACAGTGAATCAATGCACTGCAGTGATTGGACTGGAGTGAATCAATGCACTGCAGTGATTGGACTGGAGTGAGTCAATGCACTGCAGTGATTGAACTGGAGTGAGTCAATGCACTGCAGTGATTGGACTACAGTGAGTCAATGCACTGCAATGATTAGACTGGATTGAGTCAATGCACTGCAGTGATTGGACTGGAGTGAGTCAATGCACTGCAGTGATTGGACTGGAATGAATCAATGCACTGCAGTGATTGGACTGGAGTGAATCAATGCACTGCAGTGATTGGACTGGAGTGAGTCAATGCACTGCAGTGATTGGACTGGAGTGAGTCAATGCACTGCAGTGATTGGACTACAGTGAGTCAATGCACTGCAGTGATTGGAATGGAGTGAGTCAATGCACTGCAGTGATTGGACTGGAGTGAATCAATGCACTGCAGTGATTGGACTGGAGTGAGTCAAAGCACTTTAGTGATTGGACTGGAGTGAGTCAATGCACTGCAGTGATTGGACTACAGTGAGTCAATGCATTGCAGTGATTGGACTACAGTGAGTCAATGCACTGCAGTGATTGGACTACAGTGAGTCAATGGACTGCAGTGATTGGACTGGAGTGAGTCAATGCACTTCAGTGATATAGATATTACAGCCAAATACATATAGTGACTTTTTGTAATGTATGTACACGTTTGAGTGAGAGACATGTTATATATTCTAGCTTGGTAGTTTGGTACTACAGAGCCTTCTTTTGAGAGATGGTTGTGCTGTCTAATGGCTGACTATGTTCTGGTTCTGGGTTGGCACTGTATGTATAAGTTGGTGGGCTGGTGCCAAGTACGGCATTATCATCTACAGTAACTGCTACTACATCACTCCCTGGCACTTCAAACATTGTATCTAACAAAATGTTCTCCTACAGCAGAAGATTGATAATATATAGTATACTATAGTATACTTATCACTGTACAGATTATACTATACATAACCATATTGTGTATATATATTCCGCTATAGCGTATATATTATATGTAGTAGTAATGTAAAGAAATGTCCTTACTAAAATAGCCCTCAGGCCACGGGCTCCAGTCTTTCGAGTTTGAGCAATTTTAGCAATTTCCCTCAAGGCATCGTCAGTAAACTCTAAGGCTACCTATAACACAAATACATCAATAAAACACTAAGAAATGGACAAGTATATACAATAGATAGAGAATAAAGAGAATCCAACTACAACATGTGATGTAGAAATGAGGGCCGGTTCACACCTTGTCCATGTTGAAGAGAGCCTGAAACTGAGGAACGAGGGCATTCTTAGGGAGGGTGAGTATCTGCACGAGCATATCCTCACTCAAGTTGTGGAATGACGTGATGATGGGAAATCGACCGACAAACTCTGGTATCATACCGAACGAGATCAAATCTTGAGCCTCTACCTTCAGTACAAAAAAGCAGATGCAATTGCTGTATATATTGACTGACAGATATAATACATAGAGCACACCAACAGCACACTGACATGACAACAATGCTAGTGGAGCAGGCACAAATGAAACACTGAAGCGATGAGAGATGTTACCTTGGACAGATGTCTGTCCTTCTGTAGCAGCTCTTCAATGTCTGCATCTTCTTCTACAGACTGTGTACCAGGAGACTGTAGCACGTTAGACTGGGTACCACTGTGTTGAACATCTTTTAAAGCCTTCTCTGGCAATGCAGGACTTCCAAATCCACTAAACTATCACAACAAAAGTTGTACATTCAGTTGGTTGAAAAAATGTAGGACTACTTGAATATAAGAAAGGTGCTGTGAGAAGGAGGCCCTATAGATACCACCCATAAGGTATCGGTTGCACCACAACCTAGAGAGCACTTTTTACTAGAATCAAACATTATCTAGCTTTGATTCTGCATAGCTTTGGTTCGTCATCCAACCCTGCGAGTGGGAGGTGTTTGATAAGCGAAAGGATAATCCAGATTTTGCACTCAACTTCTTTGAATGAGTGAGGCCATCACATACTGCAGTTGATGCAAAACAATTATTGAGAGTTATCTTCCCCTCTCTAACGGGACACAAGTGACCAAAGGAGGACACAAGTGACCAAAGGAGGACACAAGTGACCACAGGAGGACACAAGTGACCAAAGGAGGACACAAGTGACCAAAGGAGGACACAAGTGACCACAGGAGGACACAAGTGACCACAGGAAGACACAAGTGACCAAAGGAGGACACAAATGACCACAGGAAGACACCAGTGACCACATGAAGACACAAGTGACCACAGGAAGACACCAGTGACCACAGGAAGACACAAGTAACCACAGGTGGACACAAGTCCTCAACAAACATTGAGAGTCAAACACTTCACCATATACTTGCCACAAGTCCAAAAATCAAATCCCTTGGCTCTCATCCAATATTTGACTTCGATACATTACTGTCGGCAAAAAGTTAAAAGCATCCTTGCTTACCTTCTCCGATGTTCGTCGACTGACAATTTTATCAAGACCGTTGAAAGCGCCTGAGGCTACAAATAGAATATTAGTTGTGTCCACGTTGATTGATTCTCCCCTTAGTTTCTTGGAACCTTTGTCAGAAACAGAAACATTGGTGCCTTCTATCAACTTGAGCATACCCTAAAACATGATGAAATGTACACAGCATGTGCATATTATGCACTAGTTGTAACCTACAAATAAACTTACGTTGGTTAAATGCACAAGTGATTAACGGTACCAGTTGGTGATAGCATGGCTGTATTGGACATGTTTGTGTTCATTTTCTGAATATTTAGGTCATGAGCTGCAGATTGATCTATTGACCCTATAGGCTCACTCAGCCCTGCTTTACCAGGTTCCCAAATACTCTTTGGCCCCAAAGGCTCGTCGCATCAGCTGAACTTTGATTTACTACAACTTCTAATGATTGACATTCATGTCGTCTTCGGGATTGTAGGCGTGGTTAATTATAGTAAATTATAAGCAAATTGATATAAATGAAGTTACATAACCTCCATTCGAAATAAAACTTGATTGGGCAATTCATTTAGTCTGGGGTCTATTGAAGCCCATGCTTGTTTATCTTGCAACTTACATATGTAAAATGGCAAAGAGTGACGACTACAGGATTAGTGAGGTGGTCATCTCATGCCCTGCCCATCAAAAGACAACAAACATTTTTTGCTTGTTTTGGTGAGAGAGGGAACAATGAATGGTAGTCATAGAAGAATAGATAGCAGAGTGTAGAGCAACAATAATAAATAACAATAATAATGAATATAAATAGCGGAATCTGATTAGGCAAAAAATATGGTACGGGATTAAAATTACTTCCAAATTGAAGATGACATCAATTTTGAGCATTGGAAAAATTGGCTAGCATTTCTGAAAGAGGGGTATTTAGCTAACCTGTGGACCAGGACTGGGTAGGCCTAGAGGGTCATCTAATACATTAGCCTGTAGACCAGGACTGAGTAGACCACCTAATACATTAGCCTGTAGACCAGGACTGAGTAGACCACCTAATACATTAGCCTGTAGACCAGGACTGGGTAGGCGTAGAGTGTCATCTAATACAGCACTTCATAAAATCAATCAAAAAAGTTCGATGCAGTCATGCTTTATCATACCAGTAGTTGAACACATCTCTGAGCTGAGCTACAGGTACAGTTCCGATCTTACACCAACCTGTTGTACACCTTCTCCACCAACATCTCTGAGCTGATGTACCCCGGGTACAGCTCCTATCTTATCTATTTCATCTAGAAAAACAATTCCTTGTTGTGCCATCTCCACATCTCCATCTGCATCCTATATAAAAAATCACTTTATTACATGTACATGTAAACAATTGATTATTTACTAACCACCTGTATGTATCACTACTAACTACTGGTTACTTACTAGCACACACATATACTAACCACCTGTATGTATCATTACTAACTACTGGTTAGTTACTAGCATACACATACACTAACCACCTGTATGTATCACTACTAACTACTGGTTACTTACTAGCATACACATATACTAACCACCTGTATGTATCACTACTAACTACTGGTTACTTACTAGCACACACATATACTAACCACCTGTATGTATTACTACTAACTACTGGTTAGTTACTAGCATACACATATACTAACCACCTATACATACACTCACTGACTAACTTTCCACTAACTCATAACTTATGGTGCATAGAACTACAAAGGTTTATTACTACTGACTACCAGTACAATGAGAGCACCTGCAGCAACTTGGCAATGACAGTCTCCACATCCTCTCCAACATAACCAGCCTGTGTCAAGGTTGTACAATCACAGATGGCAAACGGAACGTCTAAGCATCGAGCTAATGTCTGAGCCAGCAAAGTCTTACCTACAGCAAAAATGTGCATGCATAACACATCGCTGTGGATATAGATTAGACAAGTAAGGGAGAGTGAGTAAAAGATAGTGACGATGGAGAGAATATGGAAAGGTAAGGGGTAGGGGGTAGGGTAGAGTGGTAGAGTAGAGTGGTAGGGTGAAGTAGGTAGAGTAAGGGGTGGGTAAAGGGTGGGGTAGAGTGGTAGGGTGAAGTAGGTAGAGTAAGGGGTGGGTAAGGGGTAGGGTAGAGTGGTAGGGTAGAGTGGTAGGGTAGAGTGGTAGGGTAGAGTGGTAGGGTGAAGTAGATAGAGTAAGGGGTGGGTAAGGGGTAGGGTAGAGTGGTAGGGTGAAGTGGTATGGTAAGAGGTAGGGTAGAGTGGTAGGGTGAAGTAGGTAGAGTAAGGGGTGGGTAAGGGGTAGGGTAGAGTGGTAGGGTAGAGTGGTAGGGTAGAGTGGTAGGGTAGAGTGGTAGGGTGAAGTAGATAGAGTAAGGGGTGGGTAAGGGGTAGGGTAGAGTGGTAGGGTGAAGTGGTATGGTAAGAGGTAGGGTAGAGTGGTAGGGTGAAGTAGATAGAGTAAGGGGTAGGTGGTAGGGTAGAGTGGTAGGGTAGAGTGGTAGGGTGAAGTAGGTAGAGTAAGCGGTGGGTAAAGGGTGGGGTGGGTAAGGTAACGGGTGGGGTAAGGTGGTATAACTACAGCTATGCTTTACCTGAGCCAGTGGGGCCAAGCATCACTATATTGGACTTGTCAAGCACCATATTGTATTTGTCCGAGTCCAATATATCACTTCCGGGTCGCCTTATATCTGACTCTTCCTCGGTTGTATACTTCAGTGAAGGACTAGGACCTAGGGCAGCGCTGAGGCCTTGCAGCTGCCCCAGTTCTTTCAACATACAAGCAATTTATTGATAGATGTAGTGGACCAATTAAAATAACAACAATTAGCTTCATGAGAAACACAACTAAAGACCATAAAAACTGATCACAAAAACTTGACATTTAACAAATTACAATCCACAACAAAGCAAACTTTCAAGTGTTGATGTATAAAGCATATTGCCAAGAGATCACTTAAGAGTAATTTTACGATGTAAAACTGATAGATCTACTTGTTTTGTCTACTTTTTTATGACCAGAATATGAAAAAAGATAAAAAAAATGCTCATTGGTGATGGCAAAAGAGTAGCAGAGAGTAATATTTGGCAAACTGGAAAGAGTAGCTGAACAGTTACCACGGTGTCTAACGTTATCGATAAGGGCATCGTTTGTGTTTGGAGGTAAGCTATCATTGGTGACACTGGCAGCGGGCAGGTTATTGTGAACGCGCTTGTAATGGTTGTACACAGCTACAGAGAGGACCTTCTTGGCTCGCTCCTGCCCCACGACGTACTTGTCGAGGTAGGAGTAAATCTGTGAATGTAAACTAGAGATAACCAACAGACACTAACCAGAGAATGAGGCAGCCAGTGACTTAAACTATCTACCTTCTTAGGAGGTGGAGGTGTTTTTCTTTTTACTGTATTGTTAGCTTCTTCAGAATCTTTACTCTGCGTTCGCACTGCCTGCTGGTAAATACTATTGCACGTAGGGCATTTCATATAGCGAGAGGAGGAGCCTACAGGAAGAGATAACCAAACATATCGAGAGAAAATGTCTACAGGAAGAGAACGATAAACACTTATATGGAGTAGTGCACAAGCAGAGAATAGACCAGATACAAATCACACTCATGCACAATGCAACTTGCTGACCTAACAACAATACCAATGAATAGGTAAAATAGACTTACTGAGGAAAGGTTCAAGAGCAGACGATTCTCCACATTTAGGACACAAATAAATAGGTGGGCCAGTGCCGCTGCTTCCGTCAGTTGGTCCTTTGCCCGATGAAAAGCCATCAGCACCGCCTGATGAATACGTTATATAGCTGATACATAGCTGATACATAGCTGATACATAGCTGATACATAGCTGATACATAGCTGATACAATGCAACGTAACCTGTATACATAGCATACTCATAGGTACGGCACTCACTGGATGAAGCACCAAACGATCTACCATTGCCACCATGGTATTTGGAACCTCTTCTAAGTAGCATGGGCTCCAGGACTGAATGAGAACATTTGAGGGTTCCAACACGAGGGGGAGACTTGGCTCTAGCATGTCTGTCCAAGAAACAAAAATTAGAACTGGCTGGCTGGCAGTTGCTATGTGCGCTCAGCTGGTGATAACATCTCTCTTGCTGACCAAATGCTACAAAATACATAGAAAACAGTATTTTATTGAGTTAAATCAATGTGGAACAATAATAAATTTTTTTCCATGAATCCCGACAAACCAGACAAAATATTCTTCAGCTCATCACATCTGAAACATGCAACCTAAACTACCGAACAATACAACTGATTATCATCTTCTCTATATCTGACTAGCACACAGTAGCCATCAAATTTTAGTTTGGAATGTCCTTCCCATGCCAATACGAACACAGACAAAGCTATCTCTCAGTATCAAATGTAAGTTGACAAAGCAACTTTCTAAATACAGAGAGTTTCGTGTTCTTCGACTCCGTTGAATTAAAAATTTGCAAACTGGAGCTTGCCTGAGCCATTCTGGGTATACAATGTTCACAGCATCCTTACCATGAAGAAAGTGGTCATTATGAAGCTTTTCCACAAAATACAGCAAGCGCGATCATTTTGCACTGAACTGAACATAAAAGTGTATACAGCCTCCATGAGATAGAGTTAAGAGTCTAAATATAAATTATGTAGGTAGTATAAACTAAACACCAAAAGTAATGCAAAAAAAGTTGATTATAAAAACTATTATGACTTTTTAATAAGCGTCAGACTGTTTAACACAGTCTCTACTGCACTTCCAGTGTCCTTTATGAACAATGGCTAAAGCCTGGTTCCCAATTGAATCTCGTCTATCTTAGGGAATCTTAGAAATCTTAGGGCTCTAAGAATTTCATCTTAGAAATCTTGGCACTGATCTTAGTATAGTGAAAAATTGTAGAAATCTGCCAAGATTTTCCATCTTGGGTGAAATTTTAGCTGTCTTATGCTGCTAAGATCTGGTAAGATCCGTAGTTCCCAATTATTTAGTTTATCTTTATGTCTTGACCTACTGGTTGATAGTAGCCAATCAAAATCAATCGCTCCCATATTGGAATCCATGATGACTGCTGTCAACAGGAGAGAGTTTAACTTATGTGTAACATAATTATTAATGATAATTACTATTATTATATGTATTTCATTATTTATTATTAATATATATATATATATATATATTTAGGTTCACCAGTACCTGACCACCTGGTTGAACTGTACGAGCAGGCAGGCAGAGGGTGCAAGGATGAGCAACAGAAGGGACTGTTGAGAGGACTGCTCAAGAAGTACGAGGCCGTTTTTAGCAAACACAGTGGAGACATTGGCCGTACTGATCTTGTGGAGCATTCGATTCCCGTTGCTGAAGGCACCAGGCCTGTTCGGTTGCCTCCTCACAGGGTGGGACCTGAAAAAGAGGCTGAAGCTGAACGACAGGTGAAGGACCTGCTGGAGAAGGGACTGATCGAGCCCGCAGATGGTGCTTGGAGCTCCCCCGTGGTACTGGTACGAAAAAAGGACCAGACATGGCAATTCTGTATCGATTATCGGAAGCTGAATGACGTCACCAGACAGGACGCCTATCCCATACCCAGGAGAGACGAGTCCCTCGATGCCCTGGCTGGCAGTAAATACTTCAACACGATAGATCTGACCAGTGGCTACTGGCAGGTCCCTCTGGATGCAGATGCCAAGGAGAAGTCGGCCTTCATCACCAGGAGTGAATGTGGCGTTGGAAGGTGCTTTCCTTAGGACTGACCTCAGCCCCCGCCACGTTTCAGCGTTTGATGGAACGAGTGCTGCAAGGGTTGCACTGGAAAACGCTGCTGCTCTACCTGGATGATATAATAGCAATTGCCCCGACTTCGAGACCCACCTGCAACGACTGGGAGAGGTACTGAGTAGGCTGCAACAGGTCAACCTGAAAGTCAAATCGTCCAAGTGCGAGCTACTGCAACAACAGGTCAAGCACCTGGGGCACGTAGTAAGTGCGGAGGGCGTAGCTACAGTATAGAAGGTGCGAGCCGTAGCGGAATGGATACCCCCCAGAGACGTTAAAGGACTACAAGCTTTCCTCGGCACAGCAGGGTACTACAGGCAGTACTTGCCTGGGTACGCCATGACTGCTAAGCCACTGACTGCCCTAACCAGCAAGGACACTCCCTGGAAGTGGGGACAAAAGGAACAGGTAGCCTTCGAGCAACTCAAGCAGGGACTGGTGCAAGCACCAGTACTAGGGTACCCGGATCCTGCCAAGACCTATTCCCTGGACCGCGTGACCCGACGCGAGCTACTGGCTGTCATAAAGGCAGTCAAACACCTTAGGCCATATCTCTACGGCCGAGAGTTAGAGCTCCGCACTGACCACGCATCCTTGAGGTGGCTATGTCGATGATAGGAGCCGTCGAATCAGATAGCGAGGTGGCTAGAGATTCTCACTGAGTTTGTGTACAAACTTGAGCACAGGGCTGGCAGACAGCATGGCGATGCGGACAGGCTGAGTAGGCGCGAGCCCTGTATGGACTGTTGACAGTGCAGTGCCATAGAGCGGCGTGATGGTAGGCCAACCCATGCTGAACTTGCCAGAGCCCCGGGACCAGAAATCCAACCAGTTAAGCCTCCTATCCCAAAGGACGTGCCGCCAAGGTGTCGGCAGAAGGAACCAGTGCCAAAGAAAGATCGACCCCTCAGGGCTGTGTATGGTCACCAGTATGGAACTGGTCGAGGAACAGCGTACTGGCCAGAACCCAGTAGCCAGAGTGTATGAGGATGTCAATGGAGGCCGGAGGATAATTAAGAGAGAGCTGGAAGAAGGCAGTTGGAAATTGCGGGCGCTGTACAGCCGGAAGGAAGCCCCGATGATACAGCCTGATGGTACTCTGACCATCCAGATAGCCCCTAGAAGCCGAGCCCGGCAGTGCGCTGTCTGCCCGTCAGCCCGACACCGACAGGTGGTGTGGGAAACCCATGGACTAGCCCATGCAGGAGTAAACCGCACTCGGAACAGGATACAACTCAACTGGTACTGGCCAGGGATGTCTGCCGAAGTACGACGGTTGGTTAAATCCTGTGAAGTTTGCCACGTGGCCAAAAAGGGGGGAGTGCAACCCACCCATCAGACGCGCAGAATGTTCGCTGGCAGACCTTTTCAGAAGGTAGCCGTAGACCTGGTGGGACCGCTACCAGAGACCAGGAGGAAGAACAAGTGGATCTTGGTGTTGTCGGACCACTTCACCCAATGGAAGAACGCCTTTGCCATCCCGGATGCCACTGCCCCTACAGTGGCCACAACCTAAAACGAGAAAGTGTTCTGTTATTGAGGCTTACCTGGAAAATTGCACACAGACCAAGGAGCACAATTTGAATCTCGGATAATGGCCGAGTTGTGCGCCCTGTGGAATGTGCAAAAGACCCACACCACCCACAGGGCAATGGAGTGGTAGAGAGACAGAACAGAACTTTGGGCGACTCGCTAAGGACACTCCTGCTAAGACGTGGCCAAGAAGAGTGGGACCTGCTACTGCCCCAGGTGATGCGGGCATTCCGTGGCACTCCACACTCGGCCACCGGGGAAACCATCAATTACCTCATGCTAGGTAGAGAGGTAAGGCTGCCTGACCAACTAGACGGCAGGCAGGCACCACTGGACAAACAGTCGGTGACTGAATACGCTCTCCGAATGCATGAGGACCTAAGGGCAGCACACGACTTACTCCGAGAACAACAAACCACGATCCGACAAGAGGACTCCGAGGAATCCCCGCTGTTCAGGCCGAATGACCTGGTAGTCATGGAGAACAAATGACGGGTTAAGGGAAGTAACCCCAAGTTACAGCCCAGCTTCGTGAGGCCTACCCAAACCACACATATAAGGTAGAGAAAGACGGCCAAGTGTCCATAGAAAATGCAAGACGACTAAAGGAATACCCATGTCAGGAGCAAGCAGGAAGGGGCCCCCACTAACAGGGAAGCCGCCCTGCGACCGGACATGAAAGGGGCAGTCAGACAAAGGGGGCGGCCTCGTGTGCCGGACATTAGACAGCCACCAAAACCAGCTACCCAGCATACAGAGGCAGTAGCAAGACCAGAGAACCACAGTTCAGCCCGACCTGCGAGCCCTAGAGTGCCAGCTAAGCCAGCTGCCAGCAATGTTAGAGCAGGCAAGCCGGCCACCAGCAGCCGACAGACAGGGGCTGGGAGACGATACCAACTGGCTCACAGAGACTGAGTAGACCAGAGCAATGGGAAAGAGATAGGGAGTGGCTAGCCTTACCAAGCACCGGTGAGCCCACTCCACCTCCCACTCCAGACCCCATTGAGCTGCCCAGTCATACCAACGACCAAGAGCCAGAGAGTGAAGAGCCAGCTACTGGTGAAAGGCCAACTGAGATGGGCAGGCCTAAGAGAAATACCAGGCTGCCGTCAAAGTTGGCTGACTACCAGTGCTATCAGATGGCTAAAGAAGATGCTGAATCTGAAAACAGTTATGTGCTGCAGCCAGCAATGGCAGGACATGTTTCACCACCTCCCGAACGTTGTAACACTCCAAAAGAATTAATACTGGAGTTGAAGCAATGTTCAGGAGACGAGGGACTGCCTGGTTCACTGGAATGCTGGCGAGGAATACCGGCGAAAATTAACCAGTCAAACAAATAAATCACACAGGCAAATTCACTTCAGACGACGAAATATTCTTTCCACCAGCCGAGCGACGGCAGAGGGAAGACAACACTAAAAATGAATTTATCCATGGAGCAGCCGAGGGCATAGACGAAACCAAAGGCGATCACTCTATGGAAAATAGAGTGTCCTTGGGACGTGGGCGCCAATTGTAAAGGCGTGCCAGTCAAACAATAAAGAGCCACGTGTCCCGATGACGTTGGAGAGAAGAGAGAACATCTCTCCAGTAAAACAATGGATTATGTAACACAGCACCAGAATTGCCTCGAACAAGGTAAAGTGCTGCCACTTGCTTACAAACCATTGCCTGGAATACACGAGCTCACTCTACTACCCATTACAGATTTAATACAGATGGCTCGCACAGCAGTGGATGCTATGAAAGAGAAGGAGTGAAGTGCATGGACCTGTCTATCGAGGAGGATGCTAAAGTGGCCGATGAGCTGTTAGAGGAAAAGACTGAAGCAGACAGACCACGTGCAAAGCTAGAAACGGACAGAGGGCAGGTCGGAGAAAGTGCAAAATTACGCACTACTTGGCTGTCGGCTGAGACGTTCGCAGCTTTGGATGATATAGTGGTCCAGGTCGCCAACACAAAGGATGAATGGTGATGTACTCTATGCAGTTTCACACACGGACAAAAGCGGGTGACCTACCACGCACATCAACACTATGTTTTCTATTTTTGCACATGTGGCAAAAGGTCCGCTTTTAAGGACGCCCTCAGAAAACATAACGATGCAAAATAAGTCAACGACACACGGAGGGCCGGCAGCTCCACTATTTGAAGTAGATGCACAAAATTTATGACATGGCCACAACCACCACCATTTGGACGGCCACAGCCTGTCTCAACACAAAAGGCCACAGCAAGCTCAGTTAAGAAACGTGCCATCTCCATACATGACCGGCTAGGACAGCCAACGCAAGCCAGCAGCCCAGTGAAGAAGACAAAACGGGAACACTCACCTACACGGAAACAACGTCCTCCGATCAAGACGCCATCTCCACCAGACAAACAATGGAAAAAGACAACCAGTGCCCAGGAGGAGAAGACCATAGTAACTACAAAGAAGCTAGAGGAATCAGAGGAGAGGGTGAAAGGCGTAGAGAGCCCCACAGGCAACTGTATATGTAAACCCTGACTTTAAAAGGGACGCAACTCCGGTCAACATTCAGTCAAGAGTTGACCACGCCGCGCGCGGAAGGAGAGATAGCCACCACCAACAGACGGCGAGAAGACAGTAGACGATTGGATAGGAAGAGACTGGAACTTGACAGATTAACAGAGGAAGCTTACAAGATGCTGCGACGAGTCGAGGAAGTAAAGCTCCAAATCAAGAACCTGGAACTTCGCCTCCAGTGAAGGAATTAACAATAAACAATCAAGAAACGAGCCACCTACCTTGGCTTTTACCTGCCGTTCTATGTGTGCAAACTTATCTATCCACTGTTCTATCTTCTGTAAATTTGTCTCAAGTTCTGCGCAACTATTATATTTTATTTATATTTTTTGGCGTAGCCTTACAACCACACATATACTCACCCTTGTCGTTTCTCCTGTACGTTTGAATTGGTCCCCTACGTGGACCAATGGAAGGGGTTGTGTACAGGACAAACTCTGAGCTACCATTTGTATTACCTGGTTGCTAGAAAACACTGCCATGTTGTTAGCCTCTAACTTTACATTTTTCTTTTACCCCCTATTAGCAGTTATTCACGAGTACAACTGTAAACAAAGACATGATGTAAGCATGTGATGTAACAGTTTGTATATAAGCAGCTGCAAACCCTTAGCTCGTCAGTGTTACCTTGGAGCTGTATTTATTCTATTGAATAAACGCTTTCATACACTCACTCAAGTTCTTACTTGACCACTATCTACAGACGCATACAATAAGTACAGGCTCCACTGCTCAGGAGGACAGTAGCTAGACGACTCACTGTTGAAATAGCCGAATACTGTCCAAACGAGCAGTGGACAACAGGCAGACTAGTTGTCAGGCGACGTCATCCTGACCTGCTGTCAGCCAGCGATGCTGACAGCCAGGCAGTGAATCAGACGGACTGCTAGCAGGCCTGCCTAACAATACAGATGGCTCTGGTCACAGACGCCTCAGAGGTAGTGCAGGTGGCTACCCGAGGAACTGGCCAACTGTTCCTACAAAATCCTGCACAATAATAATTATTATAATAATAATCAATTACAAATATGATCAGCAGCATCATCATCATTTATTATTATTATGATGTTATAACAATAATTATTTATGTATAATAATAATAATATAATAATAATAATGCATATTATGATTATTATATATATAAAATAGATAAATAATAATGATTATAATAATAGTAGTAGTACTAATAAAAAAATAGAAAAACATTTTTTACCATCAAATTCCGTTACAACAATTGCATTTTTTTGATAATAATAATACTAATGCCCACCTCGAGAAACAAATTTGTGCATTATTATTATAACTACAACCTAAAGCTTAAGTTAAACAACTTGGAGGGGAACAACTACTCACTCACTTGCAGTCAACGGTTGTGGAGAAACGGGTGATGCGCAGTGATTACTGTAACTATTAGATGTGGTGGCTGCAGTACTACACCCATACAATTGAGAGGTTGCACACATTGTTGTACTAGTAGCTCGATACAAGACTCTCATGATGTTTTAATGCTACTAGCAAATATATAATAATAATATTATTATATTTAATTAATGAATACGACAGAATGAGAATGGTTGACGACGATGAAGGAGGAGCTAGGCCTTGTTTATAACTCTATGAAAGACCTTTATAATCATAGACATACTTCATCGTAGATCAACAAATGACTCTTTTGGCTGCTCAGGAGTTGTCGTGCTGCGGCGTTTGATAGTTCAAGGCATGACAACTCCTTTCATTGATATAACTTCGTCCAACGACATTTACCGTGTCGTTGCTTCGTCGATGACTAGATCAACGAAAGACCCTTTTAGGAGTTGTCACGCCTTGAACTATCAAAAGCCGCAGGCCTCTTGCCTGCGGCTTTTGATAGTTCAAGGCGTGACAACTCCTGAGCAGGCAAAAAGACCTTCGTTGATCTAGTCGTTGACTATAACACAAGCGCCAAGCAATCATCAACGATTATATATAATCTTTGCCAGCGTAGTTCTTTGTAAGGTGGAACACCAAAACAACGACAAATATCATAAGAGCCTATCACCAGGCTTTTCGCAAGGCATTGACCAATCAAAAAGAACTATGAAATAAAGCGTTGGTGATCCGTATACAAAAACTTGAAGCTGTGGCAGCATCACCTCTAAGTTAATAATAATTTTTTATTATTAGTTAGAGTCTAACTAATAATAAAAAATTATTATTAACAGCTTGTTAAACAAGCTGTTATTAATTATTTAGAAGTGTGTTTTATACGTGTTTAATGTAACTATTGGACGACTGTAAGGTTAAGGGTAGCTAAATGATTGTGGAGAGCTCGAGGGGACTACTAAGGAGCCACGGACATTTTTGAGTAACCATAATAATAATAATCATTATTATAATAATAATAATTATTATTATAATACTTGGTGGGAGTTGGGTTGTGCTGAAGCTTCTTCTATAATATTATACCTAGTGAGTGGTTGTGGCTGATGTAGCAGTCACGTATCAGAATATATGCTTCTCCTTGTACCCAGTCAATAGCGAGAAGAAATTATTTGTTCTGTCGACACTTCTGATAATGAACGTAGAATTTTTCTTCTCTCTAACAATAATAATAAAAATAGTCGTTCATTTCAGGATGTGCCTACATTCATCCCAGCGATGTCTGACTACATTCATTCATGTCTACGTCCGTTCAGAATTCCAGAAGAAGATAATAATCAATAATAATATTGTACAGGATTTTTGTGTAGGTGGTGACTGGTAACATCCACCTGAACCAGACCCCAGGCTGCTTACTGCTGTCTGTGTATGACTGCTGTCTGTGCACGACTTGTTAACTGCTCCTACCAATGCCTGCCCAGCATAGTCAGACTAGCTGGGTAGCAGACTAATTAGAGTATTGGGCCTTTGCAGGCCGGCACTCCTTAGTCGTACTGAGCAATTGTAGGGCAGCTGTGCTGTTAGAGATCGAATCAAAGGGTTGTGGTTGAGTATTGAATAAGCTTGCATTGAATAACACGCCTGACTGAGCTCTTCTCCTGCTCTGAATTACAGAGAGCTCTAGCCAGCTTATATATAAAACATTACATAACAATCAGTCTTAGGTGCTGTCAAGAAATTGTTAATTGGGTTACATAAGTGTATAATGATGAATAGATATAAACAAGTGCTGCCTGAATCACGGCCACGTCACATGAGTTTTTCTTTGTTCTCATGTGACTGCATAGAGATATGTTAATCGAGTGTTTACTTCCTCTGTTGTAGGTGGCACTAGTCATTTCTACCACAATATATAATCATAATATAATAATAATAGTTGTAATAATAATAACTATTGTTGTATCAATCATTATAATAATTAAATTTTTTTTATTTTATTATTATTATTAATCGACTCTCCCACTGACCATGATGACAATGATCATCATCGTCATCACTAACATGCTAAAGCATGATGATGATGATGACCTTCACCAGCATGCGCTTTATTTATTATCACCATGGTCTACTCATCTGTGATCAATGAACAGTTAAGTGCAACTTTCTGCTTTTCTAATACAAAGAGAAAGAGTGAGGTTGAGAGGTGTATGGATAGTGTATTTGTTCAAAGAACTTAATCTTCTCCTGAGTACAGTCAAAACAACTCTGGCTGCTAAAGATACTGTGCCAGTATTTATACTGTCAATGAATAGGTTACGCCCATTGTGAAAACAGACAAAAGATATTTAGTCATGCATGATAGTAATAAATAAATAAATACATGATTGCAAACACTATACACATAGTAGGTTGATTGTAAGGGAATTGTCTCCACATAGCACCTGTTTACAGATTGTTTGCAGCTGCGTTCCTCTACACACCCCGCCCCATTGGTCATCAAGGGAGGATCAATTAAACGTAGGAGAGGACAACTCGGATAAATATATGATTAGATGAAAACGTGTATAATATTGTAAAATATGACACACTATAAAGTGACTAAAATAGAATGTTAGTTCTGTAATAGAACAGTCTAGGGTGGGATTCTACAGATCTGTCCTGTCAGTATCGGCTGCTGCTTACTGCTCCCTATAGCTTATGCTCCTCTCTTCCTCGCTCACTTGTATCGCTTCTGCTAATCACTGCTTGTTCTACCAGGTGTCAGGCAGAAAGTTGTAGTTGGCTCAATTGTTCCTCTGCTAACATCATCTCTAGTTGTGTTTCACTGTATCATTATAGGTACCAAAGTCGGCAGCTCTAAAGTAATGACAATCAGCTAATTTAGAGGGTGGCATAGTACTTCTCTTTAGTCTACCCTCTGGTGCTGGCTCCTCCTTTCTTGGGGAGAGTTCTCTTTTGGCTGGTTGGTGGTCCTCTGGGAGCATTGTGGGTGTTCCTGTAGCATCCATATTGGTTTGTGGCTCGGGTGTGGGTAGAGCTGACCATTGTTGGTTTCTCTCCCATTGCTCATGCCTGCTCAGTCGTTCTCTACCAGTGTTCGGTAACTCCCAACAACTGCTGGGTGGACCAGGGGCAACTGGTGGTGGTGTCAGTGGTTGTGTGGGTAACTGGGCCAATTGCTCGGCTGCCTTAGCAGCTTGCTCCACTACCTGCTCTCTAGTGTCTTGTTTGTCTGGTTGTTGGAAAAGCTCCTTGTCTATCGGCTCATGTGGAGGAGTACTCGGGGGTTTCTTGTCTAGGCTGTGGCCTACGTTAGACAGCCCCCTGATGTTGGGTCGCAGAGCTGGCTCTCTACTAGGAGCCTTGCCTGCTACTTCAGGGCAGGGATGGTAGGCCTCCAGCCTCCGCTCATTCTGTACTGAGGTCTGCCCACTCCTTTCGATCCTGTATGTATGGTTGGGGTACGCCTCCTATATTGTATACAGGCCAGCAAAACTGGGTCGCAGTTTCGGATTACTGCCTTTCATTCGCCTCTTGTTTTCCAACATGACCAGGTCCCCTGGTGCGAACAAGAGTGGCTCCTCTGTATCATCCTGCCTAATGGCCGCCTGCTCTTTTCTCAGCAGCTCATGGGCCGTCTTTAGGCGCTCCTGCATCTGGAGTGTATAGTCTGTCACACTCTGCTGTTCTAAGAAGGAGGGTCTGCCATCAAGTTGGTCTGGCAGATGAACCTCTCGGCCCAGCATGAAAAAGTTGGGCGTCTCGTCTGTGGTGGAGTGCGGAGTCCCTTGGAATGACTTCATGATCTGCGGAAGCAGCAGGTCCCATTCCTCCTGTCCTTTCCTCAGTAGTAGGGCCCTTAGTGAGTCACGCAACATACCGTTCCGTCGCTCCACCACTCCATTCCCTTGTGGGTGGTAGGGGGTGGTACGAGTTTTTCGTACGTTCCAGAGGGCGCACAGCTCTGCCAATAGGTTGGACTCGAACTGAGCGCCTTGGTCGATGTGAAGTTGCTGTGGAAGGCCCCAGTAGCAGAAGACTTTCTCGTCCAGGAGATTGGCAACTGTAGGGGCTGTGACATCAGGGATGGCAATGGCATCCTGCCACCGAGTAAAATGGTTTGATGGTATCAGTATCCATTTACTGCCTCGACCTGTCACCGGCAGGGGCCCGACTAGGTCCACAGCTACCTTCTGGAAAGGTCTGCCTGAGTATAGTCTCTGTCGTTCCTGCGGGGGTAGCATCCTCCCCTTCTTAGCCACCTGGCACACCTCATAGGACTTTACTAACTGTCGTACCTCACTGGCCATTCCCTGTCAATACTAGTCCAGCTGGACTCGTTCCCTGGTATGATTCAGACCTGGGTACGCCAAATTGTGGGTCTCCCAGATGACCTGCTGCCATCTGGGTGCTCGGCAAACAGCACATTGTTGCACTCGCCCCTTAGGATCAATCTGGATGACAAGCGTGCCATCCGTGAGCAGGCTCATAGCCTCCTTCTGTTTGTACAGGGTTCTCAGCTACCCCCTTCCAGCTCCTCCTTAGTGACTGGTCGACCACCACTCAGCTCTTTGTATATCCCGGCCACGGGACTATGGCCTGTCCGTTGTTGGTTGACTAGTTCTGGACTAGAGACATTGCAGAGTTCAGGTGGGTCTGCTTCCACTGTCTGCCTGGGAGTGGGGGGCTGCTTGGCCGTCCGTTGGTTCAGAGTAGCTCGTCGTCCCTGCCGGAGTTTCAGTCCAGGGGCTCTGGCAAGTTCAGCATAGATGGATCCTCCGTCACGCTGCTCGATAGCACTGCATTGTCTGCAGTCCAGGCATGGTTCTTGTCTGCTCAAGCCATCAGCGTTCCCATGTTGGCTGCCAGCCCTGTGCTCGAGTCTCTACACAAACTCGGCCAGAATCTCCAACCAACGAGCTATCTGATTGAATGGCTCCTTCCTGCGAAAGAGCCACCGCAAGGATGTATGGTCCGTACAAAGCTTAAACTCCCTTCCGTACAAATACGGTCGGAAGTGCTTGACTGCCTTGATAACAGCCAACAGCTCACGACGGGTCACGCAGTAATTCCTTTTTGCTGGTGCCATAGTCTTGCTGTAGTAAGCAATTACTCTCTCCTGTTTGTTCGGTACTTGTGAGAGAACCGCCTCTTATCCTCCGGCACTTGCGTCCGTATCCAGGATGTAGGTTTTGGTAGGGTCAGGATACCCTAGTACAGCTGCAGTACTCAGCCCATGCTTGAGCTGTTCAAAAGCATGTTGCTCCTCTTGGCCCCATTTCCAGAAGGTAGCCTTGTTTGTCCGGACAGTCAGGGGCCTCGCCAACGTGGCGTAGTCAGGCAAGTACTGCCTATAGTAACCTGCTGTTCCCAAGAATTCCTGCAGCCCCTTGAGGTCCCATGGGGGTGTCCACTCTGTGACAGCACGTACCTTCTCTGGGTCAGTTGCAACGCCCTCTGCACTCACTACGTGCCCCAGGTATCTGACCTGTTTCTGCAGCAGCTCGTACTTGGATGGTTTGACCTTCAAGTTTGCCTTCTGCAGCCTCTCCAACACTTCTCCCAGTCTCTTAACATGAGTCTCAAAGTCCGGGGCAATTCCTATCACATCATCTAGGTAGAGGAGCAGCGTCTTCTAGTGCAGCCTTTGCAGCAACCGCTCCATTAGACGCTGAAAGGTGGCTGGAGCTTATGTCAGTCCAAAGGGCATCACCTTCCAACACCACAGTCCACTCCTAGTGATAAATGCCGACTTCTCTCGGGCGTCAGCATCCAGAGGAACCTGCCAGTAGCCACTGGTCAGGTCTAGCGTACTGAAGAACCTACTGCCGGCAAGGGTGTCCAACGACTCATCTATCCTAGGTATAGGATAGGCATCCTGCCTGGTGAGATCGTTCACCCGCCTGTAGTTGATACAAAAATGCTATGTTTGATCTTTCTTCCGTACCAATACAACAGGAGAGCTCCAGGCTCCGTCTGCTGGTTCTATCAAACCTTTCTTCAACAGGTCCTGAACCTGTCTTTCGGCTTCCGTCTCCTTTTCTGGCCCTAGCCGGTGGGGAGGCATCCGTATTGGCTTGGTGCCATGGGCAACAGTGATCGAGTGCTCTACCAACTCGGTACGACCAATATCTCCGCTGTGCTTACTAAACACAGTCCCATACTTGTTGAGCAACCTCCTCAGCTGTCCCTGTTGCCGGGTTGTGTGTAATTCAGCGACCTCTGTGGGACGGTACACCTCATGACCGCGATCAGTTTGGACAGCGGCGTGTTGGTTGCTGTTGCATTCTTTGTAACTTCTCAGACTGGAGTTTGATGGCCTCTGTTAACATCTACATACTTTTCATTAAGACGACGAGGGGCCGGCTACACTCAAGCGCGTCGTCTCTCAGCGCTGCTCTGAGGAGCATTAAAGCAGTGGCTTAGCCCCAGTCGTTGGCGTCTGCAACCACAATAAAATGAATGATAAAGTACTTGAAGTCACCTGTGCCGTCGTACTTGGAGGGCCTTGAAGGACGTCTGTGCTGGTCCTTGGGGGGTTTGCACCAACCTCTGCAAAGCTTCTGTAAGTTGCTCCATTGCTACTGTAGGTTAAGCTCCAACGGGGTTCCTGACAGCACACCTAGCTCTTTGAGTCGCCATATTTGTTCAACAGCAAGCGATGGGATATGGAGTGGTTTTTTTGGCAAGGAAGAAACCAGTATACAAAGTATCTCGGGATGGGATAGCTTCTGGGAGAGGAAAGGGGTAGTATACAGGCGATACTGGCACTGGATAGCTCCTGGAGGAAGGGGAAACAGTATACAAGGTGATACTGGCACAGGGTAGCTTTGGGGTGAGAGGTGAAGGCAGTTTACTGGGTATACTGGCACAGTATAGCTTCGGGGTGGGGGAGGGGCATGAGGGGGGGGGGGGGGGTGGGAATGGATACGGTGAAATGGTTGGCACTGTATAGCTCCTATCTTCTTTCTTCTCTCCGTTGTGTCCTTCTGTTCTCCTGTGTCCCACCGCTGCAACCAAAATAGTGATTTTCCTCCTTCCACTACTGACTTAATGGCATTCACTCCAAACCGACTGTAACAATCTCCTTGGGTTCCACGACTCAGACTCACTACACCAGAGTTTACACTATCAATAATTTATTGAACAAATCCATTTAGCAATATAATAAAAATGCAGCAGAAAAACCCACTAACTTCTGCCTTCTCTCATGTGCAGCAGCTCATTATATAGGAGAAGGCAGGAAATCTCACCTCCTTATTAGGGGTGAGCCAATTACAAACAACAATACAAAATATACACAAATAGAAATAGATAATATAAATCACAATAACATAGTGAACCAATGGGAGGAGCGAACACGTGGCAAAGTGGCTCTGGGCTCCTTTCTCGCTCTTTTGGTGGTGGTGAGAATCTTCCACTCCTTATATGGTATCCCTACTTCCTAGCTTCTGTTTCCATCATTTGCGCTGCTTCTGTATCCATGTAACGAAGAGTTCCCAGCTCCTTAAGCCTCAGGCTACCTTTATTAGCCATCTTTCTTGACCGGCCCGGGGTACTGACCCGAGGTAGGTCCTCTATGTGTGTATATATAGGATATAGGGTCTATATCGAGTTGGGGTAGTCCGTATCCGAAATTCAGGGAAATATGTGTATGTACTGAAGGGGAAGGCTCCGGGGTCACTTAAAACTTCTGTAGTTGACAGGGTAAGGGGTGTAGGGGGGCGGGGGGGGGGGGGGGGTAGGATTAGGGTGGGAAGGGGGCCTAGGTCATCTAAATATAATGCAAATCTCCCACAATATGTATATGCCGCGTACATGTATATATGTACAGGGCATATGTATAAGATATATGTATAACATATAAGACATAAATATGTAGATAGATGAGGTAGCTATAAGATATACGTACATGACACACTTGGCAAAAAGGTGTGTGTCATAAAGATGTGTGATATAAGTGTGTGACATACGTGTGTAACGCAAGACTGTGACATCTATATATGATACCTATCCTCTAGGTAATCATGGAGAACTTCGTTTTGTACGACGAGATCGGAAAAACCGATAATTGCATTGTATACAAAGGTCGTCGTAAAGGTACTGTTGTGTTTCTGGCAATTTACTGCGTGGAAAAGTCACGGCGAGCTGAAATCACCAATCAAGTAGGATTTTCTTTGGTGCAGTTCATTCCAGTTATATTGTGCTCAGCTAATGATGTGTGAGTGCCTCGGAGCTGCTCTATGATACTAAATAGAATTTGTTATGTGCAGGTACGCCTGACCCACGAGATCAAGCATTCACACATACAGCAGTTTTATGAGTGGTACGAGACTACCAATCACCTGTGGTTGGTGTTGGAGCTGTGTAATGGTGAGTGTTAACAAGTCTGGTTTGGATGTAACTCTGAGTAATGATTACTGTAGTGTGGCCATCTTGTGTAGTGTGTCCATCTTGTGTAGTGTGGTCATCTTGTGTAGTGTGCCCATCTTGTGTAGTGTGACCGTCTTGTGTAGTGTGTCCATCTTGTGTAGTGTGGTCATCTTGTGTAGTGTGGCCATCTTGTGTAGTGTGTCCATCTTGTGTAGTGTGGCCATCTTGTGTAGTGTGCCCATCTTGTGTAGTGTGGCCATCTTGTGTAGTGTGTCCATCTTGTGTAGTGTGTCCATCTTGTGTAGTGTGGCCATCTTGTGTAGTGTGTCCATCTTGTGTAGTGTGTCCATCTTGTGTAGTGTGGTCATCTTGTGTAGTGTGTCCATCTTGTGTAGTGTGCCCATCTTGTGTAGTGTGCCCATCTTGTGTAGTGTGTCCATCTTGTGTAGTGTGTCCATCTTGTGTAGTGTGGCCATCTTGTGTAGTGTGGCCATCTTGTGTAGTGTGGCCATCTTGTGTAGTGTGGCCATCTTGTGTAGTGTGTCCATCTTGTGTAGTGTGTCCATCTTGTGTAGTGTGTCCATCTTGTGTAGTGTGACCGTCTTGTGTAGCGTGGCCATCTTGTGTAGTGTGGCCATCTTGTGTAGTGTGGCCATCTTGTGTAGTGTGGCCATCTTGTGTAGTGTGGCCATCTTGTATTGTGTGCCCATCTTGTGTAGTGTGTCCATCTTGTAGTGTGGCCATCTTGTGTAGTGTGTCCATCTTGTGTAGTGTGTCCATCTTGTGTAGTGTGGTCATCTTGTGTAGTGTGGTCATCTTGTGTAGTGTGGTCATCTTGTGTAGTGTGTCCATCTTGTGTAGTGTGGTCATCTTGTGTAGTGTGTCCATCTTGTGTAGTGTGGTCATCTTGTGTAGTGTTTCCATCTTGTGTAGTGTGTCCATCTTGTGTAGTGTGACCGTCTTGTGTAGTGTGACCGTCTTGTGTAGTGTGACCGTCTTGTGTAGTGTGACTGTATAATGTGGCCATTTCTTGTAATGAGACCATCACATGTAGTGAGGTCGTCTCGTGTATTGTAGCCATCTTGTTCGTGTTTAGGTGGTACATTAGAGAAGCTGCTAGAGCAAGATGGAGCCTTGCCAGAAGCGTGTGTGCGACAGTTTGGTCAGGACCTGGTGGAGGGTTAGTCAAATGGATGTAGTAGCTGGTATGCTCAATGCACAGTATTATAGTTAAAGCTTGTGTCTCCACTTACACTGTGTATCTCTGCTTTACTCTAGGACTGCATGGCATTCACTCATTAGGCATGATCTTCTGTGACCTTCGTCCTTCTAAATTGTTGCTCGATGGCAGTGGGGTCATCAAGTTTTCGGACTTTAGTTTGGCTCGCATAGAAGGAGAGAACTTGGACGAGCTACTAGGCATGTTTGGAGAACAGAATGGGGAAGAGGAAGAAGCCGACTATGATTCGGTGGGAGAGCAGAGTTCTAAGTCTAAGTCGTCTAGCAAGGTAGAGCTGTTTGGATTGGCCTGCGTCACTGAGACGACTTGGTAATAGTTCCTCTAGAAATGGTTTTATTGTGTTTTAGGGGTCAGCCCACTACATGGCCCCTGAGGTGATACAAGGTGGCCCCCACACTATGTTTTCTGATATCTGGTCTCTTGGCTGTGTGCTGTATGAGCTCTTTACTGGTTGGTTATATGTAATACATGAATAGTGTTATATATGGAGGTATATACTGTATGCACTGTGTACTGCATGTACTGCATACACTGTTCCTTCTAATGGTGTATAGGAACTGCACATGGTCTATGTACTGCGTGTATTATGTCTATTATATGCACCGTATGTACTATGTATTACATGTAAAGTGTAGTGTTGTACTGTGTACTGTCTGTACTCTGTGTACTGTATTTACTCTGTACTATATATACTCTCTATCATATGTACACTGTGCATATAGATGTGCTGCATGAACTACACATTTCAGGATCAAAACCATTTGAAGCCGACAACTTCAGTGAACTTGTGAATAAGATCATTCACCTGGAGTTGCCCCCTCCGTCAGTGAAAGGTTCTCGCCTATCGGCTAAACCTTCTCCAGATCTTGTTGACCTTCTTAATGGATTGCTGAAAAAGGATCCTAGTGAAAGGTTTCTGAATTTGTTATATAACCAATGTATATGTTATGCAATCAATGTATGTGTTGTGTAACCAATGTATGTGTCGTATAACCGATGTATGTCTTAAATAACCAATGTATGTGTTATATAACGGATGTAAAGGTTATAATCAATGCATATGTTATGTACCTAATCTGCATGTTATATAAACAATGTGTATGTTATGTAACCAATGTGTATATGTATATATTAGATAACCTGTAATATGTTATATCACTGACGTTTATGTCGTATAACTGACGTTAATGTTGTATAACTGATGCTTATATTTTATATTATACTGTGACAGTATATTATTTACGCAGTAGTGACCCGTATGCTCAGAGAAATGGTTTCTATGGAAGTCTGTTTATTTACATCCAAGCCTAGAATGATATGCATAGACAAATGGGCTGCTGTATTCTATTGCGTTACTCATACAATTATGAAATGATGTCTGTGTGATCAGGAGCCATTGGGAGCAGATAATTCTACACCCATTTTGGAACGGAGAGCTGAAGCGCTTGGCTACCGAGTCTGACAGCGATGTGTCATCAAGGTCAGCTGACGCTAAGGAAGTTAGATGTGCCACCCCAATGAGCAAAAGGTTGGAGACAGCGACACGAGTACATTGTATATAATAGCTAGCTACAATGTATTGTATATAATAGCTAGCTACAGTGTATTGTGTATAATACTTAGTTATAGTGCATTGTATATAATTCCCAGCTAAAATACATTGTATGTAATAGCTAGCTGTAGTAAATTGTATAAAATAGCTAGCTATTGTAGTATACTGCATAGAGTAGCTAGCTATTATAGTACATTGTATATAGTAGCTAGCTATAGTACATTATATATAATAGCTAGCTATAGCACAAATATAATAGCTAGCTACAGTATTTTGTGTCAATCAACATTTTGTCAGTTAAAGTTCCTTATATAGATCTAGTAGCACGTTGTTGGAACATACCAAGACAGGCTCCGTACTCGGCTACATCAAAGATGTGGAAATGAGGCAGAGCTTGGATAGACCAATCAGCGCGTTGATCAGAGATGCATCCGGTAATCTACTGTCTCAGTGTGCCAACTATACCTGTTACATGTGTGCATGTGTAATGCTCATGTATATCCATATGAACGTATATGTACATATACACATCACTTATAATATTGTGCAAAGAACAAAATGCAATATTCCATTTATAAACATTATCGCTACTTCTGGCAACGATTGTAAATAATTGAACACGTTGCCGTGCACCCTAATAATGTATACATTTCTCTATAAGTAAATAGAAGACTCATGGTAGAACTTGTATGTATTTTATTCTGGATTTACTGTAGGTGTGGTGGCCGTTTTATATTATTAGTAGTCACTCACCTCTCTTCCTATTTCTCATGTTACAAGTTTTTATGTAACAGTTATTGTATATAAGCTGACTGTGCCTCCATCGATACTCAGGGTATTAAGAAGAGCTCAGCCAGAAGACGGAAGCAATAAAGATACTAGAAGCACAACTCTCTCACAGCCTTCCTCTCTTCTATCAGGAGCAAAACTCTAACTTGAAATAATTATTGAAGCCTTTTTCTAACAAGCACTAAGGCAACATATAAGCGCAGTAGGCTAATCGGCAGTCATCCTCTGCAGTAGACTAATCGGCAGTCATCCTCTGCAGTAGACTAATCGGCAGTCATCCTCTGCAGTAGACTAATCGGCAGTCATCCTCTGCAGTAGACTAATCGGCAGTCATCCTCTGCAGTCGGGATCGGACATGAACATTCCACCGACCAGTAGACACCTTTGGCTGAACAATGCCAAATAACTGGTGAGAGAGGCTCATTGTGGGAAATTTGTGTGATTGTAGTGACCCCAAACCTTCCCCCATCGGCCCGCTGACCTCGTGCCCCTTTTACCCCTAAAAGGTGGTGCCCGAATCCCTTTCCTTGACTAAAGATGTCCTGAAATTACTGTAACCTAGAAGCCCACTACCCAGGCCCTGTATCCACCCTGTATGCTAAGTATATAGATATATAAGACCTATACCGACTCTACCCCTAATCTGCCCAGGATAAATGGCTGCCAACACTGAGTAATACGGAGACAAATGGCCCCCAAGAGAAGCCTGAGCTATTGACAAATATAGGAAGCCTTCTGATATAACATATGGAGAAAGAGTACTGGAGCAGAACAAAAGCTAAAGAAGGAGGAGAGAAGGACCTACTGAATGATGTGCCATGTGCACACTACCATGATTGATTAATATTGTTTACCTACTTGTGTTGTCTAAATTGATTGGCTAATGTGTTGAATTGTTATGTAAGATTGGCTCGCCCTAATAAGGTAGCGTACCTTCCTGATCTCTTCCTATGAAAGGAATTGTTGGAGATCAGGGAGGCAGAAGTTTTGTGGATTGAGTTGGAGTGTCATTATATTGCTAAATAGAATGCATCAAATATACTATTATTATTAGAAACACTTGTATCGTTCGTCTGGACGTGGTCCTTTCACCAGTTGTTAAAGTCATAATAAATGGATGCCATTGTGTCGGTAGTCATAGAGGAAGAACACTACATAATGTATAGTGTCCCATCAGCAGCAGGCAGTTGCCGGCAGTAGTCTCACTTCCTGAAAGCTGTGCAGGTGTGCTACCACCCAAGATATCACAATTAAAGCATCCCAAAAATTCTTGCACAACATGTGATGTGTATACGTACATGTATACTACTCTACTTACCCATGTATATATGTTGTGGAAATGTACATGTATAATACTTACGTGTGTATATATGTTGTATATCTGCACATATATAATACTTACCTATGTACAATTCTATGTATAATATAATTCAATGTTTAAGTGCCAAGAAAAATACATCTAATTATGGATAGTATTGAATTGCGCAAACATACCTTAGGAGGCTATAAATGGTATAGCATAATATAGTGTAGTGTAGTATAGTATAGTATAGTATAGTAATATTATGAATGATATGGATACTTTCAGACTTTTATTTCACTCAACTTACATTGTGAATTGATGTTAATAATAATAATTATTGTAACAATTATTATGTTGCTGCTAGTCATAATAATAAACGATAATAATAATAGAACATAAATAAGTTTGCTTTGTTTGTCTCTTAAAACTATTATTAATTTGTGCGATGTTTTGTCAATTAATGACAATGTTCATTAAAAAAAGTGCCAACAATATTTACAATTTTACCGATACCAGCTGCATTTTTGTTATCTTACAAAAAGAACATATTGCGACCACATTGACTTCATCAGATTCAGTTTTTTTTATTGCTGATTGATAGATAGCCTTGGATCTCTGTTACATTCCAAGATCAAATACATTTCAGTAATTAAAGACTCATGCGTTGAAGTTACCTGCTCAGGCATAGCGAGCACATTTCAAAATTTTTGTCAGCTACAAGAAGAAAAATTTCTATGGTTCTTTGATTTAAATAGCGTGTGACCTACGGTTGACAAAAGTTCTCTTATATACTGCAATAAAAGAACTCGGTTTCTAAACTCCATACTTTATCCAAGGCTTTCCATCAAATCTGCAACAATTAGTTTTAAAAATGAAATAGCTGTAAATCTTTCTGTTGAATTGGGGAAAATAATGTTGAAACTCGGGAAACCATTTTTGATGGCTGATATTTGGGACGTTTACTGTCACATTGAATAAACCGGTTTATTGATTTCCACCGGGTCGATTTACGCTGGTTCTTCTGTATATGTATTATGTATATACACGTTATTTTATCTGTAGGAGACGCTGAAGTAAACTTATCAGATAGTCTCAGGCCCAAGTCTAGACAAGGTGGTGGAGGTAACATGGATGTGGCAAAGTTTACAATGAGCTCTAGACCAGCTACCTCACAAGGAAACAGAACTGATGAAGAGGACATTGTGTACAAGCAGACGAAGACAGACGGTAGAGAAGACTTCTGTGTGTCAGAGATTGTCTATTACACAACTGACTGGCTGGTGGCTAACATCTCGGATAATAATAAAATCCAGAAGTTACCTCCCCTTAAATATGACCAGAAGTCTTTGCAACTGCCTGGACACAGTGGTGAGAACATCTAGCGTAGTTAAAACCTAATTGCACGGTTATATTATACTTGTACTCGATAGCATATACGTACATATACAATATATTATTATCAGTTTTATCAGTTTCTATCTGATGAGTGTACAATTTATGCGTGTAACTATTAGTTATATGACATTAACTTAGTAACACCTCATATATATATATATATATATATATATATATATATATATATATATATATATATATATATATATATATATATATATATATATATATATATATATAATATATGCGTGTTCAGTGTAACATGTGACATAATAATATATGTGTGTTCAGTAACAAAGCTGTCTGCAATGAGTAAGAAAGAGTGTGAGAAGCACCTGACAAGCCTGGCTGACCTGCTGAGCACTGAGGAGAAGGGACCTCCCACTCAGAAAAGGGGTCACCTGCTGACATATGCCACTACAGTCAGCACTAACGCTTCATACGCCGAGTTTCTTGCTAGACGTAATCTCATCTACTTACTCACTAAACAGCTCAAGGATGCCAACCACATAGACACGTGAGAGTTCTATTGTACAACTAGTAGCTGTACTATATACAATACATAATACTGTACAACTATTAGCTATACTATATACTATATATAATACTGTACAACTAGTAGCTATACTATATACAATATATAATACTGTACAACTAGTAGCTATACTATATACAATATATAATACTGTACAACTAGTAGCTATACTATATACAATATATAATACTGTACAACTAGTAGCTATACTATATACAATATATAATACTGTACAACTACTAGCTATACTATATACAATATATAATACTGTACAACTATTAGCTATACTATATACAATATATAATACTGTACAACTATTAGCTATACTATATACAATATATAATACTGTACAACTAGTAGCTATACTATATACAATATATAATACTGTACAACTAGTAGCTATACTATATACAATATATAATACTGTACAACTAGTAGCTATACTATATACAATATATAATACTGTACAACTAGTAGCTATACTATATACAATATATAATACTGTACAACTAGTAGCTATACTATATACAATATATAATACTGTACAACTAGTAGCTATACTATATACAATATATAATACTGTACAACTAGTAGCTATACTATATACAATACATAATACTGTACAACTAGTAGCTATACTATATACAATATATGATACTGTACAACTAGTAGCTATACTATATACAATATATAATACTGTACAACTAGTAGCTATACTATATACAATACATAATACTGTACAACTAGTAGCTATACCATATACAATATATAATACTGTACAACTAGTAGCTATACTATATACAATATATAATACTGTACAACTAGTAGCTATACTATATACAATATATAATACTGTACAACTAGTAGCTATACTATATACAATATATAATACTGTACAACTAGTAGCTATACTATATACAATATATAATACTGTACAACTAGTAGCTATACTATATACAATATATGATACTGTACAACTAGTAGCTATACTATATACAATATATAATACTGTACAACTAGTAGCTATACTATATACAATATATAATACTGTACAACTAGTAGCTATACTATATACAATATATAATACTGTACAACTAGTAGCTATACTATATACAATATATAATACTGTACAACTAGTAGCTATACTATATACAATATATGATACTGTACAACTAGTAGCTATACTATATACAATATATAATACTGTACAACTAGTAGCTATACTATATACAATATATAATACTGTACAACTAGTAGCTATACTATATACAATATATAATACTGTACAACTAGTAGCTATATTTTATACAATGTGTGCTCTAGGCGAATGAAGGTATCAAGGTTGATAGGCTGCCTGGCTCAGAACTGTGACGATAGTATCCCAGACAGCAGCTATGCAGAGGTCAGTCGCACTTGCAATAACCAAACGACCCTGAGCTCAGTGTCTTACATTTTCCCTCATGTTTTGGTTTGCTTGTGATCTATATCCCTGCCGTTTACGGTTTAGGTCATTTATTCCATAGACCAGTTAGGTTCTTATTATTTTATATTTATGCTTCACGGTTTTTGTTATATGTCATTTATGGTCTAAAGCAATTATGATAAAGGTCATCCGTGTTTCAAGACATTTATTTTTAAAGCCGTTTTTTGCTGAAGGCCATTAAATCTGTGGGTCATTTATTCTGTTGGACATTTATTCTGCGGGTCATTTTTACTGTGCGGAACTTATGCTGTGGGACATTTATGCTGTGGGGCATTTATGCTTTGGGACATTTATGCTGTGGGCTATTTATGCTGTGGGACATTTATGCTGTGGGACATTTATGCTGTGGGCTATTTAAGCCTTTTGGTCTTTGATGCTTTAGGCCGTTGGCATTCTTACCGACATGTTAAGAGAGAATTTCAGAAATGCCAAACTGAAGAGTGTGTTACTGCCAGCTCTGGGAGAGATAGTATTTCTGATGGCACGGGTACAAGAGCACTGTGCGCCTGTCTCAGTGAAGGATAGCAGCAAGTCATCAAATATACCATCTCTTACTTTTACTATGATACTGAAATGTCTTAAGGAAGGGGTACGTTAGTGCAGTGTGTCTTACTAGTCTTTCTTAGTTGCATGCATGACACAACTACTTGACACCCATTTGGTCTATATTCTAGGATGATATAGTAACTCATCACTATGCAGCTAAGACCATAGAAAATATAGTGGCTACTAACACGGAAATGTGCCAGGTATACTTATACTACATTGTACATATGTCTATGTGTGACATGTTTATGTATGCCCTGTGTCTATGTGTGGTATGTCTATGTATGCACCACGTCTATGTATGCCCTGTGTCTATGTGTGGTATGTCTATGTATGCCCTGTGTCTATGTGTGGTATATTTATGTATGCACCACGTCTATGTATGCCCTGTGTCTATGTATGCCCTGTGTCTATGGGTGATATGTCTATGTGTGCACAATGTCTATGTGTGGTATGTCTATGTATGCCCTGTGTCAATGTGTGGTATGTCTATGTATGCCCTGTGTCAATGTGTGGTATGTCTATGTATGCCCTGTGTCTATGTGTGGTATGTCTATGTATGTCCTGTGTCTATGTGTGTTATGTCTATGTATGCACCACGTCTATGTGTGGTATGTCTATGTATGCCCTGTGTCAATGTGTGGTATGTCTATGTATGCCCTGTGTCTATGTCTGGTATGTCTATGTATGTCCTGTGTCTATGTGTGGTATGTCTATGTATGCACCACGTCTATGTGTGG
Organism: Cryptosula pallasiana; assembly: GCA_945261195.1. Classification (NCBI taxonomy): domain Eukaryota; kingdom Metazoa; phylum Bryozoa; class Gymnolaemata; order Cheilostomatida; family Cryptosulidae; genus Cryptosula; species Cryptosula pallasiana. The sequence continues at coordinate 50,358,484 of OX183133.1, read as the reverse complement.
TATGTCTATGTATGCCCTGTGTCTATGCGTGGTATGTCTATGTATGCACTACGTCTATGTATGCACCACGTCTATGTATGCCTTGTGTCTATGGGTGATATGTCTATGTGTGCACAATGTCTATAGGTGCCATATTAATACAAATCATATTTCTGTGTCACAAGAATGAGCACATTTTGCAGAGGTTTGTGAACAATGAAGTGGGACAATCCCTGTGGTATCTGTGTACTCATTCATCTGTGGACTCACCAAGGATTACTGCGCTCTCTGTAACTACCATACTACCATATATATTATATGTTATATGTTATATATTATATGTTATATGTTATATATTATATGTTATATATTATATACTAGATGTTATATATAATACTATAGACAATGAGCCCTCTTAAAGTCTCCTGTGTCTCTCTTTAATACATAGAGTTATTTCCCTCTATCTTTAATGCATAGAGTTATTTCTCTCTATCCTTATTGCATAGAGTCATTTCTCTCTATCTTTATTGCATAGAGTTATTTCTCTCTATCTTTAATGCATAGAGTTATTTCTCTCTATCTTTAATGCATAGAGTCATTTCTCTCTATCTTTATTGCATAGAGTTATTTCTCTCTATCTTTAATGCATAGAGTTATTTCTCTCTATCTTTAATGCATAGAGTTATTTCTCTCTATTTTTAATGGATAGAATCATTTCTCTCTATCTTTATCGCATAGAGTTATTTCTCTCCATCTTTAATGCATAGAGTTATTTCTCTCCATCTTTGATGCATAGAGTTATTTCTCTCTATATTTACTGCATAGAGTTATTTTTCTCAGTAGAAAGGTCTCTGGTTTGCAGGCCCTGTGCAGGATCACAAAACACAACATAAGTGTGTTTGAGAGTGTGATTGAGAAAGTTGGATTGCCTAATCTATTGAATACCATCAGCTCGTCTTCTTCCAGTAGGATACAACAGGCTTATGTAACCATGTTGTGTGAGGTGATTCACCGAGGGCAGCACAAGCAGAAGTACCTGCTCCAGAAGGTTTGTACTATACATTATACTTGTCAGAGCACCCGCCGTGTCTCTTCATCCCTGTTATATGTTAGCTGATCGGTTACAGGAACTGTTTGGTACAGCTCTGCACTTGCTAGAGAGCACATCGTGTGTGGTGAGAGCGAAGACTTTTGTCCTCATTTATATAATAATACAGGAGGACAGTGAACAACTTTTGGCACTCTGCCAATCCAGGTTAGCTGACTGCTCTGCCAAGATATAGTTTCAACTCTGCTTATAGCGTGCGTACTAACTATATAAGTATAGTGTACAGTGCTGTACTGTATATATGTATATATGTGTACATAAGTATATATTACATCGGGTACAGTGTTGTACTGTATATATGGATATAAGTGTACACAAGTATATATTACATCAGGTACAGTGTTGTACTGTATATGTATACAAGTGTACATAAGTATATATTACATCGAGTACAGTGTTGTACTGTATATATGTATATATGTGTACATAAGTATATATTACATCGAGTACAGTGTTGTACTGTATATATGGATATAAGTGTACACAAGTATATATTACATCAGGTACAGTGTTGTACTGTATATATGTATATATGTGTACATAAGTATATATTACATCGAGTACATTGTTGTACTGTATATGTATACAAGTGTACATAAGTATATATTACATCGGGTACAGTGTTGTACTGTATATGTATACAAGTGTACATAAGTATATATTACATCGGGTACAGTGTTGTATTATATATGTATATAAGTGTACATAAGTATATAATACATCGGGTACAGTGTTGTACTGTATATGTATACAAGTGTACATAAGTATATATTACATCGAGTACAGTGTTGTACTGTATATATGGATATAAGTGTACACAAGTATATATTACATCGAGTACAGTGTTGTACTGTATATATGGATATAAGTGTACACAAGTATATATTACATCGGGTACAGTGTTGTACTGTATATGGATATAAGTGTACATAAGTATATATTACATCGAGTACAGTGTTGTACTGTATATATGGATATAAGTGTACACAAGTATATATTACATCAGGTACAGTGTTGTACTGTATATGGATATAAGTGTACACAAGTATATATTACATCGGGTGCAGTGTTGTACTGTATATGGATATAAGTGTACACAAGTATATATTACATCGAGTACAGTGTTGTACTGTATATATGTATATATGTGTACATAAGTATATATTACATCGAGTACAGTGTTGTACTGTATATGTATACAAGTGTACATAAGTATATATTACATCGAGTACAGTGTTGTACTGTATATGGATATAAGTGTACACAAGTATATATTACATCAGGTACAGTGTTGTATTGTATATGTCGTGATTGGGAAGAAATAAACTAAGAAGTTTGGTTAGCTAGACTAGACTGAGTCGTATGTAAATGATTTATCGAATGAGTTGGTGGTACATTTATTTTATTCTCAGACTAATTATGTACATGGAGAGAGACAAGAAGAAACAGCACCAAACAGAGAAAGCAGAACAGCTCAATCAGGTGCAGTATCTAAACATCTGCCTGAACAGTATACTTACTGAGGTTACTAGACGTATTCCTTTGATTGTGGGTGAGTAGTCTAGTACTTCATTGTCTGTACTTATATATACACACATATACTTATATATATACACACATATACTTATATATACACACATATACTTATATATATACACATATACTTATATATACACACCTATACTTATATATATACACACCTATACTTATATATACACAATTATACTTATATATACACACCTATACTTATATATACACACTTATACTTATATATACACACATATACTTATATATACACACCTATACTTATATATATACACACCTATACTTATATATACACAATTATACTTATATATACACACCTATACTTATATATACACACTTATACTTATATATACACACACATACTTATATATACACACATATACTTATATATACACACTAATACTTATATATACACACTTATACTTATATATACACATATACTTATATATACACCTATACTTATATACACACTTATACTTATATATACACACCTATACTTATATATACACACATATACTTATATATACACACCTATACTTATATATACACACATATACTTATATATACACACATATACTTATATATACACACTTATACTTATATATACACACATATACTTATATATACACACATATACTTATATATACACACATATACTTATATATACACACCTATACTTATATATACACACCTATACTTATATATACACACATATACTTATATATATACACATATACTTATATATACACACTTATACTTATATATATACACTTATACTTATATATACACACCTATACTTATGTATACACACATATACTTATATATACACTTATACTTATATATACACATATACTTACATATACACACATATACTTATATACACACCTATACTTATGTATACACACATATACTTATATATACACATATACTTATATATACACATATACTTATATATATACACTTATACTTATATATACACACTTATACTTATATATACACACCTATACTTATATATACACACATATACTTATCTATACACACTTATACTTATATATACACACCTATACTTATATATACACATATACTTATATATACACACATATACTTATATATATACACATATACTTATATATACACACATATACTGATATATACACACTTATACTTATATATATACACATATACTTATATATACACACCTATACTTATATATACACACATATACTTATATATACACACATATACTTATATATACACACATATACTTATCTATACACACCTATACTTATATATATACACATATACTTATATATACACACTTATACTTATATATACACACATATACTTATATATACACTTATACTTATATATACACATATACTTACATATACACACATATACTTATATATACACACCTATACTTATGTATACACACATATACTTATATATACACATATACTTATATATACACATATACTTATATATATACACTTATACTTATATATACACACTTATACTTATATATACACACCTATACTTATATATACACACATATACTTATCTATACACACTTATACTTATATATACACACCTATACTTATATATACACCTATACTTATATATACACACATATACTTATATATATACACATATACTTATATATACACACATATACTTATATATACACACTTATACTTATATATATACACATATACTTATATATACACACCTATACTTATATATACACACATATACTTATATATACACATATACTTATATATACACACATATACTTATATATACACACCTATACTTATATATACACACATATACTTATATATACACACATATACTTATATATACACACATATACTTATCTATACACACTTATACTTATATATACACATATACTTATATATACACACATATACTTATATATACACATATACTTATATATACACACATATACTTATATATACACACATATACTTGTATATACACACATATACTTATATATACACACATATACTTATATATACACACATATACTTATCTATACACACTTATACTTATATATACACATATACTTATATATACACACATATACTTATATATACACATATACTTATATATACACACATATACTTGTATATACACACATATACTTATATATACACACCTATACTTATATATACACACATATACTTATATATACACACATATACTTATATATACACATATACTTATCTATACACACTTATACTTATATATACACATATACTTATATATACACACATATACTTATATATACACACATATACTTATATATACACACATATACTTATATATACACACATATACTTACATATACACACCTATACTTACATATACACACCTATACTTATATATACACACATATACTTATATATACACACATATACTTATATATACACACTTATACTTATATATATACACTTATACTTATATATACACTTATACTTATATATACACACCTATACTTATATATACACACTTATACTTATATATACACACTTATACTTATATATACACTTATACTTATATATACACACATATACTTATATATACACACTTATACTTATATATACACACTTACACTTATATATACACACATATACTTATATATATACACATATACTTATATATATACACTTATACTTATATATACACACTTATACTTATATATACACACATATACCTATATATACACCTATACTTATATATACACACTTATACTTATATATACACACATATACCTATATATACACACATATACTTATATATAGGCCTACACTTATACTTATATATACACACATATACTTATATATACACATATACTTATATATACACACATATACTTATATATACACACATATACCTATATATACACACATATACTTATCTATACACACTTATACTTATATATATACACATATACTTATATATACACACCTATACTTATATATACACACATATACTTATATATACACACATATACTTATATATACACACTTATACTTATATATACACACTTATACTTATATATACACACCTATACTTATATATTCACACATATACTTATATATACACACTTATACTTATATATACACACATATACTTATATATACACACATATACTTATATATACACACTTATACTTATATATACACACATATACTTATATATACACACATATACTTATATATACACACCTATACTTATATATACACACATATACTTATATATACACACCTATACTTATATATACACACATATACTTATATATACACACTTATACTTATATATACACACATATACTTATATATACACATATACTTATATATACACACCTATACTTATATATACACACTTATACTTATATATATACACTTATACTTATATATACACACATATACTTATATATACACACCTATACTTATATATACACACATATACTTATATATACACACTTATACTTATATATACACACTTATACTTATATATACACACATATACTTATATATACACACATATACTTATATATACACACATATACTTATATATACACACTTATACTTATATACACACATATACTTATATATATATATATATAGACACATATACTTATATATACATATTGTGCTGTAGATGAGTTACTACACCTACTCAACACCATATCTGGCAGAAAACACTTGTCAGCAGTTCAAGGGAAACAGATCAAGCACCTGCTGCCAGTAGTCAACCTGTTGCAGCCATTAGTGAGCAGCTCTGTGTTCAGACCATATATAGTCAATGAAGAGTTTATGTTGTGTGTAGCTAGACTACTGCAGCATACAGTGATGGTTGACAACGGAGAGACAGGAGTCACTTCTTCTGGTAGGTTGCTTTCTATTTTATCTTTGTCTCTTTCATTTATTTTAGAGTCTAAAATACTATTATTTTGCTAGCTTTTTTATGTTCCTCATTCTACGCCGACGTAGCCGCTTCTCCTCAAAAACAACTGGAGATAGAGCCACAAATTGTTTTCTGTTGTAAAACTCGGGTATGGTGAATGTATAGTTGTCAGAGTTGAATCTCCTCACATTCTAGGTTACAGCGATGTTACGGAAAAGAGCTCCAACAACTATTTAAATATTTCAAGGAAATAGGAACCATTTGAAAATATTGGCAAGCTTAATGCATTGTATTCATCTTTTGATGTCTATTAATGAAAAAACATTTGAAGTCAATGTGGAGGCAGCCATCTTGATTTTAGACAAAAAATCAACTTTTAGTAAAAAACAGCTTTTGTTTTGGAACCGACTAATCGTTACGCGTAAGATTTGCGACAATGGTTTTTTCACTCATGTATCAATGCAACATTTTGAAATTCGAAGCAGTTGTGCACAACTGTTTCAAGTTTTTCCACTTTTAATTTTCAAAAGCTCACCAAAGCCAGCATTTTTTCAGCGCTTCCTCAGAACAGAATTAAACAATCCAAAGCATGAGTTGTGTAGTTTAGCCGCGTATGTTGTCTTTCAAAGATTTGATAAACCAGTTTTTTAAACCCCAACCAGTTTTTTTAGCTCACAAATGGCCTAATGGAAGTAGTGACTGGTTGATGAAAATTGGCAAACGTTTGTGCGATGGTGCTCTGTATCTATCTATTGATGTCAGTTGATTAAAAGAACATTCAAAATCAATACGGAGGCGGCCATCTAACTTTATGATGAAAATCAAGTTTGTTGGCCCTAAACAGCTTCCTGTTTGGGAATCAACTTTGAGATTCAGGTATATTGTCTCACTGCTTGAGATCTCAAAGCAACCGCAGGAACTGTTTCAGACTTTTTTAGTTTAGCTTGTCAAAATTTTACCAAAAGCAGGATCTTCAACAACATAGCTCTTCCATTTTTGAAAAGGGGCTATCAAACCATAACTTGGCCGTAACTCAAGAACCACGACTCCGATTTACAAAATTTATTGATGGCTGCAATCGGATTGTAAATCTCTTCCAAATAAACATTTTCTCTCAATTCTTTAGTGGCAGAGGCAAGAACCACAACTTGAGAACCGCGTTACTTAAATACTTTTTTGTTAGTTTTCTAAATATAAGTTTTTTGTGAGGGTCTTTTCTGTTAGTCGTCACATTCAGAATGTGAGGGTTTATGTGAGGTAGATACACAGGAGTACAACAGGAGTACAACAGGTGTACAACAAGAGCACCCCAGGTGCACATTTTTAAGAATTCACCATAAACAGTTTGTTTTCGAATCAAACTGAATTGATCGTAAGCAAAACTAAACATTTTTTACACTGCCGCTGATGTTGTCTTTCAAAGATTTGAGCTCAATCTCTCATAATGCTGCCAACACAGCTATTCTATTTCTTAAACACAGCCTCACAACCAAAACACGGCCATAGCCTCACAACCAAAACACGGCCATAGCCTCACAACCAAAACACGGCCATAGCCTCACAACCAAAACACGGCCATAACTTAAGGACCGTTACTCCTAATTGCGCTCTAACTGTCCTTCAAATAACACCCATTTTGTTTCAGTTCTCTGGTGGAAGAGGTAAAACCGATAATTGAGGAATCATGTTAGCAAACATTCGTTATTGGTAGTTCTTTGAGTGGAGAAATTTTGTCAATCTAAATGACCCAGAAATAGTGTTTCCATGATTATAGATATATGACTGACGCACTTGAAATGTTCATACACAGACTGTATGAAAGTGAACAGACTCCATTACGGTGGTCGACCAATTACACAGTTTATATTATCAGCTTGTGATGAAAACTTGTTACCATTATTTGGTAGCTTGGTGGTGAAGTCAGCACTTTACTGTTGAGCTTCAATTATGGCGTTGGCAATGTTGTTTTTAATTGAATATTTTTATGTGAATAAGCAAACACACTGAAAAATATTAATTTTTTCACTTCATTTCTTTTTGCATTTACGAGAAACTCAGTTTTCCTAAAAACCATATTACCCGCAGCAAATGTGGTGAATACTGTAATAGATTTGTAGTCTCTATCACTGACACAACAGTATCCACTCTTTCTCCTCTCCAGTGAATGGGGCGGGGTGCTAGCACCTCATGCAAATCTTTCACCATACAGCCAGAAAGTATAACCATTGCTGGCCTTACTACAAAAAAGCTTCTAAGCACTTACAAAAAGCTACTTTTGTATTAGAAATAGAGCTATAGATCAACAGTTGTGCATGTATGCTCAAGTGAGCATGGGCATTGCTGTGATGCTTGGTAGCCTAATGATACAGTATATGACCTACAGAGGTCTATGACCTACAGTGGTCTATGACCTACAGTGGACATACCTGTATGGTAGTTCTTTTTAGTTGTTTAATGTTTTGTTAATTTGCGTTTCACGATTTAGCAAAATGTATGAAATAAAACTGCGGGAAACCATAGAAAACTACAACTTATGGTGTGATGGATTGAGCGTTAGGTTACATTATTGACATTTTGCGATTGAAATCCCACTGTGGAAGAATTTTTTTGTATTTTTCAAAAATACCCATCAGTTGCTCTTGGCACCATTCCAAGGCAGTACAATAGGAGTCATTCATTACATAACATTAAATAACACTACATAGCATTACATAACCGTATAAAGCATTACATAGCAGTATCTTCAAGCGATGTGGGCTGACTTGGACTGCTTTAGATGACCTGGGCGTGTCCTAAGTTTTTATTGGTTTGTTTTAGGCAACGTGGGCGTGTCTAAAGATGAGTTTGTGCATTCGGTGCTCTCGGTGTTAGAAACTATCATGCAACATCCAGCTCTAATTGCCACTTATCAAAGTGTGATGACATCAGAGATGGCGCAATCCTTGTCAGAGCTGTGCCTCAGTGAACAGGGTAAGTTACTGGCATCTAGGAAACACCTAGTGAATGTAGACCAAGTATGAGTAATGGTTTGTGTTGGGGAGTAGTTTGATTCTAAGGCTATATGTAATCTTTTCTCGCTGCTTACACGACCCTCAGGAGAGTCCAAACTGCTGTCTCTGAAGCTATTCTGTGAGCTGGTCAGCGTCTTCTCTCAGACTGAATGCCTCACGGAAAGTCAGCAAATGGGAGCAGACAAGATCGTCAGCATTGTTAGCAAAGATCTGCTGCCTCAGTGAGCTTTGATTTACATTAGCAGTACCACAGGCTATATAATGGCACTACCTTTAACTATAAACAACTAGTACCACTAACTATATACTAGTGCTACCAAATACTATATATTAGTACTACTACATATTATAAACTAGTACTACCACATACTATATACTAGTACTGCCACCTACTATATACTAGTACTACCACATACTATATACTAGTACTACCACCTACTATGTACTAGTATTACCACCTACTATATACTAGTACTACCACATGCTAGTACTACCACATACTATATACCATGCCATTCATTGTTAGGTTTGAACAGCTGCTGATGGACTTGAACCCCATTCCTTCATACGGCCTTCGTCTGCTGCAGAGTCTCGTCACTTTCCGACCTCAAATAACTGGGTGAGCAGCTTCACACCTATAGACTGTGTACCAGTACTATATTTATAGACTGTGCACCGGAACTATATCTGTAGACTGTGTTCCTATACTGTATCTGTAGACTGTGTTCCTATACTGTATCTGTAGACTGTGTTCCTATACTGTATCTGTAGACTGTGTTCCTATACTGTATCTGTAGACTGTGTACATGTGCTATATCTGTAGACTGTGTACCTGTACTGTATCTGTAGACTGTGTACCTGTGCTATATATGTAGACTGTGTACCTGTGCTATATCTGTAGGCTGTGTACCTGTGCTATATCTATAGACTGTGTACCTGTACTGTATCTGTAGACTGTGTACCTGTGCTATATCTATAGACTGTGTACCTGTACTGTATCTGTAGACTGTGTACCTGTGCTATATCTGTAGACTGTGTACCTGTGCTATATCTATAGACTGTGTTCCTATACTATATTTGTAGACTGTGTACCTGTGCTATATCTGTAGACTGTGTACCTGTGCTATATCTGTAGACTGTGTACCTGTGCTATATCTGTAGACTGTCTACATGTACTATGTATGTAGACTGTGTACCGGCATTAGATCTGTAGACTGTGCACCAGGTTTTGCAAATGGTAATGCTCTAAACTAAAATACTGATGGTATTTGTGCTCTGTTTTAGTGAACTGATGAATTGTGGGTTGATTCCTGTTGTTTATCAGGTTATCGAGGTGAGACATCATACAGTATATTGTGACATTATATAGTATATTGTGACATTATATAGTGTATTGTGACATTGTACAGTATATTGTGACGTTGTACAGTATATTGTGACGTTATATAGTATATTGTGACATTATATAGTATATTGTGACGTTATATAGTATATTGTGACATTATATAGTATATTGTGACATTATATAGTATATTGTGACATTGTACAGTATATTGTGACGTTATATAGTATATTGTGACATTGTATAGTATATTGTGACATTATACAGTATATTGTGACATTATATAGTATATTGTGACATTATATAGTATATTGTGACACTATATAGTATATTGTGACATTATACAGTATATTGTGACATTATATAGTATATTGTGACATTATACAGTATATTGTGACATTGTACAGTATATTGTGACGTTGTACAGTATATTGTGACGTTATATAGTATATTGTGACATTATATAGTATATTGTGACGTTATATAGTATATTGTGACATTATATAGTATATTGTGACATTATATAGTATATTGTGACATTGTACAGTATATTGTGACGTTATATAGTATATTGTGACATTGTATAGTATATTGTGACATTATACAGTATATTGTGACGTTATATAGTATATTGTGACATTATATAGTATATTGTGACATTATATAGTATATTGTGACACTATATAGTATATTGTGACATTATATAGTATATTGTGACATTGTATAGTATATTGTGACATTATATAGTATATTGTGACATTATATAGTATATTGTGACATTGTACAGTATATTGTGACATTGTATAGTATATTGTGACATTATATAGTATATTGTGACATTATATAGTATATTGTGACATTGTATAGTATATTGTGACATTGTATAGTATATTGTGACATTATATAGTATATTGTGACATTGTACAGTATATTGTGACATTATATAGTATATTGTCACCAATTTTAGTTAGTTTTCTCACTAACTCTGAGATGATTATTGTTCAGGAGAACCATGGCAAATCACTGAGCCAGGTGCTCCAGCTCTCCACTCCAGTATATTGTGACATTATATAGTATATTGTGACATTATGCAGTATATTGTGACATTATATAGTATATTGTGACACTGTACAGTATATTGTGACATTGTACAGTATATTGTGACATTATATAGTATATTGTCACCAATTTTAGTTATTTTTCTCACTAACTCTGAGATGATTATTGTTCAGGAGAACCATGGCAACCCACTGAGCCAGGTGCTCCAGCTATCTACTGCTGTGCTCAATGCAATAATGCGCTATAAGGATACTGATATAGGAGAGTTGTATAACCAAGGTGGGTGCCACCTTTCTCTACCTCACTTCATCAATCTACTCATATCTGTGCACTGTCTCTCAAACTCAACCTATTATGATGAGTCCATTTGTTTTAGGTTGTGTAGATTTACTTGTTTCTGTGTGCCACCGACTCATACCTTACATCAGAGACAGATCCGACCAATCAGATATCCACATTCCTTGTTTGACCTTGAACTCTGTATTAGACAGCGTACAGCACCTGCTTAAGTATAATGTAGTAGTTACATATCATACCTACGTCACGTGTACTTGTATACTGTAGTAGTTATATATAATACATATGTCATGTGTACTTGTACAGTCTGGTAGTTATATATAATACATATATCATGTGTACTTGTACAGTCTAGTAGTTATATATAATACATATATCATGTGTACTTGTACAGTCTAGTAGTTATATATAATACATAAACTATATGTACTTGTACAGTCTAGTAGTTATATATAATACATATATCATGTGTACTTGTACAGTCTAGTAGTTATATATAATACATATATCATGTGTACTTGTATACAGTAGTAGTTATATATAATGCATATATCATGTGTACTTGTACAGTATAGTAGTTATATATAACACATATGTCATATGTACTTGTACAGTCTGGTAGTTATATATAATACATATATCATGTGTACTTGTACAGTCTAGTAGTTATATAACACATATGTCATGTGTACTTGTAGACTGTAGTAGTTATATATAATACATATATCATGTGTACTTGTACAGTCTAGTAGTTATATAACACCATATGTCATGTGTACTTGTACAGTATAGTAGTTATATATAATACATACGCCATGTGTACTTGTATACTGTAGTAGTTATATATAATACATACGCCATATGTACTTGTATACTGTAGTAGTTATATATAATACATATACTATGTGTACTTGTATACTGTAGTAGTTATATATAATACATATACTATATGTACTTGTATACTGTAGTAGTTATATATAATACATACGCCATGTGTACTTGTAGACTCGTGTCTGAAGTGGTAAGAAAGGCTCTGCAGGCCCAGAAATCAGGTGGAGATTCAGGAACGGACAGCGCTGAGGACTCTCTGCATGCAAACAAACAGTTTACTGAAATGATATCTCTGTTACCTGCTATGGTATGTTTTTCATCCTTATATCTATGAATGTATGTTGTGTGTACGCGTCTATGTATGGATGTATGCAGGCATGTATGTATGCATGCAGTACAAATATATGCATGTGTATATGTAGTACTTACGTGTACATCTGTGTGCTTGTATGTATGCATGTACATATTTATTGTACGTATTTTTGCTCACGTTTAGGTTGCACTGGACGACCCTCAGCTATCTGACCTCTCCCTTCGCTGTCTCTCTCTTCTTGTGCAACTCTTTGGTGGTGAAAATAAAAAGTCTTTGGATCAAGAGAACCTGGTGAGTTGGGAAATACTTCATACTTGTGAAGAGATGTTAGTAATGGTGAAAACTGGTTATTAGTAGTAGATACTAGTTATTAGTAGTAGATACTAGTCATTAGTAGTAGGTACTAGGTATTAGTAGTAGATACTAGTTATTAGTAGTAGGTACTAGTTATTAGTAGTACATACTAGTTATTAGTAGTAGATACTAGTTATTAGTAGTAGATACTAATTATTAGTAGTAGGTACTAGTTATTAGTAGTATGTACTAGTTATTAGTAGTAGGTACTAGTTATTAGTAGTATGTACTAGTTATTAGTAGTAGGTACTAGTTATCAGTAGTAGGTACTAGTTATCAGTAGTAGGTACTAGTTATCAGTAGTATGTACTAGTTATCAGTAGTAGGTACTAGTTATTAGTAGTAGGTACTAGTTATTAGTAGTAGGTACTAGTTATTAGTAGTAGGTACTTGTTATTAGCAGTAGGTACTAGTTATTAGTAGTAGGTACTAGTTATTAGTAGTAGGTACTAGTTATTAGTAGTAGGTACTAGGTATTAGTAGTATATACTATATCAATAACCTACTGAACTAACCTGTTATATAACATGCAGGCATATTACAATCAATCGCTAGCTTCAGGAGACAGCAAAAGACAAAAATTTATCCTGCGGATACTTAAACGACTGGTACGTGTTGTACACTCATATCTCTGCATATATCCCAGTACATATGTGTATAGTATGTATGCATGTACATCTGTATGTAATACGTATACATGTACATTTGTATGTAATACGTATACATGTACATCTGTGTGTAATACGTATACATGTACATATGTGTATAGTATGTATACATGTACATATGTGTACAGTATGCATGCATATACATATTTGTATAGTATGTATGCATGTACATATGTGTATAGTATGTATACATGTACATATGTGTACAGTATGTATGCATGTACATATGTGTACAGTATGTATGCATGTACATATGTGTATAGTATGTATACATGTACATATGTGTACAGTATGTATGCATGTACATATTTATATAGTATGTATGCATGTACATATGTGTATAGTATGTATACATGTACATATGTGTACAGTATGTATGCATGTACATATGTGTACAGTATGTATACATGTACATATGTGTACAGTATGTATGCATGTACATATGTGTACAGTATGTATGCATGTACATATGTGTATAGTATGTATACATGTACATATGTACATATGTGTACAGTATGTATGCATGTACATATTTATATAGTTTGTATACATGTACATTTCTATATGTGTATCCACTTTTCGCTAATAATCGTATCAGTAAAGCTCTTGAAAAGTCTGAAACAAGTAATGTGTATCTAAATCAATTACGTGCCCCGTTTTCATAGTCGAGCTGTTTCCAGGTAACAACAGACAAGCAACATTTGCACAATTTGCAGACATTTGGAGCGGACGTGATGAAATCGCTGAACAAGCTTTCCAAAACTGCCAGGTATGTGTAGATGCAGCTGAAACTGACCACAGAATGCGTTCACGCCAGTTTGTATCAGTTCACACTACCTTGCATGTATCCACACTAGCTCACATGCGTTCACACTAGCTCACATGTATTCACACTATTCTGCTTGCAGCACAAATGCCGATGCAGGACTGTCAGTGATGGCACAAGAGCTACAAAGATTGATATCAACATAATTTGTGACATTATTCATTTATTTGTTTGTGATCTACATCTACTGAATAAATAATATATAAAAATTGGGGAATCAAGCCCAAGCAAGAGTGTTTTAGAATTGGTGAAATGAAGATATGTTCAAGCTTACCGTAGAGTACTCACTTTCTAGTAAACGATGCACAACGTTCAATTTCAACTTTCGTCTTATTTTTCACATTTAAACTCTATTATGTACTCTGGAAACGCAGCCGCATCGTTGAATACAACAAATATAAGTGGGTCAGCGACATTATCTACAACTGAGTCATATGGTTGTCCATTGGGTTTGGCTGGGGCAGTGACATATTCTTTCTTACCCAGACAATAGTCTCCCACTATAACTCTTGTCTGGATCATAAACTGATGCCCTTTAGAGTTGAGTCTTGCATACAAATCCTGTCTGGAGAAGCCGCATAAGGTCGCAAAGTAACTGCCACAACCGTAGAGCGTTGCTGAAACATAACACCCCCCAGTAATGTACAGAACGGATTACTCCCAAGGGTTCTTAACAAAAAACTAAAATTCCAATTACGTGACAATAAGTGTTAATATACGGCGATGTGATTTTGTTTTATAAACAATCCCTTCATGACGTTGCTGATGAAACACTGGGTAGTGTTGAAAATCTGGTTTGATTTAATTTATTCTAATAAATAAAAGAGCTAGCAAGACGTGGCTTGCAGTACAAAAAACCAACTCACCATTTTTGCCAGACAATCCTCGGTCAAATCTGCCACTAGTTATTTTAGACACAGTCTCCTCGTTTGTCCCATGCCACATGGAAACACGTTCAACCTCTTCCTCCGTTTTATCTAACCTGCGAGCTGTTTCCTTCCTCAGAACATAATATTGCTGGTAGAGGGTTGGGTTTTGTACCCTCTTCACCTGGATTGTGTAATAAAAACAGCAATCATTGTGTGTCAATGTGACTACATGTGCAATCTATTCAGGTGAATAGTAGATAACTTTGAGGAGAATTGCTGGAACGAGCTGGCAGATTAGCTGTTGCTGTTGGATGAGTGATTGTGTTGGTATTACTGCTTTGTAATATGGTAGTTGTTGTATCCGCAATGAGAGCGAAATACTTCACAATATTATTACTTAACAAAAACGAGTTTTTTCATTTATTTCAATGAATTTTAACTGTGCAGTGTTTAGTAAAAAAATATCAGTTGTCAATGGACTAAAGATCTTTCATTAACAGAGCAGATCAGCACATCGACTAGAATTTTTTAAGCATATGAACGATTTTACAAAGCGTTAAGGTGTGTAAAAACTTACACTTTCTCAAAGTGTTCATACAGTTTGGTAAGCATTTAGACGATTTAGAATGCAAACGCAAGACATTTTGAGCAACTATCATAACTAACCTCTAAAACTCTGCCTTTTTTGGGGACGGGTCGAAAATTATGATGAGTCATAGAAAATGTGGCCATAAAGTTCTGCTCAACAGTTTTGAATTCCTCGGAAGTAGGATCTACCACATGTTCGCTATACCGATCAAGGGGAGGCACCCAGACTTCAGGCACTTGGAACAAGGTTGCTAGAGTTGTAAAGCATACAGTAGTGTATCAAGTAAGAAGTATGCGAGCTTTGGGTAGACAGATAGTACAATATATATATAACATATAACTATACAATATATATATATATAACATATAACTAGTACAATATATATATAACATATAACTAGTACAATATATATATATAACATATAACTAGTACAATATATAACATATAACTAGTACAATATATAACATATAACTAGTACAATATATAACATATAACTAGTACAATATATAACATATAACTAGTACAATATATAACATATAACTAGTACAATATATATATAACATATAACTAGTACAATATATATATAACATATAACTAGTACAATATATAACATATAACTAGTACAATATATATATATAACATATAACTAGTACAATATA
This sequence comes from Cryptosula pallasiana, assembly GCA_945261195.1. Taxonomy (NCBI): domain Eukaryota; kingdom Metazoa; phylum Bryozoa; class Gymnolaemata; order Cheilostomatida; family Cryptosulidae; genus Cryptosula; species Cryptosula pallasiana. Next base: position 50,341,101 of record OX183133.1, on the reverse strand, counting down.
TATATAACATATAACTAGTACAATATATATATATAACATATAACTAGTACAATATATAACATATAACTAGTACAATATATATATAACATATAACTAGTACAATATATAACATATAACTAGTACAATATATATATAACATATAACTAGTACAATATATATATAACATATAACTAGTATAATATATATATAATATATAACTAGTACAATATATATATAACATATAACTAGTACAATATATATATAACATATAACTAGTACAATATATATATAACATATAACTAGTACAATATATATATAGCATATAACTAGTACAATATATAACATATAACTAGTACAATATATATATAACATATAACTAGTACAATATATAACATATAACTAGTACAATATATATATATAACATATAACTAGTACAATATATATATATAACATATAACTAGTACAATATATATATAACATATAACTAGTACAATATATATATAACATATAACTAGTACAATATATATATATAACATATAACTAGTACAATATATAAAATATAACTAGTACAATATATATATAACATATAACTAGTACAATATATAACATATAACTAGTACAAGATATATATAACATATAACTAGTACAATATATAACATATAACTAGTACAATATATAACATATAACTAGTACAATATATATATAACATATAACTAGTACAATATATATATAACATATAACTAGTACAATATATATATATAACATATAACTAGTACAATATATAAAATATAACTAGTACAATATATATATAACATATAACTAGTACAATATATAACATATAACTAGTACAAGATATATATAACATATAACTAGTACAATATATAACATATAACTAGTACAATATATAACATATAACTAGTACAATATATATATAACATATAACTAGTACAATATACAACATATAACTAGTACAACAAAGATCTATCAAAGTATCAAAAACTCACCAGGCTTCTCACTTAAATCGATTCTGTCAATCTTAAACTCTGTACCAGAGGAATCACAGCCCGCCATTGTTGACAAGTTTAGCTCTATTTGTCCACCATCTGCACTGAACGAGTAGGAAGCATTGGGAGTCTTGGAATACAACTGTTCGATATCCTTCAATAACAAACTACCACTAACATAACCTACCAATAATAGCGCATACCAATAACAGAACATTCCAAAAACAGAACATTCCAATAACAGAACATTCCAATAACAGAACATACCAATAACAGAACATTCCAATAACAGAACATACCAATAACACACCCAGCTGGCTGGGGCAGACAATTCCACAATGAGCATGACATTGCCACATCAATTCTATACAACACTGACAATGAGGGTTTTGTGTGGTACAGAATAGTTAAATAAAGCTATTTTCAACAAGGCTTATGGATTTTTCCTGCCTTGCACAGCATTCAATTAATAAATAGACAAAGCCTACATAAACCGATTTAGAGGGCTAAACTAAAGTGATGTAAATAATAAACATTGAGGCTGGTAATCAAATCCAAACAGTTTGATATCAAGAGTCTAGAACTGAGGGTGTCTCACAGATGACAGCAAATGGAGGCAATTGTCTGCCTAACAAAACTCATCTACATTAACCAAACCATGACAGCTATTAGCAACCGAACAGGTAGCTAACAACTGGTGATAAACTAAAAACCTAAAGACAATAATTCTAACTGTGGCTGTGAGATAATATACCGTAGTGAAATCAAGCAACTACAGACTTATTTTCCTTTTCAACTCTCTACCCCTGTACTCTCTTCTCTCTACCCCTGTACTCTCTTCTCTCTACCCCTGTACTCTCTTCTTCTCTCCACCCCTGTACTCTATTCTTCTCTCCACCCCTGTACTCTCTTCTTCTCTCCACCCCTGTACTCTCTTCTTCTCTCCACCCCTATACTCTCTTTTTCTCTCCACCCCTGTACTCTCTTCTTCTCTCCACCCCTGTACTCTCTTCTTCGCTCCACCCCTGTACTCTCTTCTTCTCTCCACCCCTGTACTCTCTTCTTCGCTCCACCCCTGTACTCTCTTCTTCTCTCCACCCCTGTACGCTCTTCTTCTCTCTACCCTTGTAATCTCATCTTCTCTCCACCCCTGTAAGCTCTTCTTCTCTCTACCCCTGTACTCTCTTCTTCTCTCCACCCCTGTAATCTCTTCTTCTCTCTACCCCTGTACTCTCTTCTTCTCTCCACCCCTGTACTCTCTTCTTCTCTCCACCCCTGTACTCTCTTCTTCTCTCTACCCCTGTACTTTCTTCTTCTCTCCACCCCTGTACTTTCAGTTTTCTCCTTTTGTCTCCTCCGAACAACCCCTACCCCCTGCCAAGGAGCTACACCTACGTTGAACTGGTAACTGTCACCGATTTCATACACAATTCACTAGTCAGAGTTGTCTTTTCTTCAGTGTCAAATTGTGCTGAGTAATCTCAACAAAAAAATTTGTAAATAACCATAAATAAGCCTCATTCATTTTTTTATTCATTTGAAAATTATTATTAATTTACAACCTATGCAGTTGAACCTTTTTTCATTTCATTCAACTAATGTGCAATTCAGACTAGAAAATTATTGCTGCTGTTGATTACAACAACGACGCCAAAGACGCAAATTTAATGCCTTTTTTGTATTCTCAAAGACATTCTAAATTATCATAATTTGAATATTTTGATATTATTTGATTTGAAAACAAGTTTTTCAACTGAGATATTGCTTTAGTTTTTGAGATATTGGCCATGCAAGTTATCTAGTGGATGTCAGATGTGCACAAAGTAGTAGACTTACCAACAAAAAATTAAAATGCTGACTCAACTAAAACGCTTTCAAAAATCTGAAAATAACTGCAAACTTATTTTCATGCTCTTGAAAGTCTCTACACAATGAATAATAATGGGATGCCCTCATTTTATGCTTTATGGCCTTGAATGAGTTTTTGCATATCGAAAAAAAAATTGTATACAAGTCAGCATCTATTGCGCTTATACTATAGATGGAATTAACGAGAGCATAACTCCGGAAAAGCTTTTCGGGAGAAATCACTAAAAATAAATAAATTAGGTTTAATTCAGCCCAAAATCCATGACATAGCACTCTTTAGGCTGCACGTCGTGTAGCTAATCTTCACACCAGTCCATACCGAGTAGCACTTGACCTTGGAGTTATTTATCACTCACCTATCTCACAATCCCTTCAACCCATGCAGAAGGGCAAACTCTTGCCTGTAACCCTGGTATTGCCTTACCATCTACAACTGCCCTGACATACCCTCCTAAGTGAAAGTTGTCTCCTCCATCAATCCGGTGGACAGACAACTTTCAGAGTCCATTAAAATTATACGCCAGTGAATGGTAACCTCGAGTTGAAAACTTGTAATTAAATTAGGTGTAACCAGAGTTTGGTGTAACCAGGGTTTGGTGCAACCAGTGTTTGGTGTAACCAGAGTTTGGTGTAACCAGAGTTTGGTGTAACCAGGGTTTGGTGCAACCAGTGTTTGGTGTAACCAGAGTTTGGTGTAACCAGGGTTTGGTGCAACCAGTGTTTGGTGTAACCAGAGTTTGGTGTAACCAGGGTTTGGTGTAACCAGTGTTTGGTGTAACCAGAGTTTGGTGTAACCAGGGTTTGGTGTAACCAGGGTTTGGTGTAACCAGAGTTTGGTGTAACCAGAGTTTGGTGTAACCAGAGTTTGGTGTAACCAGGGTTTGGTGTAACCAGAGTTTGGTGTAACCAGGGTTTGGTGTAACCAGAGTTTGGTGTAACCAGGGTTTGGTGTAACCAGGGTTTGGTGTAACCAGAGTTTGGTGTAACCAGAGTTTGGTGTAACCAGGGTTTGGTGTAACCAGGGTTTGGTGTAACCAGGGTTTGGTGTAACCAGTGTTTGGTGTAACCAGTGTTTGGTGTAACCAGAGTTTGGTGTAACCAGAGTTTGGTGTAACCAGAGTTTGGTGTAACCAGAGTTTGGTGTAACCAGTGTTTGGTGTAACCAGAGTTTGGTGTAACCAGAGTTTGGTGTAACCAGAGTTTCGTGTAACCAGAGTTTGGTGTAACCAGAGTTTGGTGTAACCAGGGTTTGGTGTAACCAGGGTTTGGTGTAACCAGAGTTTGGTGTAACCAGCGTTTGGTGTAACCAGGGTTTGGTGTAACCAGGGTTTGGTGTAACCAGTGTTTGGTGTAACCAGAGTTTGGTGTAACCAGAGTTTGGTGTAACCAGTGTTTGGTGTAACCAGAGTTTGGTGTAACCAGGGTTTGGTGTAACCAGTGTTTGGTGTAACGAGAGTTTGGTGTAACCAGAGTTTGGTGTAACCAGTGTTTGGTGTAACGAGAGTTTGGTGTAACCAGAATTTGGTGTAACCAGAGTTTGGTGTAACCAGAGTTTGGTGTAACCAGAGTTTGGTGTATGGTGAATCTAACTCAATGCAACCAGAATTTGGATATTCCCAATAAAAGTAGAAATAAACAATTTACAATTCATGGAGCATAAAGGTAAAGGCGGAGATGAAACGAAGATGAAGAGAAATTTAGAGAATAGTCACTGACACAAAGACATGCTGGCTGGTACTTTATAAATGAAAGCACCAATGGGTAAATTTAATTTGACTCCAACTTTATCATTGTTGAAATCCCATTGATGCAGTTCCAGCTATCCCATTTGTTTAATTTGCCTACATGTATAGTAATATTAGCCATAGAGATGAGAATGAGATTGACAGCTCGACAGAATGGATTTTGCAAACTTTGCTTATAGAGGTAATAAAGACTATTTCATCTCCAGTCACTTTTGGAAGTAACCTGGCTAGCTGTCTGTCTGCTGCCTGTTGACTTGAGGAGGAATAGAAATGGTGTTCAGGCTTGAAACAAGCTGGATAACAGCAGCACCAGCCCAGTGGTGCACGATGAATCAAAGAGATGCGAGTGAATGAGCTTGAGATCAAAGAGATTTTCTAGTACTACTCCCGGTTAGTAGTAGTAGCAGTATTAGCAGTATTAGCAGCAGTAGCGAAGCGATAGTGGCAGTAGTAGTAGTAGTGGTAGTGGTAGTGGTGGTAGTAGTAGTAGTAGTAGTAATAGTGACGGTAGTACTGGTGGTGGTAGTAGTAGTAGCAGTGGTAGTAGTGGCGGGGATTGTGGTGGTAGTGGTGGCAGCGGTGGCGTGGGGGTAGCGGTAGCAGTAGTAGTAGTCGTAGTAGTAGTCATAGTAGTAGTACGGCTAGTTGTGATAGTAGTAGTAGCGGTATTGGTAGTAGTAGTAGCGGGGTTTGTGGTGGTAGTGGTGGCGGCAGTGGCGTGGGGGTAGCGGTAGCAGTAGGGGTGGTGGTGATAGTTTGTGGACTACTATTTACAGTGGTTACTTGTGAGTGCTACTACTATCAGCACTACTCTGAGGAGTCTGATTTTTTACTCTTAAGGTGTGCCTATAGTAAAGTACTACATTCACCTATACAATAGCGTTGAGTGAGCTGTGATGGGTAACTACTACCAACCTTGTTGATAAGCGCAGGAAACTGTATCATAGTCCCATCCCCTCCATCGTACCTCCATTGTATTGTCATGGCAACCAGACTTGCTTCTTTGGCCTCATTCGTTTCATTCTCAATATTACGCAGTTCAGCAGATACCATTTCAGACATTTTAAACACATCATCACGTAGTCCAATTATTGTGATATTACATCGCTGCTGATCGACGTCGACGGTAACGCTCAGCTTTTCCGCTTCATTGTGCAACTTTTGTACCTGTGACAAGGGATGTGATGTTGTAACATAACGTATACTACAATATAACTATGTAAGAGTAAAACATATAATCTAAACGTGCACAGGTGAAAAACGTGTGTCTATCTGCGTGTCTGTGTATCTGCCATTCCAGGCTCATGGAAACCTAAACTGCTGCACTTAAATAAATAAATACTACTGTAAAAACATTATATTGGAATACTCTAATGTATGGCAAAGGTTTAATAATAATACATATATAATAATACATACGTAATGATGATTGATATATAAAAAAAACTACATCATTATCATTATTGTTTCGGGAGGCGACTGCGGGAGGAGGTGAACAACGGAGGAGGCAATCACAGGAGGAAGCTACAATGGGACCAAAACAAAAGAGGATAGGGAGAAGGGCAGCAATACGTCTGACTGAATCCAATAATTGTTGTCTACAATGAGCAGGCCAGCTAGTCACAGCAGAAATGTAAATATGGTTGAGATCTCTCCATCACAAGTCAGCCAAATTGTGGGGGAAAATTAAGTTTGTTCAGAAAAACAATTGGAAAACAAGTTACTGATTTTGACGTACACGAGATGCTAAAGCTTTGCGGTTAGTTGGTCAACCAGAGAACTTAATTTAAAACATATGAACCCACTGTTTCCCTGGTTGCCCAGTAGGATAAATCAACAGCGGTTTGCTACACTGATTAGCTGTTGTGATATCCTCACTTGTAATCAAGGAATCGGCGATACCGCATTTTCACCCTAATAATATATCTTGGTAGTCATTGAACATTTCAGACTGAAATGTTGGCATCGACAACTTGATCAGAACGAGGTGCAACCATCTAGGTTTGAACTTGAAACTAACGTTCCATCTAGATATAGCAACTCTTTTTATGCAATAATCTTCATCTTGATTTTAAATATTATTATTGATAATAATGATTATTAATAACAATATTTATATCGATATTTATTATAAATAAAAATAAATAACAACGATTATTTATATTTTTTAAGATAGTTAACAGCACAATAATTAAACTTTATATATTATATTAAGCCCTTTCGGTTAAGTGAACGCGAAGGCACGATCGTGACGAATGGGTGGAGATCTCCGGTTTCGGCGAGTACAAAAATGGCATTTCTTTGCGGTGTGGCTTTCCGAAAAATTTAGCGCCAGGGTGCTTGAGAGAACAACAATCGTTTGCAAAACTAAAAAGTTTCTTTCCTTTATTTATCAATCGGTATTAAAACGAAAGCCATTTTATGGCAATCAGTGTTTCTGTTTTGGATACAGTAATAAAAAACAACAAGTCTTCATTATACAAGCAACGATTGTTGATGCAAGGCCATAATAATTATTTTGTCGAACATCTTTGTGTCACAGGACAATACATTAGTGATGCCAAAAGTTCTTCATCTGTTTGCATTGCATTGTTTCATCAGAAATAATCATTTATTATAGTAATAATTAATAAAGAATATTGTTTTATTCCTATTAAACTTTGTTCTTTAGCTTGTATGACATATAACTGCTATAAGAGAGCACAACTCTATAAACATATTTTTTTCAAAGCCGCTTGTTCTGCCAGGTTCGCGTACGCCCAGCTTTGAGAACGATTCAAAATTGGCCGAGTTCTTTGAGTTAACTTAACCAAAAGCTCCTACTATGATCAAGATCGTTATAGGCATTACGTAGGCATTACATTACGTCAGTAAGTTTTGAAATTAAATCAGGAACGCAATAGATCAATGATATTTTCAATCAAAACTATAAGAAGACATCAAAGTTTCTCAAAATAAATCTGAGAGAGCAAAGTTCAGACCCACATTTCAGTGTGGGCATCAGCAATAACGCTTTAGAGAATGTGCTAAAGGCTGATTCCACCTCCGAAAATAAGGCAAGTTTTTATATGTTACAATTGACTGCCATTGGCCATTCGGTGGCTAGCATCTCGAATACGTCATCAATCCAGCGTTCTCCGACGATGTTTGTTTTTTCATTGGCAATAAATAAAGGGATAAAACCCTAATAGTTCTTGGCGTTTAATTTCGTTTTTGACACCAAGTTGGCTTAGGAGGGTGAAAGCATCTGCAGATTTCAAATATCAGCACCATTTTTGCTTTTGAAAGACAGTTTTGTATAACAATAGATACCAACCTATGACAATGACGCAATAGATACCAACCTATGGCAATGACATAATAGATACAAACCTGTGACAATGACATAATAGATACCAACCTATGGCAATGACACAATAGATACCAACCTACGACAATGACATAATAGATACCAACCTATGACAATGACATAATAGATACCAACCTATGACAATGACACAACAGATACCAACCTACGACAATGACATAATAGATACCAACCTGTGACAATGACATAATAGATACCAACCTATGGCAATGACACAATAGATACCAACCTACGACAATGACACAATAGATACCAACCTACGACAATGACACAATAGATATCAACCTATGGCAATGACATAATAGATACCAACCTATGGCAATGACATAATAGATACCAACCTATGACAGTGACACAATAGATACAAACCTATGGCAATGACACAATAGATACCAACCTGGGACAAAGACATCCTAGCTATATGTTGTTTGTCCTCTTTATAGCTACTCTTAGTTTTCCATTCAATCGTATGCAGGGCCTGACCTAACCTTCTGTTCAACTCTAGCTTACATGCTTCAATGTCATCATCGCTGCCTCCATATATATCCATGTTGAGCAGCACTCTTCCAATTGGTCCTTGACCCTTGTCAGCATCTGCTTTTTCAGCGTCTAAACAATAACATTATATCAGAGTGAACAGCTGCACACGCGACAGCAGCTGAGTCAGTACACACAACCTATGGTAATGACTGGCAACACACATCGCATGGTATTGAATGGTAACATATACATGACATGGTATTGAATGGTAACACATACATAGCGCGGGTGTGAACTAGTAACTCCTCGGAATTATATGCCCTTCTAGAAAACTAACTGAAGGTCAAATAGAACGTGAGCAGAAGATGAGCACTTTTTTTGTATAGTTCATGAAGCAGAGAAAGCATTGATAAAACGGCCCCATGCAATTTACCATAACCAATATTACCATCTAAACCAAATAGGATAATCATAGTCTGCTACACCAACTTTACACGAGAATAAAATCACCAAATGCAACCATTGGTTAGTGTTATAAAAGAGGAAATAATTTTATGAGTAACACATACATCACGTAATATTGACTGGTAACACATATACAAGTGATATTGACTGGTGACACACACAAGTGATATTGACAGGTAACACATATACAAGTGATATTGACTGGTGACACATACAAGTGATATTGACTGGTAACATATACAAGTGATATTGACTGGTGACACATACAAGTGATATTGACTGGTGACACATACATCATGTGATATCGACTGGTGACACATACAAGTGATATTGACTGGTGACACATACATCAAGTGATATTGACTGGTGACACATACAAGTGATATTGACTGGTGACACACACAAGTGATATTGACTGGTGACATATACCTTGAACAGTTGGGGCAAAAAACTGAGAAATTTTTAACCCAATTAGTTGAGTCCAAGTTTCCTGCTTCTTTATAGCCTTTTCCATGGAGTCAACAAAGTCCTTGACCATGGCTGGCTGGAAGATAACCACATCGATGCCTGTGAGTGAAGTCTTTGGGTGGTCATTAATGTAACTGACAGCTGTTTGTAGGATAACCTTTGCCATATCCTTGACGGGTTTACCGAGCGTTCCTGTACATGTAATACAATGTATATAACAACTTACTAACACATGCATATGTAATAGTATACGTATACTAGTACATGTATGCAGCAGTTTACTAAGTCATACATGTGACGACATACCTGTGCCAATGGCAGGAAATGCTATAGACGTTAACTGATTCGCATCACAAGTTCGCAAGCAGTTGGTTATCATTGATGCCCAGTTGAAAGACTGAGCGTCCACATGAAATATACAATCAGCGTTCAAGTCTCCAGCGCTACTCACCCAGATTCCATCAACTGGAGCTACAAGACATAACAACAAACTATTACGTGCAGACAACTACCAAACACACATCTACAATAACCCAAAACTACTGGAGACTGCCTGAGGATACAAGAAAGTCAAAGGTTTGTCACAAATCTATAGTATACACGATACGAACCTTCTCGGGACAAGTTACTGATCTCTCTCTTGACAGAAGATCCGGCCTTCGACATCAAAGCCTTAGAGACTTGCCCTGTAAACAGCGTGTGGGTAGAGATGATAACTCTGCAGGTGAGAAATATGAAAGAGCATCAGCTAAACTACCCATTTAGGTTGCATTAACCATATAGGTGACACTAACCATATAGGTGACACTATCCATATAGGTGACACTAACCATATAGGTGACACTATCCATATAGGTGACACTATCCATATAGGTGACACTATCCATATAGGTGACACTATCCATATAGGTGACACTAACCAACAGGTGACACTATCCATATAGGTGACACTATCCATATAGGTGACACTATCCATATAGGTGACACTATCCATATAGGTGACACTAACCATATAGGTGACACTATCCATATAGGTGACACTATCCATATAGGTGACACTATCCATATAGGTGACACTAACCATATAGGTGACACTATCCATATAGGTGACACTATCCATAAAGGTGACACTATCCATAAAGGTGACACTAACCAACAGGTGAGACTAACCAACAGGTAACACTAACCAGCAGGTGACACTAACCAGCACGTGAAACTAACAAACAGGTGAAACGTACCAACGGGTAATACTTACCACGTATACTGAGTAAGCTGTCTGTGCTGTTAACCAGAACACTCGCCCTATGGTTAGTTAGGTCCCCTTGTATGACTCTGATAGACGTGTGCTTAACAGTGACACACCCCTTCAGTGCCTTCTTGTCTACTCCACCTGTCAGTGTGGCCTTCAGAATGGGATCTACTCAAACAATTATATACTACATAACTACAGTATATATATATATCTATTAGCGTCTGTTGCACATCTGCCAAAAAGTGCTCGAACCTAGGTGAGCTAACCTGTATAAGAATAGAAATAAAACAAGATGCAACTCAGTTGGTGTATAGCTACTAGTTTCGTGGTGTAATAATTATACCTCGTCAGATAAAACCTTTATCTGACGAGGTATAATTATTACACGCATGAAACTAGTAGCTATACACCAACTTAGTTACATCTGGTTTTATTTCTATTCTTATATATATATATATTTATTATATAGCTGTAGTATGTGTATTATATAACTATGGTATATGTATTATATAACTATAGTATGTGTATTATATAGCTATAGTATGTGTATTATATAACTATAGTATGTGTATTATATAACTATAGTATGTGTATTATATAACTATAGTATGTGTATTATATAACTATAGTATGTATATTATATAACTATACTATGTGTATTATATAACTATGGTATGTGTATTATATAACTATAGTATGTGTATTATATAGCTATAGTATGTGTATTATATAACTATAGTATGTGTATTATATAACTATAGTATGTGTATTATATAACTATAGTATGTGTATTATATAACTATAGTATGTGTATTATATAACTATAGTATGTGTATTATATAACTATAGTACGTGTATTATATAACTATAGTATATGTATTATATAACTAGAGTATATGTATTATATAACTATAGTATGTGTATTATATAACTATAGTATGTGTATTATATAACTATAGTATGTGTATTATATAACTATAGTATGTATATTATATAACTATACTATGTGTATTATATAACTATGGTATGTGTATTATATAACTATAGTATGTGTATTATATAGCTATAGTATGTGTATTATATAACTATAGTATGTGTATTATATAATTATAGTATGTGTATTATATAACTATAGTATGTGTATTATATAACTATAGTATGTGTATTATATAACTATAGTATGTGTATTATATAACTATAGTATGTATATTATATAACTATACTATGTGTATTATATAACTATGGTATGTGTATTATATAACTATAGTATGTGTATTATATAACTATAGTATGTGTATTATATAACTATAGTATGTGTATTATATAACTATAGTATGTGTATTATATAACTATAGTATGTGTATTATATAACTATAGTATGTGTATTATATAACTATAGTACGTGTATTATATAACTATAGTATATGTATTATATAACTATAGTATATGTATTATATAACTAGAGTATATGTATTATATAACTATAGTATGTGTATTATATAACTATAGTATGTGTATTATATAACTATAGTACGTGTATTATATAACTATAGTACGTGTATTATATAACTATAGTACGTGTATTATATAACTATAGTACGTGTATTATATAACTATAGTACGTGTATTATATAACTATAGTACGTGTATTATATGACTATAGTACGTGTGTTATATAACTATAGTACGTGTGTTATATAACTATAGTATGTGTGTTATATAACTATAATATGTGTGTTATATAACTATAGTATGTGTATTATATAACTATAGTATGTGTATTATATAACTATAGTATGTGTATTATATAACTATAGTATGTGTATTATATAACTATAGTACGTGTATTATATAACTATAGTATATGTATTATATAACTATAGTATATGTATTATATAACTAGAGTATATGTATTATATAACTATAGTATGTGTATTATATAACTATAGTATGTGTATTATATAACTATAGTACGTGTATTATATAACTATAGTACGTGTATTATATAACTATAGTACGTGTATTATATAACTATAGTACGTGTATTATATAACTATAGTACGTGTATTATATGACTATAGTACGTGTGTTATATAACTATAGTACGTGTGTTATATAACTATAGTATGTGTGTTATATAACTATAATATGTGTGTTATATAACTATAGTATGTGTATTATATAACTATAGTATGTGTATTATATAACTATAGTATGTGTATTATATAACTATAGTATGTGTATTATATAACTATAGTATGTGTATTATATAACTATAGTATGTGTATTATATAACTATAGTATGTGTATTATATAACTATAGTATGTGTATTATATAACTATAGTACGTGTATTATATAACTATAGTATGTATATTATATAACTATACTATAGTATGTGTGTTATATAACTATAGTATGTGTATTATATAACTATAGTATGTGTATTATATAACTATAGTACGTGTATTATATAACTATATTATGTGTATTATATAACTATAGTATGTGTGTTATATAACTATAGTATGTATATTATATAACTATACTATAGTATGTGTGTTATATAACTATAGTATGTGTGTTATATAACTATAGTATATGTATTATATAACTATACTATAGCATGTGTATTATATAACTATACTATAGCATGTGTATTATATAACTATAGTATGTGTATTATATAACTACAGTATGTGTATTATATAACTATAGTATGTGTATTATATAACTATAGTATGTGTAGTATATAACTATAGTATGTGTATTATATAACTATAGAACGTATTGCGAAAAACTTCGCTAGCAACGCATACACAAACACTTGGCTACATCCAGGCTTGTCAGTGGTAGCATTTATCTGACAACCCTAAAATTATGGTGGTGGAGACAACTTCGTTTGTACAATCAAATCTAAAAAAATAATAATAAAACGAAAACGCACACTTAATACTTGATGTTTTTTTTATCGATAGACGAATTAATTATGAGACAGAAGAAACAACTTTGAAAATCGCATAAGCTTTTGTGTTTTAGAATTCTGTTTATAAACTGAAAAATTAGCAAAACTTTTATTAATAATTTCATTCATTACAAGTTTGTAACTGAAATTCATGTTCACGTATAACTTTACCAGTTGCAATGTGTGTCACTTAATGTGTTAAGATAAAATTTTGCTACATACAAAAAACTCCCGATTAAAATAAAACTTTTGTGGTACAAAAAGATAAGAAGAAGTGTTTTAGGAGTTATCTGCACTACGATAATTTCAGGGTTGTCAGATAAAGGCTACCCTTGTGAGCAGCTAACAACCACAAGTAATTAGTGAGCAAATGACTCGGTATTAGCGAGGCTGTGGCTATGAGCCATTATGCATATATATATAATGCTATGGAGTAACTCTGAGTGGAAGTGTAGATGTTTCTAGAAGGCTCCATACATGAGCAATGCCCTTGCCACACGAGCAAAAATATCGCCCGCCTCCGACGTTCTGTCATGCAAGATGGTACATCCAGCGCAGGATGAAGCAGAACGGACATGATCAATTTTTTATCCCGTCCGTGGTGCTGTGATTGGTTGATTAACCCACAGCGATTCCATTTGACAAGGTTATAATGATTTTCCGTTTGTTGACAAAGAACTATATACTTGTAAGATGGTAGTACAAATTATAATAAATAATCTGAAACCAACTGTTAAAATAATTATCGTTTGTTGCCGAAAAAAATTATGAATAAAAAGTACGAAGGCAGAGAAGTTATGAATGATAATGAATCATAAATCTAATAATAATAATTTATCAATTACTTGACCAATAATGATAAACTTAGCAATAAACAATATGTAAAAGTATTGTGCAGGATTTTCTGGTAACGCGCCCAGTTACCTTGGTAGCACACCTGCACTTCCCTAGGAAGTCAGAGTTGTCTACTCCTGTAGTCAGCACTACTGACAGGCCATCGGTATCACTGCCTATTACTCAGCATTGTCTGCTAAAGTAGGCTGGATAGGCAACGCCTGCCAGGTAGGCTTGTAGTCTGTCTGCCACTCCTAGGCAACTTAAAGCTTTTAGACCGAAGGGTCGTTAAAGCAGTTGTCTCCTGGAGTGGTAGAGCTGTCTAGTCTTTGTGTAGTCTGTGATAAATTCAAGATAATCTTGAGTGAGTGTAACTGGTTTTTATTCTTACGAACAAAGAGCCAGCTGAGCATCCAAAGTAACACTGATTAGTGTGGAGCCCAGCCGCTCTATTTATATAAAATGTTACATAATGCCCATTGTGTAGGGTTAGCCTTACTATAATATATGATAAAGGGTGGCTAACAAAAGGTGCCTTAAACATGCATACAAATAGCCTCAGTGGTATGTGCTGGGCTAGACAAAGAAAGTTCATACAGTTCAGTCATGTACACAGTTTTGCTCGCTTGTTGTTATGTTGACAGGTTGCCACAGGAAGCTGCGCCATTTTTCCTGTACAGTATAATATGTAACAATATAAGAAGAACAAATACAATAAAAAATAATTAGAAACAGGAAGCCAAGTGGAACGCACAAAATACTAATACTGCTCTTATTTTCTCAATCGAACGCTACGCCAGTCGTTTCAGTAGTCAGTCAGGCTCATTTGGCATGCTATCCGTCGCCAAACTCTGACTCTGAGTACGGGAGACAGGCTCGCGTGGCAAGGGCGTAAGCATGGACGACTCGGACACTACAAAGAGACAACATCAACAGGGAGCTACCCAGCTCACAGAGGTAGAGAGACACCATCAACAGAGAGCTACCCAGGTCACAGAGGTAAAGAGACACCATCAACAGAGAGCTACCCAGCTCACAGAGGTAGAGAGACACCATCAACAGAGAGCTACCCAGCTCACAGAGGTAGAGAGACACCATCAACAGAGAGCT
Organism: Cryptosula pallasiana; assembly: GCA_945261195.1. Lineage (NCBI taxonomy): Eukaryota > Metazoa > Bryozoa > Gymnolaemata > Cheilostomatida > Cryptosulidae > Cryptosula > Cryptosula pallasiana. Next base: position 50,325,564 of record OX183133.1, on the reverse strand, counting down.
ACCCAGCTCACAGAGGTAGAGAGACACCATCAACAGAGAGCTACCCAGCTCACAGAGGTAGAGAGACACCATCAACAGAGAGCTACCCAGCTCACAGAGGTAGAGAGACACTATCAACAGAGAGCTACCCAGGTCACAGAGGTAGAGAGACAACATCAACAGGGAGCTACCCAGGTCACAGAGGTAGAGAGACACCATCAACAGAGAGCTACCCAGGTCACAGAGGTAGAGAGACACCATCAACAGAGAGCTACCCAGCTCACAGAGGTAGAGAGACAACATCAACAGGGAGCTACCCAGCTCACAGAGGTAAAGAGACACCATCAACAGAGAGCTACCCAGGTCACAGAGGTAGAGAGACACCATCAACAGAGAGCTACCCAGGTCACAGAGGTAGAGAGACACCATCAACAGAGAGCTACCCAGCTCACAGAGGTAGAGAGACAACATCAACAGAGAGCTACCCAGCTCACAGAGGTAGAGAGACACCATCAACAGAGAGCTACCCAGGTCACAGAGGTAAAGAGACAACATCAACAGAGAGCTACCCAGCTCACAGAGGTAGAGAGACACCATCAACAGAGAGCTACCCAGCTCACAGAGGTAGAGAGACAACATCAACAGAGAGCTACCCAGCTCACAGAGGTAGAGAGACACTATCAACAGAGAGCTACCCAGGTCACAGAGGTAAAGAGACACCATCAACAGAGAGCTACCCAGCTCACAGAGGTAGAGAGACACTATCAACAGAGAGCTACCCAGGTCACAGAGGTAGAGAGACACCATCAACAGAGAGCTACCCAGCTCACAGAGGTAGAGAACGAGGTTTGGCCGACCTTTTGCGTGGCAACGATACACCTTCTCTTGGTTTGAGTTTGGCATTTACAATGACTAACATATAAAAAGCTAAGAATTTTGAAAAAATTTTAAAAACATTTTCAAGGCGAGTCTTATAGAAGTTATAATTCGTTTGACTAGAAAGTAGAACTAGACAATTTTTCTGGTTACCTCATTTACTCTGCGGAACAAAAATACAGTAATAAGGTTTTTTGAACCAATATTGTTATTTAACCAATAATTTTTTGTATTTATACTTTTTCATTTACAGTTTAATAACGCATTAATAGTGCAACACTATGATTTCCATCAATACGAATTTATTAACTGCAGTTACGTTATATCAAAAAGTTGTTTATTGGCACAATTTGTTCTTTTTATTGTTATCATTAAACGCCGGTCAAGTGTAGAAACAATCGTCTATAAAAGAGGGGCGGGGCTAATACCTCTATACTAACGGCAATAAAATTGAGCGCCATTAGAGTGCTATTCTGCGTATTATGCACTCCACTGCCACCCTGACGAACAGGAAGTATCATTAATGGCGTTTTGTTGATCTATGCCTCTATCTACACCTCTATGGATGCAATACAGCCCAGCAAACTCGGCCTCTTCTTAAATCATAGCATATTGTAAATAACCATGCGCTAGTGTGGTGGATTTTACCAGTAACCACAAGTGATGACTGATAGCCTACAGGCATTAGGCATGCCTCATTAAAGCAATTTAACAAGACCGGGTTATATACACTCAACCTATTGGCCCACATAAGTGATAGAACTATTATTTAGCTATGTTAGCTCAGTATCATTACTACACCGGCCCTGGAGCTATCCCAGGCCGGCAGCAAGATGGCTGTCACAGCCTGAGAGGCAAAACTTGGCCGAAGGATTTCCAACGCCCATATACAGACTGGTATCATTCTCAGATGTCGAGATTTCAGTAACCATGGCTGTAAAAGACTAAGATATCCAGGAGAGAGAAACCAGCAGTTATTACTGGCTGGATGAACATTAACTCCACCCCTTACTTCTGGGCACCATTTCTCTTTAATTAATATATTGTTATCTCATTGGCTAATATTTTTATCTATTATATTCATTGGTGCAATTGTGCTATTCTTATATGTGATTGGAGTGCTTGTGCAACTTGGCCGAGTACTTCCTGTCACTTCCTGTAACTGTGCCTATAAAAGGCCTAGCTTTTCACTCATTCCTTGTATTTGATATATTGGATGCATAGCCTTCAGCCGTTCTATATTGATGCCACTATCTATTCTGGATAGAAGAAATGTACACTACTCAAAAGTACTGAGTTGTATGTTTGAGCCGAGGGCTCACCTCAGTTGTGAAGTAGACTTTGCTCCTTTGCAAAAATTTGAAGTACCATCCCGGCACAGAGTCACCTCTGGGGAGAGGTTGACTGTTCCTGTCAGGCCTTAAGAGTCTGATTGTCTTGTTGTGTTGGCAGACAGAGGCTTGCACAGTGACAACTACTTAGTGGATAGCAGTGGTCTCCTAGAATCCACTACACTATTGTATGTAAACCCGTATAATATACTTGATTGCTTGTTATATTACTTTTGTGTCATTGGCTTTGATTGGCGGTGCCTTATTAGGAGGCATCGCATCCTATAAGGAGTCGGACTTGTCCTATGACAGGAAATTGAGGAGACAGTTAGATCCTTTCTAGCTCGGCATAGTACAGAGACAACGAGTCTCTATACTTCCTTCCGTCATTCGACTGTGAGCTTGACTACCTGGACCAAGCATTAGTGGTAGTGCTATTCTGTTTAAGGCCTTGCCACCTGGGAGCAATTACGCCAGCGATATCACATTTATCTGCTGGCAGCAAATTCTTTTTGCAAAAAGTGAACGATTATTCATCGCTGAGCATGCAAAGCGATTTCGCATTTGCATTTCATCTTTATTGGTCAATCACAGTCACAAGCAACGAAACTAATTTATTATTTTCTACAATACAAAAGTTGATCAACGATTATATATAAATTATCGTTGATTACAATTTTTCAGTTGGTTCTTGTAGCAACAATTGAATAAATTGTCGTTGCCTGTGTAGCAAAAGCTGTTTAGTATTTTACATATTAGTATATGTTTATAATAATTAATATCATTTGTGACAATCATGGTGTTGATGGCTAGCTGGCGTGAAATAATTGTGGACTACAGGATTGATTATTATTGTATTTGGTTTCTTACAATAAAATAATTAATAATAAGAGTAATAATAATTCAGATGACATTTATTCATTTTATTCCATGAGACTGTAGTAGGACCGCACTGAATGCTGCATATGGTATGATTCGTCAGTACTGCCCGGAAAATAAGAATGTTTTTCACATAGAGTTGTTCTTGCTGTAGGAAGATAACTCTCAAGCGATTAATTGCCTAGTGCGTGGCTTTGTTCGCTAACGGCGATTCTGCACGCACTAATTCGTATATACTAACTCGGGGCTGTGTGGCAAAGCCTTTATACAGACACAAAGATTGTCTGTGTAGTAGGGCAGACATAGTAGTTGTGTCACATGAAGGTGTTGCTACCTCGTTCACAATACAATATACAACTATAATATGTATATCATATATCTATCACAGTATGTTACCAAACAGCGACCTTAATGGAATTCTATAACGCTCATATACACAAACTAACTTGCAGAAACAATTAGTTGATAAAATATTATAGGCACCTGGTAAGAAGCCAGCACCGGCAGCAGGGGTCGTTTCCATGCCTTTAGGCATCAATATTCTTCTCTTTGGAGTAGCAACACCTGAGCTACCAGTGGCTTGTCTGTGCAGCTCAGTTCTAAAACTCTACAAACAGAAAACTGCTTACTATGTACCAGATGTAACATGGAAGTAATATATAGTGGAATGGACATATATATGTATAAGTAATATATAGTGCAATAATGATACATACATGTATGTATAAGTAATATATAGTGCAATAATGATACATACATGTATGTATAAGTAATATATAGTGCAATAATGATACATACATGTATGTATAAGTAATATATAGTGCAATAATGATACATACATGTATGTATAAGTAATATATAGTGCAATAATGATACATACATGTATGTATAAGTAATATATAGTGCAATAATGATACATACATGTATGTATAAGTAATATATAGTGCAATAATGATACATACATGTATGTATAAGTAATATATAGTGCAATAATGATACATACGTGTATGTATAAGTAATATATAGTGCAATAATGATACATACATGTATGTATAAGTAATATATAGTGCAATAATGATACATACGTGTATGTATAAGTAATATATAGTGCAATAATGATACATACGTGTATGTATAAGTAATATATAGTGCAATAATGATACATACGTGTATGTATAAGTAATATATAGTGTAATAATGATACATACATGTATGTATAAGTAATATATAGTGCAATAATGATACATACGTGTCATACTGTAGTAGATTTTGTTCTGGTACCACAAAATGCTACTGAGCTCAAGTACTCTGCCTCTCTCCAGAGGGAACACTGCCAGTATGGCCGGTACTACTTGTCTAAGTGACTAACAACTAACAAGGAGAGCTCATGGCTGAGACAGACTAGTCTGGTTGCTCTAGTGTAAATACATTTATTGTATTCTATAGTGTTCTAGGGAGGTGTACTCTAGAGTGAAACCGCAAGAGTAGACACAATGATACAAATGCAATGAGTATAAACAAAATCCAGCCTGTTATGGGCTGAAGTACAGCAAGCTATTGGCCTAGATAACAATGTGGCCAATGAGGATAGTGATGATAAGAGTACATACGCCAGGCATCGCTAGGGTTTTAAGGTAATTGATTCTATTGGCTGAAAATATAAACAGGCCGAGGGCGGTTGTCAGTTTTCAAGTAGAAGGCCACAAACAAATACTATCGAATTAAGTGCAAGGAATATCATATTCGAACCAATCAGTAACATTTATTTCTTAGATAACAGAGAGGGTGGTTCACATAAACTACCGTCTTTGGCATTTACGTTTCTACTATACGACTATCAGGAGCTTTTAAAGTCTACGGTCACGATATCTAGGATGTATGTGTTTCCGTTTTTTAAAAACAAAGAAACTCTTGTAACTTTTTTATTAGTTAAAATTGCTACTTTAAACCCTTTGACAGGTCATTTTTTTAATTTCCATTATTGAAATAATATGTTTTCTCTCTTCTGGATGCATTTTAAAACAAATAATATTTATATAAGAACAAATTAAATAACAAATCTGAAGCATACACTTGTATATACACCCATCTAGCGAAAAACTGTTTCCGGTAATTGGAACGATTGAGAAAGATCGTCACTATCCCCATTCACACATAAGCGAATAACATACATGGATACAATTAGTAACGACTAAGAATACAGTTAAAGTTATTGAGTGCCCAAGGTAAAAGGGCGGAGCTAGTACGTGCATTGTCGGTATCTACACTGTCCTATCTTCTATCAAGTTCTTGGGCTTTCCATAGAATGGTGACCACAGTTCTTGGGCTCTGAAAGTAGCTAAATTCTAGAATCATCCTTCTAAGGTACCACAGCTATCTTTAGGATCTTGAGCTAAGGGGTTCTCTTCCTGCTGGCCCAGCCCATGACGGGCCCTGAAGTGATTGCTAATGTACTGATAGCGCTGGTTGTCTCAGTACTAATAACAGGGACTGCCAGTTGCCGGTTGTTTGTCTTGCTTAGTGCAAGGGGTATGTCTCTGCGCTAAAGAGACACCTCTATTAATGCGAAGGCCTGTAAGGGTGCGTTTACATGTGTTATATGTAAAAATCTACCACTCACCTCTCTCCAGTAAAAGTCATATCCTGGCTTCCAATTATAAATCCAAGAAAGGATGAGAGTGGGAAGGGGTACGATCGTACTGGTGAGTAAATATCCAGGGTAGGTGGCAAATCATGTAACCAGGTAAACATGCTACTCGATTAGTAACACAGACCTTCTCTTTCCTAAAAGCGTCCATATCACAAGCAATTTCGTGAGGTATTTTTTCCTCCTGGGTCAAAGGGGAAGCCCTGGGAGGCTGTGGTTGTGCAGACTGCGACATAGGGGAGAACAGAGCCAAAGGCACAATGGCAGTAACTTCTCCAGGTGGGCACAGGGGCAGTGGCAATGCCAGGAGAATGGATAGACCCTGACAGAACAACTACTTGAGGCGTTGGCTTCAAGCTAGTTGTAGTGGCTGGTAATGCCGGTGCCACCTCTGCAGCTTGTGCTAGTTCTATAGCTGGTGCTGTCTCTACAGCGGGTGTGGCCTCTGGTGCTGTATCCTCAGCAGGGATCCTCTTAGCAGCTGTCACTCTTTAAAACTGGTGTGGGTGGCTCCTTATGCAATTCAGCAGCTGGCATAGCCAGTAGGACGTGTTCAGACACACTTGGGTAGATGGCTGATACTCAGCTAACTTGACCACTAGTTGCAATAACTCCTCATTGTCTTCTAATTTGGGACAACCACCCATGCTGTGCACAACTGTGTCACAGTGCTGTGCAGGAGTATCTGCGTATTTTCTGCTGCCACTAGTAAAAATCAAAGAATTGTGAGTTTTGTTGTCTACTAACACAGGTGGCACAGGAAGGGTTGGTGCTGTAGAAGTACTAGGGGCTGCCTTTGGGTTTCTCTGGGAAATAGCAGCATCACAGCAGGGATCTGTTAGGGGGAGATACAGGAACTTCTGGCAATCTTTTTAAAACCACAAGCCATAGAGCTGAGGCTATTTTGGAAAGGGCTACGGTCACTAGAGGCTTTTCTCGACCAGTTCAGAATCCTGTGTTGTGACTGGCTTGTGCTGTGTTCACTGGGGTGTGCTGGTGAGTGCTCTCAGTACTGCACACAACTAGAGGTCGTTGATCTAGACATGTTGGAGGTGTCTGCTCTGACAAGGGTGTAGCCAGCAACGGGGTGGTTGCAACAGATACGTTTTGTGCTGTCTAGCAGCCACAATTTCGGTCTGGTTGAGCTGCGTTTTTTTGCAGACTTTCATGATTGATACTGTGACAGTATCCGGGCATCTGAATGGGTTGTCACTGTTGCAGGGTGCAGTAAAACTTTACGAGCTTACAGTCAGCGGTGGAGGAGCCTGTGTGTAGACACACGACTGGAGTGAGGGCTACTGGCTGAGTGAACTCAGAGCCAACAGTAGCTAATGGCAGTGAAGCCTTCGGTGGACCGGACAATACTGAATGGTACAGGGCAGTGGTTACAGGGCGGAGTGAAACTCTATAAGCCTGTAACCGAGTCTCTGGTCACTGTTGCAGAAAGAATGGAGTGAACTCTACGAGCCTGCAGCTAGTGGTAGCTAAGCTTGCGTAAAACAGGGTAATGGGTTGTACTATGGTTGAAGTGATCTCAATGATCACACAGCGTGGTAAATACAGAGCATGGATAGTCACTGCAAGGCAGAAACTCTACAAGCCTGCAGGGAGATCCGGGGTAGCTGCTGCACACAATGTCAACTCTCACTCTCTTCACACACAGCCGGGATGGTCGCTGAAGTGAAACTCTATGAGCCTGCAGGGAGACCCGGTATCGCTCGTGTACACAATCTACTTCTAGTAGATTGCATGGTATCTGGCCCGCAGTGCATTCGCAAGGTCAGGGTAGCGTGACTGGGTAGTAACTGACTTGCAGTGCATTCACAAGCCAGCGTAAAATGACAGGGTTACATAACGTGGGAAGGTGACACCAAAGTAGTAGATTTTGGTCTCGTGCCACAAAATGCTACTAAGCTCGAGTACTCTGTCTCTCTCCAGAGGGGACTCCGCCAATATGGCCTGCGCCACTTGTCCAAGTGACTTCAACAACTTGCAAGGAGAGCCTGCGGCTCAGACAGACTAGTCTGGTTGCTCTAGTGTAAATAAATTTATTGTATTCTATACTGTTCTAGGGAGGCAATCCTCTAGAGTGAAGTGACAAGAGTAGACACAATGATACAAATGCAAATGACTGTAAGCAAAATCCAGCCTTTTTATAGGCCGAGTACAGGAAGCTATTGGCATAGCTGTGGCCAATAGCACAGACAGGAAGTAATATAAGCGAATAACATACATGGATATAATTAGTAACGAATAAGAATATAGTCAAAGGTATTGAGCGCCCAAGGTAAAGGGGCGGAGCTAGTAGGTGCATCGCCTGTAGGTATACCGTCTTATCTACTACTAAGTTTCTGGGCTTTCCATAGCCTGGCGCCTACAGTTCTTGGGTTCTGGAAGTAGCTAATTCCTAGATTCATCCTTCTAAGGTACCACAGCGATCTTTAAGATCCTGAACTAAGGGGTTCTCTTCTTGCTGGCCCAGTGATTCTACCTTGAATTATCAGGGGTCCATAACCGGCCCTGTCATCTCGATAGTGGATTAACAGGGGTCCATGACCGGCCCTGCCAAGTAATTGCAAATGTACTGATAGCGCTGGTTGTCCCAGTACTGATAACAGGGACTGCTAGTCCCCTGTTGTTGGTGTTGTTGGGTGCAAGAAGGGTGTCTCTGAGCCACAGAGACATTACTACTCATGTGAACGCCTGTCAGGGTGTGTTTAAGGGTGTTACACGCACAAATCTACCAAAATGTAGGTAAGATATAATGTAATAGCTATATATATATATATATACATAAAAGTAATATATAAAGTAATCTATAAATACAATAGTGAAAAGTGCCTCTCTGTATATTCGTCTGTGTGTGTATGCATGTACATGTTTGTGTGTGTGTGTATGTTTGTGTATGTCTGTGAATGTTTGTGTATTTGCCATAAAAACTCTCCATTAAATTAATGTAATGTATGGCAGGTGTTTAAAGTTCTCATCTGTTCTCAAATCGGAAACTTATGTATTTTTCGCATTTTTAAAAGGTTAAAATGAAACTAATTTCAACAATGATCGTGCTTTGAACCGGGTTTTTTATAACAAACCATATCAAAGTTAACAAACTATACAGATGTGCACAATGAACCACGATGTTCATTGGTTGGTTTAACATTGCGATAAGTTGCAGTTTGAAGGCAAGGCAAAAATGGTATTTTAGCTACGCTCTCAAGTTATGGATTTCACTCATGTCACTTAAAAATAAAACCAACTACTAATACAAGGATAACGCATTATTTGATATACTTAAAAAGTTTTACAGTCAAATTCATTGAGCAATTAATAATACATGATGACTGATGATAATATATATTTATTATTTACTGTTTATATTGCAGTGGATTTTGGGGGGCCGACCAAACGTCCACCAAAAGCACCTCACTCCAGAGGTCAACTTCCAAACGGAGGAGTATATCAATTCCACAACCGTATTCGGAGCCCATGGCTCAAATGCACAACTCAATGTCTCAATGAGTATATCATAGTTTATTATACAAGCACAACCCAACAAGGTATAATAACGGTAATGTATAATACTACTTGGTACACTCACAAGCAGAATCCCAATACAATACAATGAATAGTGAAAAGTCTTTTATAGGCAGAGCAGGAGAAAACATATGCCCAAATAAGGGGGCAACAAATCAACAGTGACAGGGGCAGAGCTTATCAGTCAATAATACTGATTCATGATGGTGCAATAAGTAGCTCGAGTTCCTGGCTCTTACGGCTTGTGTTCTTGTGCCTTTGGTCATTCTGGGGGTAGATAAGCTGCAAAGTTGGGCTCCTGCATCTTCTGTACCATTTTGGGCTCACAGGCTATAGCCATTCTTTGCTCACCGATCCGGTATGGGGCCGGTAGTGACACTGCAGGGCTGGCAGTGAATGCTGCAGGGCTGGTAGTGCTTCTACCGGCTCACTTGCTTGTTTTCTGGCTGTGCGATACTTAGTTTAGGCATGTCTGACACCCAGCAGTTGTCAGAGGGACCTTGCGCACATCGTTGATAGTTTAGAAAAAAAAATGATAGATCTTCGTCATATTATCATTGTATTGTTATTATTTAATAACATTGTAGTTTGACTTTATTATTACCACAATGCTGCTGTTGTGTATTTTCCTACTAATGAATCCTAATAGCTACTGTTAAAGTTTGCATTCATGACAAAAATGTCATTAAATGTGAGAAGGTGACCACGAGAGGAGCCAACCATGGGAGGAGCCAACCATGGAAGGAGCCAACCATGGAAGGAAGCGAGCACAAATAAAGACAACCGTGGGAGGAGGCAGCCACAGCAGGAGGTGACCACAAGGGGAGATAACCATGAGAGGAGGCGGTCACAAGAGGAGGTAACAACAGGGGCCAAGCGAAACGGGGCTCTGGAGAAGGGCTGCAATATGTCTGACTATATCCGTTTATAGTTGTTTGCAACGGGTAAGCCAGCTAGTATAAGATATATAAATACATAGTAGTAACAGATATTGTAATGGTAGATATAAACCTTTTGAACTGTCATATCCAGATGATAAACAACAATCTTTACGTGACGAATAGTACTATGGGGGTTTTTCTCTGCATATTCTGTGACAGCCTTGAGCATTGCCTGCGCTACAGTGCTCTCGGGGTATCTAAGGTTTCCTGTACCCAGTGAAGGGAAGGCTATTGATTGGTGATTGTTAGAAGCAGCCTTTTGCAGACATTTAACGACCAGCTGCCTCAACAACTACAAACATATACTATATAGTATATAGCATATAGCATATACCATATAGTGTATACTATATGGTGTATACCATATAGTATATACTATATGGTATATACTATATGGTATATACTATATAGTATATACTATATAGCATATACCATATAGTATATACCATATAGTATACACTATATAGTATATACTATATAGTATATACTACATAGTATATACCATATAGTATATACTATGTGGTATATGCTATATGGTATATGCTATATAGCATATACCACATAGTATATACTATATGGTATATACTATGTAGTATATACTATATAGTATATACTATATAGTATATACCATATAGTATATACTATATGGTATATGCTATATAGTATATACCATATAGTATATACTATATGGTATATACTATATGGTATATACTATATAGCATATACCATATAGCATATACCACATAGTATATACCATATAGTATATACTATGTAGTATATACTATATAGTATATACTATATAGTATATACCATATAGTATATACTATATAGTATATACTACATAGTATATACTATGTGGTATATGCTATATGGTATATACTACATAGTATATACCATATAGTATATACTATGTGGTATATGCTATATAGCATATACCATATAGTATATACTATATGGTATATACTATATAGTATATACTATATAGTATATACTACATAGTATATACTATATGGTATATACTATGTGGTATATGCTATATGGTATATGCTATATAGTATATACCATATAGTATATACTATATGGTATATACCATATAGTATATACCATATAGTGTATACCATATAGTATATACCATATAGTATATACCATATAGTATATACCATATAGTATATACTATATGGTATATACTATATAGTATATACCATATAGCATTAACCATATAGTATATACTATGTAGTATATACTATATAGTATATACCATATAGCATATACCATATAGTATATACCATATAGTATATACCATATAGTATATACCGTATAGCACATGATAATGCTATATTGTATTACATTACTATGCAGTACAATATAGCATATAGTAAATGAATGAACAAAGTAACAAAAATGTCAGGTACGTACAGGTACTGTGTCAGGTCCTTGGTATCCTGGACAATTGCAGTGTATGATCTTCTTGCAGGGTAGACTAAAGCCATTCGTTTGGTGTACATCACCCACCTTTATGGGGCCGTGGGCATCACACTGAGCCTGCAGTTGGGGCCCTGCCTCGGCAGCAATGGCTTGGGCCACTTTACCATGATTGAGCTTGAAGTCTGTACCCACAGAGTTGACCAATGAATCTGCCTGCGTTACAGAAGGAGTGATAGTTATACATAACCACTAGAATACTGGCATATCTGAGTACTGACATACCTGAGTACTGGCATACCTGAGTACTGACATATCTGAGTACTGACATATCTGAGTACTGACATATCTGAGTACTGACATATCTGAGTACTGACATACCTGAGTACTGGCATACCTGAGTACTGACATATCTGAGTACTGACATATCTGAGTACTGACATATCTGAGTACTGACATATCTGAGTACTGACATACCTGAGTACTGACATACCTGAGTACTGACATATCTGAGTACTGACATACCTGAGTACTGACATATCTGAGTACTGACATACCTGAGTACTGGAATACCTGAGTACTGACATACCTGAGTACTGACATATCTGAGTACTGGCATACCTGAGTACTGACATACCTGAGTACTGACCAAACTTCCGATCACCATCTCCACATTCACTCGATTTAAGATGAGGATTTTATTTACAGAATGCTCTTGATTGGAAACTGCAATTTCAACATAACTATCTATTTAGTTACTGCATGTATACACAATATCACTGTACTATATGCCTGTACTATCTATGTGTACCATGTGTATATACTATATGTATGTGCACTGTATACGTACACTATATGTATGTGCACTGTATACGTACACTATATGTATATACGCTATAAATGTACATTATATCTATGTACACCATCTATGTGCACTATAGGTGTGTACACTGTATAAATACCACACAGACAACCAATTGCAGTACAATAAACTATTGTATGCACAAAATAACTAGATATTGTATCTGCTACGTACCTGGGGTTGATGCAATGCCACTGGATGAGCCAGCAGTTACCTTACCAAACCTATCACGTAGCTCTCGCTCAAATAGAACCAAACTGTCGTCTTTATTGTCTGCGAAGATGACCTTCTCCGGAAGGAATGACTTGCTACTCTCACGACTGGCCACCGCCTCCACAATAGTGTACACAGCCTCGGGGAGTGGGTAGCGGAAGATTCCAGTGCTAATGGGAGGAAACGCTATCGACTGCAGCTGGTGCTTCTTTGCTTCCATAAAACAACTGTCCATACAAGAAATGAGAGCCTCCTTTTCCCTAGAAGTGCCTCCTTTCCACCGTGGACCCACTGTATGAATGACTTTCTTACAGTTTAGTTTACCTGCCGAGGAGGTGTATGCCGTTCCATCAAACAGTGTCCCCTGGGCTTGTACGTAGTCATTGCATTCCTCCTGTATGCCTTCTCCCCCTGAAACAGCATGTAACCCTCTCTCTTGAATATATGTGCCCTTCTATATGTCTTACACTCATGTAACAGTCGTACACGTGACATTCTATATGTCCTACATCTATAACAACAGAAGAGACTCACCCTTTCTGACAATAGCATAAGCAAGGCCACCTGAGTGCTGCAAACGTCCATTAGCAGCATTGACAATAGCATCACAGGTCAGCGCTGTCAAGTCCGCCTTCCTCACCTCACACACAGTGCCAGATGGCAGCGTCACGCTGTATCTCGTTTGAGATTGACTCATTGCTGGCTCCGAGGGAGTCACACTAGGCTCAGTAACCACTTCTTTTTTATGTGGCAGCACCAAACATCTAGTGCGTAAGCTAACACCCTCCAGGAAGTCTGCATCCAAGCCGATCTGTCGTATCATCGCCTGGTGCTCTATAACATGCAGCTGCTTGCAGATCTCATCATGCTTCTTCTTCAGAGCTTTCACACAACTGGCCAGATCGTTCTTCAGCCCTGTGAGTTGAATACCTCTCTGTGGGTCAATGTCTCCGAGCTGCACCCTGTGCCTGGTGGACAGGGTGCGCATGTCATCAACGTGGTATTTCTGCAGAAACAAAATTCTGTTGGGAACTCCGTTGAATGTCAACTTCCTGGTTATCGCCTGGTCAAAGAACGCCTGGAGATCTTCTGTGACAGCATCTTGGAACTTGGCCTGTGCGCTCATGCAGAACCGCCGCCCATCTGGTAACTCAGAAATGGCAAAAGGCATAAACAGCTTTTCCAACTCAAACACCTTGTCCTTCCACTGACTAGTGCCGAGCAAATTCCTTTCCTGCTCATCCAGGTCACGGTCCAGCGGAAAGAGGGAGTCCCAAACCAGACTGTTTATGCATTCTATGGCAGCATGAGAAATGGATTTGGAACCTGCATAAACCAGGGCTGTGTCGTCCTCCAAACTCCAAACGGCAAATATTTTTTTTTGCAGCAAAACACTCTTGACCATCCTTTGCGTATCATCGTGAACAAACACTTTCATATAGACTTTCCTCTTATCCATGCTGACTTTTGATTTGCTGACTTTCAGTAACAAATCAAACATAATGGTTTGGACGGCCTGCACGCTCTGGTCGTTGCCCTCTATATGGACGCTGTTTCTCTCTGAGTCAGCAGTAAATGAAACGAGCTTGTGCTGGCTGATGACTCTGTTAAAGAAATCGATGAGAGACAGGTACTCTATCTGGTAGCCAGTAACGTTAGGAACATCAACTACTTTCACTCTTGATTTCTCTTCACTCTCCTTTTTTATTTTCTCAAGCAAGCCATGTACCTCAGCCTGGCAGGTGTGCACACAACTTTTTACACCAGCAACTGATATTTGCCAGTTGTCTTTGCCCTGAAGCTGGTGGGAGACAGTTAGTTGCTGCCCTTCTAAAAATCTAACAACTTCAGGCTTGGCTGCCTTGGATACGTTGTCAAACTGATAGACAAGAAAAGTCTTCTTGATGAACTGCTCAAGTTGTGGTCTGAGGACTCTCCAGCTGTTTGTGGTTGACCTGCAATGGAAGCATCTACAGTGAGGAAACGTATAACAAAGTCAGAGATGGTAAGGCTGAATATATAAAGAATAAGCAAACAATATAACTATGCATATAAAGAATAAACAAACAATATAACTATGCATATAAAGAATAAGCAAACAATATAACTGTGCATATAAAGAATAAACAAACAATATAACTGTGCATATAAAGAATAAACAAACAATATAACTGTGCATATAAAGAACAAACAAACGATATAACTGTGCATATAAAGTATAAACAAACAATATAACTGTGCATATAAAGAATAAACAAACAATATAACTATGCATATAAAGTATAAACAAACGATATAACTATGCATATAAAGTATAAACAAACAATATAACTGTGCATATAAAGAGTAAACAAACAATATAACTATGCATATAAAGAATAAACAAACAATATAACTATGCATATAAAGAATAAACAAACAATATAACTGTGCATATAAAGTATAAACAAACGATATAACTATGCATATAAAGTATAAACAAACAATATAACTGTGCATATAAAGTATAAACAAACGATATAACTGTGCATATAAAGAATAAACAAACGATATAACTGTGCATATAAAGAACAAACAAACAATATAACTGTGCATATAAAGTATAAACAAACAATATAACTGTGCATATAAAGAATAAACAAACAATATAACTATGCATATAAAGTATAAACAAACAATATAACTGTGCATATAAAGAATAAACAAACGATATAACTGTGCATATAAAGAACAAACAAACAATATAACTGTGCATATAAAGTATAAACAAACAATATAACTGTGCATATAAAGAATAAACAAACAATATAACTGTGCATATAAAGAATAAACAAACAATATAACTGTGCATATAAAGAATAAACAAACAATATAACTAGGTACAATGTACAAAATCAACCAACTACAAGACTAGATACTAATTAACAAAGAGATCGTGTAGCAAGGTATATGCATACATGATTACACAATACCAATGTGAATTAAACTATAATGGAAAAGAATGAGACAGAGGTTTAAACAAACAAACAAACAAACAATAGTATAGAATGCTTAGATAGCTACTCAATGCCCACAAAACATAGAGCAAACAACTCGATCTCATAAAAGATGAGGCACATCTCTCTAACGGACATAATGAATAGATGAGCAGCGAACCCAAGCTATAGATGAGATTAAGTGTAAATGAGATACGTTTGAAGTCTAAGTTCCCTCTCACCTGCCATCTGAACTGTTGATAGACAAATCTTGTGTGATTTCACCTTCGACTGACATCTGGAAGCCTTCATCTTTGAGGTAGCAAGTGAGTAGTTGATGTCCAGCAGCATTTTGCAAGAGAAAGTTATATAGCCTGAGGTCTGGCACCAAGCTAGAGAGGGTGTGTGTCTGAGTGCGAGTTCCTTTATTGACATGCAGGCCCAAGAAATCAGAGAAGGGGGCAAGGCTTTCAGAGCGCGGAATACTTTGCTTCTGCTTCAGTATGTACTGTAGAGCTATAATATATGTATGTATGTAGTTAGTATGTACTGTAGAGCTATAATATATGTATGTATGTGCGTAGTTGGTATGTACTGTAGAGCTATAATATATGTATGTATGTAGTTAGTATGTACTGTAAAGCTATAATATATGTATGTATGTAGTTAGTATATACTATATAGCTATAATATATGTATGTATGTGCGTAGTTGGTATATACTATATAGTAGTAATATATGTATGTATGTAGTTAGTATATACTGTATAGCAGTAATATATGTATGTATGTAGTTAGTATATACTACATAGCTATAATATATGTATGTATGTAGTTAGTATATACTATATAGTAGTAATATATGTATGTATGTAGTTAGTATATACTATATAGTAGTAATATATGTATGTATGTAGTTAGTATATACTGTATAGCTGTAATATATGTATGTATGTAGTTAGTATATACTATATAGTTATAATAAATGTATGTATGTAGTTAGTATATACTATATAGCTGTAATATATGTATGTATGTAGTTAGTATATACTATATAGTATTAATATATGTATGTATGTAGTTAGTATATACTATATAGTATTAATATATGTATGTATGTAGTTAGTATATACTATATAGTATTAATATATGTATGTATGTAGTTAGTATATACTATATAGTAGTAATATATGAATGTGTGTAGCTAGTATATACTATATAGTATTAATATATGTATGTATGTAGTATGGCTAATAGTAAATAGCGCATCACCTTCAGGCTCTGTAGTTATTCTCCACATATCAGTTGAGTCAGGCAGCTTGTCTGCATTTATCTCTATATCTCTGTGAAACGCAGCGTACAAAAGACTTTCAAGAGGAAGTACTATATTTTCTTCGGTGAGCTCGTCACCAGTTGCTATCAGGTCCTTTGTCTTGTATTCTTGTTGTATTCTCAACAAAGGGCAGCTTTTCAATGGAACAACTCTAGCTCGTTGGACAAGTGTGCAGTAGTCTTCAATAAAAGATATGTACCACCGGATGTAACATACTATCATACTTGGTATGCTCAATTGTCACATTTGTCACAAACCAACAACTTGTGATCTAACATCTACTAGGGGACAGAGCTACCAATAGGATCCCTGAACATGGCTACTGCTCTAGTCTGCTGTTTGTTAAAGTACATCTACTAGGGGACAGACCTACCAATAGGATCCCTGAACATGGCTACCGCTCTAGTCTGCTGTTTGTTAAAGAACATCTCAGTAACCAAGTTCTCTGACAGGGCAGAAAGGTAAAATTTTAGCTCCTCTGGGTCCAGCTCATCACTCAGCCCAGAAACTCTGACCTTCCGATCATCATGATCTGGTCCCAACCATGGCAGCTCCAACTCCAGGTCAAGGCGGACATTGTGTAACGACAATCCATTCAGTTTATAGAACTGATAAACTCTTTCAGCCACTGAAATATATGAATACAGGTGGTGCAGGTAGTAGATAGTGATAGTAGACTGTAGTACATGTAATACACTGTAGTATAAGTAGTACACTGTAGAACAAGTAATGCACTGTAGTACAAGTAGCAGACTGTAGTACAAGTAGTACACTGTGGTGTAAATAGCACACTGCAGTACAAGTGGCACACTGTAGTAAATGTTTGTAAATCAACAAGCATATCAAAATAAATACCAAACCTCCCGCTTCCTTGTAGACAACTTGTACAGAAGCTGTCGCTGTTGATCGATCTGATGACACTTTCCAAGACTTTATTTCACCACCGGTAGGACGTCTTCTGTTGGACATCAACAGCTCAAGCATCTCCATATCAGTTTTGTTCTTATCAAGGTTGTTTATGTGCAGTATTGGTTGCTTCTCCTCCCCATCATGTACTGCAACAATGTAACATGGGGAGACAACTCTCATTGGTATGAAACAACTCAAAATTTGTGTAATCGGGATAACTCCACATAAAAAAATTATTGGCAAAAGCTCCGCAGAAATATGAACGAGGTATAACTGCCAACATTCATGAAAGGAAGACAACTCTAGAGATATATGAAAAAGAAAGCTATTAACAAAAGCCAACATAGCAGAACGTAAAGATTAGTAAGTCATACCGTTGCTACTGCTGGAATCAACGGGCTCACACATATAAAGGTTGTTAGAGTCACACACCCCTATCTCTGGGTAAAACTCTACAATGTAAAATGTCCATTGTCCTCTTGAGTATGGCCTGTGGTCCAGCAAACAGCATACATCTGCAGTACAATGTAACAATTGTAATTTCCTAGCCATACACATGTAATTGGTGTGGCTATTTTTTGCCCACCAGCATTATTATTTTCTCTCTTACGAGGCTCAGCTTGCTATACAACAAGATCTGCTCATAAAACATCGGACAAAAATAATTGGTCAAGTACTTGCTATTTTTCAGTTAGATGGAAATTTTTTTTATGAGTTGTAAAATTTGCAGCGTCACAACTATCCCATTTTTAGCACACATTTTAAAAACTTTTTCCTCATTAACGGATGAATGACTCAACCGCTAACCATAAAAACTGGCAATCTCATAAAGCCACCCTGTATAGAGTCGATCACAGTGCCACTCTACTTTGAAATATCTCTATGCTGCACTGTTGCTGAAAGATGTTGTAATGTTTGCAGACGGTGAGAAAGACAACTCCCAAATCAATCTTTATTCTCACATGTATCATATAATTCTTATCCTTGCCAAATTGTTTCGAGGATATTTTAAAAGAACTTTTCATTGTAACAACTTTTATAGAATATTACATAGAAGTATTGTTTCCTATTGTTTTGCGATTTCTGTCACTGAAATCAAAAACCTCATTGAGTGTCTGGCAAATCAACTATCGATCTATTAAAATTAATATGTCGGTGGAAATATTGAAACAAAAATGCGACGTTTAGTGTTTTGGCTTAGAAGGTTTGGTCGAGAGGGCAACTCCTAATGCAGGTGTGTGTGCTTGCTCCCCATACATTTCGTCATTTTGTCTCATCAAGACACCGTAGTAATATAATATATATAATATCCAATATACATATAATATATATAATAAATAATGAACACATAATATATAATATACATAGAACATAACTGCACACTTCATTAGCATGAGAACCAGCTTTCATTTGATTAAAGCCAGATTGTTTACTGTTTTAGGAGTACTACAAAAAACATGTAAACTGTTCAATAGACCATAGTCTTATATTTATAAAATTTTCACACAACACTGCATAGAACAGTCTCACAACTTTAGTAAGCTGTTCATTACAAAAAACAACACCTAAGCTGAAATTTTTTGCGATTTTTCTTTTATTTTCAGTAATAATAGCAATTTATTGATGAAAAACGGATGTACACTATAATGCAGAAAACTGCTAGGTGAAGTTTTTGTATTGGTTAACTTGTTACCAAACTGATAAAAACACTGTTAAGCTGGTCAAATGTTCTCACAATCGACTAGTACTGATTCATTTTAGTGCGCAAGCTTTACCGGTATTTCATTTTCATGGTTGTGACATGGTGATCAACAATCAGATAAAGTTGTTTGATTAACGTTTGTGTTAGTGTTGAGAGTGGCTAAGACTTGAGTACACTATAGAGTGGCTAAGACTTGAGTGCACTATAGAGTGGCTAAGACTTGAGCGCACTATAGAGTGGCTAAGACTTGAGTGCACTATAGAGTGGCTAAGACTTGAGTACACTATAGAGTGGCTAAGACTTGAGCACACTATAGAGTGGCTAAGACTTGAGTACACTATAGAGTGGCTAAGACTTGAGCGCACTATAGAGTGGCTAAGACTTGAGTACACTATAGAGTGGCTAAGACTTGAGCGCACTATAGTGTGGCTAAGACTTGAGACACTATAGAGT
Organism: Cryptosula pallasiana; assembly: GCA_945261195.1. NCBI lineage: Eukaryota > Metazoa > Bryozoa > Gymnolaemata > Cheilostomatida > Cryptosulidae > Cryptosula > Cryptosula pallasiana. Next base: position 50,305,509 of record OX183133.1, on the reverse strand, counting down.
GGCTAAGACTTGAGTGCACTATAGAGTGGCTAAGACTTGAGTACACTATAGAGTAGCTAAGACTTGAGTACACTATAGAGTGGCTAAGACTTGAGTACACTATAGTGGCTAAGACTTGAGTACACTATAGAGTGTCTAAGACTTGAGTACACTATAGAGTGGCTAAGACTTGAGTACACTATAGAGTGGCTAAGACTTGAGTACACTATAGAGTGGCTAAGACTTGAGTACACTATAGTGGCTAAGACTTGAGTACACTATAGAGTGTCTAAGACTTGAGTGCACTATAGAGTGGCTAAGACTTGAGCGCACTATAGAGTGGCCAAGACTTGAGTGCACTATAGTGTGGCTAAGACTTGAGTACACTATAGAGTGGCTAAGACTTGAGCGCACTATAGAGTGGCTAAGACTTGAGTGCACTATAGAGTGGCTAAGACTTGAGCGCACTATAGAGTGGCTAAGACTTGAGTGCACTATAGTGTGGCTAAGACTTGAGTACACTATAGAGTGGCTAAGACTTGAGCGCACTATAGTATAGAGTGGCTAAGACTTGAGCGCACTATAGTGTGGCTAAGACTTGAGACACTATAGAGTGGCTAAGACTTGAGTACACTATAGAGTGGCTAAGACTTGAGTACACTATAGAGTGGCTAAGACTTGAGTACACTATAGAGTGGCTAAGACTTGAGACACTATAGAGTGGCTAAGACTTGAGTACACTATAGAGTGGCTAAGACTTGAGTGCACTATAGTGTGGCTAAGACTTGAGTACACTATAGAGTGGCTAAGACTTGAGTGCACTATAGTGTGGCTAAGACTTGAGTGCACTATAGTGTGGCTAAGACTTGAGTACACTATAGAGTGGCTAAGACTTAAGTGCACTATAGAGTGGCTAAGACTTGAGTACACTATAGTGTGGCTAAGACTTGAGTGCACTATAGAGTGGCTAAGACTTGAGACACTATAGAGTGGCTAAGACTTGAGTGCACTATAGAGTAGCTAAGACTTGAGATTCTTCAGTTTGTCAGGTCAAAACACTAGACATAGACTTATAGGCAATACAAAACATTAGACATAGACATATAGGCAATACAAAACATTAGACATAGACATATAGGCAATACAAAACATTAGGCATAGACATATAGGCAATACAAAACACTAGACATAGACATATAGGCAATACAAAACACTAGGCATAGACATATAGGCAACACAAAACACTAGACATAGACATATAGGCAATACAAAACACTAGACATAGACATATAGGCAGTAAAAACACTAGACATAGACATATAGGCAATGCAAAACACTAGACATAGACATATAGGCAGTAAAAACACTAGACATAGACATATAGGCAATACAAAACACTAGACATAGACATATAGGCAGTAAAAACACTAGACATAGACATATAGGCAGTAAAAACACTAGACATAGACATATAGGCAATACAAAACACTAGACATAGATATATAGGCAGTAAAAACACTAGACATAGACATATAGGCAATACAAAACACTAGACATAGACATATAGGCAGTAAAAACACTAGACATAGACATATAGGCAATACAAAACACTAGACATAGACATATAGGCAGTAAAAACACTAGACATAGACATATAGGCAACACAAAACACTAGACATAGACATATAGGCAGTACAAAACACTAGACATAAACATATAGGCAACACAAAACATTAGACATAGACATATAGGCAGTAAAAAACACTAGACATAAACATATAGGCAGTAAAAACACTAGACATAGACATATAGGCAGTACAAAACACTAGACATAGACAAATAGGCAGTACAAAACACTAGACATAGACATATAGGCAACACAAAACACTAGACATAGACATATAGGCAATACAAAACACTAGACATAGAAATATAGGCAATACAAAACACTAGACATAGACATATAGGCAATACAAAACACTAGACATAGACATATAGGCAGTACAAAACATTAGACATAGACATATAGGCAGTAAAAACACTAGACATAGACAAATAGGCAGTACAAAACACTAGACATAGACATATAGGCAACACAAAACACTAGACATAGACATATAGGCAATACAAAACACTAGACATAGAAATATAGGCAATACAAAACACTAGACATAGACATATAGGCAATACAAAACACTAGACATAGACATATAGGCAGTACAAAACACTAGACATAGACATATAGGCAACACAAAACACTAGACATAGACATATAGGCAACACAAAACACTAGACATAGACATATAGGCAGTACAAAACACTAGACATAGACATATAGGCAATACAAAACGCTAGACATAGACATATAGGCAACGCAAAACACTAGACATAGACATATAGGCAATACAATCCTAAAGTAAAAATTAGATGAACATAAATAACAACATACACAAGTCTATGAAGCTTCATCACACTTTGGAAATGACTGAGTAGTATGTTTTATGCTCCAAGTTAAGAAGGTAATGCAGTTGTACCAGTAATTCCGTAAAATCTCATTTATAACGATTTGCTGGTTAAAATGAAAAAAGTGAGGAGCTCAGAACAAATGCTCTGTATCAGAAATATGTGCAATTTATTTTTGGAAAAACTTTGGTGAACATGTTTTCGCCCGCAGAATGCAATTTCCTGCATTACCTTCCAATCCATGTATCTGGCCCGGCGGCTTTTCATTTAGAATATTGGGGTGAAAACATAGATTTCTGTGCTTTATAGAGCACAAGTTGATGTTTATGAGCTCATCAAGATCGACTAATGCTTTTGTATCAACTCACTGATCTGTATGGCTCTGTGTGTCTTTCAACCATGTATACATTTAAATATCAGCCATGTATATACATATATGTACCAACCATGTACATTCATGTAAGTACCAACCATGTACAATCATGTATGTACCAACCATGTATATACATGTATGTACCAACCATGTATATAGACGTATGTACCAACCATGTACAATCATGTAAGTACCAACCATGTACAATCATGTCTGTACCAACCATGTACAATCATGTATGTACCAGCCATGTACATACATACAGGTATTGTAGTAGATTTTAGGGAACAATGATAGTAAACTGGGAGTTTGCTACACTATCTCCACACCATGCGCTAGAGCTTCACCCACAGCCATCGGTAAGATGCTGTGGCGGTAGTAAAGCCTTACTGTGCCGGTAGTACAGTGTGCAGGGCCGGTAGTGACCCCTGCAGGGCCGGTATTGACCCCTGCCGACCCGGTATGGTGACTCAGGGCTTGTCAAAGATGGCTGCCGAATTCCAAAACCAGTTAGGATCCTGTTCTAGGACAAGAACAGATTTACCCTTCCTAGTATCCGAAGTAGTCAAGACCACAAGCTAGCCAGAGCCTTGGGACCCTGTAGAACACTCTGATTGGGCAGTAGGAGATAGGACTTGCGCCTCTAGCCACTTGGCGCCTATTACGTTTAAACCTTATTCATTGGATGATTCGTCAGTTATTTATATATGTAATGCATTGGTCTAATTACTTACTGTGCCTTCACATTTATATGATTCTATGATAATTACTTCCTGCCAGCTACCTATAAATGGTCTGACTTTACCTGACTTTATTCATTGCATTCATTTTTCATGTTTTGTCAATAACCCTAGTGGATTGCCACCCTAGGACTTTGGTTGTTGAGAAATAAAGCCAATATTCAAACTGCACACTGTGTTGTTTGTGTGAGCCTTGGGCTCCACCTATGCCGGATGATCCGGTTGTGTTTACCTAGTTGTCACTGCCAAGCAGCACAGTGTGCACATTGGAGAGAGGCATAATATTCAAGAACAGTGGATATGCGTGGAAACTAGACCGGAATCCATTACAGTATGTACCAACCATGTATATACATGTACGTACCAACCATGTACATACATGTATGTACCAGCCATGTACATACATGTATGTACCAACCATGTACATACATGTATGTACCAACCATGTACATACATGTATGTACCAACCACGTACATACATGTAAGTACCGACCACGTACATACGTGTAAGTACCAACCACGTACATACGTGTACGTACCAACCATGTACATACGTGTAAGTACCAACCATGTACATACATGTATATACCACTCATGCTGTTTGAAACTTTACATTTAAGGATTTTGTCTCATGCTAGGTTAAGGGGTGGCCACACATGCCGATGTTTTCTGTCAAAAGGCCTTACGGTGAGCGTGGCCGATACATTTGCACATCGTTTGGCTTGGCCGTAAGCCAAACCAAAGTGCTGGCCAATTCCAGATACCAAAGGCACATTGGTGCCTTCTGATTGGTTAAGACAAAATGTGTTTACAAGCTCATCAAGTTTAACCATTTAAAACCCATTTCTGTAAGAAAAAAATTTATAATCGACATAAACTTGAAATAATGGTGCTATAGAACTGAATGTCTATTCCTATGCACAAAGGAATGTTGGTGTTATAGAACTGAATGTCTATACCTATGCACAAAGGAATGTTGGTGCTATAGAACTGAATGTCCACCCCTTCGCACCAAAAGTATTTCAGTGTAATGCAGTTGCTGACAAAAAAATCAGTCCAATGTACTTCATGTAGCCCATAATATAGTTATTATTGCTAATAATAATAATAATTATTATTATTATTTATCAACTACTACAATAGTAACCAATAGTTACAGCAATCAATGATCATTAATAACTAATGATTGAATATTGAATAAATCCAAAATTAAAATCTTGTTTCTATGGTGATAAAAAACGAACATACATTACAGAGAATGTGTACTTCAATTATTACTGTTATTACTAATTACTATTATTTCCGGAAAACAAATAATCTAATTGTCGAAAATGAAACAAGCATAAAGTCACGCTTCGTACGTATGATTGGCTAGTTCAACAACAGCTTACCGATGTGCGCTATGTACAATGGGGTCCCGGCAGATTTTTCTGCGGAGCTATCATTACAGAAACCGAAAGCCCGCTTTACACCAACAATACCATTAAAACGAAAGTCACTTCATTTTAACATTTACTAAAGAAACATTTTGTTATCCACGGTGGCTGATAAGTTAGGGGTATATAATACTGAAGATGCGCCATCAACATAAATTGTAAAACTGCAACGTCATTGTGAAAGCAAACCACAGTTATCGTTCAAGGGCGGGCTTTCATTAGCTTACGTTGGCCAGCTAAATTAAACTCGAAATACGAAACTATGGTTCTACCCGTGAATATGAAATTTAATCATTTTTATTTAACTGAATAAACGGATTTTTTAAAAAAAAAAAACTTCCAAAGGCGCGCTACATCAGCTTGCGTAGTGACTAGCGTATTGTAACGATCCGTCGTATAGATACATCGGCACCAAAAAAAATGGTGCAGTGTAGCCAGGCTTTTAGAGACGTATTTATAGTTGATAAAACATAAATATTGATAGATGATAGACATATATTAACATATGATAAGCATACATTGATAGATGATAGACATGTATTGACAGATGATAGACATACATCGATAGGTGATAGACATGCATCGATAGGTGATAGACATACATCGATAGATGATAGACATACCCTGGGAGTTGAAGTATGTAGCAATGAACACCTGCAGGCCATTGTATGTCATCTCATACTTGACACTTTTAAGAGACTTCAAGCTGACATGAGTGTACTTGGGACTGCCCACGAATGACTCTAAGGTAAACTCATCTATTTTAGCACCTTTTTCACGACTTGAACAGATCACTTGCACTTGTGTGCAACTAGATGCCTGTGTGACAGTGACCTTACCCCCAAACAGTTCATAGTCAGCATCTACTGCATTGTTCAGCCTGCTTGGGTCTGCAATCAATTGACAGCGAGCAATTTAATCATGATATGTATCAACCAATCACATTCTGGTTGATATATCTCTCAACCAATCACATTCTAGTCAATGATATCTCTCAACCAATTGCATTCTGTTCAATAATATGTATCAACCAATCACCCTTTAGGTCTTAAGGTATCATGTGTATCGACCAATCACATTCTATTGCGTAATATATGTCACTCAATGAAATTTCAAAATACAACATAACTCGACAAATCTCATTTTAGAAGAGAATACAACAGAATAATCAGATTCTTACCGAACCGAGCATGAGGAGGTAACTTTACAATGGCTCCATCTGCAGCCACAGACAGTTGTATGCTAGAAGGCCACACACCAGTGAGTGATTTCAACCAGTAATAAATGACAGATTCATCGGCGCCCATAAGATTGGACAACAGAAGAGTTGTTGGCTGCTGATCAGTAGGAGAGCCAACAGAGTTGTCTTGGTTGGTGTCTGTAGAATCAGCTGCCTCTACAATTTCTGGCGTGTTAAACACATATGTCGTGTGATGTATATAAATAATGAGTTGTCTATAATGTGTTGTACATAACGTATGGTCTATAATGTGTTGTCTATAATGTGTTATATTATGAAAGATTCAGTCCCAACCATCCAACCAGCCCTTGACACAGAGAAAGGCCTAGTGGTTACTAACCCAAGACCCAGCGTATAGTAAAGTGGTTTATCCCCCCCCCCCTCCGTTCAGGCCGTGAGACTGGAACCAAATCAAGTGAAAGGATATAATTCCACACCACTATCAGCAACTACCCCAACCTGAGATGACCATTTTCCAGAGGCCTTGGTGTCATTACCCGGTGCTACCCTGGGTGTCATTACCCGGTGCTACCCCGAGTGTCATTACCCGGTGCTACCCCGGGTGTCATTACCCGGTGCTACCCTGGGTGTCATTACCCGGTGCTACCCTGGGTGTCATTACCCGGTGCTACCCTGGGTGTCATTACCCGGTGCTACCCTGGGTGTCATTACCCGGTGCTACCCTGGGTGTCATTACCCGGTGCTACCCTGGGTGTCATTACCCGGTGCCACCCGGTGCTACCCGGTGCTACCCTGGGTGGTGAAAATCTCGGGGTCCCTAAAACTGAGCAGTTGCACTCCTTTCTCCTTTTACCAGAACTTCCAGCATTTGCGACAATGGTTGACTAGTCGAGGAAATGTAAATGTATCCCTCTCCCGGAAGGTTCACCTTGTTAGAAGCCAGAATTAATCTAAAGGTATTAAGGAATGGCAATTCAGCTCGCAGGTTTGTAAACACACTGGGTATTAAGAAATGGACTTCAAGCTACCAACTTTTGTAGACACACTGATTAGCTACCTTGAATTCAGCGGAAAGCAATGGAGCATGAGCTGGTAAGAATACAAACGCAAGGAGCTGCTAGTGTTTCCAGGAGCAAATGACTTGAACAATATTGTGAACTCCCCAAAAGAAGACAACTCTGATAAACTAGTTGTTTTCGTCGTAATTATAACACATTTTTCCGTTAAAAAGTTGTAAATTATCAAAAGCTTCTAGAGTTGTAGAACTGTAACCTTTTTACTTACAATGAAAAAAAAATCTGTTGGCACCTTGAGATGAGGGTTTCAACTTTACTTTGAATATTTCTTTTGGATGCTTCAAAGACAACTATTGCTATTAATGGGGTTGTGACATTAAGAGTTATCTCTCTTTGAACTTTCTACATCCAACCGGAAGTTACCATTGTTCGTAGTATAAAATATAGTTACTTCATGCAGACTCGTGACAGTTTTTCCCTGATAGCTTCCATGCTGTCGATTGTATACTATAATGACATGTCCCTAAAAACACTTTAGACTATTTTTAAAGACAGCAGCATCAAATCTACCTGCAGCAACAAAGATTTATATTTTTTTTACAGTTTTTTCAATTATTATTTATTACAGTTGTTATCCACGGAACTCCGGGGCTGGCCGAGAAAAGTAACAGAGACGATGCGTCCTGTAATAAAAACTATTCGTAGCGATATCCGGTTGCTTGCAAAAAGTCCAATATCACAAACCCAATTCATTGAAACTGAGTGAAAAAGCTAGGTTATCACTAACACATTTAGTAACGGGCGCATCGTCTTCCTTCTCTTTTTCGGCAATCCTCTGATGCCCGTGTTATCATTATTCTAACTATTTTTTATATAATAGTTATTAGTGAAATCTTTTTTCATTTATTATAATCATTTATAATTATGATTCTACTGTTTATGATTGCTATTGTAATTATTAAGGTTATTATTGAATTGTTATTAGATAATAATAATTATTATAAATGATGCTTCTTATAATTTTATAATAATAAATAATAATTATAGTAGTAAGTAACAACTTATTATTATTATATTATTATTTATAATTATTATATTAATAAATCAATTATGATAAAAAAATGAATAATTGATTTTATTATTATTAAAAATTGTCACCACATTAAATTTTCATTGTCATTTATAATAATAGTTTCATAGAGGTGTAGATAGATGCTAATGATTAATTACTTGTATTATTATTATTTCCCGCACAGATACCAGACAATCCATTTACACATAAACGTTGCGTTAAATAAGTTAATTATCGTTGGTGTCTCTTCGTATTTATTAACTACTGTACCAACGATCATATATAATCGATGACCGCATAGTGGTTATTTAATGGTTATTATGCTCTATAGCTACACTTGTGTGATTAAAAACTTGTGTACGTGTAATCTGCTATAGCCCTGTGAGCTCTGTGACTTGTTCAATTATATCAATCGCATTGCAATAGCCTGTTTATTCTAGTTTAACATCTCAACTCCGTATTTCTGCATTGTACTCTATATAAAAATTTTGGCATTTTCCGGTTTGACTTACACCAGCGCCCCCTATAATGGGGGATAACCCCAGTCACAACCCCATTATAATAAAAACTAATCAACATTTTATATAGATTTATAAGCGCTACCGATATTTACAAGCTGTTTTCAGGACCAAATCACGTTTGCGAAAGACCGTCGCAGCCCCATTAAATGCCTCATTGGACAAGGAGTAAAGAAGCTGTACGCAATGACCCCACATGATGCGCTGTATAAAGATTACAAGAACAAGAGCCGAGACGAAAGATGAAGATCGCATACTATGCTTGACCTCTAATATTATTAATATTGGACCCACTGTTGTTAAATAACTGTGTGGTATTTGACTGCTTTCCTTTATGCTTTGGTGATGTATGATTGGTTATACCCTTATTTGTATTGCTGTGTTCCGTTCCTCGGGCATAGAAGGGCAGACAGTGCATGCTGTCTGGCCTTTTATGCACAATAAGAACTGGTGTAGTAGTAGTGTAAGAGGAGAAGGCGAGTTGTTGGAGTTGTCTAACTCTGGGTGGAATCTGATAACAGCTGATACAGAGCTGTAGATTCCACATGCAACAGCTGCTAGTCTGTGGTAGGGTAGTTGGATTCCAGGAATAGAATTGGTCGTACTGTGGAGCATAATGCTATTTTTGCCAGTCCTGGTACACACTTTGGTGGATAGTAGTAGGGCCCATGAAGGTGTGGCAAATTCCTTCACAATATATGTGTTGTATATATTGTTTTGTACACGATGTGTTGTGTATAACATATTACATACATTACGTTGTTACACGCAATGTGTGTCATATATATAACATACTATGTGTATATCACATAACAAATAGACTGTGCTGCCCCAAAGCAGACACACAAATAGCTGCACACGAGTATATAACCATATACAAAGAGTATTTACCATCGCTGCTGCTGTCTTGCACATCATCCACTGGCTCATCAACATCAGAGATGTCTGCTAACAGCGTAAGGTCACCGCTGCCTTCCTCTCCAACGCACACTGTCTTGACTACCTTGCCACCAGGTAGCAGATGTGTGCCCTTGGATACAACACGAGCAGCAACTGAGAATAAAATAAACTACAATCAGAGCAGACAGTATCGTACGAATTTGTACTATATATAACATGTAATATACAAGTAATAACTAATAGTATATATAATATACAAGTAATAACTAATAGTATATATAATATAAAAGTAATAACTAATAGTATATATAATATACAAGTAATAACTAATAGTATATATAATATATAAGTAATAACTAATAGTATGTATAATATACAAGTAATAACTAATAGTATATATAATATATAAGTAATAACTAATAGTATATATAATATACAAGTAATAACTAATAGTATGTATAATATAAAAGTAATAACTAATAGTATATATAATATACAAGTAATAACTAATAGTATGTATAATATACAAGTAATAACTAATAGTATATATAATATATAAGTAATAACTAATAGTATATATAATATACAAGTAATAACTAATAGTATATATAATATATAAGTAATAACTAATAGTATATATAATATACAAGTAATAACTAATAGTATATATAATATATAAGTAATAACTAATAGTATATATAATATACAAGTAATAACTAATAGTATATATAATATATAAGTAATAACTAATAGTATATATAATATACAAGTAATAACTAATAGTATATATAATATATAAGTAATAACTAATAGTATATATAATATACAAGTAATAACTAATAGTATATATAATATACAAGTAATAACTAATAGTATGTATAATATACAAGTAATAACTAATAGTATATATAATATATAAGTAATAACTAATAGTATATATAATATATAAGTAATAACTAATAGTATGTATAATATACAAGTAATAACTAATAGTATATATAATATACAAGTAATAACTAATAGTATGTATAATATACAAGTAATAACTAATAGTATATATAATATGTAAGTAATAACTAATAGTATATATAATATATAAGTAATAACTAATAGTATGTATAATATACAAGTAATAACTAATAGTATATATAATATATAAGTAATAACTAATAGTATATATAATATATAAGTAATAACTAATAGTATGTATAATATATAAGTAATAACTAATAGTATATATAATATACAAGTAATAACTAATAGTATATATAATATACAAGTAATAACTAATAGTATATATAATATACAAGTAATAACTAATAGTATATATAATATATAAGTAATAACTAATAGTATATATAATATATAAGTAATAACTAATAGTATGTATAATATACAAGTAATAACTAATAGTATATATAATATATAAGTAATAACTAATAGTATGTATAATATACAAGTAATAACTAATAGTATATATAATATATAAGTAATAACTAATAGTATGTATAATATATAAGTAATAACTAATAGTATGTATAATATACAAGTAATAACTAATAGTATATATAATATATAAGTAATAACTAATAGTATGTATAATATATAAGTAATAACTAATAGTATATGTAATATATAACAACCAAATCACACAACATAAGTGGTATTGCGTGGATGAGGGAAGAGGTACAAACCCGAATGAGTTTCCAGCTCAATTGTGGCCTTAGTTCCATCAAAGTTTAAGAAGTTAATAGTGCAAGCGTACAAACTGCTGGGGCCAAAGGCATCTTTGATGAGAGCCTTAGTTAGTGTATCCGTGGATCTTGAATGTATATCTAAGCGTTTATCTGTCGGAGAAAATTGTGCAAGTGAGACAGTGTATAGTGTATAGTGTATTTAGTGCAAGTGAGACAGTGTATAGTGTATTTAGTGCACGGCATATAAAGTACTGAATCGCTAACATCTACGCCAAAGTGGGTGAGATTGCCACTTTTTGGCAAGTTCAAAACCGGTTGTTTTACACGCTATGCTGAATTCAGGTTTTTCGCAATCCGGGGGTAGTTCATCGTATAAGATGTATCATCTGAATGCATATACATACAGATAGACATCGATAGTCTGATGATAAACTCTGTCAAAACTGAGTTCTTCTACGTTTACTACAAGTACAAGAATGCTGAGGCCTCAAATTTTCATTTCTAATAGTTGTAAATAACAATAATAACAAGTATGTGAACCATGTTGAAACTATTTTGGGACACACTTACCCCAGTAATTCATAATAATATGCGAACGCAAGATAATTATTATCATGGTTATTCAAATGATAGTATCATTAATATTATAAGTTACTATAATTATTTATTCTATACTTTTATTAATAAAAGGAGCTATTAATTTGTCATAGCCAAATAATAATAATTTATAATAGATATTATTATGAAATGACAAATAGTACATAGGAATATAGCAGTTTGAAATAATTATTATAATGATTACATTTATTGTTGGTTTATCATAAATAACAAAAAGTTGTTACTAGGATGCGTCTCACAAATACTCTTATCATTCTTTGTTTGTGAAAATGTAAACAAAAGAACATAACTCTGCATCAAATATGTTGATGGTTTTTACTGTTCTTACACGGAAATTATACAAGGAACGATCGTTCTGATTGAAACCAAAAGTTCTCTCACATAGCAAATTTTTTCAAAGCGTAAGCACTGGCGGTTCGAAAATGCCTATTATTTACAGAATATAGCGCGTCAAACAGTAGATATGGTATACAGTATATAGCGTGTCTCCCAGTAGATATGGTATACAGAATATAGCGTGTCACACAGTAGATATGGTATACAGAATATAGCATGTCACCCAGTAGATATGGTATACAGAATATAGCGTGTCACCCAGTGGATATGGTATACAGTATATAGCGTATCACACAGTAGATATGGTATACAGAATATAGCGTATCACCCAGTAGATATGGTATACAGAATATAGCGTATCACCCAGTAGATATAATATACAGAATATAGCGTATCACCCAGTAGATATGGTATACAGAATATAGCGTATCACCCAGTAGATATGGTATACAGAATATAGCGTATCACCCAGTAGATATGGTATACAGAATATAGCGTATCACCCAGTAGATATGGTATACAGAATATAGCGTATCACCCAGTAGATATAATATACAGAATATAGCGTATCACACAGTAGATATGGTATACAGAATATAGCGTATCACACAGTAGATATGGTATATAGAATATAGCGTGTCACCCAGTAGATATGGTATACAGAATATAGCGTATCACACAGTAGATATGGTATACAGAATATAGCATATCACCCAGTAGATATGGTATACAGTATATAGCGTATCACCCAGTAGATATGGTATACAGAATATGGCGTATCACCCAGTAGATATGGTATACAGTATATAGCGTATCACCCAGTAGATATGGTATACAGAATATAGCGTGTCACCCAGTAGATATGGTATACAGAATATGGAGCAGTGTACTATATATAATATACAAAATATAGTATGGTGTGCAATATACATTGGTGCACATGCACAGTAGATACAATGTACAAAATGTAGTATGGTTTACAATATATATCATATACAGAACATATCACATAGTAGAGTGCATACTGTACAGATAGTAAAAACCATATACTAATATGCAAGTAGATATGATATACATCACCTGTATAAGCACCCCGTATAAATAATTCTACCGCCTCGTCTTCGCATTCTATGACCTGAGGCTCATTGCACAGTTTGGATATATCTGTACAACAAATATATAGCATTCTACAGAAGTATGTAAATGAACAGTTGTTGAACACTACAGATGTTATGCTTTGGCACAAGAGTGATGGTAAAAACACATTAACCGCAACAGCCGCACAAATAACAACGGTAAAAATAACCACAATAAACATAACAACAATTACTACCACAGCAACTACAACAACAGTAACTACACGAACAATAACTACAACAACAACAAATACCACATCACCAGCACATAATGTGAATTCAGGGGGCACACCTTCAGCAGAGAGGTCAAATCTGAAGACCTTTTCATTTTCATCATATGAATGTTCATATGCCGACGTGACCTCATGGCCAAGTACATCTCCAAAGTGTAAAAGTAACATCATATGCATTTCACCTGGAGAAGTCACTGGTTGTGTCTTTACCTCAATGTGACCTGCAATAGTATAAATATTTATATACTGGGTTGAGTGTAGTAATGTGTTAGCTGTTGGTGTATAGTAATGTGTTAGTTGTTGGTGTATAGTAATGTGTTAGCTGTTGGTGTATAGTAATGTGTTAGCTGTTGGTGTATAGTAATGTGTTAGCTGTTGGTGTATAGTAATGTGTTAGCTGTTGGTGTATAGTAATGTGTTAGCTGTTGGTGTATAGTAATGTGTTAGCTGTTGGTGTATAGTAATGTGTTAGCTGTTGGTGTGTAGTAATGTGTTAGCTGTTGGTGTGTAGTAATGTGTTAGCTGTTGGTGTGTAGTAATGGGTTAGCTGTTGGTGTGTAGTAATGTGTTAGCTGTTGGTGTATAGTAATGTGTTAGCTGTTGGTGTATAGTAATGTGTTAGCTGCTGGTGTATAGTAATGTGTTAGCTGTTGGTGTATAGTAATGTGTTAGCTGTTGGTGTGTATAGTAATGTGTTAGCTGTTGGTGTGTAGTAATGTGTTAGCTGTTGGTGTATAGTAATGTGTTAGCTGTTGGTGTATAGTAATGTGTTAGCTGTTGGTGTATAGTAATGTGTTAGCTGTTGGTGTATAGTAATGTGTTAGCTGTTGGTGTATAGTAATGTGTTAGCTGTTGGTGTGTAGTAATGTGTTAGCTGTTGGTGTGTAGTAATGTGTTAGCTGTTGGTGTGTAGTAATGGGTTAGCTGTTGGTGTGTAGTAATGTGTTAGCTGTTGGTGTATAGTAATGTGTTAGCTGTTGGTGTATAGTAATGTGTTAGCTGCTGGTGTATAGTAATGTGTTAGCTGTTGGTGTATAGTAATGTGTTAGCTGTTGGTGTGTAGTAATGTGTTAGCTGTTGGTGTATAGTAATGTGTTAGCTGTTGGTGTATAGTAATGTGTTAGCTGTTGGTGTATAGTAATGTGTTAGCTGTTGGTGTGTAGTAATGTGTTAGCTGTTGGTGTATAGTAATGTGTTAGCTGTTGGTGTATAGTAATGTGTTAGCTGTTGGTGTATAGTAATGTGTTAGCTGTTGGTGTGTATAGTAATGTGTTAGCTGTTGGTGTATAGTAATGTGTTAGCTGTTGGTGTATAGTAATATGTTAGCTGTTGGTGTATAGTAATGTGTTAGCTGTTGGTATGTAAAGTAATGTGTTAGCTGTTGGTGTATAGTAATGTGTTAGCTGTTGGTGTATAGTAATGTGTTAGCTGTTGGTGTATAGTAATGTGTTAGCTGTTGGTGTATAGTAATGTGTTAGCTGTTGGTGTATAGTAATGTGTTAGCTGTTGGTGTGTAGTAATGTGTTAGCTGTTGGTGTGTAGTAATGTGTTAGCTGTTGGTGTATAGTAATGTGTTAGCTGTTCGTGTGTTAGTAATGTGTTAGCTGTTGGTGTATAGTAATGTGTTAGCTGTTGGTGTATAGTAATGTGTTAGCTGCTGGTGTGTATAGTAATGTGTTAGCTGTTGGTGTATAGTAATGTGTTAGCTGTTGGTGTGTACAGTAATAATTTAGCGATAGACTAGTGATAGGCCAGGTCTTCACTCATCATGCCCTGCATAGCATCTACCCACCACATTCAGCTCTCTCATAGTCACTCAGTTGAATAACTTATAATATTATATTTATTAATTACCCCACCCCCGATGATGAATAATAATAAATAATATCTGTAAATATCTTATCTAGTTGTTCAACTTATCAATGTATATAAATATTATCATACATACAGATTTATATAAATGTAGACATACATAGGTAATTATATGTATCATGTATACAACATAATACAAAACAATTTGTATACAAAATTCGCATTACATACATCACCTACATACATTACATACACCACCTACATACATTACATACAACACCTACATACATTACATACAACACCTACATACATTACATACAATACTATATGGTGTTATATAGTGTTATATAGTGTAATATAGTGTTATATAGTGTTATATAGTGTTATATAGTGTTATATAATACTATATGGTGTTATATAGTGTAATATAGGGTTGTATAGTGTTATATAGAGTGTTATATATTGTTACATAGTGTTATATAGTGTAATATAGTGTTATATAGTGTTATATAGTGTTATATAGTGTTGTATAGTGTTGTATAGTGTTGTATAGTGTTGTATAGTGTTGTATAGTGTTATATAGTGTAATATAGTGTTATATAGTGTTATATAGTGTTATATAAAACTATATGGTGTTATATAGTGTAATATAGGGTTGTATAGTGTTATATAGAGTGTTATATATTGTTATATAGTGTTATATAGTGTAATATAGTGTTATATAGTGTTGTATAGTGTTGTATAGTGTTGTATAGTGTTGTATAGTGTTGTATAATGTTGTATAGTGTTATATAGTGTAATATAGTATTATATAGTGTTATATAGTGTTATATAGTGTAATATAGTGTTATATATTGTTATATAGTGTAATATAGTGTTATATAGTGCTATATAGTGTTATATAGTGTTATATAGTGTTATATAGTGTAATATAGTGTTATATGGTGTTATATAGTGTAATATAGTGTTATATGGTGTTATATAGTGTAATATAGTGTTATATAGTGCTATATAGTGTTATATAGTGTTATATATTGTTATATAGTGTTGTATAGTGTTATATAGTGTTATATAGTGTTATATAGTGTAGTATAGTGTTATATATTGTTATATAGTGTTGTATAGTGTTATATAGTGTTATATAGTGTAGTATAGTGTAGTATAGTGTTATACAGTGTTATATAGTGTAGTATAGTGTAGTATAGTGTAGTATAGTGTAGTATAGTGTTATATAGTGTAATATAGTGTTATATATTGTTATATAGTGTTGTATAGTGTTATATAGTGTAATATAGTGTTATATATTGTTATATAGTGTTGTATAGTGTTATATAGTGTTATATAGTGTTATATAGTGTAGTATAGTGTAGTATAGTGTAGTATAGTGTTATATAGTGTAATATAGTGTTATATATTGTTATATAGTGTTGTATAGTGTTATATAGTGTTATATAGTGTAGTATAGTGTAGTATAGTGTAGTATAGTGTTACTGGCAACTAATAAGATTTAACATTGTGGCTAGCAAAAACCTACATCATTAAAGATAAAAAAATGAATCAATGATTACAAAACCAAACAATAAAATTTCTTATAATAATATAATACTGAATGAAAATGAATCACTCGTGACAATTATAAACGGCAGGTAGTATATTCCAAGCGACGTATGAAGCATAATTAAGGCTATCTATAACCTATTATTAGATACTTTTGTTTACTTTCATTAAGTCAAAATTTTCTTCGTAGAAAAGTAAAAAGACAGTAACGCGTGAATAACCAAATGACAAATAAACACTGTCTTGCCAAAACTTGTTAAAGAAGGGAAGATAACTCCCAATAACTATCACACAACCACTGCAAAATGCGATGGGCTCTCCATCGCAGCAATTAAAAAATCTGAACGCAAAACTTGGACAATTTGCTTCAAGACAAAACACAATTTCCATTCCCGGCATGCATACTGACACACCCAAGGATGCAACGATTCAAAGAAAATGTCCCAACTCGCGAAAAGGTTTTGAAAATATGTTGTAATCTATGGACACCTACTGAAGAAAATAACATGATCCGTACACTAACTTGAAACCACTTATTTGGCACTCAAACCTTCGGGTAGTTGTATAATGGATTTTTTGTGACTTATCTCCTCTTACATTATTGAAGCAGAAACCAAAAACACAAAAAGACAATTGGTTCAGGCATATATAAACATGGATCAAAACATGAGCATATACAAGGAGAGATAATTTTGGTTTGTACATGTAAGTAAGTCATAAACCCAATACCTTACAAAACATACATATTATGTAATATAGTTTAATAAAATAAAAGTGGCATTAACTTACTAAAAGACGGGGCCGGGGCAGTCAAAGGAAGTAGATTGTACGAGCTGACATTCATTTCAACTTTTCCAAACCTGACAGTCTTCTGCATAGCGAGTTTTGATGCATCTATCATTATATGGAATAGAAAAGTGAGTTATACAGTACTTCAGTGAGTGAGTCAACACGCGTACCCAAACCAACATGTAACACAGATAGCAAGCTCTCTCTCTCTCACCTTCATCACAAGCATATTCTATCAAATATACACCCTCCTCCAGTCGGTCAATCAATGTTGCCTTCAGCTTTGATTTGAGTAGTTTTTTGAACAAGATAAAGGAGGCTGTAGTCTGCACCTGGACAACTGGTAAACAAACGAGACAAATAACAGGAAGTCTCCATTTACTAGCTGGTCACTTCGGAGTTTTATATAAGGATATGAAATCAAACTAATTCACAATTCTGGCAAGTAACCATTGTACCCCGAATGCTACGGGGAGTTTATCGGTCAAGATTAGATTAAGGGAGAGACATTCAGCAAAGCCTTAGTTCTATTTCTCATACCACTTAAGCTACAGTAAATGATTGCAAGTCCAACAACCTACCATTGGCTGTTGGCTCTGAGGCTGAGTACGTTATGTCTCCATCAATCACAGCATCAGAGGGAAATGAAGCCTGCAGCTCAATCTTGTTGTCTAGTACATGTTTACCGATGGATACAACCAAACTAGCAACTGTGGAGTATAACAAGTACAACTTGTATCTAACTATACAACACATATAGCTTGTATATAACTATACAACATATATAACTTGTATATAACTATACAACATATATAACTTGTATATAGCTATACAACATATATAACTTGTATGTAACTATACAACATATATAACTTGTATATAACTATACAACATATACAACTTGTATCTAACTATACAACATATATAACTTGTATATAACTATACAACATATACAACTTGTATATAACTATACAACACATATAGCTTGTATATAACTATACAACATATATAACTTGTATACAACTATACAACATATACAACTTGTATCTAACTATACAACATATATAACTTGTATATAACTATACAACACATACAGCTTGTATATAACTATACAACACATATAACTTGTATATAACTATACAACACATATAACAACTTGTATATAACTATACAACATATACAACAGAATGTCTGGGTTGCCCTAAGCTGTGATATAATAACCAGTAGTTGCCAGTTGTATCCAGATTAGAAGGAAATGCACGCTAGTTGCAGTGGTGGGATCATGTAGTAATCTTAGGGGACACAGTGGGGTCCTGGCAGATTTTTCTGCGGAGCTATTATTAAAGAATTGGAAGCCCGCTTTCCACCAACAGCACTGTTAAAACAAAAGTCACTTCATTTTTAACAATTACCGAAGAAACATTTTTTCATTCACGGCGGCTGATAAGTTTGGGGTATATAATACTGACGATGCGCCATCGCCACAAACTGTCTAACTACAACGGCACTGTAAAAGCGAACCACGGTAATTGTTCAAGGGCGCACTTTCATTACTTTGTGCTGGCAAGCCCAATGAGCCGCGAAATATAAGCTATGGCTCTACACACGAGCATAATATTCAATTAATTTTTATCATGAGAATAAAACCAAATGTTTTAAAAAAAAAACTTCAACGGCTATATTGGTTCCTTGAGCTTCCTCAACGACAAAAATTTTGTCATATCAGTTGCTTAAACTGTCTAAAATCTAAATATTAGACAAGCAAGTCATGATTTCTAATGATAAGTTATATGATCAACTTTGCTACTCTCGGTTGCATCACTAAAGCGAAACGACTGCGCCGGGACCCCATTGAGGAGTGCAACTGTGATTCCACCATTCTCCTGCGGGTTAAGACAACAAGTAAGATCTGAAAAAAGCAGCGGATTCCAAGTGAGATACTGAGAAAGTAGATTGTTCACCTTGTTTGCAGTGTACAGACAGAATGGCCACACAAGAAGCAGCAGGCTATACACCAGGCCACTCCACCTGCACAGAATATTTTTAAAGCACCTAAGTATAAAGATGATGGAGATATCAAGCACTTTATGACTCCGTTTCTAGAGGTCGTCGATACTAATGGTTGGAGGCAAGGTATTGTCTTGATGCCCCTCAGATGCTCACAGAGAAGTAAACCCTTTCAATGTGGCAAACCTGCACACATAAAAGGGGTAATGATTGACCTTCAAGCGCAATTTGGGCTCACACCCAGAGAGGCTCAAAATCGGTTAACCAGTTTATGCTGCTTTTCTAAAATGATGTTACAGGCTCATGTCAACAAAGTGGTGAGCTTAATAAGAATAGTGTATGATGGTGGACAGAGCGAATGATTTTGGGAACACTCTTCAGTAAGTTAGGAAATACCTATTTGCAGAGGCACCTCCTAGCTATACAACCAGAGACAGCCGAGGAGGCCGTTTGCGCAGGAAGGGAGTTACTGCAGACAAACACAAGCTTTGACGAAATTTCTTCAGGAGTAGGGAGTGTAGGAAAAGATACATCGGACAGAAAGGCAGTGCTAGATCCCACCATGTTCCTCTCATCGTATAAAGTCTCATAAGGCCTCCTGTGCAGCAACTTACACCGACTTAATGTGACGTACTTTTGATGATGATGATGATGCAATCACTACGCACCTGGACTGAAGAAGTAGATTAGTTGAAAAGTATATACACCCATACTCCTACTTCTACTTCCCTTGCAGCAGCTTATGCTAGCCCATGTTGGGGCGGCGGTGGCACCTAAGGAAGTACTGTCCTATCCATCAATGGCGATCAAATACAAACAAGCCAAGGAGTCTACTAGGAAACGGAACGAGCCCACAGTAGCAACACCGATGATTAACTGTTATCAGGCTCTAGGAGATACATGTAATTGGTAAAGAACATAAAACCAAATGATCCGGTAAAAGAGACATAGGCGACACTGAGCATTCCACACCCAAAGACAGCACTCCCTACATACAACAAATTGGCATACTCTACAAGAGGTGAGCCAGGAGACTGACGGTCCACCTACAGAGATGAAGCATGTGCTAGCAGATTTGGCAGTGAACAAGCAACTGATGGAACCCCAACATGCTTCCCTGTGCACACCTAGCAACCATCTAGGCCCAGACTGAGAAGTTCTTCTAACTCTGTTGTTCCAGACATCTATCCCATCGAAATTGCAGCCATTGACCAATGCTGTTACTGAAGAATTTTTGTAACCTGCCACATCCAACTCTGGGATAATGGATCTAATGAACTTATAACCGGATCACTGCCAGACGACTCCTGTAAGGTTTAAACGCCTCCACTGAGAACTCTGGCCTTCAGAGAGGAAAATGCGGAAGCCCAGCCTCCTGCTGAGGAGGTCATTCCCACACCCGCAGCAAAGTTTCCCGACAAAAAAGAAGTACATAGCATGCCTAGGAGGAATGAGAGGCCATCCACAAGACTTGGACAGCCAGTGTGCTATCAAGTGGTAACAGTGTCATATACATGTAATAACAAAGACATCACAAAGGAAAAAAATTTGAATGAAAATTGGACAAAAAAGGTGCTACAAAGACCCAAGCCCTCATGTTTGGTGTCAAAGAAGTTGCCAGCTTTCACGCTCTCTAGATGACTGGCCACACACAGCAGATTTTCTCATCTGACCGCTACAGTGAGCATGCCACCAACACTGGTGTAGCTCCGGTGAGATGCTAGTGCGTAACATTTGCTGTTAGAAAAATAATGGTAAACTGCATCAGCGTGGGCGTGGGTTAAAAGATTAACGAATGCTATTGGCTAAAGCTACTGCATCGTCTGGATTAATGCTTCAACATGCACACAGTGCTAGTTGCAGGTGCTGCTGTGTGGCATTGACACAGGCGAATGCACACTTCACAGTAGCGGTCAGGTGAAGAGATTTAGATGTGTGTGGCCAGGCTTTTAGTCTTCAAGACTTGAGTGTTGCTCAAAACTATCGCTATTTATATCAGGGACAAGCAAAAATGGAGTTTACTTGGCTCTGATATAAATGGAATGGAGTTCACAGGAAGTCAGTAATGCCTGCAGACAAGCTTACGCTGAGTACGCCGGCTCATTGCTGCTAGAGAAACTACAGAAAAGAGACTATAAAACTGTGTACAGCTGGCTCTGGTTAAATTGTTAAAGAGCATGGAGACAGAGTTAGCATCTAGACTATAAAGAAGATGATGGATTTCTTGAACCTAACCTAGTTGAATACCAGCTAGTAGCCTCTGCACAACACATTGAGACAGTCGCTATGCCTATTAGTGCACTAATGCTACCAGCCAATGACCTCTGCAAAACACACTGAGACAGTCGCTATGCCTGCTATGCCTATTAGTGCGCTAAGGCTACCAGCCAATGACCTCTGCAAAACACACTGAGACAGTCGCTATGCCTATTAGTGCGCTAATGCTACCAGCCAATGACCTCTGCAAAACACATTGAGACAGCCGCTATGCCTATTAGTGCGCTAATGCTACCAGCCAATGACCTCTGCAAAACACACTGAGACAGCCGCGATGCCTATTAGTGCACTAATGCTACCAGCCAATGACCTCTGCAAAACACACTGAGACAGTCGCTATGCCTATTAGTGCACTAATGCTACCAGCCAATGACCTCTGCAAAACACACTGAGACAGTCGCTATGCCTATTAGTGCGCTAATGCTACCAGCCAAT
This sequence comes from Cryptosula pallasiana, assembly GCA_945261195.1. Lineage (NCBI taxonomy): Eukaryota > Metazoa > Bryozoa > Gymnolaemata > Cheilostomatida > Cryptosulidae > Cryptosula > Cryptosula pallasiana. The sequence goes on along the minus strand of OX183133.1, from coordinate 50,282,914 downwards.
GACCTCTGCAAAACACATTGAGACAGCCGCTCTGCCTATTAGTGCGCTAATGCTACCAGCCAATGACCTCTGCAAAACACACTGAGACAGCTGCTATGCCTATTAGTGCGCTAATGCTATCAGCAAAGAAAAAGAGAGGAGCTGAGAAACAAGTAGCAGAGCCTGGAAATGACAAATAAAATGAGGGAAGCAGAGAGAAATGGTGCTAGCAAAGAGTACAGAGGATGATCATCTTGCTCTAAAGTGTGCTGGCCCTTTACCTTCACTGACAAACGCCATCTTTTTGTTACCAAAACACCAAGTCATTACCTGCTCAAAATTAACCTCAAATTGTTAAAAATAAGGACAAGTTAAATAGCCAATGTGTGGCGAACAGGGTTCCTGAGAGTTGCAGTAACAATAAGTTTATCCGAAACTGGGGCACCCATAAAAGATAAGCCTCAGAATGTTGTAATTAGACGATATCAGCTCATTCTTGCTCTACCTTTAATCCTCTGCCTTCCAGTACCCCGGCAATGTTCCAACCCTGTCTAGCTCTCTCCCTCCCACCATCCATTCTCCACCAATCCTCCATTATCAGCTCAATTTAAATTCAAGTAGGACAGTACGCTGAACTCAAAGCATCAATATATCACTTTGTAGCAAACGTTTTTTTCAGTTTTTTCAAATATTATCGAATTACTAAATCTTTAATAACTTGGGACCACAGGCTGCTAGAGACAAAAGTTTAAAAGGGTTTAATAGGATACACTTTGCCGTACTAGAATAACCAATCACTGCATTGTTTACATAGCTGTGGACTTGAAAAAAAATGTTTTGAACCACGTTGTAAACGAGCAATATCCCAGTGCGTCGTGGGCCCTTATGATTTTAGTCCATGTTATATCACTAGTCTATCAGATTACCGACCTGTTGATGTACTATTTGTTATAGATCATTTACATGTGAAGGTATGAAAAAATAGATTTAATAATGCCCTTTCCAAATAAAAAACATAATTTTTTAGGTATATTACAATGAAGTAACTACCGCAAATTAATAATGTACGCTTGGTCACGCATCACTGATTTCACTTTAATGTATCAACAATGAGGCGTAAAACTATCCGCTGTGCAAACATAAAACAAAGTAATTTTGGTGCAGAGAGAGTAAATTTCAAAACTCATTTTCACAGTAACTATCAGCGAGACAAAAAGTGTACCACTATTGTGACCGCAAGATATGATTCTACGCCATGATATGTTTTGTAATGCATGCCAGCACTGATCACTTTTTTGTTGACTTTCTGAATATTTAAGTCTTAAGCAGCAGATTTATGTATTAAATAACCCTCTAGGCCTACACAGTCCTGATTTACAAGCTTGCCAAAAAGCCATTGGCCTCAAATGCTCGTCGCACCAGCTGAAATTTAGCTTATTATAACTTCCGTTGATTGCAGAGTACGTCATCTTCGGATTGTGGGTGTGGTCAGTTACAATAAATAATAACAAATTTTTATAAATCAAGTTACATCGTCTGCATTTAAAATGAAATCTGATTGTTCAATTCATTTAGTCTTAGGTCTACTGAAGGCCATTGCAACAGGAATAAAAAATCCTTACCTAGACACCCCATCAAAAATTGATTCTAAGACTAAATATTTGGCTTTACTGTTACGCGACATTTTTCATTTGGCTTGAATTTGCACGGTGCACGCATAAAATTGGAGTTAGTGGTTTCTCTCAATATGGACGCAATTAGCGCGCACGCATCGTAAACAAAATCAACGCTTGTTTATTACGCAAACTTCATATGTGAAATGGCAACAAGAGACGATTGCGGGATTTGGCAGGTGATCCAATGGCACAATCACAAGGATCAATTAATGCATCAATAGGATAGAAAAAATTGGTGCTTGTTTTGGTGAGTTAGGAAACAATAAATTGTATTCATACAAGAACGGACAATAGTATGTAGGTACAACAATAATAAATAGAACAATAAAAATAAATAGCGGGATCTGATTGGCCAAATAAATAATGTACCAGAAAGAAATAAATATACTTCCGATCCAAAGATGACGTTAATTTTAAGCAATTTCTGGAAGAGGGGTATTTTGCAGGCTCGTAAATCAGCACTGAGTAGGCCGAGAGGGTTATTCAATACATCAATCTGCTGCTTAAGACTTGAATATTCAAAAATTCCACAAAAAATTGCTCAATGCTGGCATGCTTTAATGTCCCAAGGCTGATTTGAAAAATCAATTTGTACTGGCTACACTAGTAGCTCTTCTAACCACCCTTTTCTACTATACTCTGTTACTATTAGTATAATTGCTCATTGATTGTTTCTTGCTGAGCACTCTTTTACCCACATCAGTTTTGACTGATTTTACCACCTTTGGGTATCAATAATAATAACTATTTACTAAAATGTTTTTATTTTCTATGTATCCCTGTATACTTTTCAACACCTTCCCCAGTCATACACTAGTATATACATATGTATGTCTACCCCTTCCCCAGTCATACACTAGTATATACATATGTATGTCTACCCCTTCCCCAGTCATACACTAGTATATACATATGTATGTCTACACCTTCCCCAGTCATACTCTAGTATATACATATGTATGTCTACCCCTTCCCCAGTCATACACTAGTATATACATATGTATGTCTACACCTTCCCAGTCATACACTAGTATATACATATGTATGTCTACCCCTTCCCCAGTCATACACTAGTATATACATATGTATGTCTACCCCTTCCCCAGTCATACACTAGTATATACATATGTATGTCTACCCCTTCTCCAGGCATACACTAGTATATACATATGTATGTCTACCCCTTCCCCAGTCATACTCTAGTATATACATATGTATGTCTACCCTTTCCCAGTCATACACTAGTATATACATATGTATGTCTACCCCTTCCCCAGTCATACTCTAGTATATACATATGTATGTCTACACCTTCCCCAGTCATACTCTAGTATATACATATGTATGTCTACCCCTTCCCCAGTCATACACTAGTATATACATATGTATGTCTACCCCTTCCCAGTCATACACTAGTATATACATATGTATACCTACACCTTCCCCAGTCATACTCTAGTATATACATATGTATGTCTACCCCTTCCCCAGTCATACTCTAGTATATACATATGTATGTCTACCCCTTCCCCAGTCATACACTAGTATATACATATGTATGTCTACACCTTCCCAGTCATACACTAGTATATACATATGTATGTCTACACCCTCCCCAGTCATACACTAGTATATACATATGTATGTCTACACCCTCCCCAGTCATACACTAGTATATACATATGTATACCTACACCTTCCCCAGTCATACTCTAGTATATACATATGTATGTCTACCCCTTCCCCAGTCATACTCTAGTATATACATATGTATGTCTACACATTCCCCAGTCATACTCTAGTATATACATATGTATGTCAACACCTTCCCCAGTCATACACTAGTATATACATATGTATGTCTACCCCTTCCCCAGTCATACTCTAGTATATACATATGTATACCTACACCTTCCCCAGTCATACTCTAGTATATACATATGTATGTCTACACCCTCCCCAGTCATACTCTAGTATATACATATGTATGTCCTACCCCTTCCCCAGTCATACACTAGTATATACATATGTATGTCTACCCCTTCCCCAGTCATACTCTAGTATATACATATGTATGTCTACCCCTTCCCAGTCATACACTAGTATATACATATGTATGTCTACACCCTCCCCAGTCATACACTAGTATATACATATGTATACCTACACCTTCCCCAGTCATACACTAGTATATACATATGTATGTCTACCCCTTCCCCAGTCATACACTAGTATATACATATGTATGTCTACCCCTTCCCCAGTCATACACTAGTATATACATATGTATGTCTACACCCTCCCCAGTCATACACTAGTATATACATATGTATGTCTACACCCTCCCCAGTCATACACTAGTATATACATATGTATACCTACACCTTCCCCAGTCATACTCTAGTATATACATATGTATGTCTACCCCTTCCCCAGTCATACACTAGTATATACATATGTATGTCTACCCCTTCCCCAGTCATACTCTAGTATATACATATGTATGTCTACACATTCCCCAGTCATACTCTAGTATATACATATGTATGTCAACACCTTCCCCAGTCATACACTAGTATATACATATGTATGTCTACACCTTCCCCAGTCATACTCTAGTATATACATATGTATGTCTACCCCTTCCCCAGTCATACTCTAGTATATACATATGTATGTCTACACCCTCCCCAGTCATACTCTAGTATATACATATGTATGTCTACACCTTCCCCAGTCATACTCTAGTATATACATATGTATGTCTACACCCTCCCCAGTCATACTCTAGTATATACATATGTATGTCTACACCTTCCCCAGTCATACTCTAGTATATACATATGTATGTCTACCCCTTCCCCAGTCATACTCTAGTATATACATATGTATGTCTACCCCTTCCCAGTCATACACTAGTATATACATATGTATGTCTACCCCTTCCCCAGTCATACACTAGTATATACATATGTATGTCTACCCCTTCCCCAGTCATACACTAGTATATACATATGTATGTCTACACCTTCTCCAGGCATACACTAGTATATACATATGTATGTCTACCCCTTCCCCAGTCATACACTAGTATATACATATGTATGTCTACCCCTTCTCCAGGCATACACTAGTATATACATATGTATGTCTACCCCTTCCCCAGTCATACTCTAGTATATACATATGTATGTCTACCCTTTCCCAGTCATACACTAGTATATACATATGTATGTCTACCCTTTCCCAGTCATACACTAGTATATACATATGTATGTCTACACCTTCCCCAGTCATACTCTAGTATATACATATGTATGTCTACCCCTTTCCCAGTCATACACTAGTATATACATATGTATGTCTACACCCTCCCAGTCATACTCTAGTATATACGTATGTATACCTACACCTTCCCCAGTCATACTCTAGTATATACATATGTATGTCTACACCTTCCCCAGTCATACACTAGTATATACATATGTATGTCTACCCCTTCCCCAGTCATACACTAGTATATACATATGTATACCTACACCTTCCCCAGTCATACTCTAGTATATACATATGTATGTCTACCCCTTCCCCAGTCATACTCTAGTATATACATATGTATGTCTACACCCTCCCCAGTCATACTCTAGTATATACATATGTATGTCTACCCCTTCCCCAGTCATACACTAGTATATACATATGTATGTCTACACCTTCCCAGTCATACACTAGTATATACATATGTATGTCTACCCCTTCCCCAGTCATACACTAGTATATACATATGTATGTCTACACCTTCCCCAGTCATACACTAGTATATACATATGTATGTCTACACCCTCCCCAGTCATACACTAGTATATACATATGTATGTCTACACCTTCCCCAGTCATACACTAGTATATACATATGTATGTCTACCCCTTCCCCAGTCATACTCTAGTATATACATATGTATGTCTACACCCTCCCCAGTCATACACTAGTATATACATATGTATGTCTACACCCTCCCCAGTCATACACTAGTATATACATATGTATGTCTACACCCTCCCCAGTCATACACTAGTATATACATATGTATGTCTACACCCTCCCCAGTCATACACTAGTATATACATATGTATGTCTACACCCTCCCCAGTCATACACTAGTATATACATATGTATGTCTACACCTTCCCCAGTCATACACTAGTATATACATATGTATGTCTACACCCTCCCCAGTCATACACTAGTATATACATATGTATGTCTACACCCTCCCCAGTCATACACTAGTATATACATATGTATGTCTACACCTTCCCCAGTCATACACTAGTATATACATATGTATGTCTACCCCTTCCCCAGTCATACTCTAGTATATACATATGTATGTCTACACCCTCCCAGTCATACTCTAGTATATACATATGTATGTCTACACCCTCCCCAGTCATACACTAGTATATACATATGTATGTCTACAACTTCCCCAGTCATACACTAGTATATACATATGTATGTCTACCCCTTCCCCAGTCATACTCTAGTATATACATATGTATGTCTACACCCTCCCAGTCATACTCTAGTATATACATATGTATGTCTACACCCTCCCCAGTCATACACTAGTATATACATATGTATGTCTACACCTTCCCCAGTCATACACTAGTATATACATATGTATGTCTACCCCTTCCCCAGTCATACTCTAGTATATACATATGTATGTCTACCCCTTCCCCAGTCATACACTAGTATATACATATGTATGTCTACACCCTCCCCAGTCATACTCTAGTATATACATATGTATGTCTACCCCTTCCCCAGTCATACTCTAGTATATACATATGTATACCTACACCTTCCCCAGTCATACACTAGTATATACATATGTATGTCTACACCCTCCCAGTCATACACTAGTATATACATATGTATACCTACCCCTTCCCCAGTCATACACTAGTATATACATATGTATGTCTACACCTTCCCAGTCATACACTAGTATATACATATGTATGTCTACCCCTTCCCCAGTCATACACTAGTATATACGTATGTATACCTACACCTTCCCCAGTCATACTCTAGTATATACATATGTATGTCTACCCCTTCCCCAGTCATACACTAGTATATACATATGTATACCTACCCCTTCCCCAGTCATACACTAGTATATACATATGTATGTCTACACCTTCCCAGTCATACACTAGTATATACGTATGTATGTCTACCCCTTCCCCAGTCATACACTAGTATATACATATGTATGTCTACCCCTTCCCCAGTCATACACTAGTATATACATATGTATACCTACACCTTCCCCAGTCATACACTAGTATATACATATGTATGTCTACCCCTTCCCCAGTCATACACTAGTATATACATATGTATGTCTACCCCTTCCCCAGTCATACACTAGTATATACATATGTATGTCTACACCTTCCCAGTCATACACTAGTATATACATATGTATGTCTACACCCTCCCAGTCATACACTAGTATATACATATGTATACCTACCCCTTCCCCAGTCATACACTAGTATATACATATGTATGTCTACACCTTCCCAGTCATACACTAGTATATACATATGTATGTCTACCCCTTCCCCAGTCATACACTAGTATATACGTATGTATACCTACACCTTCCCCAGTCATACTCTAGTATATACATATGTATGTCTACCCCTTCCCCAGTCACACACTAGTATATACGTATGTATGTCTACCCCTTCCCCAGTCATACACTAGTATATACATATGTATGTCTACCCCTTCCCCAGTCATACACTAGTATATACATATGTATGTCTACACCTTCCCAGTCATACACTAGTATATACGTATGTATGTCTACCCCTTCCCCAGTCATACACTAGTATATACATATGTATGTCTACCCCTTCCCCAGTCATACACTAGTATATACATATGTATACCTACACCTTCCCCAGTCATACACTAGTATATACATATGTATGTCTACCCCTTCCCCAGTCATACACTAGTATATACATATGTATGTCTACCCCTTCCCCAGTCATACACTAGTATATACATATGTATGTCTACACCCTCCCAGTCATACACTAGTATATACATATGTATGTCTACCCCTTCCCCAGTCATACTCTAGTATATACATATGTATACCTACACCTTCCCCAGTCATACACTAGTATATACATATGTATGTCTACACCCTCCCAGTCATACACTAGTATATACATATGTATACCTACCCCTTCCCCAGTCATACACTAGTATATACATATGTATGTCTACACCCTCCCAGTCATACTCTAGTATATACATATGTATGTCTACACCTTCCCAGTCATACACTAGTATATACATATGTATGTCTACCCCTTCCCCAGTCATACACTAGTATATACATATGTATGTCTACCCCTTCCCCAGTCATACACTAGTATATACATATGTATACCTACACCTTCCCCAGTCATACACTAGTATATACATATGTATGTCTACACCCTCCCAGTCATACACTAGTATATACATATGTATACCTACCCCTTCCCCAGTCATACACTAGTATATACATATGTATGTCTACACCTTCCCAGTCATACACTAGTATATACATATGTATGTCTACACCCTCCCAGTCATACACTAGTATATACATATGTATGTCTACACCCTCCCAGTCATACACTAGTATATACGTATGTATGTCTACACCCTCCCAGTCATACACTAGTATATACATATGTATGTCTACACCCTCCCAGTCATACACTAGTAAATACGTATGTATGTCTACACCCTCCCAGTCATACACTAGTATATACATATGTATGTCTACACCCTCCCAGTCATACACTAGTATATACGTATGTATGTCTACACCCTCCCAGTCATACACTAGTATAAAATAGGTAAGAATAAAATACGACGTGTGCCAACATACCTGAGCAGGTCTCCATTCTCAGGTCAGCCCGGTCCTCATGGAGTTGAACATAAAGTCGTGACTTGAAGTTACTTGACATTCCAAAGTATTTGTACAAGTGACTTGAACCCAACGAAATACGTTTTGGGTTGGCAATGACCTTCACCTGCACGTCTGTACCTGTGTTATGCAACGAACTACATAAACAGCATGTATTTACATAGTATATCATGTGTAATATATTGTACCGTATTGTCTACACTAAATGTATCATATATATCTATTTACTATGAATTATGGACCACACACTGTGTGTTGTATATAAAATACCACATATTGTACACTGAACACCATGTAATGCATACCATTACACAATGTATACAATTTACATTTATGTTATACACCGTATAGTGAATCCTACGTGTTCTAATAAACTGACATAGAACAGAATAGATAACCGATTGCATACAGATGTATACGACATAAACAGTGAAGTTACAGTGCTACTGTATAGGGAAATACATCAAAGTCTGTACAATACACATTACTGAAAGTCTATGCAACACAAGTACTGATGGTCTCAGTATAGGTAACTGGAGGCCTATACAGTACAGGTAACTGGAGGTCTACACAGTACAGCTAACTGGAGGACTATACAGTACAGGTAACTGGAGGTCTATACAGTACAAGTAACTGGAGGTATATACAGTACAGGTAACTGGAGGTCTATACAGTACAGGTAACTGGAGGTATATACAGTACAGGTAACTGGAGGTCTATACAGTACAGGTAACTGGAGGTCTATACAGTACAGGTAACTGGAGGTATATACAGTACAGGTAACTGGAAGTGGAGACCTATACAGTACAGGGAACTGGAGGAGGAGAACTATACAGTAGAGGTAACTGGAGGTCTATACAGTACAGGTAATTGTTGGTTCACACAAACATGTAAGTGAGGGGAAAGGGTGTATGCGATACCCGTTGTTAAAGGGTGTATAATCAGTGTGGTGGAATCGTCTCCTTCCTGTAGCTGTTGTTTAGTGTTAACCAGAGCATTTATTTCTACAAAAGAGTGTGGGTAAATTACTTTACGCATTAGCCAGTAAACCAGATGCGCAGTATTTAGATACAAGTTTCAATGCAATGCTACAGGGGTCATGTGCATCAGATAAGGGACTGTACATTGTCCCATGGCTTACTGTACATTGTCCCATGGCTTACTGTACATTGTCCCATGGCTTACTGTACATTGTCCCATGGCTTATCATTGGCAAGAATGCAAGCATTGAACTAGTCTCAATACAACAGTTGAATGTGTACAAGTATATAACTAGTATTAATACAACAGTTGAATGTGTACAAGTATATAACTAGTATTAATACAACAGTTGAATGTGTACAAGTATATAACTAGTCTCAATACAACAGTTGAATGTGTACATGTATATAACTAGTATTAATACAACAGTTGGATGTGTACAAGTATATAACTAGTATTAATACAACAGTTGAATGTGTACAAGTATATAACTAGTACTAATACAACAGTTGAATGTGTACAAGTATATAACTAGTACTAATACAACAGTTGAATGTGTACATGTATATAACTAGTACTAATACAACAGTTGAATGTGTACAAGTATATAACTAGTACTAATACAACAGTAGAATGTGTACAGGTATATAACTAGTACTAATACAACAGTTGAATGTGTACAAGTATATAACTAGTATTAATACAACAGTTGAATGTGTACAAGTATATAACTAGTACTAATACAACAGTTGAATGTGTACAAGTATATAACTAGTACTAATACAACAGTAGAATGTGTACAGGTATATAACTAGTACTAATACAACAGTTGAATGTGTACATGTATATAACTAGTACTAATACAACAGTAGAATGTGTACATGTATATAACTAGTACTAATACAACAGTTGAATGTGTACATGTATATAACTAGTACTAATACAACAGTTGAATGTGTACAAGTATATAACTAGTACTAATACAACAGTAGAATGTGTACATGTATATAACTAGTACTAATACAACAGTTGAATGTGTACAAGTATATAACTAGTCTCGATACAACAGTTGAATGTGTACAAGTATATAACTAGTATTAATACAACAGTTGAATGTGTACAAGTATATGACTAGTACTAATACAACAGTTGGATGTGTACAAGTATATAACTAGTACTAATACAACAGTTGGATGTGTACAAGTATATGACTAGTACTAATACAACAGTTGAATGTGTACATGTATATGACTGACTACCTGACGCAGAAGCATCAAAACGGAACAAGTCTTGAGTTGTATCGTATGAGTGAGCTATCTGTGTCACCAGGTAACTCTCTCCAAACACTTCCTTCAGATGGAGTACCAACAGGGTGTACATACTATCTACTGTCTCTTCCGGCAGGCGATCTATCTGGACATGTGCTGCCAACAAAACACCAAGTTCTCAGCATCACATTCTACTGTCATATTGTGGGAGGTTTTCATTATAAAATACATCTAGACCCCTGCCTCCATCCTCCCCTTACCTTAAAGTCTCCGTACACCCCTCCACCTACCTCCTAATGCCACTTTTAAGTGGACCGGAATCCCCCTTTATAATATATAAGAGCTATTCTGGGCTAATGACACTGGTTATTGGGTCTGCAACAAGCCAGTATAGACCCTGTATCTGATATATATATCATATATATCATATATCCTAGCCCGGGCCAGTATCCCTGGGGCAGCCAATAAAAATGGCTGGAAGAAATAACCTGGGACCCAAGCAGTTGGATGCCCACCACTAGAGAATGATTTGAGAAGATGCAGACCGTAAGAACAGAGCTCAAGGAACTAAGGGCCTTGTAAGGAGTGGACACTTTCGACTACTCTAAAAAGAGTGGGGAGGCAGCCCAGAGCTGCGTTGCCATGTGCTAACGAATTGATTGGCCTGTGTTGTTTATATGTTTTGTATTCTATGTGTTTATTCGCTATATACTTGTAAAATTGTATGTGGTTGGCTCATCCCTAATAAGGGGGTGAGGGTTTCTCTTCTCCTTCTATAAAAGGGAGCTGTTGTGTTGTATAAAACGGAAGTCCTGTAGATTGTGCTTAGAATACATCTTATATCGCTAAACAGATTTGTCTAATAAACAAATTTATTTGTGTAAACTCTGGTGTAGTATGTCTGGGTCGTGAACCCCGTAGGAGTTGTTAAAGTCACTTCGGAGTGGACCCCACAGTGTTGGAGAGTAGTGGAGGTGTACAGGAGGTACACAAAAAAGTGGATGCCGTCGTGTTGGTGGTAGAGGACACAAATCTACTAGAATATTGTAGAAAATTTCCCCCAACCTACTACGGACACAACAAACAACTCTCCATGAACACCCCCCTTTATTCACTCCATGGAGTCCTTCTCTGTTGGCTCTCCACGGAGTCAACTCTATTTGGGGGTCTACTCTGACACTGATGTTACCGACGACAACAAAGTCATCCACTCAGCTAACTACAAACTGGTATAAGAACACTTTATTGTACATAATATATTTAGCAATATAATATATGTAAAGTACAAACGGTCCACAAGACTTCTGAGTTCTCAATGCACAGCAGCTTCTTTCATAAGTGGTACAAGGAGCACTCACCGCTTTATTAGGAGTCAACGAATTACACACAGTTTTACATAAAACATACCGATAATAAAATATAAGACAAATATATCACAACAATGATAACCATTCAGATAACTAACACAGGGTCAAGCCATACGAAGTGAAGTTTCAGCCAGTCATAGGTGGCGGAAGCAAGCTGTACATAGATGGCGCAGCCACTTCCTTAAGTCTAGATTCCAGCTCTACTGATACACACTCTATTGCATGTATAAGTGGGTATTCTGACCTCTGGTCATCAGGCTTTCACTTCTACGATTCTTCAGCTAACTGAGTCTGGATACTGGCCTGGGGTAGGATACTTTCCTGGGGTAGGATACTGGCCTGGGGTAGGATACTGGCCTGGGGTAGGGTACTTTCCTGGGGTAGGCCATTTATATCATATAAGGATGATCCTGAGTTGGATCCCGAGCCGATATACAGCCTACACTGGGCCAATATGGCCTATATATCTTACAACGGGGTGATAGCAGGTAGCACTAGTAGGGGATTAATGCGCAATACAAGGAGACGAAACAAGGGGCGAAAGGGGGAGGGGTTTCTGCTCTATCTTTCCACTAAAGTTCCCACAATACGACACAGTAGCTACTGTCACATGACATATATGCTATTGTCACGTGACACACAAGCTTCGGTCGCGCAAATCAAATTTAGGGGGACTGTGGTATGAAGAAAGTTAGGTGTAGAAAGAAGTGGTCATAGTAAGAGTTTGGCGTGGGAAAGTTTGGTTGAAAAAAAACCTGCTGTAGAAAAAATTGATTGTAGAAGGAGTTTGGTTTTAGGAAGAAGTGGTTGTATAACGCGCTTAGTGTAGGAAGAATGGGTTGTAGAAAGTGTTCGGTGTCGCAGGAATTGTGTTTAGATTGAAGTAGCATTGAACTAAAGGTAGAGGCCTAGGTTTTGCCAAGTTTTTGCGCGGTGTCAATATATCTGCTCTATGTATAGATTTGGCATTTACGATGAATAACATAAAAAACTTTCTTTTTAAATATTCTGAACGCAGAAATCATCAAAGTTATATGTTTTTTTTAGTAGTATTAAACAATTTTCTGGTTACCTTATTTACTCTGCAACAAGGTTTTTAAAACAGTATTATTATCATTTCAACGATTACTTTTTGCAACTACATTTATTCAATTACAATTCAATAGCTCACCAATAGTATTCCACTATGACTCATCAACAACCATCTATCAAATGCAAATCCATTCTATCAAAAAGTGGTTTATTAACACAATTTGTTTTTTATCATAATGATTAAACACCGGTCGAATATAGAAACAATCGTTTATAAAAAGGGGTGGTTGGAGCTATATCTCTATGGTAAAGCCAATAAAATTGATAGGCAGTAGACTGCTATTACGGGTATTATATAATCCACCGTGATCTTGACTAACTGGAAACATCATTAACAGCAATTCGTTGACCCATGCCTCTCTCTCTATACCTCTATGGTAAAGGGAGTTTCTAGTGAGAAGAAACTGTTGTCGAAAGAATTTGGTGTAAGAATAATTGGTTTCAGTAAGTGTTTGGTGTAGGAAGAATTGGTTGTAGAAAGATTTTGGTGTAGGAAGAATTAGTCATAGACAGATCTTGGTGTAGGAAGAATTGGTTGTAGTAAGAGGTAGGAATAAAAATAAGTAGATGGGGGAGTTTTATTGTGTAGCAAGAAAGCAAGAAATACACAGGGAGTACAAGAAATACACATGGAGTACAGGAAAGAAATACACAGGGAGAACAAGAAATACACAGGGAGAACAAGAAATACACAGGGAGTACAGAAAATACATAGGGAGTTAGCGAATGAGAAACACTAACTTGGCCGTGAGCAGACAGCAGGACCTTCAGAAGCTGCCATCTTTCGAGGAGTTGGCTGTGGCCGAGGGGAAGACGTGCCATCTGACAGCGTGAGAAATGACGGTGGGGTGGAGCACCTGCTTGTGGTAGTCTCTCTCAAGCCTGTATACAAATATTATAGACAGCAATTCTGTAAAGCAGTAGAGAACATACTAATGTTTGTACAACAGTAGAGAACACACTAGAATGTGTGCAGCAGTAGAGAACATACTAGAATGTGTAGAGCAGTAGAGAACATACTAGAATGTGTACAGCAGTAGAGAACATACTAGAATGTGTGCAGCAGTAGAGAGCATACTAGAATGTGTACAGCAGTAGAGAACATACTAATGTTTGTACAACAATAGAGAACATACTAGAATGTGTACAACAGTATAGAACATACTAGAATGTGTAGAGCAGTAGAGAACATATTAGAATGTGTAGAGCAGAAGAAAACATACTAGAATGGAGTGAGTCTGATAAGCTGCAGGTCTCATTTGTGATGTCATACAGTTGAACCTTCAACTTCATGTCAGCACCCATAGCCAGCTCCGTCATGTTAGCCACTTTTTCTGCATCTACACAAGAGAACAGCTACCCAGATATACATTATACAATATACATTTATATACTTATATACAAGTAAGACATAACACAACCACACTATTTATACACATATAATTAAATAATCTCAACATATAAACGTGAAAAACATTTGTCTGTCTGTATGTCTTTTTCACTGTGTATGTCTGGGTTTGTGATTCCAGGCTAATGGACACCTGAACCGCGACACTGAGAGAAATAAAAACTGCTGTAAGATCGCTCTATCTTATTAATCTAATGAATGGTGGGGGTTTAAGTTTCTCATTTGTTCTCAAACCTTTAATTTTTGTGTTTTTAGCGTTTTTATACGGTCAAAACGAAACTAATTTCAGTTACTGACAAAATTTTATCCGTGCTTCATAATGAACTAAATCGAAGGTACCGAATTATACATAAGCGCACAATAAATTGCGATGCGCATTCGTTGGTTTAACATTGTCATACTGTAATTGCACAGGGCTGCAATCTTCTCAGCCGGTGCTACTAATATAACCATATGCTCATCCAAGACTACAGCCTGTACTACTAGAGGTTATGCCTGACTGCTCAAGAGTACAGCTTCACTAAGGCCAAGCGCAGGAAGGACTTTTCCGCCTCTAGTTGCTATTATTAACTTTGACACTTGTCACATGCTAGCTTATTTTTATTGCTCAATTTATATTAGCCAATCATATATTTTATGCGTACATGATTTTGTACCTCCTTTATATAGAGCTGCATGCAGCCCAGTAGGGCAGATACAGTTGGATACTCTTAGAAGATAGAGTTAGTGTCTCGAACTAGTATTGTCTAGTTACTGTTCGTGTGTCTTAGCTAGTGTTCAAGGCTAGCCAGCACCAGTCCCAGAAGCTGAGGAAGCGTTTGGAACTACCAGGACGAATACCTTGGAAGGCGCTTAGGAAAAGACGCTTAGGATTCTGTGTAGTAACGAACAGCCAAGAGGACTATATTGCCAGATACATTAGACTATTACTCAATACGTATTAGAGACTTATCGTTTATTCTACACTTGTACTTAGTGTTCAGTTCTGTGCGTTTTGGTTCAGTAGCAAGTAGAAATAAAGTACTGCTACCCTGTTAAACTTGTGGAATCCGTTTGGCCGGTTGCCAAACTTAGTCGTGTCTGCTAGTTAGCAGCATTCAGTACTCTCCGTATCAGAGAGACCATACTGCCTTGACACTCTGTAGCCATCGCTACCACGAAATACAGAATAAAGCCAGTAAACAAAGCACTCTTGCAATACCAGTAACCGTTCTTCCTTCTCATAAAGGGGAAAACCGTTACAATACGTTTCGAGTTGCAAGCAATGCTAAAATGGTACCTCAGCGAGCTGAGTAAGTTGTGCCAAGTTTTCAATTATGTCTATTTATTACAACAAAACTGCCTTATTCGGTTTTAAATTTTACTGAAGAAAAAATTACTGCCACATGGATAATAAACTTTTAATTATAATTACAAAGTTTTACAATCAAAGTAATTGAGGAAATAAGAATAATACTTGATGGTTGATGATGATATATAATAATTATTACTAACATTATTATCATTATTACTGTTTATAATTATCATCACTGCTGCTGTTTTGTTTTTTCATAAAAAATACCTCATTTTGGCAATATATAACAACCATGATTTCTCCATTTATTTCAATTGGAAACAATTATTGTATTTAGTAATTATTAATATAACTATACTTATTAAATTTCATTGTTATCTCAGTTATCTCATTATTATAATGTTTTTTACCGTCAACTATTACTATTTATTATTATAACTTAGTAACGGCTACTGCCGTTGTTGCTTTATTGTGAAATGAACTGGAAGAAGGGACACAAGAGGAGGACAACTTTAGGCAGACTTCAACCGAAGGTTCTTGACAGATGGGGCTGTGTCCACAGACTACCGCTATCTTTGACTTTAACAGGCTAGCACACTCGCTATGGTAAGGCGAATGTTGACAGCTAAACACCTTGTGACACGGCTGCACCTTGCAGCTACCCGTATCACAGCTCAAGGTCGCTTGGCAGGCAAACTCTACTACAGAGGTGAACACAAGTGACCCGTACTCTGAGTCATACCACCATGCTTGATCAGCTACAATAAGACTTCGATCTGCCAGTCTCAGGCTAGCAGACCTACGGAGTAAGGGACTTCCGCAAGGGTAGGTGGCTTTACCTCTCGGCTAACATACAACCTCAATATATGTCACGGAGCTAGCAGATCCCCCAACCTTGGGGAGCAGAACGTCAAGTGACAGCGCATCTCCAATACTGGCTAAACCTGGCAGCTACCAAGTGTTCTATGAGCAACAGGCTAGCAGACTCGATACCGAGCCGAACACAGTTGTGACCTGCAAAATAGACACAGCTATCCTTATTCAGCTACCAGTGTCAACGTAGTAAAGTACTAGTGGCGATGCTCATACAGCTACTACCTAGACACCGTCATATCCAACTCTCCAAACGAATAGTAAAGTGGCAGTGCATCTGCTCTTCATACACTACTGAGCACACCCTGTCAAGTTTATATCAGTGCTAGATATAAACTGAGTTACACCACAAACATTGATCCCACTACCCCAAAGTAATGGTACAGTGCATCTACAAAGAAATACAGTCAGGGTGCCAAGCTGACAATAACTCAAGGCAGTTCAGCATTTTTACTAATAATAATAAAGAGTTAATTATTAAAACAAAATAAACAATTATTTAGCAAAGAAGGAGCTCCACCTGAGCAGCATGCAGTTGTATTGTACTATCCAAGTTCAATAATATGGCCACTGCTAACCAGATCCCCACAGACTAGCCTTCTAGTGATGTTACTTACACTAGTTAGCTGCCTTTGATGTGTCCATCTGTTGGCAGAGCAAGTCAAAAAGATAGGTGTTGACAAGTCCAGCTCCAAGTTCCACCCGATTTTATTACAACACAAGGTGGGTATTTATGCACCACAAACAGGTGTCTTGGAGACGTAAGAATTAAAACATGAAATAGATGCTTTGAGACACTTATGATCGGCAGTTAAAATACGACCTTGTGATTGGTAAAAAATAAACTGGGTCAACACAAGAACCTTGATAAAAAATAAACTGTGTAATTGCCAAAAATTGAGACTAGGAGAGAACATGAAATAGGGATCATAATTTCACATGCAAACAGAGCTAAAACTTAGAACATGAATAAAACATGAGTGAATAAAACGTCAACATGATTTTTCCATGGCAGAAAATGCCTTTATTACCGAGTATTTGTCTGCTTTGGCTGTAACCTTTTACTTTTTGTTGTAGTTGTAGATAGATGGTAATTTTGTTCTCCTACAGATTAGAGGTATGATGCTGTTCCTAGGGCAATCCAGCTAAGAATAATCTCAGAAAAGAAACTAGCAGCTGGCGAATATCTACTGCATTAGCTGGCCATTTCGGTCCTTTTCAGATTAAACGATAGAGGTCCTCACTGATTGGTCAGTTCAACTACCCTTCGCTGGTCGATGATGTCAACTTCGCTCACACTGCCTGAACTATCAATGTAAATTTTTCCACTTCATGGCGGAATAGCAGCAAGCCCAGCAATTATTGTTGGTAGGTAGGGGGTACCCGCACCTCACCGCTTCTCACATCCACTCCCGTGTACAAGTTTAAGCGAGTCAGTTGGAGGCCGTTGTACAAAGTTCACTTTAATGGGGTCCTGGCAGATTTTTCTGCGGAGCTATTATTGAAGAATTGGAAGCCCGCTTTCCACCAACAGCACTGTTAAAACGAAAGTCACTGCATTTTTAACAATTACCGAAGAAACATTTTTTCATTCACGGCGGCTGATAAGTTTGGGGTATATATTGCTGACGATGCGCCATCGCCACAAATTGTCAAACTACAACGGCACTGTAAAAGCAAACCACAGTAATCGTTCAAGGGTGCGCTCTCATTAGTTTGCGTTGGCAAGCTCAATGAGCCGCAAAATACAAAGCTATGGCTCTACACACAAGCATAATATTCCATTAATTTTTATCATGTGAATAAAAAAAAAACTTCAACGGCTATATTGATTCCTTAAGCTTCCTCAACGACAAAAATTTTGTCATATCAGTTGGTTAAATTGCCTAAAATCGAGATAATAGACGAGCAAGTCGTGATTTCTAATGATAAGTTATACGATCGACTATGCTACTCTTGGTTGCATCGCGAGAGCGAAACTACTCTGCCGGGACCCCATTGTCTATGATTTAGTAGCTTCGTTTATGAGGGCACCGGTGAACAGAAAAAAAATGATCACAGTTAAATTTACCGGCATCCACATGTATCATCCTCATTGGTTGGTAGTTTCAAAATGATAAAAAGAATGACAGATGATCATCGTTACGTATGTATGTATTATTACGTTATGTATTATTACACTTCAACAATCATATTTTTGTTGTTGTTATTACCACAATACTGCTGGTATTACCACAATGCTGTTGTTATTACCACAATGCTGCTGTTATTACCACAATACTGCTGGTATTACCACAATACTGCTGGTATTACCACAACGCTGCTGGGATGAATTTTCCTATAGAATACTCTCTAGAATTACTTGCAAAATATGCATTCATAGCCCAATTGTGGTCATGAGAAAGTAGCTACGAGAAGAGCTTACCACGGGAAGAGCCTACCACGGGAGGAGGCGCCACGGTAGGAGGCGACCACGGTAGGAGGCGACCACGGTAGGAGGCGACCACGGTAGGAGGCGCCACGGGAGGAGGCGACCACGGGAGGAGGCGACCACGGTAGGAGGCGACCATGGTAGGAGGCGCCTACGGGAGGAGGCACCAATGGGGGGAGGGGATCACGGGAGGGGGCTACCGCGGGAGGAGGCGAGAAAGGAAAAGGGGCTGGGGAAAATGGAAAAAACCTGTCTGAGTATATTAATTTATGTTCTCTACAAGAGGTAAGCCAGCTAGTGAGTATATAAATCATTTATTATGTATGTTTAATAAACAACTCATAAAGGGGATTCAAACCTACTTGGTCAGGAATGATTGCAGGTAGTAATAGTATGAGTGTATCACCTCCTAGAATGAATGTAACAAACCTGCACTGAATGTTGACTACGCATCAAAGAAAGATGTTTCAAAGTTTTTACCAGAGAGTGTCAACATTCATTTAAGCAACATATAAAATCTCATTTTGACGTTTGCTACAAGAATGGTATACTGTGGAGCCAGTTCTGAAACAAATGTTGAAAGACTAACTCATATCTCAATGGGAATGAATGTTAACGGTTCAGTTTGGGGGTGGGCTGATATCAAACAGCTAATACAATCATCATATACTCCTTGTCTTTTGTGCGCCAGCCACAAATCTTTAGCCAATCACAAGCCTTGTGGTAGCTTGTTTTGTACATCCATGTTTGATAGCTGCCTGAACAACATTATTATTTATTGCAGTAAAATTAATACATCTCTACTTCCTGTGTTCCACTGCCTTTTCTTTGGCTAGCCATCGAGCTTAAGTAATTGGGCAGTGATTGGAGAGATTTCTGAAGAGCGGTGCACCTGAGCTAGTAGAATTAGTGTTACTAACCAGATAACCTAATGAAACTGAAGTTATAGATTGAGTTTGTTGAACTATATCAAAATATTAAGGCTTTATTCACCACCTCCAACCCTTCAATTATGTTTGGGAGGCAAGAATAGCAAACTATTCACAACTACATAACACTATATTGTCAACGCTTTGCCAAAATATAATTAATCACGGGCCAGTAGCTCAACGCTTATTGGCTAGCCAAAAAAATATATCAGAGGACAGGTAGAAGTAACGTAGTAATTTTACCATAATAAATATTAAAGACCTCGTGCGTAAATAATTTGATAGTCACAGATTTTAATGATTTTAGGTAAGATGGGAAAATTATGTCATCAGAACGTAATCTCAAAAAATTCATCTTAGTAGTTTTCTGTGTACTTCACTGGCTCAAAAGTTGCTTTATTTATAAGTGATTGGCGTGGTGTGTGGAGTTACTTCCTAGTACATGGACCCCGACTGGGCATTGTGCGCACTGAGCATTCATTTTGATTGGACGAGTGAACGGCTTCATTGATTAGACAAGCTAAGAGTACAGTCAGTACCCAAATCGAATGCACAACCAACACTTGAATGAGGGTTTTTAGGCTACATTTTTAGTGTTGTTTCTAAATATAGGTATTTTTTACTTTCAAGTGAAAGAGCTAGTTGGGAGTTTCAAATCGATGCATTGAAATCTATTGAAGAAATGATAGAGTGACAGCCCTGTGATGCCATAGCTGTGAGTATTGAAATCATCTGTAAACAGCTGTATCTTGAAAATGGCTGATTGTACAGAAACAAAATTTTGCATGTACAATCATCATCCTTTGTCCTATTGATGGATTAAAAATTAGCAAAACCAAAGATTTCATCAATATTGATGCACGAGGACTTTGATTTTGTTCAGGCAGTTATCAAACGCGGGTGTACAAAGCAAGCTAATACAGGGCTTGTGATTGACTAAAGATTTGTGGTGAGTGCACAAAAGACAAGGAGTATGTGATGGATGAATTAGCTGTTTGACATCAGCCCACCCCCAAACCTCCCCCCCCCCCCACCCCCAAACCCCCAAACTAAACTATTAACGCTTCTTAAAATTAATATGAAACTAGTTTTCTCTTTCGCATAGTTGACATCCTCTCGAGAATGTGTGGACTTTCATGCTAGGAGGTGTCTACATTCCTTCCAGTAATCATCACTACTATATACGAAACGCTCACCTTCAGCTTCGATAAAGGTAACAATAAACTGAAGATTATCATCAGTGTGCTGTGTGTAACTCTCCACCTCACCCAGCCCCTTGAATACCTTCTTGAGGGTTCTCTGGTTCAGTCTGTGATTTCCCGACACAAGCACATCTCTGATTGGCTCAACAACTTGACCCTGGTTGTCAGCAGTCGAATCTGTAGTTGGTTGTGTAGCACCTGTGTACACATGACACTGATGTGTAGTTGGTTGTGTAGCACCTGTGTACACATGACACTGATGTGTAGCTGGTTGTACAGTAAACACTAACAAACAACTTGCAGGCGATACCTACTTTTGTCTGAGTACTCCTGCACTGTGATAGACAGCTCTGAGGCGAGCTGTAGAGTTCGCTGACGAAGTAGCTCTTCTTCTCCTACATAACATAATTGTGATAGTTATACATCACTACCAGATCAAAAGTACATGCACATATCTAGGTTATTAAAAGATTATTTGGTGCCAAGTACATATCTAGGTCATAAGTACATATCTAGGTCATAAGTACATGTCTAGGTCATAAGCACATATCTAGGTCATAAGTACATATCTAGGTCATAATTACATATCTAGGTGATAAGGGTATATCTAGGCCATTCGTACATATATAGGTCATTAGTACATCACAAGGTCGATACCAAGACATAAAAATAAATAGATCAGAGGTACATAACTATATCATTAACACATTGCTGGGCTACAACAGCATAACAAGGTCATTAGTAAGTACACACAGCGCTTTTATGAAATATTTTCAAAACAACTTTGTGTGCTTTGGTTCAACTCAACCAAAGCTAGAGAGGTAAACCGCTGGTGAACTTGTAAATATTACTCTAGGTTGCTGACACTTCAACATAAAAATTCACCTTCGTCAGGTTTTCCATGAAATGCAGGTTTTAAATATGATATAAAAACGCAAACCTTTAGATGTGTTGAAATTGATGACATACTGCAGCTGGTCATCGCTAACAGATGTACAACTTTTCAATTCACCAAACTTCTTCAACTGCTTCTTTAACATTCTTGCATTCACCTTTGTGTCAGACGTAACGAGTAATGCTTTTGGAGGAGCTTCATAACGGCGCACTCGTATGAGACTGTCGACGTCTTCTTCTTCCAAATAATAATCAGTTTGCTCGAGAATCCTTTCAGCCTCTAAGCAGACACAGCAACATGTCACAGCAGTCAACAGACACAACAACATGTCACAGCAGTCAACAGACACAGCAGTCAACAGACACAACATGTCACATCAGTCAACAGACACAACATCACAGCAGTCAACAGACACAACATGTCACAGCAGTCAACAGACACAACAACTTGTCACAGCAGTCAACAGACACAACAACATGTCACAGCAGTCAACAGACACAGCAGTCAACAGACACAACAACTTGTCATTGCAGTCAACAGACACAGCAGTCAACAGACACAGCAACTTGTCACTGCAGTCAACAGACACAACATGTCACAGCAGTCAACAGACACAGCAACTTGTCACAGCAGTCAACAGACACAGCAACTCGTCGCTGCAGTCAAAAGACACAACTCAAGCACCACAGAATATCAATACGTATGCAGTGCTCACTCACCCTCTACATTAAACCTAAATATGTAGGTGTTCAAGTCCTCTCTCCACGCTTCATCTGATGAGGTGAGAGATTGAGCTTGAAATGGCTCAGCACAAAAATATTCATTCAGCTCTGATGCTAAACAGTCGGCTGGATATTCGTAGACCTCAACATCTGCAACATAATACTTATGTCAAACAATTCCACTACAAAACTTATTGTATTAGCCTATCAATGGCAGACTAAGGCAAATGTATATCAATGACAGATTATGACATATGCCTACCAATGACAGACTATGACATATGCCTACCAATGACAGACTATGACATATGCCTACTAATGGCAGACTATGACATATGCCTACCAATTGCAGACTATGACATATGCCTATTAATGACAGACTATGACATGTGCCTACCAATGGCAGATTATGATATGAGTCTATCAATTGCAGACTATGACATATGCCTACCAATGACAGACTATGACATATGCCTACCAATGACAGACTATGACATATGCCTACCAATGACAGACTATTACATATGCCTACCAATGGCAGACTATGACATATGCCTACCAATGGCAGACTATGACATATGTCTATCAATTGCAGACTATGACATATGCCTACCAATCACAAATTATGGCATTTATCTATCAATGCCATTATGACATGTGACCACCAATGCCAGCCTACGGCATGTGTTCATCAGTGTTATAGTCTATCAAGATTAAGCCACATTCATACTAGACGATTTTCCTTTGAAGTTTGCAGATGCGCCTTGTCGTAGAAAGTTTGTGCAGTTTTTATTAGTTTTAATAATAAAAACAATTTTTTTTTGTAGTCAAGTCAAAGTGTTTTATTATAGGTAAACAAAAATCCCTGAATACATAAAGAACTACTACCTGGTAGTCAAACATTAATAATTAAATCATAACCCATCAACCCAACAGCATGAGCAAAACTCACTTAAATTATACCAGCTGTTGGGCAACTCTAGAGTTGCAAACTCAAAAATCCCATGTGTTGCAATCGTTTGAAGACAACCTGCAACTGCGTCTGATACCACCAATTGAGAAGGAGGCTCAGTCGCTTTAGTGTAAACGCGGCTTTACAGTATCAAGTATCACAACAATGAAATGCACAGCGTTCACCATCATTTCTATTAGAGAACCAAGTTTTGCAAGAATTTACAGTGAGCATAAATGATTAACAGAAAGAGTGATGGTTCTAATGTAAAAGAGGGAGGATCTGACACAACCTTGAGACAGATTTGTTAGTAGTAAATAAATAGCATTACAGGCAGCTCACCTGTGTAGAGAGTCTCTTCCATAATGCTAAAAATCTTAATATATACACGACCAGTGCGCTTGTCTTCTGGTGAGTCACATCTACAAGGAGCAGGCGAGAGTCATTATTTACTGTCGTGTTTCTGTTGGCTCTGATGAGTTGCAACCATTAAGAGCTAAACAATGATACAACGGTTTAGAGCGTGGCAATAGCAAGTCTTATTACACCAGCCCTCTCTGGTGAGTCAAACATGAACTCACTAATAGCTGAACTGCAAAAGTAACTCGTCAAAGATACGACTGAAACAAACCTAACTTTATCAGTTTAAAGCTAGTCTGTTGATAAAAAATATTTAAAGTGTAGTGATGGAATGAGTTTGAAAGTTGCAAAACAAGGGGTACTCATATAAAAATCCAAGCGACATACCATCCAAGAAATCAGCTAAAACTGTGGTGATAAAGGAACTAACCTGCTGTCTGTTCTGATAAGGCATTTAACAACAGTTGACCAAATAAGAATGGAGATTGCAGACCCAAAATTTGATATATTATAATAATCAAGCTGTATTACAAAAGTAAAGGGGGTAAAATTAGCACCCCAATAGTATTAGTATTGTCATAACAGTGTTAATGGTCCATCTGCAGGGTCTTCGCATTTTGTCACGCAGTACAAACAATGCTCACTTTTACGGGATTCAGCCAAAAGGAACTAGCATGGATTGATGATATCCATCAATGTTGAAAGCTAATACAGAGCTGAAAAAAATTTTACCAGGTAAACTACATTTCTTTGCGGTAATTCACTTCAAATGCCCTAACTTTGCTCGTATGAATAAATTTGTGTGAACCAATGTATGTCAAAACTGCAAACCCTTTATTTTGTCACACCAGTCAAAAATAAAACTTATTCTCTTCCCTAGGTGCAGATGTTTTGCAAAGTGATAGTTTGGATTTATCTATTTTAAAAACTTTTTTAGAGTGAAACTCATGTTTATAGACTCATTTTGGGATGAATATATTTGATAAAAAAAATTCTGAACTTACACATCCTTGATAATTAATAATAAACAGAAGACTACATTTTTACTTGCAAACAGTATTTGACACGAAATGGTAATTATGTAAAGTTAATAGGGTATACCCAGAAGCAAACTCAGCGTATCTTTTAAAGCAACGATTAAAATGTTGTGTGATTAGCTGACGAACTTTCTGCCAGTTTATGGTGCAACATTTTGGTATAACTCATCATTGCAACTTGCTAAAACTCAGCTATTGGTGTCACCAAGGAGTTTGATGAGGAGAAGCTTGGTCATCTGGTAATAAGCTATAGATGTCGAAAAAGGTCAATTTCAAAACTAGTGAGAGGAGAGGATAACCTTTAAAAGTCAATTTTTTTTAGATAGAGAGTTTCTCGTTTAAAAATAAAAATGGGTATAACATAATATTGTATTACTTATTAACCATTTCTCATAAAAAGTTATGATATATAACAGGTTTCATTTGTTTGCGTATATATAGCATAAATAATATTTATAGGACAATATATATCATATTTGGTCCCGCATGTACTGTATACTCACTTTGACTACATTGGGGTATAATTTCCTTTCTGCTTTCACCTAATTGAATGTCAATAAATTATTTTTGGTACCAGATGTTACAAGTATTTTTGGTACCAGGTGTTACGATTTCTTAACAATCTCAAGCAAGTATATTTTGTAATGATCATTAATTAACACTTTCTTCTGTGTGCAATTTTATTAATTAGGGCGTTGGCCAATCAACAGATATACTGATCTTGCTCAACGAATCATTACACAGAAAACAAACTCTCTATATAGAGAAACCCGATTTAAGCCCGTACTAGCAGATATATTTACCTGCGCTCATCAATGAGGTTAATCGATAATCTGTGTACAGACAGATGAAAAAAAAATCACACTTTTTTTAATAAATAAAACTGAATTTGGCAGAGAATTATATCAATTTATGCAGACAGCTGCAGTAACCGGTGAAAGAGAAACTAATGCTATTGTAATTTCAAGCACAGTAACTTATTTTCAACATCCCTGGGTGCCAAATAAAACTGTTCACCTGTTGACAAGTTAACAGTAGGTTTTTGTCCATAGACCAACTTTTTTTAACTTTTAAATAATTTTTTTTTGTCCCTGCCCACTCTAACATTATTTTATTCCTTTCAGTACATTAATAAAGAAATTCCCCAGCACATGCTGTCAACAGATCATAGCTAGAGCTTTAATTTTTCTATATTAAAACCATTTAGTAATAAAAAAGAATGGTTAATATGATAGCTTTTTATAACTACGGCAACGTTTAACTACAAAAGTTAACAACTTCATAATTTATTTTTGGGAGTGTAATGAAGCTGAATGCATTGTCACCCCATGCAGGTAGTAAGTTAGCTGTATAACATCATTATTGTATACATAGTAGACTCGTTTGTAATAGCAAGAATTCTCAAAATTATGGGCCATTTTACTATAAACCTGTCACAACTTATGGCATATATAAAACAATTGCATTGATCACGTGATCAACCTCCTAATCAAACCCGTCACTGTCATTCAGCCTAGATCTATATTCACTTTAAGTGAAGAATTCTTTTCAATAATTATTTGTTATATTGGCAGCGGCTAACTACCCAAAAATTATTAGTATCCTGATTAACTTTTGTGTTGAGTGAGAGGGCAGACCAAGAGGGCAGACCAAGAGGGCAGACCAAGAGGGCGGACCAAGAGGGCGGACCAAGAGGGCAGACCAAGAGGGCAGACCAAGAGGGCAGACCAAGAGGGCAGACCAAGAGGGCAGACCAAGAGGGCAGACCAAGAGGGCGGACCAAGAGGGCAGACCAAGAGGGCAGACCGAGAGGGCAGACCAAGAGGGCAGACCAAGAGGGCAGACCAAGAGGGCAGACCAAGAGGGCGGACCAAGAGGGCGGACCAAGAGGGCAGACCAAGAGGGCAGACCAAGAGGGCAGACCAAGAGGGCAGACCAAGAGGGCAGACCAAGAGGGCAGACCAAGAGGGCAGACCAAGAGGGCAGACCACACAAATCGAATAACCCAGGTGGCTGGAAACTCTACCTGAGTTTTCATACCACTTTAAACTCAGGTCTGGCAATCAGCATGACAGATTTTTGTTTAGGTTGTAGAGCAGTGCATTGCTATAAAATGCCAGATGACGGTTCAGCTATTACAAGGCAAACTTGTACAAGTTTTACAGAAAAAGTAATGACTCCAGCAGTGTCTCAAAAGGATAACTAAAGGGCAACCAATACCAACGTCCACACTTTGCATAATAACAACTTGGCCCAATCTTTGCTAAGCTGATCAAAGTCTTTGATGATACCAATTTCTACTTTATCTGTCACTTTTATACCAGCCAATATTTCTGAGGTTTTATCAATCAGAAACATCAAAACCAGCAACCAATCATTAGCATAAGAAATGAATACTGGATGTAAAAATGAGAGGCAAAAGCCAGACTGCCACAGAGTCACTGCCTATTTGGTGGAAGGCTGAACCACCTCAACACCACTGAGTCCAAGAAGTAAGAGGGAAGCAGAACCATCTCAGAATTTTTATGACAACCTATAAACAGTGTCCAATATTCTCAGATACAAAAATGTAGAAGACAGGCTGTACCAAGTGGCAGAGACAGATTCGAGCACCAGCAGAGAGAAGGGAATAGCAAAACAGCTTGGGTTCAAGCCAAGGTAAGCAGGATACATGCAACGATCAAGGCCAACAGATATTTCTAACAGGAAAAATTTCCCTGCGATAAGTGTGCCAGAATATATTTATAGATTGATTTACAATATGCACTCTATTGCTGCTGAACTGATTTTGTGTCATCTTAGTCGATCATGTTTGCATGTGCTGAATGCTATACTAAACGTCATACTTTATGTACTCCACTAATTTGAAACTAGTGCAGCTGTTGGGTTGACTTGATGTTGTTATTTGTTGAAATATATTTGAAAGAACCAGTGCACACATCTGCCAGCTACAAGCTATTTCGGCATACTACTAGCAATGGCTGTCAAATTGACTGATTTGATTAGGGCATATGACATTGTAGAAAAGTTGGTGACATCTCAGAATGGTGTGATAATCTTGAACTGGTGGCAAAGCTTCAGAAAATTGAGGAACTGAAATCGTTGGTGCCATTATTTCTGCCTGGACCAGCTTTCGCAACTTACAAACGATTCTCAGCGGATGTAAAAAATGATTGTAAAAGGCTAAAAGCAGAAAAACTTGTGGCATTTGGAGTAACAGTTTCGGTGCGTATGAGCAGCTGCAGAGAGCGTATGCTGAGGGAGAGACAGTCGATGTGTACCTGGCAAACTTATGGAGACTAGTAGCATTTATTGGTAAACCAGAAGCAGAGCCACCATTGAAATGTGCGTTTGTTGCAGGATTACCAGTAAATAAATGTCGTTGTTCAGCTAAAATAAATTGAGGCTGTGGAAAAGCTATAGCTCGGTGATTTGGTTTCAAGAGCTAGAATGATTTTTTCTACCAGTAATAGAGATATAATTGCATGTGCAGCAGCTCATGTTAAGCCAATTGCTTCAACCTGCAATAACTGCCGAGGGGGAAAGGAATGATATTCAAGAGTTTGCACTGAAGTCTCAAAGTAAAAAAGGCTGATATGCCACGCCTTGAGTCACATAAACAGAGTGTTCGCTGAAGTCTCGAGGTAACGAAAGGCTGATACGCTGCTATAACTGCCAGGTCTTAGGTCACATAAGCAGAGAATGTTTACAGAAGAAAAATGAAAATGGAGGAGTGTCGGCACCAAATGCTCCCCCAACATCCGGCAGGAAACAAAATGGTGCTGCCATTCATTAACATAAAAATTAAGTATAAAGTCATCAAGACATTAATAAATACTGGATGTGAACAAAGTGTAATACTAGCGGACACTTTGCAAGTTCACTGGTATAGAGCTAAAAGGCCCAACACAGGTAGTAAGTATGTTGAATGGGCAAACGACTGTGTGCAAAAGTGGAGTTACTCTTGATGTGATGGCTATGGGAAATGGGCCATCTAAACTTCAGCACCTAGTTGCGCCTGAACTACTTTGTGACCCCAAGCAATATTGGGGGATGGATGCTATTATCAATGGACTGAGCATTGGTGCAGAAAAAGCTGTTCAGTTTGGTGATAAGAAATTCTATGCGACCAGCAAGACTTCAGTGCGTGGTTTGATGAATATCGGAGTATCAAATGGAAATGGAGAGACGTTCAATTAACAATAACACACTCATGTGCAGAATATAAAATTGCAGCAGATTACAAGAAAGAGTTTGATAAAGAAATGAATAGGTGATGAATGGTTCAACAAATATGCTGAGTGCTCTCGGAGCAAAGTAAATGGAGTCATCCCCTTGATGACAGCTAAACAGCCAAACAAACCTCAGAAAGTGAGGCCTGTGATAGATTACAGGGAGTTGAATGAGTTACCATAAACAATCCAGGGGTGGATACAGCTGTGTGTCAAAGAAATGGAGAAGTTGCCATGCGAATGTCACTAATGGTAGCCTCCTTGACTTGAAAAACAGCCTACCTGCCAATTCATATTGACAACTCCCTGAGAAAATTTCTCAAGCCGTCAGACACAAAGGTGAAACGTACTTGATGACCAGGATGGGCTTTGGGCAATGTGTAGCTTCCAAGATAATGCCCAAGATCACAGACAAAGTTCAATCTTTGGATAAAACAATGAGCCACAACACTAAAAATTATATTGATGACATGCAGGGGAACAAAGATATTGTACCAGCAAAAGTAACATACAAACAACTTTTCAATATGACCTTGTCTCAAAAGATCCAGTGCCACCATTTAACACATGCTTGTTAGGCTGGAGAGTGACAGGCGATGGTGATAGGAACTACAATTGGACAAGAGATGGAGTATTGCCTGACTTGGTCAAAGGTATCACCAAACGAGTTGTTTTCTATTTGTGGTAAACTAAAAAAACATTATACCGTATAAGCAGCTATATAAAACGCGCAACAAATGGAACAAATGAAAATTACACTAAGGCTTACATAACTGAAGTGTTGGAAAGGGTGAAAGAATGTGACCCTGTAAAGCTATATTCACATTATACAATTATCGGCAATGCGATTATCAGTAGGAATCGGGAGTTGCTCTCCCAATTACTTCCAAGAGTTTACACTTGCGATTTTTTGTGCCCAGTATCGCATGACCTTGACAGTTGTCAAAACACTGCATTTCATTGATAAATACATCGTATAAAATCATTATGAATAATAATATAGTATAGCTTGTTATCTTATATTACCAGAGAGCTCAATAAATTATAACATTTTTCACTCCTCAATAAGAAGAAAGAAATTACAAATAATAAATAATTGTAAGTATATGTAAATATAATACTAAATAAATGATAATAAATTTTTTCAATACAATTATTTATTGTAATCACAAAGCATGTAGTTGTTTTATTATATCTGTAACAATTAGTACACTCACTTTAATATTTTACAAAAGCAAGGCTTGCAATTGATCGGGGAAATACTAAAAAATATGCTAAAATTGGTTGAATACAACTATCGAGTAGCTGCGAGCTTCTTGAAAAGTATTAAATTGAATAGCTGTGATGGGGATGCTGACTGGCTAGACAGGCCAATAATCGTACGGAGCTTCATCATTGCCTGATGAAAAAAAACCTGCCTTCGATTGTAAAATTGTTAACATGTGCACTGTTCACACTTGTGAGCCGATTTTAGGCTGTGTCCACTCGCACGAGAATCGCATAATGTGAACGCAGTTAAGAGGGAAATGGAATGCACACAATACACTAGAGGGTACTGTGTGGTGCGATGCCAGCAGTTAAGCAATCGGCGTTCGTTTCCAAATGGGTGGCTTTACGGTCGAAGATGCAGAATGGCTTCGCAAGAGAGATGACGTTGCTCATGTCAGTGCTGCAACTGCTCTGGGGTGGAAGTTGGAAGGTATAAGTATTATTACAGATTCGGTCATTCGGCTGTTCGGTCGTTTGGCTGTTCGGCGAATTAAGAGTACCGAATAATAACAATAAATATATTGATCATTTCAATACTTCTGTTACCTTCTAAGAGAGGGCCAGTCAAAACTGAATTGCAGCACTCCATTGCTGTTGTTGATGTGAATTAATTTTATCATTAAAATTGTCATGTCAGATCCATCATTCATTTATTATTTCGTACTTACATTAACACCGCTTATTATTATGACTACTTATGTATATCTATATTAATTATTATTATCATTAACTCATTACTACTACTATTGTCGTCATTATTTATTGTACAGGAAATATATTGCACGGCGCCTGGAAGACAAAGACATTATAGCGAGCCAAACTACATCGTGCGAACTCTCACATTTATACTAATTATTATTTACTTTCTATCTTTTGTATTAAGGCATTGACTGTTGTACAATGCCTTGACTGTATCAAATGTTACATAACACTTTATATAAATAGAGCTGCTATGCCTCACAACAAGCAGTGTTCACCGCGAGGCATAGCTAGACAATTCTTTTATGAATAAATACAGCTAACACTCTCTCAAGCTTTAGACTTGATTACTGCGCAATTCATACATTACTACTCTACAAGGCAACCAGCTCTGATGACCTACTAGGTCTGGCAGCACCAGTGTTGTACGACGAGTAGTAGGCTCGAGGCAGACTTGCCTGACAGACTCTCGCCTATCACGGCCTACCTTTGGCAGCAATGCTGAAGGACGGACGCTGAGGAGGCCGAGCTGGCAGCAAGCTTGTCTGAAAGGACAAACAACTCTGCTACCTAGAGGGTGCAGGTGTGCTACCAAGGTGACTGGCCACGTCACCACAAAATCCTGCACATTATTGCTGTTTTATTATAATTAATGATAATAATTTAGTTGTTGATATTAATAATTTTAGGAAGAACCAGCATTAAATAATAATTAGTAAAAATGATAACCGTATCTAAATTATTATTTATTATTGTTTGTTATTGTTTTTTTTTATAATCAAGGCCAACATTCTTTATCATTACCTTGTTTCATTACCAATGGCAGTGGTTGTGAATTATTTTTGTTGCTTTTATATATCAAAATGACATGTTAATCAATAATTCAATTATATATCGCATGTTATAGTAACTTTTAGCAAATAATTTTCATGAGAATCAATCTTATCATAAAAAAATTATTATTATTCTGCTTCCAAGTTTGCTCTAGTGTTATTTGTATTGTTTTTTTTACCGAAAGTAGCACTCCACAAGCTCCTGCTCTCCATCCACAATCTGATGTTTTCCATTCACCATCTCCTGCTCTGCATCCACCAATCCATTTCTCCATTCATTATACCCCACTCTTCATCTTCCTGCTCTCCATCTACCATCTTCTACTCTCTACCTCCATCTCCTTGCTCTCCATCCATCATCTCCCACTCTGCATCCATTATTCTTATTTTCCATCCCTCTTTTCCTTGCTCTCCATTCATCGTCTCCTGCTCTGCACTCCCTCTGCACCCATCATGTCGCACTCTCCATTCATTATTTCTATATTTCATCCATTATACATCAACTATAGCCTGCTCTCCAACCACTATCTCCTGCTCTCCATCTAACCCTGCTCTTCATCTACAAACTCCTGATCTCCAACCCCATCTCCTTGCTCTTCGTCCATAGACTCCTGCTCTCCATCCCTCATCATCATCTGCTCTGTATCCACCATATCCTACTCTCCATCCACTTTATCCTGCTCTCCATTCAACATATCCTGCTTTCCACCTACTTCCTCTTGCTCTCCATATACTTTCTCTTGCTCATCATCTATCATCTTCTACCCTCCATCCACAAGCCTGTACTCTACATCTACCGCGTTCCATCCACCATCTCTCGCTCTACATATATATATACAACATCCTGCTCTCCATCCACCATCTCCAGCTCTCCATCCACCATCTCCATCTCTCCATCCACCATACCTCTTTGTTGATGGCTTAACGTAATAAATTACTGTTTCTGCAACTAACACGATGTCAGATTTTCTATTTACTTTGCAGCATTTATTATTAAAAATTATTTCAGCAAAACAATGTTTTTTTATTCCATTTGGTGCGGTTTCACACATTTTTCCCCCTTATCTCAAAGTCTCACTCCTGACCACTCACTTTAGGTTGGCAAGTGTGAGATGACCACCAGTATTATTACTCCTAGATATTTTGATCCTTTTGACTTTGGTGGTGTTATATCGTATTCAGAAGAAACCAGTTCACCGTACAACAACATGTTATTCCAAAGCATGACACACAGAATTCATGGAACTCAACAAGCCACAAAGCACTGGCACTGACATAAATTGAGGTTAGGTTTGAGGCGAACTCAATAGCAAATATGCAGGCATCCTGAGTGGAACTTTCTCACATATGCTGGTACCAGATCAGGCCATCAACTTATCTGCAGAGGACTTACAAAATACAAGAAACAGCTACGTACACATATACAACTAATGTATTAACTGTAGGATCTCAGGCTGCCCTTAAACGGAACGCAACTACGTCAGCAAACTAAGCATCTACACTAGTATAAATACAGAGGCTTGGCCGACAGTCATCCTCTTTCACTACCTAGAATCTGCACAGATTTGGAAGGGCCGGTCGCGACCGAGGTCAGGTGTTGTAGGACTTTATATTATGTTTATATTATAATCTGTTGCAGTCTTTGTATAAGCACACAATCTGTTATACATTCTTGAACATCAGTGTCAAATACACACCATTAGTAACTCACACTTTCCCCCTTTATATCATTATTTGCCCATATTGTTATCATTACTTCATTGTTTTGCGCTGTAAGTTGTCCATAGACTATTTGATCCTGCGACTGTTATAAGGGTATTTCCCCTATAACAGTGGTAGCACATATATATACAATTAATATACTGTGGTGGACGGCGCCGACACAACTCTATGTTTACACTCTACTGTATATCGTTCTATGCCAACATAAACAATTCTACATTTCTATTATTTACTATAGCTAACCATGTGCGTGCAATCAACCATGTATATTTACCCACCCATATATATTATATAGACTGTTTCTGATTGGTTGTACACTTCCAATCATATTCCCTCAGGCCTGGCCTGCTTTGTGTATCAATTAAGCCATTGTTTTTATACTTATAAATGTGTATAATTCATGAAATAAAGCAGAGTAAACTTGGAACACTCTCAGAAGTTCTTTCACACAAATAACTTCACTTGCACAGTACACAGCAGTATACTAATAACAACGAGTCAGCACCAAACCTCTGCTAGTTAGAATAGCCCTTGGCTAGCTCGACCTAGCATTGTTCGAACGCTACCGTTGCCTAGAGCAGTCAGCACGACCAGGCAGTTCGACCTCAGCTAGCAATGGTTAACAACCATAGTTAGAAAGTCATCGCTCTGTGGACGGGCTGTTGCTGCTGCTGCGAGCAGAGACAAGCCATCATGAGAAGGGGAAGTTGTGCAGGTCGACCAGGCTACCAACCCCCAATGAAATCCTGCACAATACTACTAACTATTAATTAATTATCATTATATCTAAAATAATAATAATAATTCATGTATATTATAATATTATAACATTATAATTATTATTATTACAGTATAATAATAAATAATTATCAATAATAATAATAGATAGTAACTAACTATTTTATTAAAATTAAAAAATTATTATTATAAATAATAGTTATTATAATTATTATTTATTAATTATTATTGCTTTATTATTATTATGTATTCATTAATTATTAAACATACTAAAAAAAGGAAACTTGCCGAATAATTTATGGCATGAATTTGAAAAAAAAAAACAGGTCGGTTGCACAGCATAACTGATGATAATAATAAACATCCAATAATTAATAAGCTAAGGGCAAAGCCACATAGCAGGAACAAAAAAGTTGCAAAGCGAAACTGTTAAGGCGTAGACCATTAGATTTATTACTTTAGCGCAGCACCAACAAATAATTTCGCGTTTTATCCATAGAATTATCTCTTATAAGTCTATGGTTTATCCATAAATGAGATATATATCGCATCTAGTGTTCATAGTCTGTGATTCTGTCCGCCGTTTTAGAGAAACAGTTTGAGAACTTGGGCAAGTATAAATGGGTTTTTGTATTTTCCAAGGAAGTTTCCCATAGAATTATCTCCCCTAGGGGAGATAATTCTATGAAGTTACCCCCCCCCATGAAAGATGATGTTTATTGGGTGCTTATCAGAGTGGGGACTTTGCGCAAATAGTCACCATTTTGGTGCTTAGCGCCGGGCACCTAGTATGAGACACAATGTTAATTAGCTAATATTGCATACAGCATAGCTGAGCAGCTATGCATGCTATGAATGTTTTTAATTGCACTAAATTAAAGCCTGGGATATGTAGACTGTCACTGTACCATATTGTGAAACTGGCAATATTTTTTATCTGTTACTAGCCTGTGCCACTGAACCTTTTTTATATATATATTTCATAATGTAATAGTTTTTTTTGTTTGTTGTCAATTGTGAAACGTTTAAAAATGAAATGTGGCTGAGGGCACTGAGTGGCCAGATATACCAAATTTTTAACACAAAATTATTGTCTACACTAACCAACTATCACAATAAGCTGTGACAAACCCAATTTTAATAGCCCTGATCAGAATACTAGCCCACTAGTAGACACACAGCAAATTGATATTAAAACTATCAAGTGGTCTGAAGTGTCAACAGTTTGCCTGTACCATATTAAAATGAATGGTGAGATAAATCAACCTGTAAATGCCATTTAAATAAACCACACAATTTTGGGCAATGAGGATTATATAAAAAAGGGGCGGTGGTTTCCGGTCCTCTTTGCGCCAAGATGGCCGCGAGTTATATAATCCCGACCTAGATTGAAAGTCCCCACTCTGTGTATTAAATCACTCTGGTGCTTATTAGCCAGGGCTGGCTCTCAATGTGGGT
Organism: Cryptosula pallasiana; assembly: GCA_945261195.1. Lineage (NCBI taxonomy): Eukaryota > Metazoa > Bryozoa > Gymnolaemata > Cheilostomatida > Cryptosulidae > Cryptosula > Cryptosula pallasiana. Next base: position 50,246,481 of record OX183133.1, on the reverse strand, counting down.
GCGGCTATTGTGGCAAAGGGGTTGGGAAGGTTGGGGTTTGGTCTCATCGCTTCCCCCTTCATAGAGAGCCACCCTGGCTAGGTGCTTATTGCCAAGTAGTTCATTTAGATTTAGGATAAAAAGAGGAGACAACTCCATTAGAATTTATTAATGCCATAAACTTATAAATTCACAATTTTTATCTCCATAGTTTGCTAACTAATAACTCACAAACAAGTCATTCATTACTCAAAACTAGTCACTTGTTAACTTATAACTTGTGAGCTAACCATTTGTAAATCTTAAAATCATATAATTATGTTTACTCATTATTTAATTTAATTGTTCCAATTCCATTCTCACCTACAAATACTTAGTTTGCTATGAACACAATTTTTTCCTCCATTACATAATTTATTCCTATTATCACTACAATTTTTGTTTATTGTTGGCAGGCGAAACAAAGCACAGTTGTAAGACTTCTCTACAATCTTCAATGCGTAATGTAGTACTCACGTTCTTGCAGGATTGTTTTGGCAGAATAGCGTAAGTTTGGCAACTGGGTCAAGCTCTCCCTGGAAGGCTAGGCTTAGACCTGGCTCATAAGGCATCAAGCACGTCAAGCACATGAGCTGGCTTACCACATTCTAAAACCTTTCAGTGCCGCTCTTAAAGCGAAACAATCACATCAATGTGTAAAATATCATTAAATAGGCTTTTTAACACCGATTCTAATGGTGTGTATTGTTGAAGTTTTCTTTTAGCTCACAATCTTAGAGGGCTACTTGAAAATGTTGTATCTAGGTGTCAGTTGTCTGCTCCAATCTAAACTGCAACCAGCTTCAAGGACCTCGGTTTTATTGTAAAGCTACAGTAGTTGGCAACTATATGGCCATTAGTGAGTCACCAATGCCAAGCTAGCATTTCATTTAATTTGATCTAGTCAGCTTATGATTAGTTGTAGACAACCTTTGGCTTTTCCTTCAGTGAAGATTATAACATTGAATTACCCACATGAGGTAGTAGTAAATGAGTGTATGCTACCGAATTGATGACAAGTTTTCATTGCAATGAAAAGATTAGTGTATGAAAACTTGACAAATGTATGGTGCTCTTGCTACTTGGATTTTTTTGTATGAAAATGAAAAGACAGCCCGACATATTGTAGCAACTCTTAAAATGAGCGTTGGCAGACCTGGAATGAATGAATGGCGACTCTGTGATAAAAAGTAATATTTCAATTGTTTGTCTACGAAGTCAGCATTTGTTTTTAGCTACATCAAAAACTATGGTTATAAAAGTGCCGGCTTTTCCTAATTTTATGGAATAGCAAAGAATGGTGTGCTTGAGTTCTAGCCTTTTATACAGGGCAAAAATGCCAGTATGAACAAAAATTTGTCTACAGCATCAGACAAACACTGCATGCATGTCATAGTGGACAAATGCTCATCATTTTGAATGCAAATAGTTCTTATTCGACTAATTTGTTTTTGAAAAAAACGAGTGAAAAAATACTTAATTTTGCAAATAAGACATTTTGATATTCCCATGATTAAAAACTGGCGCACTGAAGCCTGCATTTTTGATGCTGATGTCTGAATGTTTTTGCATAATATTGTGGTAGATTTTGATGCACACTAGTAGTGAACAGGTCGTTTACTCTAGAACCTTGCGAGACAATGCGCTAGACTTTGACCCACAGCGTTCGGTTAACAGCTGTTTGGGTGGAAAGTCCTACTGTGCCGGTGGCATAGTGAACAGGGCCGGTAGTGACCCCTGCAGGGCCGGTAGTGACCCCTACCAACCCGGTATAGCTGTACCGGGCCGGCACAAGATGGCCGACATAGATAAGGATCTTCAAAAGTATGTAGTAGCTCAGTCAAGGGCAGGAACAGGAAGTACCTACCCTTAGATTGCCAACTTCATGGACCCTACTCTATATACAGCCTGGGAGCCTTGCGGGACTACTGATTGGACAATGAGGAGATAGGACACTTGGCACCTCCTTTATTTAACCGTACTGCATTGCTGATTGGCTACTTATTTATATAATCAATTGTATTGGCTAATCTGCTTCCTGTGCTATGATAGTTATATGTTTTATACTTCTTAGCTCTCCTATAAAAGGAGAGCACACTGTCTTATTCCTTGCATTCATTCTCATGTTGCCAACCCTAGAGGAATAATTACCCTCAGGACTATCATAGAGAATATATCCACTTATACAAGCACTACACTGTACTGCTTGTTTGAGCCATGGGCTTTTGCCTTACCGGGTAATTCGGTTACCCTGCACAGTTGTCACTGTCATTCAGCACAGTGTCCCCTCTGGAGAGAGGTACAATACTCGAGACTAGTGGATGTCCGTGGTAAACAGACCGGAATTCATTACATTGGTGGCAGCGGTGGGATAAACGGTACCTTCCCGCGCTGTGTTCTTTCACGCTACCCTCTGGCCCTGCGAATGCACTGCAGGCCAGCTACCACTGAAGAAGGAGGAGAAGTGATCTACCGGGTGTATATCTGGAGAGAGTAGAAGAAAATTGATCTACCGAAGTAGTAGATCTGAAGAAGCAATTGATACAAGATACTACCGGATTTCTCTGCAGGCTCGTTGAGGCCCTCCGCCCTGCAGCAGCTATCCCGGCACAGTATCCACTACTAAAGGCTGTCTGCATCAACCTTAGAGCTTGCTCCCATTCCAGCAGTCCAGTACAGACGCTACCGTATCTTTTACAGGCTCGTAGAGCTCGCTCCGCCCTGGACATAGAGATACCGGCACTGTGCAGAAAGAAGAGAGAGTCGTGTATCAGCTATACAGACTCAGCTACCAAAGGTTATTCAGCTTGGAGTGCTACTCAGCTGGTAACAGTGACCCCGGCACTGTATCCATTTACAGTGTCCCTACACTACTGCCTGTAGGCTCGTAGAGCTTGCTCCGCCATGCAGCAGTACAAGAAGTTTCGTAACGGTTGTTACAAGCGACGGAGTGCCAGACACTGCCACAGTATCCATTGGACCAACCCCTAGATCTGCTAGAGCCACTGGAAACACTGCTACCGGCCCGGATCTCACCCATACTGGCCTGGGATCCAGTTGTACTGACCATTTCTTAGATCTGAGTCGAGATCACTCCTCTATCTGCAAAGGATGGCCACCCAGAGAGCACGCAGTGCCGGTCGAGCACCCGCTGGCAACCCAGAAGCTACAGCAATTGACAGATTGACCGAAGCATTGACGGCTATGATGAGGCCCAACCAAGGCAATGCACCAGCTACTTTGAAGGCTCCAAAGTTCGACGGTGAAGGAGACGTCGAATACTTTATCACTAGATTCATGGAAGTAGCAGAGATGAATGATTGGCCAGAGAACACGGCCATGTTGTACTTGAGAGATGCATTACTAGGTAAAGTATTGGACTGTGGAAAGCCTCCACATCTGCAGGGTATGTTTACTGCACTACGAGCACGTTTTGGGCTAACACCAAGGGAAGCTATGTCCCGGCTGACCAGCCTACGCCGCCAACACAAGACGTCGCTCCAAGAACATGCAAGTGAAGTAAAGCGCCTAGTGCGCATTGCGTATGCTGACCTGCCTCACCGACCCATGCAGAAGATGATGCTGGATATCTTTAGCACCACAGTCGAAAACGCTTACCTGCAGAGACACTTGTTGGCCATGCACCCCGTTGACATAGCTGAAGCAGTCAGTGCCGGCAACGAGTACATGCAGATAAAGACACCATTTGAAGAGCACCAGGCTCATGTACGGATGTTGGAAGAGGATGCCGACGAGGAGGAAGAGGAATGGATGAGGACGGTTGCCAAGAGCCCGTCCCAACGTGTCTCCACCACTACTGCAGTGCAGCAGACACACCGCACTCCCACACCTGCCATACCGGATCCCATGACAACAGTCATGGACAGCCTGAAGCTCTTAACTGAAGAGATACGGTCGCTAAGAGCGGCCAGACAAGCAGCTCCCTCTCCGCAGTAGGAGACAGCACCTACAACACGCTGCTGGGGCTGCGGACAACCAGGCCACATGATGGGCACCTGCCCCCGAACTCAGCGCGCAGTTCGATTTACAGACACCCCCAGACAGACGGGAAACGGCCGGCGCCCGCAGTAGCGCCACCGGCAGCTGACTGCAGCTGGGCAAGCCGGACAACACCCACGATCCCTTATAGTCCTGGAACTCTAGAAAAGAGTGGACAACTCCCCAAGACACTAAAGACAGCAACTAACCACCACTGGACAAGCCAAACAACTCCTGATACCCCATACAGTCCTGGAACTCTAGGAAAGAGTTGACAACTCCCCAAGAGAGCATCAATACCCGCTGACTGGAGCTGGACAACTCCTGATACCCCATACAGGCCCGGAACTCTAGGAAAGAGTGGACAACCAAGAGAGCATCAACACCTGCTGACTGCAGCTGGACAACTCCTGATACCCCATACAGTCCTGGAACTCTAGGAAAGAGTGAACCAACCCCCCAGGAGAACGCAGACTGACAGTAGCCGGATAGCTCACCAACCCCCTTTTAGTCCTGTAACTCTAGGAAAGAGTGGACAACCCCCCAGGAGAACACAAATGGCAGCGCCACCGTTGGAGCGACTTTACCAGGCCAGCTACTTCCTGGCTGGAAGGTTAGCCGGTAGACTAGCCTCCCTGTTAATTGACACAGGCTGCACAACCAACTTGTTGTCAAAACATCTGTATCAGCAAGTGCCCCAGTCAGTGAAGAATATGTTGCAGCGCAGTGAGGCACATGGATTCATGGCTGACGGATCAAGGATCCCCTTTTACGGTACACTGCAAGTGACCTTGCAGCTTCGTGGACTGAGAACGAGCGCTAACTTCGTCATTAGTGACATTAACGAAGATGCTATTATTGGCATGCCGTTCCTCACCTTACACGAGTGTGCCCTGCGGTTTCCAGACTCCAATCATAGATGGATATGTGCTACCTTGCACGGACAAGCACGGGCGGCCACTTAATGATAGTGTCCGTCTAGCACAAGCCGAGCTGACGGAGAACCCCCCTTACACCCCTGAAGAAGAGGACGCCCCCATACAACCACCCACTGTGAAGAGAACTACAGGTGGAATGCACCAGGCTGTGAAGAGCCCCCCGCCACAGGCAGATGGCAAAAGATTTGAGCCGGATCGGACAACAACTGTAGGAGCTGGAGGCAAAACAGTGTTTCCCCCCCCCCCCGCGCTGGCAACGCCCCTGCGCTGGGGAGAAGGGAGCCCTGCTGCTGGAGAGAGGCAGCTGCCTTTCGACTATCAACCCTCTGTTAAAAGATGCAGAGATGAAGCAAGCAGGCACAACACACAGGCAGGCTATGAGAGCGCTCAACTGTGTCTAGATGGGAATTCCAACCACCCGCCTAGTGGAAAGGCAAGAAAAGCAGTAAACAGACTCAAAGAGACTGCAAGGGAAGTGCGAACCGCATCATGCTTAGTTTCTAAAGAATGCCCAGGAACTCCCCGATAACTTCCAGTGAACAGAATCACTGTAGCTGACCGTCGAAAGAAATTGGAGAAGTGGCCAAAAACCCCCAGTACCCAAACACTTCCTGTGAAGCCAGACGGGATGAGTCAGAATTGTGAACAACTCTGCAGCTTGAAGAAGCCACTCATACCCACGAAAGACGCAGGAGAAGGAACACCTACCTATAAGATGGCTAACCATTGTCTTGAACTTAACGACGCAGAAGATCTATTGTTAGATCTGGACGACTACCCAGCTGCCCAGTTGGAGACAGAACTGGAAGCGATGCCAACAGCAGAGCTGTATACCAAGGTAGAAGAAGAGAAGGAGGAGGAGGTCAAGCTAGCAGAGAAAGAGAGTGAGCAATTAAATGCTGCATTTTCAAAATGGCTATTTGAGAACTGCACACCACGAGATCCGTTAGCACTATGGAGTGGTAGCCCGCCTAGCTATGCTAAACCTGTCCTCTAGACTCACCACGCGCTGGTGACAGTAGAGTATGTGCTTTTCCACAAGTTGGGACTGCTGACACCCTCATAAGGGCAGTAGATAAAAAACAGCGGGAGATCAAGTGCCCACCACTTGATGCTGCCTGCCTGCCGGCCTGGGATGACTCCCTATTGGCCCAAAGTACCTCTATACCTGCCCGGGACAACCCTGTACCAGCCCGGGGTCCTCCAAAGATTCAGTCAAGAGAGACTGAGAGGTTACAAGACAGTAGTTACCCTTGTAGAGCTAACCGAAATAGAAAGCCTGTGGTGGCAGCTAAGGGTGAACGTCCCACGACCTCTTCCCACCAACCTTAGTGCCACACAGCCCAGTGCACCACACCCCGGCACGGGATGTTGGTTGCACCCCCACGGTACAGTGGGAAGAGGAGAAAAGGCGCTGGCTTTCCTTAGAAAAGGAACGGCGGTCTCCTAGAGATAAGATACGGAAGGTTCTGTCAGCGCTAGAACTTCCAGGGCCACTGCTCTCACTCATAGATGACACTATGGTACAGCAAGCCCCGTTGCAATACAGGTAGCCCATTAACATGTTGCATAAAGTTTATCATGCAACTGTTGTTGTAGACTCACGCTCCCAGGTGAGTGTGACGCCAAAGCTCACCATACGGTTGGTGCAAGCGCCCAGCCCTCCTGCAGAGGAGGAGACAGAGGAGAAGGTGCCAGTTCCTGTGACGCCTACCTTGGAAGATGAGCCGACCACCTCGTGGAAGGAGGATGGCCGGAGAAACCCAACAAGATGCCGCATGGTGCGCTGGAACACCACAGGGACTGAGGAGCGGGTGGAACACCTGCTGCAGGAGGCAACGGATTACACTTGTATTCAGTGCAATTACCGAGCCAGAAATACTTGGCAGCTGAGAGTGCACATTCTGCAGCATTATCAGAGGCACTACCGCCGAGTACACAGTGCTCTCTTCTAGATGAGACGCCGGGCTATATTGTTATTCCATATATACTCCCGTTCGCTATATTATATATCTGTACACATTATACAAATATATATAATCTGGGTACAGGTGTTACCCCACACATATCTTCTCTTGATATTCTTTTATTAAAGCCAGGCTATGACTTTAATGGAGAGCGGTATGTGGTAGATTTTGATGCACACTGGTAGTGAACAGGTCGTTTACTCTAGAACCTTGCGAGACAATGCGCTAGACTTTGACCCACAACGTTCGGTTAACAGCTGTTTGGGTGGAAAGTCTTACTGTGCCGGTGGCATAGTAAACAGGGCCGGTAGTGACCCCTGCAGGGCCGGCAGTGACCACTACCGACCCGGTATAGCTGTACCGGGCCGGCACAAGATGGCTGACATAGATGAGGATCTTCAAAAGTATGTAGGAGCTCAGTCAAGGTCAGGAACAGGGAGTACCTACCCTTAGATTGCCAACTTCATGGACCCTACTCTATATACAGCCTGGGAGCCTTGCAGGACTACTGATTGGACAATGAGGAGATAGGACTCCGCCCTTAGCCACTTGGCACCTCCCTTATCTAACCGTACTGCATTGTTGATTGGCTACTTATTTATATAATCAATTGTATTGGCTAATCTGCTTCCTGTGCTATGATAGTTATATGTTTTATACTTCTTAGCTCTCCTATAAAAGGAGAGCACACTGTCTTATTCCTTGCATTCATTCTCATGTTGCCAACCCTAGAGGAATAATTACCCTCAGGACTATCATAGAGAATATATCCACTTATACAAGCACTACACTGTACTGTTTGTTTGAGCCATGAGCTCTTGCCTTACCGGGTAATTCAGTTACCCTTCACAGTTGTCACTGTCGCTCAGCACAGTGTCCCTTCTGGAGAGAGGTACAATACTCGAGACTAGTGCATGTCCGTGGTAAACAGACCGGAATCCATTACAATATGTAATACAGTATAAAACAATTTATTGATATTTGCAAAAGCATAATTTGAAAAAATTAAATCAAACAAAGTAAAAGCATTTCAATATTTTGTGGTTATTTGCTGCAGGTGACAAAAACACCACCCCACTGTTGGGCCACGCTTGTCAATAGCCAAACAACAGCTATTTGTGGGTAGGTGTTTGCTGTAATCGTTGGATGTCACAGTAGCATCAGTCAATCAAAACAAATCTTCTCCAAAAGGCTGCCAATAAGAAGCTCAAGCTGAAACTATATTTTTTGCTGATCACATCATGTAATAAAGAGCTCTTACATTTCAATGCTGGCTAGCAAACTGACTATAAATTCTCCCTAGGTTTTAGGCTTTAGCGTTAAAAACTTTTGGTGCAAAATTTTAGAATAAAGCTGGCAGACATTCATGTTTAACACAAACAGTGCCTCCAAAAACTTCATTAAAAAACCTTGTAATTGTAATAATTAGCATTATGTAATTTGAAAAGAGGCGTTTCTGCTAATGCAAAACTTCATACGTGAAAACTCCACAAAACTCTTTAGTGTACATTGCTTCAGATGTTTTTAGGTATTCTGAGCCAATTTTTAAAATTTTAACATGTCTCTGCTGCAAGAAAAAATTTTCATCAAACTTAAAACCAAATATGGAACTGCTGAAGAAACCAAGTATGTCATGTCATAATAATTCTGGCCTATATACAGAACTTCCTGATGATAGCCTTTAGAGGGAACCGAGAAATATTTTATTTATAACTCAGTCTCATCACAGGGACCTCTTTGTTGACTGCGTAGGCTGGTGAGTCAGCATTGGAATGTACTGTAATTCACCTATTTATGCCCTGCAAAGTTTGTTTTGGCTAAAAAGTGTAATGAGGGTACAACTCCAGTTAAGCCCCACTAAGCCCCATATAAAATGTCAAATAAATCCTATATATATATATATATATATATATATATATATATATATATATATATATATATATATATATATATATATATATATATAGGATTTATTTGACATTTTATATGGGGCTTAGTGGGGCTTAGCTGGAGTTGTACCCTCATTACACTTTTTAGCCAAAACAAACTTTGCAGGGCATAAATAGGTGAAAAAACAGCTGAGAGCCGACCTGATGATTGTGCCTAGAATTATTTTCTTTTTCCATCTTTTTTTCTAGCACATGAAACAACTTGTAGTCAGCCAATAGTTTTAACATCTTTTACTATTTTACCTTTTAGTATATATATATATATATAGTATCATCAATGCTCCAAAGTGACAACATCATTAGAATCGATGTTAATAGAGCTTTTCAATGGTATATTGATGTGATTGTTTCCCTTTAAATGTAAGAGAGCGGCCACCTGACCTGACCTCACCCATTTGCCTCAGCAACCATGATATACTCAACGTCTGTGGCTCAATCAAATGTAGGTGTCTTAAACTCATATGGTACTGAAGCCGGCTGGAGTGGCAATCGCCCTTTAATGCCTGTGTAAGCATCTCTATAACAGTCATGGCTGGTTGCCTAGCTAGCTGCACTTCTTGATGACCTGCTGGTCGTCCTGCAGCTAATTTACCAGCACTCCTTGCCATCCTAGTGGCTGTTTATCAAGAGTGAATACCTGCAAAGTACGAACTAGTATCGGCCGAGCACATGATAGACTAGTACAGGACTAGTATCGGCTGAGCACATGATAGACTAGTACAGGACTAGTATCGGCTGAGCACATGATAGACTAGTACAGGACTAGTATCGGCTGAGCACATGATAGACTAGTACAGGAGTAGTATCGGCTGAGCACATGATAGACTAGTACAGGACTAGTATCGGCTGAGCACATGATAGACTAGTACAGGACTAGTATCGGCTGAGCACATGTAAGACTAGTACAGGACTAGTATCAGCCGAGCACATGATAGACTAGTACAGGACTAGTATCGGCCGAGCACATGATAGACTAGTACAGGACTAGTATCGGCTGAGCACATGATAGACTAGTACAGGACTAGTATCGGCTGAGCACATGATAGACTAGTACAGGACTAGTATCGGCTGAGCACATGTAAGACTAGTACAGGACTAGTATCGGCCGAGCACATGATAGACTAGTACAGGACTAGTATGAACAGATACCGGCCCAGTATGAACTAATCTCTGTGCTTGTTACAAGCAGCAGTACTGATGACTGTCTACTAATAAAATATGAAGCAGACACTGCAATCTCTTTGATCTTTGTGGCTGTCTACTGAACGAATCTGCAGTAGGCACTGCAACAGTCTTGTATGATAGCATGAAAATCTTCTTTTTCAGTTGTGTACAAACGGGATTCATGCTGTATCCCACCACTGCAGTGAATTTCGCTCATTACTACTGGACACAACTACTGCTAACTATACTGTTAGCTATACAGGGGCTTAACACCGGCCCTGTGAAACAGTGAACACTGCCTTACCGGCTCTGCAACTAGTTGGCACGGTAACAACAACTGCTTGTCAAAACATTGTGCTGGTATGAAAACCTGCCAGTGGCTACTGCAACTCCAGAGTGTAATCCAACAAATAAGCAAGAGAAGTGTTTATAGTAAAAAATTATATTTGAAACTGAGCTCTCTGGCTCATGCATAGCCTTACATAAAATACAGGTAACATAAATTGTGATGCATTGCCAATCATATAAATAAGATCACTCAAGCATTCCATAAATCAACCAATGTCTGTCCCTTCTCCTAGCAGTGATTTCTACAAGCGAGTACTCAGCTGGTGTAGTTATTTAACTGCATGCCTGTGCATAACTGTCTACACACCATTTACTCTTCGTCAATAGAAAGTGGAGACATCCAGCAAATTTCCCCACAATATCAAAATCTGTAAAGGCAATCACCAGTTTCATTTTACCAATATCTAGTTATGCAGCGTGTGCAAAAAGAAGTTCTAAGTAGAGCATGAAGGAAATCAAACCTCCAACTTCAACCTTTTGGGTTGAAATGAACCGCTGTTTAGCAATAATATCCCACTGGTAACCCAGTACATCCAGGTGCCCAGTATATCCAGGTATCCAGTACATCCAGGTATCTCGTACATCAAGGTATCCAGTACATCGAGGTATCCAGTACATCGAGGTATCCAGTACATCGAGGTATCCAGTACATCCAGGTATCCCGTACATCCAGGTATCCAGTACATCCAGGTATCCAATACATCCAGGTATCCAGTACATCCAGGTATCCAGTACATCCAGGTATCCAGTACATCCAGGTATCCAGTACATCCAGGTATCCAGTGCATACAGGTATCCCGTACATCCAGGTATCCAGTACATCCAGGTATCCCGTACATCCAGGTATCCAGTACATCCAGGTATCCAGTACATCCAGGTATCCAGTACATCCAGGTATCCAGCACATCCAGGTATCCCGTACATACAGGTATCCCGTACATCCAGGTATCCCGTACATCCAGGTATCCAGTACATCCAGGTATCCCGTACATCCAGGTATCCCGTACATCCAGGTATCCAGTACATCCAGGTATCCCGTACATCCAGGTATCCAGTACATCCAGGTATCCAGTACATCCAGGTATCCCGTACATCCAGGTACCCAGTACATCCAGGTATCCAGTACATCCAGGTATCCAGTACATCCAGGTATCCAGTACATCAACGTATGCACTGCTAGATTTTTGGTTGCAATTTGCAGCTGCTATATGCACAAGAAGTACAACATAAATAAATGAGTCACATACACAACCAGCTTGGGTGAAGCAGAGGCTTTGGGATATGAATCGGTTAGCCCAAACCAAGCCCACAATCAACTATCGATATGGCACAACTTCAATGTTTTCCACAAATAAACTGGTGTCAAAGTGAATGAAGCACAGCTAGGCCAAACTCGCTGAACAGGTGGAACCAAGATGTAGGCAGTCAGCTTTGACTGGCCAGCAAACTTGCCTACATATTCGAGAAACAATCAGTGCAAACAACTGCCATTTTATTATTACTTAATCTATATAAAATTCGAATGCAGGTAATGGTGTTGAAATCAGAGCGTAGGATAAAAGGTCAAGTAATCAGCAACTAAATAAATCAGTAAAATGGATAACCACAGCTATAGCCCACAGTGTAAATGAGAGCTAGTATATAGCTATAGTAAACAGTGTAAATGAGAGCTAGTATGTAGTTAGTAAAGAGTGTAACAGAAGCTCGCCTACAGCTGTCGGTCACAGTGTAAGATAAATAACACATAGCAATAGCTCGCAGTGCGATCTCTACAGTTTTGTAGAATTAGACAATCTGAACCTGATGATGTACTCGGGGTAAGCAGAAGCATCTCGGAATACGACAAATATCGTCGGCTTGTCTACATCATCAACAGCTGAGTCGTACTGGTCGCCCTGGTTATTGTAACCCGGGGTTTTCATTTCCTTCTGCCCCTTGCACCAGTTGCCACTGATCACTCTGGCTTGGATTATGGTCTTCTCTCCAGTCTTCTCATCAGCCTTGGAATAATCCTCCGTGATTGATGTAGCAGAATTCTTGGCAAAGTAAGTTCCCAGACCAAACATGGTAGCTACAGAGACAAACAGACAGTGAGTAAAAGATTTTGGGAGACTTACAAGTTGGTTTAAAAACTAAAATTGGAAGAGAGAATCATTGTTAGAATTGGTGCCAGCTGATTTAGCAGGCAATTCAGAAAGATCATGGACCAAAAACCACTAGCGGAAAACTTATTGAAATGACAACTGTGTAGTACAGAACGCTTAGATAAAAACCGAAAAAATGCTAAAGATCATCTAGTTAATTCTGTGTGAGAAGATCCAACTCATAACACTAAAATGTAAAATGTATGTGGGGGGGGGGGGGGGGGTACGGGACTGTGAGATGGCAGAGGATTCTAACACAGAGACCATACTGGAAGCATTGTAGTTATATCGCACTCCACCACCGCAGACATAATTGTTTCAGCCTTCACTGACTTTCCTACTCTTACTGATTTCTACTCGGGGGTAACTCCTATCCTGAGTGACCCCTACCTAATGTCAAACTTTCCCGATTCACACAACTGTCATCTATAAGTAAAAGTCCTCGGCATTGATGAACAAGATCGTCTGTATATTCATCAGATAAAGTTATTGATAGTAAGACAGTTCAATGCATGAACAAGCATGGCGGAACAGGAAACAGAAAGTGAATAAAAGAGTTTTACCCATCATGCTATAATTAGTAAAAAGCCTCACAAGCGCTAAGCTATTTAACAGGTATAATCATGGAAAGCTTTCGGCTTAACAGTACATTTTGTTCCCAAAACAGGTAAAAATTGAATTATCAGAACTTCAAAAATGTAACAAACCATGTTATCAATTTTGATGTCAACCACCTAACCGTTCAGTACAGTGTGAAATCCAAGAGGACGTTCTACATACACTGTTTGGTGTATCAGTCAGAATTCCCGATGTCGGTCTCAGAGCTGCTGTTTCACCGGGTGACTGTCTGAGTTCTGGTGACAGAGGACTAACGGCAGTGACTGGCATAGCCTTTAGTGAGCGTCTGTTTCTGCAGACATTCCCACTGTCGGTAGTGACTACAAGCGATCTGCCAAAGCAGGTTTTCGGTAACTGTACTAGATTTGTTGAGGTCGCATATATATACTAAATCGCCTTCATTCAGCCGAGGCCAACGCCTTAGAGTTGTGACGGCTGTCATATGAGTGTTTCATTTTGAGTTTGTATTCGTGTTCTTTTCCAGCAACAAGGTCGTGGTCTGGTGTGTGGGGTCTGCGAGTACTGGGATCTGAAGGTAGATCAGTCTGGAGTCGTCTACCTATAATGATCTCAGCTGGAGAGAATCTGTTCTGTGTTGGTGCGTTGCCATAGGAGAGTAAAGTGAGCTAAGGATCAGCAGCTTTCTTGGTGAGGTTTTTGACAGTTTGTACACTTTTCTCTGCTTTGCCATTAGCCTGCTGATTTCGAGGAGAGCTGGTAACGCTCTCAATCTCCTGTACTCCTGGCTTGAATAACAAGGTCCGTTATTTGACATTACAGTTTCTGGTATTTCATGTCTGGCAAATATGGATTTCAGAGAGTTGATAACAGCAGCACTTGTCATACTGGTGAGACGAAAGAATTCTATGTATCTCGAGTAATAGTCCACTACGAGTAGGTAGTCATCATTCGGCGATGTTGTAGCGTTTACCAGGTATATGCTGTACAGTAAACGAGTATTTTAGTGTTCGGAGTCGCTGTCTTTGGATTCCGGTGGTTAGGTCGTTTACGTCTTTTGAGTTGAAGATAGGCACTAGAGGTTTGTGGTTCGTTTCGATTGTCACACATGTATGACCTAAAACGTACACTTCAAACTTAGAGCATACCCTGGCTATTCTTAAAGCTTCTAGCTCGATAGGCAACCATCTTGATTCAGTATCAGTCAGATTTCTTGACTTAGAAGAGATGAATCTGCGCAATCCGTCTGGTTTCACTTGAAATAACACACTGCTTGGTCCCTGGTCTGAGGCATTGCTTATGCTGATAATCGACTTGTTGACGTCATACCATCCAAGACAGGGAGCTATGGAGAGTTCCATCTATATGTCTTTCACAGCCTGTGTCATGCTAATGTTTCATGTCCAATGTTCCTGACTGAGTAGGACTCTTAGTGGTTTGGTTAGGTTTGAAATTCTAGAAGATAATTTACCAAGCTGATTCACAGAGCCTAGAACTGACTGCAGCTCTTTCATACATGTAGGGTCGGGTAACTCCAAAATGCGTTGTATGCGAATAGGGCCAGGTTGCACGCCCTGTTTGCTGATGATATGACCTAAGAATCTCACTGAAGCTTTACAGAATAGACATTTCTTATGATTTAGAGTCATACCAGCGTCGTTGAGACATTTTAATACTTTACGTACTCGATCATCATGCTCCTCCTCACTCACAACACTATGTATTAGCAAATCGTCCATCTGGCTTACGACACCATCAAGTCATATCAAAAATATCAAATATGCACCGTTGAAAAATATCTCTAGAGCTGACTAGGCCAGAAGATACACTATTGTAGCAATAGCATCCAAATGGATTGATGAATGTGGTGAGTAATCGGGAGTCTTCGGTTAATGGTATCTGATAATACCCTGAATTTGCATCTAGTTTACTCATGAACTTTGCTCCTGATATCTTAGCGAAAGTGTTTTCAACAAAACTGCTAGGGTGACCAAGTGACCAGAAAAGTTTTACCCATCCTGCTATAATTAGGAAAAAGCCTCAAAAAACGCTAAGCTATTTAACAGGTGGAATTAGGGAAAGCTTTCAGCTTGACAATACAAACAAAACACAGTTTCTAAATATAATACTTGATTGCTGATAAAGAGCATAATGTGGGAAATTTTTGCAATCAAAGGCATCCAAACACCAACCCCCACTTTTCCCTTACTTGAGATTTTCCCTAAAAACCCCTTGCCTACCCCTTAGTGCCAATTTTAAGTGGACCCGGGTTTCTCCCTTTATAACATATATCACTTATGCCGGGTGAAGAATACCGGCTAAACCGGGTCTATACCGGGCCTGTGTTGACCTTGGATCTCCTCTATATATCATCTAGGACATATACCGCGTTGCTCGGGTCAGTAACCCAGGCCAGCCAACAAAAATGGCTGGAATGGATAGCCTGGGACCCAAAGAGTTGGCTGCCCACCACTAGAGGATGATTCAAGAAGCTGCAGACTATAG
This sequence comes from Cryptosula pallasiana, assembly GCA_945261195.1. Taxonomy (NCBI): domain Eukaryota; kingdom Metazoa; phylum Bryozoa; class Gymnolaemata; order Cheilostomatida; family Cryptosulidae; genus Cryptosula; species Cryptosula pallasiana. The sequence goes on along the minus strand of OX183133.1, from coordinate 50,230,873 downwards.
GAACAGAGACCAAGGAAGTAAAGGACCTTATAAGGAGTGGAAGCTTTCCATTACTCTAGCACAAGCAGGAAAGCAGTCCAGAGCTGCTTAGTTATGTGTTCATTTTTTTTTCATCGGCTTGCATTGTTTACCCGAATTGTATTGTATGTTTTGATTTGTGCATTGTTTATCCTATAATGTATGATTGACTCACCCCTAATAAGGGGGTGATAGTTCCTGGTTTTCTTCTATAAAAGGAGCTGCTCCACTGTTAGCAATCAGAAGTCTTGTGGATTGTGCTTAGGTAACACCTTTTATACTTCTAAATGGAATCAGTTAATAAAATATGTATTCTTGTAGGTCTGGTATAGTTTGTCTGGGTCGTGGACCCGTTGGAAGTTGTTAACATTGATTCAGGGTGGATACGAAGTGTTGGAGTGGTGAGAGAAGGTGTACAAGAGGTACACACAGTGGACGCCATTGTGTCGGTAGTAAGAGAACATATATCTATTACAATAATACAAAAAAATTTACAAGAATGATTGATACACATAATGTAAAGCCTTTAATGCATTACAGATACATGAAAGCAAACCAATCACACAAGATGCTTGGTATCAATATGTAGTTGACAATTTTTATAATTCAATCAAATAATCCACACAGGAAGCAAATCATGCAAGTGTCCAATGAGATATAAGTAGTCCATAATGGGAAAAGTCAACATAAACTGTACAATACTAGCTAATGAATAATAGAGAATAAGTGAAAGGTAAGTTCGGCCCAGAAGCAGAGGGGAAGCCATGGCTCACTAGCCAATCCTTAGCTTCTGCTCTCCCTGCTCTCTCTATGGTAAGTTGTCTGTCTAAGCCTTTGTTCCAGGTTTGTTGGATATACAGGTGGATTTGGTGGATATAGCCTTCTGAGTTTTTTGAGGCTATTTTGGTTCCTTAGTCTATAGCAGCCATCTTGCCGTCGACCTGGCATGGCCTAAGTCAGGGTACCCTGCATATGCAGGGTCAGGGTGTTCGATCTGCATAAAAACTACTCTTTTGGCCACCCAAGACTTTAACTTTGATCCCAGAACAATCGGTGAGTGCGCACTATTAGAAGCCACAAAATCCACTGCAGTATTACCTCCAGTTTATTGAGAAAATGACGGGCATTGCTGCTTGTTTATGTAGAAAAAGACGGGTATTACTAGTAGTATAACAGGGGCAGATCTCAAGTAAAAAACAGACCTGCCAACAAACCATGTTGATTATTGTCAGACTGCCATATAATTGTTGTTTAATTTAACATGTTAAGCATAGTTGATAGTTTGCAGACTTGTCCAAAACTTTTTAATCTTTATAACATGTTTGCATATGCTAAGCGTTTAGATTCCCGGTTTCGTAAATTGTTAAGAATTGTGGTGTGTATGTATAATTGATTTTGAAGTTTTCTTTTATATATTTTGAACAATATTAAGGACAGTGAGGTTTTTATGAGTGTGTTTTTGGAGCGCAAGATGATTGAGTGTCCTTTTAGTGGTATGTATCACTGGAGAAACCTAGGTGTTGTTTTTGTTTACTGGGTTACATGTTATGTTTATACACCGGTTTGTATGATGGTTTGCATTATGGTTTCAATACGATAAGTTATTCGATTGAAAAGGTTATAATAAACATTAGCGTATATAATAGATAAAATAGATAACATTCATGATAGCAATAAGGTATACAACAGATAGTAACCATTGATAATAGTAATAAGATAAATAATAGAGAGTAGCGAGTATAGTAAAAAAAACTGCATAGCAGAGTGATGTCAAATAAAACGTCAAATAGATAAGTGTTGACTATATGAAATTGCGAGTGGTTCACTACGATACTGTTTAGATAAGCAATGGAATAGAAATGTTTGTTAATCAATCGATTCTAGATGAAGATGTTGATGTTTGTAGTAGAGAAAGAAAGGTTTGACAGATAATTAGACTTCTATTTTCATTGGTTTTCAAATTGAAGTATCAATCACCGTATGTTTCTAGTCTGAAACAGAAAAGAAACTTGCAAGTTGGTTATCACATCTGATAGAAATTATATATCAGAGAAGAAATAAAAAGTTAAACTACTCACCGTAGTTGATTAGTCTCAACTTTCTGACTATTATCCATACTTTGTTGGTTAGCCTCTCCACTCTGAATAGGAATGCACAAATCTGCTGTAAGCATTAGCGGGCGGTCTTTGATGACTTCATCCGTATGAAAATATTTCAAATCCTCAGAGCTATTAAGTCTGTTTGACTTGGCCATTACTTTTTGCAACGCTTCCAATGGTGCGAATGTGATAGTTTCGTGTCAAATATTTCCAATTATGTTGATTTCTCAAAATGGCAGAAGGATAACACCTGTTTGAATCATTTTCACATCCACAGCATTTTTTTCGGCATGTACGAAGAACCCATCATCAATACATTTTGTTGCAAACATCTGTAACTCACCAACAAGACATCATCGTTTGTCATTTGGTAATGTGAAACAAGGTACAATCGTTGGACTCTCAAAACTGATCGAGCTGCCAAAAGAAAATTGACGAAGACTTGTAACAGGAAACATCTTTAGCAATCGGTCAGAGGTTTTACTCTTTAATAACCGAGTTAGCTTTCCCAGTTTTGATTGGATGAAGGACTGGTTGTTGCTGATCGTCTAATCCTGTGAAAATTTCCAGCTTTGGCATATCGAGTCGCATTGGTCCTAATTTTTGAATTTCCTACTTAGCCACGAGTGAGTTGGCTTTACACCTACTACCGAACTCTTCTACTGTGTAGTAGATAATAGATAGGCTTCCATAGAGATATTCACTTGATTGATCACCATCAGACTCGCAGCTTTCTTGCCAAGATGGCAATGCATAGACCAAAAGGGTTTTCTAGAGAAAACTTATGGTCATTTGGTTTGCTAGCATGAAAGCTTCTCAACATTGGCTTGATTTTCCTCGTCAACTTGGTTGACATGGGTTTTTTAAGCAAAGTGTTTTATTTCTGCTCGGTAAATGAATTGAAGTTCTTGGGTACATAGTAGTGTCATTATTCATTGTGATAAATGAGAAATTAATCTAAAATGAAAAAAAAAATAAAACAGATTAGAAATTAATAAAATTCAAATTGTAGAAAACCACCTTATCAAAACGAAGTTGAAAACGAGTGACTATACTACAGTTATCTGATAAAATAAAACTTTTAGCATGAGCTACCAGACTGCAGTTAATTATAACAAATAACTAGAATCTAGTTGTCTCTGCAATAAAATCTCTTTATCAACACCCAAAGATCTTATGGTCTTGAGAGCAAATTTATTAGATTCTAAGGAAAACACTTTCTCCAGGACGACCTACCTAAATTCACTTAATAATAATAACAATAATAACAAATAGAATCCAGTTACCTCTCTGATAAAATTTGATTTTATTTATGCCCAAATACTTTGCAGTTTTGAAAGATACTCTCTAAGATTCTAGAAGAACTCCCTTTCTCCAGCGCGAGTTACGTAAGCACAATTGATAGTAATAATAATAATAATAAATATAACTCAGTTAACTCTCTGATAAAAATAGATTTTATCACGGCTCAAAGACTTTGCAATTTTGAAAGGAACTCTCTCAGATTCTAGGAGAACTCCCTTTCTTCAGGGCAACTACTTAAATTTTTCAATTAATATTAGACTAAACTTAATTTAAAAAATAAATGTAATTTATGCAAATTCTTTCAACGAAAAAAAGACGAAAGTAGATAAAATTTTGCTCGAAGAAAACTAAATGACATCGTTAAATTTTCATGCACAGAGTTGACAAAAACTAGATTTTCCTTGAGCATAAAGGACTGTTTTCAAAGCAATCCTTTGGAATCTTCCATGCAATGAAATTCACTGGATGTACAGGTAGGTTACATAGCTGTGGACTTCAAAAATAACAAGTTGATAATGCATTGAAAATCTGCAATTTCCTATTGCGCCATGGGCCCTTAAGATTTCAGTATATGTCATTCAGATTCTCTGTTATTTTACCGACCCAGCGGTATACTATTTATCATAGAGAAACCACGTTCTGTAGAGAAAAATAATTTTACTGGAGCCATATTTAAATAAATAAAAAAAACTTCTATATTGCACCATTAGGTACTTGACGCGACGGATGGTCATGCACCACTGATTTTGCATCACCACAACAATACCATTGTCAGCAATGCTTATAATTCTTGCACCAATAGATGGACAACAAATTTTTATAAAAGCTGATGCTCTATCTGAGAAAAAACTGTCAAATTAAAAATTGCACTTGTGCTAGCTATATTATGACATTTTTAATCGAATAAATTACCGTACTCAAACCATGATAAAAACCATCATACAAATCGGCGTATAAACATAACACTTAATTAGGTAAACAAAAAAAAACACCTAGGTTTCTCCAGTGATACATATGACTCGAAAAACAACCAACCATCTTGCGCTCAAAACTACATTCATAAAAAACCCACTGTCCTTATTATCACTCAAAATCTATATAAATACTGAAAATCAATTATACATACACGCAGCAATTCATAACAATCTATAAAATAAAAAAATCTAAACACCTGGTACATATAAAAATAAGGAAAAATGTATTGGACAGTTCCGAAAAATAAAAATCATGCTTAACATATTGAATCATACAACTATTATATGACAAGTCTGACAACAATCAACATGGTATGTTGGCAGGTCCGTTTTTACTTGAGATCTGCTCCTATTGTACTACTATTACCGCCAGTTTATATAGAAAGTAATAAAGAACTGGCTTTAATTAATACATTTATAGGACATCAGGTCGAGAGACAGCAGGGGTCAGGGGACAGAGCTGAAGGTAGGAAGTGGTGTGGGTAAACTCTGCTACCAATTTCTACCACAGCATCACTGTCATTGCTGCTTGCATTGTATGGAGAACAATCAACATGGCCGATTACTGGGTTACTGCTATGATGGATTCTACCAGTCACCACTACCTACCAAAGGTCCCCCAGTTTGTCTGCAGGCATCAGGCAAGCCTAATTGAGCAATGCAACAAGGCCGCGATTGATTGCAGTCTCACTGATAGCTAAAATAGCAATGGAATAGACATTTATTGCTATACTGGCCCTGCATCACTCTATACCGGCCTTGGGTATGTATCCTGGGCCGGCATCAAGATGGCTGCCATAGCCTGGGAGATGAAACAGCCTAAAAACCTCTGGGACCCATGTTCAGGTTATTACCATACTCAGAAGTCGGGATACCAAGATCCAAGGCCACAAAAGGCTAGGAACTCTAAGAGAGAGGAATTCACAACAACCACTGGCTGAGATACCCATAGACTCCGCCCTTTAAATCTGGGCACCAGTTCCTTTTAATTTATTTATTGACAAATTATTGGGTAGTATTTTTATTCATTGTACGATTGGTGCAATTACGTTATTTTTATGTGTACTTGGAGTGTTTGGCAGACTAGGCCAAACATTTCCTGTGACTCTGCCTATAAAAGACACAGCTTTCTCTCATTTCTTTGCATTGGGTTACATGTCACTGTTGTATTGCCACCTGTTATTCTGGATAAGAATAAGTGCTTATACTACCCAAAAAGCTCTGAGTGTATGTCTGAGCCGCATGCTCGTTACAGTTGTTAAAGTCGAAAGTACTCCTTTGCAACTAGTAGCAAGAGCCATCCTGGCACAAGGTCACCTCTGGGGAGAGGTTGGCTGTTTATTGTCAGGCCTTGAGAGACTGTCTTGTTGTGCCAGCAGACAACAGTTTGCCCGGTGACAACGTTAGCGGAGAAGTAGTGGACAGCTAAAATTTGCAACACTGCAACATTTTTTTTCTAGTAAATTGTCAGAAATTGTTGTCAGAATGGAGGCTTGTTGTGATTTGATGAGATTGTGACCGCAATGCCATATTTTATTGGACTTCATGATTATTATTTCTAGCAGGACATATAAAGACTGCGAGCATTTATTATCTAAACAAAAATTATTTCACAATAATCCACAGCCAAAACTCGATTTAATTTAAAAATCTCAAACAATAATCAGACGCTGTAAGCTGGCACAACTACTTTTTGGGCTTGGCAACTAAGCTGTCTCTTCATCGAGTCAATTGCCATTGATTGCTGTAAACACCCAATAACAGACAGACCAACAATGTGCAATATTCAGAAAACTTTAAAGCTTACCATTTGCTCCGGCTAGACTTCGATCAAATTTATCACTAACAATCTTTGTGACATTTTCTGCTGAGGTTCCATGCCAAACTGGGACTGTTTCCACCTCATTCTCCGCTTTGTTCAGACGTTTAGCTATGTCCTTTCGTAATATCAAGTACTGCTTGTACAGGGTTGGATTTTGCACCCTTACAATCTACATACACAAAAAGTACAGATATTTATTGTTAGCCCCCAGTTATTATGACTACTATCACCTCACCAAGAGAGCTGCAAACTACGGTACCGACAACTATTGAACAACTTAGTTACAAAGTCACAGTTTGGTTCCACCATTTGTCCTAAAACTGAGGATTTTTATAGATTTAATTTACTTCTTATTTAGTCAAAATATAACCACTGTCAGGGATGAACGAAAGCTGAGTGACCAAGACCCGGACTGAATAGACAAGCCATAGGGCTACACTGGGCTACACTGGGCTACACTGTGGGAATACCAAATACAGACTTGGGTGAGCCAAGAACACTGTTTTCTGGGAAGGGTGAAAATCGGGGCCAGGACTGGGCAATGTCATACTGCTAGGAAACCTAGCTGAGTTGAGAGCAAAAAGGCTAAACTAAATTTTGTGAAAGGGTACAATTAAATTCAACAAGTATTACCATTAATATTTATCAGTATGAATTATAACTTTATATGCACAACAAATGTACCTATTGATTAAAAAAAACAATGACATAATACCAAGTGTACACATTTATATATAAGAAATATGCATAACTACATACATCGAGTATACATATTTATATATGAGAAATATGCATAACTACATACATCGAGTATACATATTTATATATGAGAAATATGCATAACTACATACATCGAGTATACATATTTAAATACCGATGTAACTTCGCCTGCTTCTGCTTTAGCTCCTGCTGTTGATTTAAAGTTCTGTTCCACTTCCTTGTATTCTGGAGTGCTGGGAATAAGGGTATATTCACCAAATGTGTCAAGACTACCTGTCCATGTGGCAGGCATCTGCACTTGACCTAAATGCACACATACACATCAACACATGTATCGTGATGGATCTGCTCATGCGCAAGAGCTTCTTGTCATACCTTCACAATAACAGTAGGATCATTTATTAGTCAGCTAGATACAAAATAATCGACAATAGTTCATTAAACCTGCGTTGGTAAGCAGTGTCAACCTATAGAAGATCAAAAAGTTGATTGACACCTTGGCCATCAATTGAGCAATGGCCTTAGGGGAACCAGGGAGCTAATCTACGACATTAATAAAAAGAAAATGCGAGAAAATCAAATGCAGCGGCACCTGAAGGATGAATAGCATTGTACACAGCCCTAAAGAGGCTCCAAAAGGAGGAATAGCAGTTGTACATAGCCCTAAAGAGGCTACTGAAGGAGGAATACCATTGTACACAGCCCTAAAGAGGCTACTGAAGGAGGAATATCAGTTGTACATAGCCCTAAAAAAGCTCCTGAAGGAGGAATAGCAGTCGTACATAGCCCTAAAGAGGCTCTAAAAGGAGGAATAGCAGCTGTACAAAGCCCTAAAGAGGCTCCAAAAGGAGGAATACCATTGTACACAGCCCTAAAGAGGCTCCTAAAGGAGGAATAGCAGTTTTACACAGCCCTAAAGAGGCTACTGAAGGAGGAATAGCAGTTGTACATAGCCCTAAAGGGGCTGCTGAAGGAGGAATACCATTGTACACTGCCCTACAGAGGCTACTGAAGGAGGAATAGCAGTCGTACATAGCCCTAAAGAGGCTCCAAAAGGAGGAATACCATTGTACACAGCCCTAAAGAGGCTCCTAAAGGAGGAATAACAGTTTTACACAGCCCTAAAGAGGCTACTGAAGGAGGAATAGCAGTTGTACATAGCCCTAAAGGGGCTGCTGAAGGAGGAATACCATTGTACACTGCCCTACAGAGGCTACTGAAGGAGGAATAGCAGTTGTACACAGCCCTAAAGAGGCTCCTGAAGGAGGAATAGCAGTTGTACACATTTCTAAAGAGGCTCCTGAAGGAGGAATACCGTTGTACACAGCCCTAAAGAGGCTCATGAAGGAGGAATAGAAGTTTTACATAGCCCTAAAGGGGCTCCTGGATGAATACCATTGTACACAGCCCTGAAGAGGCTCCTGAAGGTGGAACAGCGTTGTAAAAAGCCCTAAAGCAGATGAGTGGATGGCACCATAAACAAGCAGCAAACATTGTTTAGTAGCAATTGGATTCCTATTGCATATGGGATTTTTAATGTCCCATATATGGCGCCTTTGATCCATTGCATAGGGTCTATAAACTGCCACGTGTGGTAACATCCTGTAGGAATAGCCAGTGCACTGTAACTTGTGACCTTCGCTATTAGAGTTGCATATAGTTCCAGCAATAAAGGGGCATTGGTTTACAATATGAGTAGCGTGTCTCTGTGAGAGCCCACGGAGTTGTTGGGGTAGTAATGGCTCATCAGTGGACGTTGATTGGTACCGAGTAAGCAGTAAACAAGGAGGTGCATTGGCTGACTGTCTGAGCCATCAATGAGTACTGGAGTTAATGGATTGATAGTAAACACCAGAACCCATCACTGTATACAACATGGTGGATAGCAAGTATCTAATGCGCTGTGGGACAAGTACAACACAATGTACTTGGTAAAATGCTTCAAATGGGTTATTTGAATTTTCATATGTTGTATATTGTTAACAACAGCAAACATCTATGTGTTGCTTGTGGCATTACCCATCAGTTTCAAGTATCATTGCAGCCAGCTCTATTTTCACCCTGATCTCCCACTCCCCTCTCCCAACCTCGCCGACACATCTCCCTTCTTCCAACCTCGCCGCCACCTCTCCCTTCCACCAATTTCGCCGCCACCTCTCCCTTCCCCCAACCTCTCCGACACCTCTCCCTTCTTCCAACCTCGCCGCCACCTCTCCCTTCCACTAACCTCGCCGCCACCTCTCCCTTCCCCCAACCTCGCCGCCACGTCTCCCTTCCACCAATTTCGCCGCCACCTCTCCCTTCCCCCAACCTCGCCGCCACCTCTCCCTTCCCCCAACCTCGCCGCCACGTCTCCCTTCTCCCAACCTTGCCGCCACCTCTCCAGTTTCTCAACCTCGTCGCCAGCTCCCCCTCTTCAAACCTCACCACCACATCTCCCTTCGCTCAATCTCGCCGCCACCTCTCCCTTCTCCCAACCTCGCCGCCACCTCTCCAGTCTCTCAACTTCGCCGCCACTTCTCCCTTCACTCAATCTCGCCGCCACCTCTCCCTTCTCCAAAACCTCGCTATCACCTCTCCCTTTTCCAAACCTAGCCGCCACCTCTCCCTTCGCCCAACCTCACCTGCACCTCAACCTTCTGAAACCTACTCTATATCTCACCTTCTACCCTCCTTCACCCCTGCCTTGACCCACCCTCTCTACCCTCTCCTTCTCTTCCGCACTCTCTCTCGCTCATTTTGAAAGATGACACAGGTGCGCCATGCACTGACACACTGCATTCACTGCTGAGACAACTAACTTGCACAAACAATGTTCTGAAAGAATCTTGCAATCTATGAGTACTGGAAGGAAATAATGTGAGCCAGACACCTACACAGAACTGCTAGTTGACACTCCAACCAACGAATATTAGCAAAATGTAACTATTGTAATTCATTTCAAACTATTTTATTGAACAATAAATTGATATTCATTATACAAATATCTCTGGTTTGTGAATAAATGGCAGACTTCAACCTCCGCTATCCATCAAATTGGTCCAATAGACTACTTTTACTGCAATTTTTATCTCCCTCCGTGTAGTAGTTCAGGCATATTTAACCATTTGACACAAATTAAAAAAAGTTCGATTGTATCCAACTGGACTATTATTATTGAAAAATGAGCCTCACCCAACACAGTCCAATAGAATGTTTTTACAGCAGTTCAAATTTTTATCAGCATAGCGGTTTAGGTTCGGGTGGAACAATAGATAAATACATACACACACAGCCAGACACAAAGACATACAATTTACCATTTACATACATAAATAGACATAGATATACAGAGGGTTTGTAATGTATGTAGAGTGTTGGTTACCTTGTGATGCAGACACATCTCCACGCTGAATCTTAAACTCCACCCCTGAAGAATCTACACCCAACAACTTCGGAAAGTCAAATTCAATTTTCCCGTTGTCTGTGCTAGTTTCGATTTTACTTTTGGGATCAGCAGTGAAGGCTTCCTCCAGTGCCTACAAGAATGTATCATGTATGAGTTACCCTTATATGTATTGTGGGGGAATTTGGTAGTTGCTACCCCCTGTAACCAGTTATAGCAGTTGTCTACTCTTACCTGATGATAAACAAGCTCAGACAAGCATGAACTATTGCTAGCAGAGACCACTGCTAGAGAAGGAAAAGGCTCCACCTACCAATTTACAGGACTGGACAATGAACAATCTTAGCAATATTATTGGTTAAACTCATGTATGCTTGAGTGAGCCTGTTGTTTTGTATGTGTTCACTTTTTACTATAAATTGTGATGTTGGAGCCAGAGAGCTCAGAAATAAATACCCCTTATACTTGTAAACATCTCTCTCTTGACTTGCAATACTTGGAGTTGCAGTAGTCTCTGGCAGGCTTGTATACCTGTCAGGACATTCAGAGCAGATCTTACCCTGTTATGCCAGAGTTGACTGGGTAACTAGGAGATTGTACAGGGCTTGCAGGGCAGGAGTTAAGTCCTTGCACAGCCGGCAGTAGTTGTGTCCAGTAGTGGACGGTGAAATCCATTACAGTATTTATGTATGCATATATGATTGTATGTACGTTATGTATCTATGTATACAAATATCTATTTATGTATGCATGTACGTAAGTAAATATGTACGTATGTATGTATGTGCAATGGATTTACCTAGTGGCCACTAGCAGCTGACTGTGTTGTCTGTGCAGCCAGCTAAGGCACAAAATAGTAGTTAGTAGAAAAGAGGGTTCCGCTAGGGGAACTAGGCACCGGCTACACCAGTATGTATATGGCACTTATGGCAGGGAGAGAGAGGATTCCCCTACCAGAGCCCCTGAATGCAGTTACTACTTGAAAGCTGGTGCTGTTACACCACACGGATGAAAATTACGAGCAAGCTGTTACAAAAAAGGCATTTTAGTTATGCTGCGCCTGTTTATTTATAGGAGACTCACAATCCAACTGCAGTGTTTACATATTGTAGTAGATTTTTGGGGTCACTATGTCTGCGCAAGGTCCCCCTGACAACTGCAGAGTGTCAGGCATACCTGAATTGAGCCTGGCACTGCCAGAGAACCATGTAAGAAAACAGACAGAATCACTACCGGCCCTGCAGAAACAGTACCGGCCCTGCAGCAACCACTGCCAGCCCTGTAGCAGTCACTACCGGCTCTGCAGCACCACTACTGACCCTTTCCGGGGCCGGGGAGGAAAGAATGCCTTTAGCCTAAGGACCCAAATTACCACCAAAAGATGCATAAGCCTGAGTTTGATGCTTAATCACTGCCAAAATACCAAAAGTCAAGGACAACAGCCGTAGAAGCCAAGAACCTGGACTACTATTGCACCACCACTTTCTGAGCTGACTCAGCATTATCGACCACTGAAGCTCCGCCTCCACTTCTGGGCGCTTTATCTATTTAACTATATTACAGCCCATCTTACTAATTATAACTTGTCTGATGGTTTGTGCAATTACTTCCTGCTACCTGTGATTTGCTGTAAACTTGTTTGGACAAGAGCTCTAGTTCTATACTTTGCAGTTGTATCAGTATTCTGTTTGAGACTGTTCCAAGCAGCAAGATACATTGCCATTCTTACACTACACTGGTTTGTTGTTGTAAAATATAATATGGTTGATACTCTGAAACAGTGAGTTGCGAGTTTGAGCCGTGGGCTCTGATTACGGTTGTGGAGTTGGGATACTCCTCCACTGAAGTAAGTTGAGAAGTAACCTCTGGGAAGTGAGGTGTTGTCGGTGGCGATTTGGCAGACCCCCCAAAATCCACTACAATATTTACTCTATATATTGTAACGGATTTCACATAGTGCGGCTGTTGCATTGAGTAATTGCATCTGCTTACTAGGTTAGTAAGGGTGCAAGCAACTAGTGTGTTGTTCACAAGCAGTGAACCCTGGGAATGCTGAGCAAGTCCAAGCTTGCTCAGTTAATAGCACTCGAGATGCAGCAGGTGGGCTGCAGGAAGCAGATGACTATACTTGTTATACTAGCAGCTAATCAAAGGACGACTGTATTCTACATGGACTCTTGTTACTGATGGCTTTACCTGAATTTCCATGACGTCATGCGTCTGATTGTTCAAATGCTGGCGGTTAGCCAGTTTATATTGTGCCTGCCTGTGCATGTCAAATTTTACTATATTGTGTCAGCTTGTTTTCAACCAATCATATGTCTGTATTTTAACTGCAATTTTAACTGCATGACTTTCTATAAATAGAAAGACATTCAGCCCAGCGAGCAGACCTGTTTGTGCGCTTGTGAAGGATACTGCCACTGCAAGCTTTTGTATTGTACAAGCAACAAAGTATTCATAATTTAACCTTCTCGTGTTAAGTTTGGCAGGTTGCCTGGCTTACTTGTTGGTTCTTCCATACTCAGTAGAACACAGTGAATTACCTTATACACGGACAGTTAATAGGAGCCGTCACTACTGCCTGCAGTAGCTCTCCCGACCCAGTACAACTTGGTACAGTTGCTACCATCTGTTACGGTGTTTGGTTAACACGTCAGCCTTGTCAGTTGACCAGTTGACAAACAATCACATGGGGTATATCTCTCTCTAGCAGTTGTCCGGTTAAGGCACGGCGAAATCCTTCACAATATTCACTGAATGTTGCAGAATTGGGCAGTTAGTAGCTAAATCCTGCACCTGCACTTGCTGAATAGCTCAGCTTCGCACTCAGTCTTGTCTCAGAGTGGCTCCAAGCTGCTTAGAAATTTTATAGCGATTGTTTGATACCACTATAAACCCTAGTGTATAGGCAAATACGCTATTGTGACATCTACAATCGACTGTGAGAGGTTGTAACAGAAGCACTCAGTTTTACACTGGCCCCTGCCACCTCTTCCTTCTCATCCACCCCCTGATTTGCCCTTGTTTTATTTCAATGAGCTCCCTCGTTGATCAATTCGGGATCCATTCATTATATCATATGTAACCTATCGCAAACGAAGACCCCCGTTCCTATTCCAAGACTGTATCTACATTCGTCCATGATAGGATGTATAAAGAGGTTGTACTGATTTGAGATTCAGAGCTACTTGGCCAGTGACCAAAAATGGGGAAAGTCTGAGTCCCTTAGAAATAAGAATTCCTTATTGATTACCACTCCTTTCCTTATCTGTGAGCTAGGACCGCAGACTGAGGAAACATTGTTACCTTATGTGAAGTTACTGCTTCTCCTTATTCCTGATTGGATTAGGATTCTCGCAAAGCAGCCGGATTGTGAGCCAGCAACCTGATAGGTTGTTACAGTTTACAATCTTTTGTATTACTCACTTTTATTTGTGTATTTGTTGTATTGTCATCCATAATTGGCTCATTCCCATCAAGAGAATGAGAATCATTTCAATCTCCTATAAAAGAAACTGCACTGCCTTTGAGAAGGAACAGTCTTGTGGATTTGGCATCTTTAACTTATTATACTGCTAGGTAAATTGTGGAATAAAGTATTAATAATCTGCATGAGTAGTAAGATATGAGCAGTTTAAGCCATCTAGCTTACATGTATACCCTGGTTCAATTTGTCTGAATCTGGGATTCATTTTTGGTCAGTAAATTCTGTCTTCAGAGTAGATCCCGAATAGAGTGGACTCCAAAGAAAAGAGAGGTAGGTGATAAGCACAAGGTTTTTGGCAAATATGAGAAGATGCGCAGCGCTTAGATGTTGAAGTGTTTATATAATATGGCCAAGTATGTATGTATGAGTAGTAATGTAGAAGCAAATCTCCGACATGGAGTCAAACGACAAGAAGGTTCCCCTTGTTCCAAGTGCCTTTTTGTTTGCACCAGATACCATGGGAACCTGAAAGGGTAATTCTATTGTGCACCAGTTTTTATTGTTATTAATTTTGTTTGTAAGTGTATGATTAGCTAAGTATTTATTGTGCAGGGGTTGTTTTTATTAGAGTTTGTATGATGATTTAGACTTAGGGTTCGAGTATTGTATAAAAAAAGTGTTGTATTATTGTCTAACTTTATTACACAAGAAAAAAACTATTATAGATATGCATTGAATAGTTCTACCATTAGTTCGAAAGACAGTACAGAAGTATCTACCTCATAATTTATTGGTAGGTATCTCCTGACCTGAGGTTGAATTTTACACAAAAAAATTTTAGTCGACCTCTTAGGAACTAAATCTTGAACAAGTATTTTATCCCAAACAGTCCTTCTGAGTTTTTTTTCAAATAGTTATTAATAGCTAGAACATTTATCGCTCGTAGAATAGATTCAAAATTGATACTACTTGTCCCTATAAAGAGGTCTACCATACTGTCTCGTAGACACATACTACAAATGTACCGTTTTATAGAGACTTCTACGTGTAGTTCGCCCATACTCAACATATGTACAGAAGATAACTGCTTGAAATGTAACAAGGTTTATCGATCCCTCTCGTACAACCATATTGTCTTTTACGTATTTATGACATATCCCTAGTAGAAAATCTGTTACATGTAATGTTTTTGTCTTTGCTGACATGTTGATTTGGAACAAAAAATAAAAAATATCAGCAAAAGATAATAAATATTGAAGTAAAATAATGATAATAATTAAAGAGAGGTGTTGGTATTTTAGCTAGTGTTAAATGATTATTTACTAATTCTTACCTTACTGCTGAGAGTCGTTCTAGTAGTTGTGGTAGATGCTGCAGTGGACGTTGGTTCTTGAGACAATGATGCTGGAGCGGATGATTTCTGTGTAAAAACAGTGGTTATTGTATAGTCAAAGTTGCACCGATTGACACAATTGGAAATCCTACTTGTTTGACAAAATGTTGTGCGAAAACCCCTTTATGATATTCAAGGATTTTGTGCCCCAAGAAAAACTTTTCTTCGAGCGAAAATCTTTAGATGTTATAAAGGGATTTTCGCATGAAAAAGCTTTTTTTGCGAGAAAAATGTTGTTTTTCTTGCGCAAAAAACCCCTTTATAATACTTAAGGATTTCCGCACGAAGAAAAAGGTTTTTGGAGAGAAAACTCCTTACATATTATAGAGAAATTTTCGAGCAAAAAAGTTGTGTTTCTTGCAAAAAAATGTAGTTGTTTTTGCGCAAAAAATTCCTGTATAATAAATAAGGATTTTTGCGTGAAAAAACTTATTATTGTCATGTCAGGCGCAATGGGCAACGCCTGCATGCCACCAAATTCCCCCACCGGGAATCAAACCTCTGACCTTCCTGCGGCACCAAATCGCCTAGCGGCATGAGGCAGAGCGCTAGACATCTCGGCCGTCTCGGCCATCTCAGCAACCCTAAAGAGGGTGCCTCGATGACCGATCAGTTGCTAGCCTCTGCCCTCATCCACACAGAGTCCTATCTAATCACCATATCTAATTGCTATACACTACAATTATAATATGACGAGATTTTCGAGCGAAAACTTGTTTTTTTCGCGCAAAGAATGTTGTCTTTTTTTGCGCAAAATTCCCTTTAGAATATTTAAAGATTTTTGAGCAAAAAAAAGAAGTTTTTGCGCAAAAAATCCTTATATATTGTAAAGGGACTTTAGCATGAAAAAGTTTTTTTCACGCAAAAAATGTTTTTTTAACACGAAAACTGTTTTATAACATATAAAGATTTTTAAGTGAAAAAGATTTTTTTGCGTGAAAAATTCTTATATATTATTGAGGGTTTTTTGAGCAGAAAAGTTGCTTTTTCGCTCATAGAATGATGTTTTTTTTACACAAAGAATGTTGTTTTTTTTTGCCCAAAAATCCCTTTATGATATATAAGGATTTTTGTGAGAAGAAACTTTTTTCGGGCAAAAAATTATTATATATTGTAAACAGATTTTCACGACATTAAGTTCAGGTCAATCGGTGCAACTTTACCTATTTAAGAGCCACTGTTTTTACACAGAAAGCATACACTTCAACAACAGTGACTGAAGGAACAACATCTACTACAACTGGATAACTCTATGCATTAAAGGTAAGAAATAATAAATAATTATTTAACACTAGTTGACGTACTCAACTAGCTGCACTGTGGAGTAAATATCTTAGAATTAATTATAATTAAATTATAATCAACAAACAAAATTTTCTTATTGTTTTATTTTTAGAATGAAAAGTCAAGACGCTGAAAGTCAATTGATGATTGAAGAGCCAGACACCAAGGAAATTCTTTCTCCACCATCATCTCCAATTTACAAAAAGAAAGAATGCAAATCCCCACCAAACAACTCTATGATCTCAAGTGATGAAATGTCGCGCTGTCGATTTGGAACAGCAAAGACAAAATGATGAGACTATGGATAATGTCGCATTTCTTCTCAAGTTTTGTTGCCGAGTTTTAGTCATTGTATTAACAACGTGTTACGCAAATTAACAACAATTAACAAAATACGCGTGAGATGAATAAAATAATAATTGCACTTGCATGATTTTACTTGATCTCATATCATATCATAGGTGGATCCGATGTAAAGTTTCCCGAAAATCTGTGATGATCATCCGTTTGCTGAGTCGGGTATATCCATAGAAAAGAGTAAGGTTTCTTCGTAGCTTGTTCAAAGGAGTCTTGTACATGTTTTGTCCTTCAGGAAAAGCATTCACGAGCCAAAAAGGTAATCGAAGAAGCATCTCTCGCGTTTTTTAAAAAAAAACAGTGGCTATTCAAGGAAATTATACAATGCCCTATTAAAAACAGATTCTGAACAATAAAAAAGACACCTATGCTCAAATGATAACTATTTTTTGCATACAAAGCATTGGCATCGGCTTTGCCTGAAATTTGATCCATCAAAACATCAATTATCAACCATATGTTTTGTCCATCTCTGGGGAAACTCATCGTTATATCTATCATCCCCTCATGAAATATCACTCCGGATATATCGTCAAAGGCTTATTAATAGGCTCCATAACAGTAGCGTATTTCAACCGGTGGAGGATAAGCTATAGTCTGACTAGCTTCAATCATTCGTAAAATCGCTTGCGTGTTGCCTGAACCAGTCAGACCTGCAATCATCGCCGCAAAAGTAGATTGCATCCTCGCGCCAAAACTTTCAGCATTATCATTCATAATGAATTGGATGTTCGTCATCTGCCAATAGTTTCATTAATGATTTGATCGGGTGAGCTTCTCGTTTTTTGTATTTTTTTTACAGCGCTTTCATATACACTAAAATCAGTAGCACCTCCAAAACTAGGAAATCCTTTGAAAAATACTAATACCATCTTAACTATTAGCACTTTTCGTTTTAGACTCACTAAAACATCGACAATTTCACTCCTAGTACCATCAACAGTATCATTTTCCGCCATCACTTTCATTGCCACATCTTCCTCTGTTGATATTTTACCTATCAATAGCAATAAAATAATGCTGTGCAGGATTTTGTAAGGTAAGCGAACTAGTCCTCTGGGTAGCTACCTGCACTACCTCGATGTGTCTACAACCAGAGCCATTTGTATTCTCAGGTAGGCTTGCTAGCAGTCCAGCCAACTCACTGCCTAGCTGTCAGCATTGTCCGGCTGACAGCAGGTCAGGATGGCGATGCCTGTCGAGCAAGTCTGCGTGTTGTCCACTGCTCGTTTGGACAATATTTGGCTATTTTGACAGTAGGTCGTATTGCTATTGTCCTCCTGAGCAGTGGAACCTGTCGTTATTGTGTGAGTCTGTATGTGGTGATCAAGTAAGAACTTGAGTGAGTGTTCAGGATTTCATTCAACAGAATATAATCAACTCAAAGATAACACTGGCGAGCTCACAGCTGCATTTATATGGACAGTTACATAACACTCTTACATAATGTTCTTTGTTCACAGCTATTCTCGGGAATAAGTTATAAGAAAGGGTAAGAGGTAAAAGGTAAGAATTAGAGATTATAAATGTGGGTGCGTTTCCTAGTAACTAAGTAATACAACTGGTGGTCCGGAGTTCGCCCTGCACAATACAACAATTCATTTTTTATGATACGCAAACTCTTCTTTTTAAATCATCGTACAAACCCTAATAAAAACAACTCCTGCACAATAAACACTAGTCAATCATACAACTACAAACAATAAAAACTGGTGCACAAAAAATTACCCTTTCAGATCTTCATGGTGATCGGCGCAAACAAAAAGGCACTTGGAACCAGGAGATACTTCTTGTCCTTTGACTCCATGCCAGAGATCAGCTTCTACATTACTACTTGTATGTATGTACGTATTGTTGTATAGGTGATAACTTTTGCGAGTTTGTTAAAGTGACCATCGTGCCGACATTGTTCATACCAGAGAAGTTGATCTTTAGCTTACGTCTGCTAAATAGTGTTGGTGACAACATCCAACATTCACTTGCTTATATTATTCATTACTACATTATCACATGGAGAGCGGTACCATGCAATGCTTTTTTGATGGCATTTGATTGGTCTTGGTTTCATCAGCTGGTTTTCATGCTTTAGTTGGTACGTGGCTTCACTTTGCTGTTGAATTTTTTTAGATTTACTAATAACTCACTTGGTGTCTTGTTGTTCATAATTGTAATAATTAAGATAAAAAATATGCAGTAAAGCAATAGGAAAATAATGCAATATGCGACCCTCTACCTTGTTAACAGCAGGGGTAAAATTTATCCATTGACCCTTTTCATCCCCGTACATCCACTGCACAGCTTTGGCAAGAAGCTTTTGCTGTTCTTCCTCATGCTCCTCCTTCTCTATGGTCTTCAGCAAGTTGGATATGACTTCAGACATGGCATACACATCCTTGCTCAGTCCTACTATCTTTATGTTCCATATTCTGGTATTTACTTCTAGCTTGACTCCGTATCTGTCAGCTGTTCTCTGCAGCTTGGTTATCTACATAATTATGTGCAACACTTGAACAAATGCTAACTGACAAGCTACCACACAGCTAAATCAGGGAGAGGTTAGAGAATATGCTGTTATCGTTTCTCCAGCTGCGTTATGTGTAACAGTGGTACAACTGCTTAGTACTATATCTACATGGAGCTTTATCTGAGAAATGTAGTCTTTGGACTGGGGGTAACCGCACTGCCCTGTATCTGCAACCACACCCTCTGATGGATTTTGGCTTTTGAAGGAATGAGTGGGGCACCCTTACTTTTAGGAAGCCCCCGACCAAGTCCTATGCAAGGCATAAATCTAACAGCAAATGGAATCTTTCCTTCTGGATAACACAAATCTTAAAAACAATTCCAATGTTTTTAAAGCTACGGAAATGTTACACATCGATGAAATAATTTGTTTTTAGAAGTATTTTTGTTTCAAAAGGCTGACTTATGAGTGTTCTCTTATCTATTATACTCGTGTGTATCTACCAGCTACTCCAGCAGCCAAACTAAAGTGTTTTCTTCAACAGAACTTCAAACGAATTTCATGTGTGCACTGATGAGCATTCATTGTTCAACGTGTTTTGTTGATAGTGGAGCTGTGGACAATCATTGATGAATGACGGCACTCATTCAAAATCTCTGCTCTGTGATTGGGCAATAAATAGAACAGTGAGTCAAAGATTGATCATTTACGACAATTAATTGTTCTAGGATGATCGATCAAACACATACTTTCAATGTGTACAAAGATGAATTTTGTAGTAGTGATTGTAAACAATCCAGAGTGCACAAGGAAAACACTAAATGTGATATAAAGTTGTAAGTAACTCAAAGTCTGGGTTACAAAAAATTAAACAATGTAGCATTTGCAAAATACTTGGTGAAAAAAATTCAAAACTTTGAAAGTTTTAAAAAGTTTGATGGATTTGACTGAGGTGAAAACAATTGTGAGTAAAACCCACAAGGAAATCAGACAAAACCCACCGTGTGCTGGAAGTAAGTATACAGTTGTGCATGTATGTTTGATAATGTAAATATTAGTTGACATTTGCACAGAACTGTAAGATATTGTGAGAGATTTGTATAAGTATTCCTCTCCCCCTTCGGTCTAAATACGAATCATCCCCTTGAGAGTGGACCCTAAAAGGTTCAGACACCGTAGAGAGAGAATGTTACACCTAAAAAACTACCCCGGGTTCCCCGGGTCTACCCCGGGTCAGCTACCCCGGGCCGGGATAGAAAGGAAGTGGAAGAGGTAGCCTGGGATCCAAGCTATCTAATACCCCAATCAGGAATCAAATCGGACCACTACGAAGCCCAGGAGGACAAGCCAAGTACAAGCGTGCCCTAATAAGGACTGGAAAATTACCAGCTACAGAAAAGAGCGGCAACAAGTGCCCAGAGCAAAACACCATGTGCTCCAGACTGTGATTGGCTAACTTTGTATATAATCTTGTATGCTATATTGTGATTTGTTTATATTTGCTATTGTATTATGTGGTTGGCTCACCCAAATAAGGGGGTGAGTGTTCCTCCTCTTCTCCTATAAAAGGAGCTTTTTGTGTGAGTAGAAGCAGAAGTCTTGTGGAGTTGCTAGCTAACATTATATCTTGCTAAATGGATTGTGCATAAATAAAGTATTATTAATTGAACCTTTGTCGTTGTGTGTTTGGGTCTAGGACCCCGTCAGTTAGTAGCATTGATTCGGAGTGATCCCGAAGTAACATACAGAAGTCGATGCAGTGACCCCGTTGTGTCTAGTAGTCAGTGTAAAAACTACTACATTGGTGGCAGCAGTGGGATTGGAAGCGAACAAGAAGACACAACAGAGAGAGGAGAGAGAGAGAAATCGAAGCCATACTACCCTGTATCTACCCCGAAGTTATACAGACCCTGTATCACTCTCCTCCCCCCTACCCCGAAGTTATACAGACCCTGTATCACTCCCCTCCCCCCTACCCCGAAGTTATACAAACCCTGTATCACTCTTCTCCCCCCTACCCCGAAGTTATACAGACCCTGTATCACTCTCCTCCCCTTACCCCGAAGTTATACAGACCCTGTATCACTCCATATCTATACAGGCCCTGTATCTACTCCCCTTCCTCCTACCCCGAAGTTATACCGTGCCGGTATAACCCCGTATATTGTTTTTACTTTACCAAAGGACTTCATTGGTGCCACTAGCACCCTATACAGTACCCCTTCCCCCTCCCAGCAGCTATCCCGACCCGGGATAACCCCATACTCCACTTATTCTTTGCCACATCAACCACTCCATACCCCATAGCTTGCCATTGACCAAGAATGGCCACCCAAAGAGCTAGGAGCGCTGGCAGGAACCCCGTAGGAGCCCAACCCACCATAGCACTAGAGCAGCTGACAGAGGCCTTGCAGAGTTTGGTGCAACCACAACAAAGGCCAACACAGACACCTTTCAAAGCCCCCAAGTACGACGGCACCGGCGACGTCGAGTACTTTATTACTCGATTCATTGAGGTAGCAGATGCCAATGATTGGGGCCAAGCCACTGCATTAATGCATCTCCGAGAAGCCTTGAGAAATGATGCCCTTGAATTTGGTCGCCCCCTCACGTAGAAGGCATCTTCTCCGCCTTACGTGCCCGTTTTGGACTGACCCCAAAGGAAGCACAAGCCAAATTGATCACGCTGCGGCGCACCCCCAAAACCTCACTCCAGCAGCACGCTAACGAGGTAGAGAAGTTGGTACGCGTTGCGTATGATGACCTCCCCCCAGAAGAGTCAACAGGATGGTTCTGGAAACTTTTGCCAGTACCATAGGAGTAGTAATATATGAGCAGATCTCCCTACCAAGTGTTTTTTTGTGGATCTGATCTTGGAGTGGGGCAATGGGTTATGGCGTTGAATGAATTCGCCGAGTTTATATTGTATTTTATTTGAGGGGCATTTGAATGGCATTTGAGTGGCATTTAAGTGGCATTTGAGTTTTGATTATTTTTTTACTTGATTTGAACTTATATGACATATAGATTTTGAATGTATGGCATTCAAGTTTTGATAATTTTTTTACATAACTATATACATACTTGAGAGAAAGAAAGAGATAGAGGAGAGAGAGGGAGGAGAGAGGGAGAGAGAGAGAGGAGAGAGAGATTTTTTAGTTTTCTATACATTCATGTATATATGGTTAATTATGTACGTATTTATAGGTATATTTATATCTACATAGAGAGAGGAGATATATCTACATTGAATAAATATTTTGATCAAAAATGAAACATTATATGATTATATACCTGATTACATAATAAGTAGGGAAAATCTTCCTATATAATATAGCTAGAGTCAGTAAATACTAAGTTATACAAAGCAATACAACTTGTAATGACAATCAATGCATTCATACATACATACATACATATGGTATCTTGAGAGAGAAAGAGAGAGAGGAGAGAGAAATCTTTTAGTTTTCTAGCAATTAATGTATATATGGTCAATTATGTGCATATTTATGGGTATATTTATATCTACATAGAGAGAGAGAAGAGAGGAGATATATCTAAATTGAATTAATACATTGATTAAAAATGAATCATTATATGATTATATACATTTATTACATAATAAGTAAGGAAAATCTCCCCATATAATATAGCTAGAGTCAGTAAATACTAAGTAATACAAAGCACTACAACTTGTAATAAATACAAACTAGTAACAGTTAATGCATAGTTTGTTCCTTTACAATGATGTCTTTGATGTAGTGATGTTATATCTTAGGAAGGAAGACTTCTGTTCTATGTGCTTTTAATTTCGTAATGAACTAAAATAAAAAAGTTATGCATTAGTATAGAATGATTAAGCGAAAATGTAAAATAATTACATGAATTTGAATTATAGTTCTAGTTACATTGGATAGTTTACATTATTAGAAAAGGGAAATAACTCACCAAGTTACATTGTTCAACTTGTTCTTTCTTGAGCATTATTTTCACCAAGTGTTTTTGATTCTCTTTCATCTATCTAAAACAATTACCATGAAAATGTATATATTCAGCATTTTGTTGTAAAAAATACACTAATTACATCAAAAAAGTCCTTTTTTCACCTAGAAAATGTATATGTTCAGCATTTTTGTTGTAAAAAAATACACTATTTACACCAAAAAAGTCCTTTTTTTCCCTGAAAAATGTATATATTCAGCATTTTGTTGTAAAAAATACACTAATTTCACCAAAAAAGTCTTTTTTTCACTTGTAAAATGTATATATTCAGCATTTTGTTTAATTTATGGTAAAAATTAGTAAAACTCACCTATAGTGATATGATAGCCTTGAGTTATAGATTAGCTTCTTGAGCTCTTGTTCTGGACAGTTTTCTTTTTCAGCATCATCGAAGTAGAATCCATGTAGTTTGAGTCTTCATTGGTTTGGTATCATCTAAGCAGGAGAGAAAGTGATGTTGTGTAACATTGAGTCTTCATTGGTTTGCTATCATCTTATCTTCAAAATCCATGTTATTTGAGTCTTCATTGGTTTGCCATCATCTAAGTAGGTGGTAGATCTTGAAAGGAATTTTTGCTGTGTTGAAGAAGTATGCTGTCTTCAAAACTCATGTAGTTTGAGTCTTCATTGGTTTGGTATCATCTAAGTAGGTGGTAGATCTTGAAAGGAATTCTTGCTGTGTTGGAGAAGTATGCTGTCTTCAAAATTCATGTAGTTTGAGTCTTCATTGGTTTGATATGATCTAAGTAGGTGGTAGATCTTGAAAGGAATTCTTGCTGTGTTGGAGAAGTGTGCTGTCTTCAAAATTGATGTAGTTTGAGTCTTCATTGGTTTGGCATCATCTAAGTAGGTGGTAGATCTTGAAAGGAATTCTTGCTGTGTTGGAGAAGTATGCTGTCTTCAAAACTCATGTAGTTTGAGTCTTCATTGGTTTGGTATCATCTAAGTAGGTGGTAGATCTTGAAAGGAATTCTTGCTGTGTTGGAGAAGTATGCTGTCTTCAAAATTCATGTAGTTTGAGTCTTCATTGGTTTTCAAAACTCATGTAGTTTGAGTCTTCATTGGTTTGGTATCATCTAAGTAGGTGGTAGATCTTGAAAGGAATTCTTGCTGTGTTGGAGAAGTATGCTGTCTTCAAAATTCATGTAGTTTGAGTCTTCATTGGTTTGATATGATCTAAGTAGGTGGTAGATCTTGAAAGGAATTCTTGCTGTGTTGGAGAAGTGTGCTGTCTTCAAAATTGATGTAGTTTGAGTCTTCATTGGTTTGGCATCATCTAAGTAGGTGGTAGATCTTAAAAGGAATTCTTGCTGTGTTGGAGAAGTATGCTGTCTTCAAAACTCATGTAGTTTGAGTCTTCATTGGTTTGGTATCATCTAAGTAGGTGGTAGATCTTGAAAGGAATTCTTGCTGTGTTGGAGAAGTATGCTGTCTTCAAAATTCATGTAGTTTGAGTCTTCATTGGTTTGATATGATCTAAGTAGGTGGTAGATCTTGAAAGGAATTCTTGCTGTGTTGGAGAAGTGTGCTGTCTTCAAAATTGATGTAGTTTGAGTCTTCATTGGTTTGGCATCATCTAAGTAGGTGGTAGATCTTGAAAGGAATTCTTGCTGTGTTGGAGAAGTATGCTGTCTTCAAAACTCATGTAGTTTGAGTCTTCATTGGTTTGGTATCATCTAAGTAGGTGGTAGATCTTGAAAGGAATTCTTGCTGTGTTGGAGAAGTATGCTGTCTTCAAAATTCATGTAGTTTGAGTCTTCATTGGTTTTCAAAACTCATGTAGTTTGAGTCTTCATTGGTTTGGCATCATCTAAGTAGGTGGTAGATCTTGAAAGGAATTCTTGCTGTGTTGGAGAAGTATGCTGTCTTCAAAACTCATGTAGTTTGAGTCTTCATTGGTTTGGTATCATCTAAGTAGGTGGTAGATCTTGAAAGGAATTCTTGCTGTGTTGGAGAAGTATGCTGTCTTCAAAACTCATGTAGTTTGAGTCTTCATTGGTTTGGTATCATCTAAGTAGGTGGTAGATCTTGAAAGGAATTCTTGCTGTGTTGGAGAAGTATGCTGTCTTCAAAATTCATGTAGTTTGAGTCTTCATTGGTTTTCAAAACTCATGTAGTTTGAGTCTTCATTGGTTTGGTATCATCTAAGTAGGTGGTAGATCTTGAAAGGAATTCTTGCTGTGTTGGAGAAGTATGCTGTCTTCAAAATTCATGTAGTTTGAGTCTTCATTGGTTTGATATGATCTAAGTAGGTGGTAGATCTTGAAAGGAATTCTTGCTGTGTTGGAGAAGTGTGCTGTCTTCAAAATTGATGTAGTTTGAGTCTTCATTGGTTTGGCATCATCTAAGTAGGTGGTAGATCTTAAAAGGAATTCTTGCTGTGTTGGAGAAGTATGCTGTCTTCAAAACTCATGTAGTTTGAGTCTTCATTGGTTTGGTATCATCTAAGTAGGTGGTAGATCTTGAAAGGAATTCTTGCTGTGTTGGAGAAGTATGCTGTCTTCAAAATTCATGTAGTTTGAGTCTTCATTGGTTTGATATGATCTAAGTAGGTGGTAGATCTTGAAAGGAATTCTTGCTGTGTTGGAGAAGTGTGCTGTCTTCAAAATTGATGTAGTTTGAGTCTTCATTGGTTTGGCATCATCTAAGTAGGTGGTAGATCTTGAAAGGAATTCTTGTTGTGTTGGAGAAGTATGCTGTCTTCAAAACTCATGTAGTTTGAGTCTTCATTGGTTTGGTATCATCTAAGTAAGGGGTAGATCTTGAAAGGAATTCTTGCTGTGTTGGAGAAGTATGCTGTCTTCAAAATTCATGTAGTTTGAGTCTTCATTGGTTTTCAAAACTCATGTAGTTTGAGTCTTCATTGGTTTGGTATCATCTAAGTAGGTGGTAGATCTTGAAAGGAATTCTTGCTGTGTTGGAGAAGTATGCTGTCTTCAAAATTCATGTAGTTTGAGTCTTCATTGGTTTGATATGATCTAAGTAGGTGGTAGATCTTGAAAGGAATTCTTGCTGTGTTGGAGAAGTGTGCTGTCTTCAAAATTGATGTAGTTTGAGTCTTCATTGGTTTGGCATCATCTAAATAAGTGGTAGATCTTGAAAGGAATTCTTGCTGTGTTGGAGAAGTGTGCTGTCTTCAAAATTGATGTAGTTTGAGTCTTCATTGGTTTGGCATCATCTAAGTAGGTGGTAGATCTTGAAAGGAATTCTTGCTGTGTTGGAGAAGTATGCTGTCTTCAAAACTCATGTAGTTTGAGTCTTCATTGGTTTGGTATCATCTAAGTAGGTGGTAGATCTTGAAAGGAATTCTTGCTGTGTTGGAGAAGTATGCTGTCTTCAAAATTCATGTAGTTTGAGTCTTCATTGGTTTTCAAAACTCATGTAGTTTGAGTCTTCATTGGTTTGGTATCATCTAAGTAGGTGGTAGATCTTGAAAGGAATTCTTGCTGTGTTGGAGAAGTATGCTGTCTTCAAAATTCATGTAGTTTGAGTCTTCATTGGTTTGATATGATCTAAGTAGGTGGTAGATCTTGAAAGGAATTCTTGCTGTGTTGGAGAAGTGTGCTGTCTTCAAAATTGATGTAGTTTGAGTCTTCATTGGTTTGGCATCATCTAAGTAGGTGGTAGATCTTAAAAGGAATTCTTGCTGTGTTGGAGAAGTATGCTGTCTTCAAAACTCATGTAGTTTGAGTCTTCATTGGTTTGGTATCATCTAAGTAGGTGGTAGATCTTGAAAGGAATTCTTGCTGTGTTGGAGAAGTATGCTGTCTTCAAAATTCATGTAGTTTGAGTCTTCATTGGTTTGATATGATCTAAGTAGGTGGTAGATCTTGAAAGGAATTCTTGCTGTGTTGGAGAAGTGTGCTGTCTTCAAAATTGATGTAGTTTGAGTCTTCATTGGTTTGGCATCATCTAAGTAGGTGGTAGATCTTGAAAGGAATTCTTGCTGTGTTGGAGAAGTATGCTGTCTTCAAAACTCATGTAGTTTGAGTCTTCATTGGTTTGGTATCATCTAAGTAGGTGGTAGATCTTGAAAGGAATTCTTGCTGTGTTGGAGAAGTATGCTGTCTTCAAAATTCATGTAGTTTGAGTCTTCATTGGTTTTCAAAACTCATGTAGTTTGAGTCTTCATTGGTTTGGCATCATCTAAGTAGGTGGTAGATCTTGAAAGGAATTCTTGCTGTGTTGGAGAAGTATGCTGTCTTCAAAACTCATGTAGTTTGAGTCTTCATTGGTTTGGTATCATCTAAGTAGGTGGTAGATCTTGAAAGGAATTCTTGCTGTGTTGGAGAAGTATGCTGTCTTCAAAACTCATGTAGTTTGAGTCTTCATTGGTTTGGTATCATCTAAGTAGGTGGTAGATCTTGAAAGGAATTCTTGCTGTGTTGGAGAAGTATGCTGTCTTCAAAATTCATGTAGTTTGAGTCTTCATTGGTTTTCAAAACTCATGTAGTTTGAGTCTTCATTGGTTTGGTATCATCTAAGTAGGTGGTAGATCTTGAAAGGAATTCTTGCTGTGTTGGAGAAGTATGCTGTCTTCAAAATTCATGTAGTTTGAGTCTTCATTGGTTTGATATGATCTAAGTAGGTGGTAGATCTTGAAAGGAATTCTTGCTGTGTTGGAGAAGTGTGCTGTCTTCAAAATTGATGTAGTTTGAGTCATCATTGGTTTGGCATCATCTAAGTAGGTGGTAGATCTTAAAAGGAATTCTTGCTGTGTTGGAGAAGTATGCTGTCTTCAAAACTCATGTAGTTTGAGTCTTCATTGGTTTGGTATCATCTAAGTAGGTGGTAGATCTTGAAAGGAATTCTTGCTGTGTTGGAGAAGTATGCTGTCTTCAAAATTCATGTAGTTTGAGTCTTCATTGGTTTGATATGATCTAAGTAGGTGGTAGATCTTGAAAGGAATTCTTGCTGTGTTGGAGAAGTGTGCTGTCTTCAAAATTGATGTAGTTTGAGTCTTCATTGGTTTGGCATCATCTAAGTAGGTGGTAGATCTTGAAAGGAATTCTTGCTGTGTTGGAGAAGTATGCTGTCTTCAAAACTCATGTAGTTTGAGTCTTCATTGGTTTGGTATCATCTAAGTAGGTGGTAGATCTTGAAAGGAATTCTTGCTGTGTTGGAGAAGTATGCTGTCTTCAAAATTCATGTAGTTTGAGTCTTCATTGGTTTTCAAAACTCATGTAGTTTGAGTCTTCATTGGTTTGGTATCATCTAAGTAGGTGGTAGATCTTGAAAGGAATTCTTGCTGTGTTGGAGAAGTATGCTGTCTTCAAAATTCATGTAGTTTCAGTCTTCATTGGTTTGATATGATCTAAGTAGGTGGTAGATCTTGAAAGGAATTCTTGCTGTGTTGGAGAAGTGTGCTGTCTGCAAAATTGATGTAGTTTGAGTCTTCATTGGTTTGGCATCATCTAAGTAGGTGGTAGATCTTGAAAGGAATTCTTGTTGTGTTGGAGAAGTATGCTGTCTTCAAAACTCATGTAGTTTGAGTCTTCATTGGTTTGGTATCATCTAAGTAGGGGGTAGATCTTGAAAGGAATTCTTGCTGTGTTGGAGAAGTATGCTGTCTTCAAAATTCATGTAGTTTGAGTCTTCATTGGTTTTCAAAACTCATGTAGTTTGAGTCTTCATTGGTTTGGTATCATCTAAGTAGGTGGTAGATCTTGAAAGGAATTCTTGCTGTGTTGGAGAAGTATGCTGTCTTCAAAATTCATGTAGTTTGAGTCTTCATTGGTTTGATATCATCTAAGTAGGTGGTAGATCTTGAAAGGAATTCTTGCTGTGTTGGAGAAGTGTGCTGTCTTCAAAATTGATGTAGTTTGAGTCTTCATTGGTTTGGCATCATCTAAATAGGTGGTAGATCTTGAAAGGAATTCTTGCTGTGTTGGAAAAGTATGCTGTCTTCAAAACTCATGTAGTTTGAGTCTTCATTGGTTTGGTATCATCTAAATAGGTGGTAGATCTTGAAAGGAATTCTTGCTGTGTTGGAGAAGTATGCTGTCTTCAAAATTCATGTAGTTTGAGTCTTCATTGGTTTTCAAAACTCATGTAGTTTGAGTCTTCATTGGTTTGGTATCATCTAAGTAGGTGGTAGATCTTGAAAGGAATTCTTGCTGTGTTGGAGAAGTATGCTGTCTTCAAAATTCATGTAGTTTCAGTCTTCATTGGTTTTCAAAACTCATGTAGTTTGAGTCTTCATTGGTTTGGTATCATCTAAGTAGGTGGTAGATCTTGAAAGAAATTCTTGCTGTGTTGGAGAAGTGTGCTGTTGGTAGATCTTAACCAGATGTTTTATAGTCTTTGCTACTGATGCATTTCGTCTCAAACAAGAGTCCAAAGTACACATTGTGTCTACAAAATACAAAAAATTGATTGTTACAATTGATTCATTTATTTTCATTGGCTTTATATACAGCGTTTTGTCTCAAACTAGCATAAAATTTAAAAATAAATAATTAGAGCTTTCTACTAGTGTTAAATAATTATTGATATTGATTAGTTTTTACCTTATCACCGCTTAGAGCCAGATGATTTAATTAACTAAAGACAAATAATTATTTTAGCATCTCTTACCTTGATGGTCTCCTAGTAGCTGTAGTAGATGATGCTTCTCCGCTTGCTGTTGAAGAACTGGATGCTTTCTGTGTGAAAACAGTGGCTCTTAAATAGCTAAGGTTGCACTGATAAAACCCTATGAATCAGCATTTTTTCCAATGCTTTCGCGGGAATATAAACTGTTTTTTCGCGTGAATAAAAAACAGTGTTTTCGCGGGAATAAATAATTTATTTTCACGCGAATGGAAACCGTTGCTTTCGCGGGAATACAAATTTTATTTTCACACAAATACAAACCAATGTTTTCGCGGGAATAAATAATTTATTTTCAGGCGAATACAAACCATTGCTTTCGCGGGAATAAATATTTTATTTTCGCACGAATGGAAACTGTTGCTTTCGCGGGAATAAATACTTTATTTTCACGCGAATGGAAACCGTTGCTTTCGCGGGAATAAACATTTTATTTTCAGGGGAATACAAACCATTGCTTTCGCGGGAATAAATAATTTATTTTCAGGCGAATACAAACCGTTGCTTTCGCGGGAATAAACATTTTATGTTCAGACGAATACAAACCGTTGCTTTCGCGGGAATAAACATTTTATTTTCAGGCAAATACAAACCGTTGCTTTCGCGGGAATAAATAATTTATTTTCAGGTGAATACAAACCGTTGCTTTCGCGGGAATAAATATTTTATTTTCACACGAATGGAAACCGTTGCTTTCGCGGGAATAAACATTTTATTTTCAGGCGAATACAAACCGTTGCTTTCGCGGGAATAAATAATTTATTTTCAGGCGAATACAAACCGTTGCTTTCGCGGGAATAAATAATTTATTTTCACACGAATGGAAACCGTTGCTTTCGCGGGAATAAACATTTTATTTTCAGGCGAATACAAACCGTTGCTTTCGCGGGAATAAATAATTTATTTTCAGGCGAATACAAACCGTTGCTTTCGCGGGAATAAACATTTTATGTTCAGACGAATACAAACCGTTGCTTTCGCGGGAATAAACATTTTATTTTCAGGCAAATACAAACCGTTGCTTTCGCGGGAATAAATATTTTATTTTCAGGCGAATACAAACCGTTGCTTTCGCGGGAATAAATTGATTATTTTCACACGAATGGAAACCGTTGCTTTCGCGGGAATAAACATTTTATTTTCAGGCGAATACAAACCGTTGCTTTCGTGGGAATAAATAATTTATTTTCAGGCGAATACAAACCGTTGCTTTCGCGGGAATAAGCATTTTATTTTCAGGCAAATACAAACCGTTGCTTTCGCGGGAATAAGTAATTTATTTTCAGGCGAATACAAACCGTTGCTTTCGCGGGAATAAATAATTTATTTTCACACGAATGGAAACCGTTGCTTTCGCGGGAATAAACATTTTATTTTCAGGCGAATACAAACCGTTGCTTTTGCGGGAATAAATAATTTATTTTCAGGCGAATACAAACCGTTGCTTTCGCGGGAATAAACATTTTATGTTCAGGCGATTACAAACCGTTGCTTTCGCGGGAATAAACATTTTATTTTCAGGCGAATACAAACCGTTGCTTTCGCGGGAATAAATATTTTATTTTCACGCGAATACAAACCGTTGCTTTCGCGGGAATAAATAATTTATTTTCAGGCGAATACAAACCGTTGCTTTCGCGGGAATAAACATTTTATTTTCAGGCAAATACAAACCGTTGCTTTCGCGGGAATAAATAATTTATTTTCAGGCGAATACAAACCGTTGCTTTCGCGGGAATAAATAATTTATTTTCACACGAATGGAAACCGTTGCTTTCGCGGGAATAAACATTTTATTTTCAGGCGAATACAAACCGTTGCTTTCGCGGGAATAAATAATTTATTTTCAGGCGAATACAAACCGTTGCTTTCGCGGGAATAAACATTTTATGTTCAGGCGATTACAAACCGTTGCTTTCGCGGGAATAAATATTTTATTTTCACGCGAATACAAACCGTTGCTTTCGCGGGAATAAATAATTTATTTTCAGGCGAATGGAAACCGTTGCTTTCGCGGGAATAAACATTTTATTTTCAGGCGAATACAAACCGTTGCTTTCGCGGGAATAAATAATTTATTTTCACACGAATAGAAACCGTTGCTTTCGCGGGAATAAATAATTTATTTTCACGCGAATGGAAACCGTTGCTTTCGCGGGAATAAACAGTTTTTATTCCCGCGAAAGCATTGGAAAAAATGCTGATTCATAGGGTTTAATCAGTGCAACTTTAGCTATTTAAGAGCCACTGTTTTCACATAGAAAGCATCCAGTTCTTCAACAGCAAGCGGAGAAGCATCATCTTCTACAGCTACTAGGAGAGCATCAAGGTAAGAAACGCTAAAATAATTATTTGTCTTTAGTTAATTAAATCATCTGGCTCTAAGTGGTGATAAGGTAAAAAACAATCAATAATAATTTAACACCAGTAGAAAGCTCTAATTATTTATTTTTAAAATAAATAATAAAAACTTGGGAAAATGAACTGGTAACATTACGTTGACTGAAATAATGCCTAAAACGTCTCGCATAAATTTTGGTCTGACCAAGAATGGACTGAAAACTTTTACCTTTAGAGCGAGTACAAAATTATCGTAACTTGCTATAGCGAATATTCTAAGAAATATTTTGTTTTTTCCGTTGCTAACTTGACGTAAATATTTGTAACGGATGTCACATGATCTCAATCGGTTTTTGCCAACTGAATCACTTAGTTACTCGTAAACATTTGATACTCGCTTGATCTTTTGGTTGATAACAGCAATGTCCCAATTTGGTTTATCGTAAATATTTCAAAAACGGATATCGCGTGATTTCTGTTAGTTTTTTCTACTGAATCGCTTAGTTACTCGTAAACATTTGAAAATCGCTTGACTTTTTCGTTGATAAAACCTGTCGCAAGTATCTATTAACAAATATTACCGTGATTTCGATCAGTTTTCCTTACTAGATTACTTAGTTGCTCATCAACATTTCATAATCGCTTTCATTAATAGTCGTTGCAAAGCAATGTTGTATTTGAAAAATATTACTACGATTCCAATCAATTTCCTTACTGAATTACTTAATTACTCGCAGGTATTTCATAATTTCTTTCACTAATATTTACAAAGTAATATTGTAAATATATAATGCAGTAGATGCTAAATTGACACAAATTTCATTTATATGATTCTAAAACTTAACTAATGTAGTTTTTTACCAGAAATAATAATAGTTTTTAAACAAAAATCAAAAATTAACGCTGATTACATTTATGGTAAACATAATAAGTGTAAATATATATAACTAAAAGAAATATTTATGCTCTAGATAGTTTCATACTCACACAAACTGTTTCTTCGCTACTTTATGTATATGTAGATAAAGTCAATGAAAATAAATGAATCAATTGTAACAATCAATTTTTTTGTATTTTGTAGACACAATGCCTACTTTGGACTTCTGTTTGAGACAAAACACAGCAGCAGCAAAGACTATAAAACATCTGGATAAGATCCAATTGAAGTAACTGCAGATAACTAAAGGAAAAACATGTGTTACAGCATACAGAGTGAACAAGGTGTGTGTAGATTATTACTCAGTCTCATTACACTACTATTACTAAGAATTATTGTAGGTGTTGGATAAAGGATTGAGCAGTAATGTTAATAAATTCTAACCATTGTAAATAATACTTCAACTCAAATAAAATTAATGAAAATTGAATGGAATAAAAGAATATTTCACCAAATACCCCTGTTTTCTTTTGGATATATACAAATTGATGAATATCTAGCTTCATCTATTTTTTTCATTTGAGTGCAATTATTTCCCCTCCTCTGTCCTCTTTTCCTCTCTCCTTTCTCTCAAGATACCATATGAGTTCGAATTATGTAAAAAAACTATCAATACTTAAATGCCATACATTCATAATGTTTTCTATTGTAGTTATTTCCCAAATACTGTAAATTTTAACCATCTAGAGGTCTAATTTGACGATTTTCTAAGATATTTTATAGTATTCAATATACTTATTATGTAAATAACTAAAAGAAATATTTACGCTCAAGCCTCCTCTCTCTCCTCTCTCCTCTCTCCTCTACCAAATACTCCTCTCTCCACTCTTGCAGTTATTTCCCAAATACTGTAAATTTTAACCATCTAGAGGGCTAATTTGGTGATTTTACAACATATTTTATAGCATTCAATATAGTTATTATGTCATAAATGTATATTATTCAATCTAGATATAAATATATCCATAAATATGTACATAATTATCCATATATACATGGTTGTACAAAAAACTAAAAAATACACTACTATTACTAAGAATTGTTGTAGGTGTTGGATAAAGGATTGAGCAGCAATTTTAATAAATTCTAACCATTGTAAATAATACTTCAATTCAAATAAAATTAATGAAAATTGAATGGAATAAAAGAATACTTCACCAAATACCCTAGTTTTCTTGTGGATATATACAAATAGATGAATATCTAGCTTCATCTATTTTTTTCATTTGAGTGCAATTATTTCCCTCCTCTCTCCTCTTTCCCTGTCTCCTTTTTCTCAAGATACCATATGAGTTCAAATTATGTAAAAAACTAGTAATACTTAAATGCCATACATTCATAATGTTTTCTATTGTAGTTATTTCCCAAATACTGTAAATTTTAACCATCTAGAGGTCTAATTTGACAATTTTCCAAGATATTTATGCTCAAGCCCCCTCTCTCTCCTCTCTCCTCCCTCCTCTACCAAATACTCCTCTCTCCTCTCTTGCAGTTATTTCCCAAATACTGTAACTGTAGATTTTAACCATCTAGAGGTCTAATTTGCTGATTTTCCAACATATTTTATAGCATTTAATATACTTATTATGTAATAAATGTATATTATGCGATGTAAATGTAAATATATCCATAAATATGTACATAATTATCCATATATACATGAATGTATAGAAAACTAAAAAGTCTCTCTCCTCTCTCTCCTCTCTCTTCTCTCCTCTCTCTTCTCTCCTCTCTCATCTCTCCTCTCCCCTCTCCCCTCTCTCCTCTCTCTCTCTCAAGTAACCATATGAATTCGAATTATGTAAAAAAATTATCAAACTGTAAATTTTAACCATCTAGAGGTCTAATTTGACAATTTTCCAAGATATTTTATAGTATTCAATATACTTATTATGTAAATAACTAAAATTCAATGTAGATATATCTCCTCTCTCCTCTCTCCTCTCTCTATGTAGATATAAATATAGCCATAAATATGTACATAATTAACCATATATACATGAATGTATAGAAAACTAAAAAAATCTCTCTCCTCTCTCTCTCCTCTCTCTCTCCTCTCTCTCTTTCTCTCAAGATACCATATGTATGTATGCATTGATTGTCATTACAAGTTGTAGTGCTTTGTATTACTTAGTATTTACTGACTCTAGCTATATTATATAGGAAGATTTTCCCTACTTATTATGTAATCAATGTATATAATCATATTATTTCCCAAATACTGTAGATTTTAACCATCTAGAGGTCTAATTTGGTGATTTTCCAACATATTTTATAGCATTTAATATACTTATTATGTAATAAATGTATATTATGCAGTGTAAATGTAAATATAACCATAAATATGTACATAATTATCCATATATACATGAATGTATAGAAAACTAAAAAGTCTCTCTCCTCTTTCTCCTCTCTCCTCTCTCTTCTCTCCTCTCTCATCTCTCCTCTCCCCTCTCTCCTTTCTCTCTCTCTCAAGTAACCATATGAATTTGAATTATGTAAAAAATTATCAAAACTTGAATGCTATATGAGTTAGAATTATGTATAGAATTATCAAAACTTAAATGCCATACATTCAAAATCCATATGCCATATAAGTTTAAGTTAAGTAAAAAAACAATCAAAACTCAAATGCCACTTAAATGCCACTTAAATGCCACTCAAATGCCCCTCAAATAAAATACAATATAAACTCGGCGAATTCATCCAACGCCGTAACCCATTGCATAACCCCAGATAATGACCCCACAAAAAAACACTTGGTAGGGAGATCTGCTCATATATTACTACTCATAGGTCACGCTTATCTACAACGGCACTTGCTGGCGGTTCAACCCCACGACTTAGAGGCAGCCGTCCGAGCTGGAAATGAGTATCTACAGATAAAAACTGGATTTGAAGAGAAACCTTCCAGAGTGAGGATGGTAGAAGAGGAAGAAGAGGAGGAATCGCTCCCCCCCAAAGGTGGACCCACACTCACCACCCCCCCAAACCAGATCCATCAGGCAGCTACCATACCCGAAGACACTCTCTCCCTGCTGTTGAAAAACATGCAAATGCTTACAGAGGCCGTCAAACTCCAGTCCGAAGAACTACAGAGGTTGCACCAATCACCGAAACCCTCCCTTACTGCCACTCCCCATACCCCCACACCCCGTCGCCTCCCCTCCAGTGCTGGGGTTGGGGTGCCATTG
Organism: Cryptosula pallasiana; assembly: GCA_945261195.1. Taxonomy (NCBI): domain Eukaryota; kingdom Metazoa; phylum Bryozoa; class Gymnolaemata; order Cheilostomatida; family Cryptosulidae; genus Cryptosula; species Cryptosula pallasiana. Next base: position 50,194,558 of record OX183133.1, on the reverse strand, counting down.
GCCACCCTCAAAGAAGCTGTCCCACTAACCCCTGGCAATCTACCCCGGCTCCCCCAACCATCAGTCAAAAAACGGGTGCCGCCCGCAGTAGGGAGACCGGTCCCTAACTGCCCCCGGGCACCCCGGAACTATAGGAAAAGGATAGCAGAGTTGGAACGATATAACCCCGTAGAACCAATCGTGCCTCCCACAAGAGAGAGACAACCAGCCACCCAGATGCCAGAGCCCTGGCAGCTAACTACCACCAACAGATACACCCCCTTGCAAGAGGTGGAAGACTTCGAGTTTTGCCCAGCTACACTCTACCCCAGCAGTCAGACTTCGCCAGCTCGTCATCCTACGCCACTGCACACCACATACTCCCCCCATCCCCGTAGGCAACAAACTGCTGTCCAAGCCAGTCATGGTCACCACACCATGGAAGAAGCTGCGCCCAGTATACCCCGTCGACACTCGACTCTGCCAACGAATACACGGCCGTCTCGCCCTTGAGAACGCCGCCCCCTGCCCCCAGGCCCTCAGCTGTCAAGCCAGCCACCCTCTTATACCCCCCACCAGAGCGCCCTTACCAAGCTAGTTATTTTCTCCCAGGGCGAATAGAAGGAAAGCCAGCTTCAGTGCTCATCGACACCGGGTGTACCACTAATCTGTTATCACAACATCTATTCAACCGGTTGTCTCCTGCCACCCGAAACTCCCTACAAGAAAGAGACTCCCATGGCATCCTAGCCGACGGATCGCATATTTTCTTCCTTGGCACCATCCACTTGCCCATTCGTCTTCGTGATATCAAGACTGAGGCCACCTTCGTGGTAGGGCAGATAAATGAAGATGCGATACTGGGGATGCCTTTCCTCACCTCTCACCAGTGCCACATGAAGTTCGACCAATCTACCGTTGTAATTAACGGTCGGAAACTTGCATGCACTGATCAACAAGGCCGGATGCTCACTACCGGTGTGCAAGTGATTCGAGACACCCACCTCCCCCCACGCACAGAGATGACAGTACTGTGCAAAGTCATACACCCCGATCACCTTCCCTTTGGAATCGTAGAAGGTACCCCGGACTCCCCGCACTTGGCCGCCAGCCTCAACACCCCAAACGCCAAACACCACCTATTGGTGCATTGTCTCAACCCCACTAATCAACCACTTGACCTCAAAGCTGGAAAGACTATCGGAAAGTACACTGGTGTGCTCCCCAGCGACATTGAACTACCCACAAGAGAATGTGAACCTACCCCCCTATCCCCTTCCCCCCTTCCCTCCCCTGTGCCAGAACACTTGGAAAAGTTATATCTGCAAGCTCTAGACAGCTGTCACACCCCACAAGAAGCGTTCCAGCTAGCCCAACTCCTACACTCCTACGAGTCAGTATTTAGCAAAAGAGACCATGGCATGGGACGCACAGACCTCGTAGCCCATAGTATCCCACTGAAACCTGGAACTCAGCCTATCAGGCAGCACCCTCACCAACTAGGCCCCCACAAGGAGAAGGAAGCGGAAGAGCAAGTCACCAAACTACTTGAGAAGGGGTTGATCGAACCCAGTACTGGTGCCTGGAGTTCTCCCGTGGTGTTGGTAAAAAAGGACGGCACCTGGCGCTTTTGCATTGATTACCGGCGTTTGAACGCGGTGACACGGCAAGACGCTTATCCCCTTCCCGAATAGACGAGAGCTTGGATGCCCTGTCAGGTAGCCGCTACTTTAGCACACTCGACTTGATCAGTGCTATTGGCAAGTGCCACTGGACGCTGATGCCAGCAACAAGTCCGCTTTCTCTACCAGGTCTGGCCTGTACAAATGGAACGTCCTTCCATTTGGTTTGACTTCTGCCCCCGCCACCTTCCAGAGGCTCATGGAACGGGTACTCCATGGCCTCCATTGGAAATCGCTCCTCTTGTACCTGGATGACATCATTGTCATCGGCCCTGATTTCAACACCCATCTCCACCAACTGGCCGAAGTACTACAACGGCTAAAGGCAGCCAATCTCAAGCTGAAGCCCAGCAAGTGTGAACTCTTGCAATCACAAGTCAGATACCTGGGCCACATGGTTAGTGAACGTGGTGTATCTACAGACCCTGAGAAGATCGCAGCCGTCCGAGACTGGCCAACCCCCACCTGTCTAAAGGAGCTACAGGCTTTCCTCGGTACGGTCGGATATTACCGGCAGTACCTACCCCGGTTCTCCACCGTAGCCAAGCCACTGACTAAACTCACCTGTAAAGACGTCCCCTGGGAGTGGAACCCCCCTCAGAGAGAAGCTTTTGTACAGCTTAAAGCAGGAATGCTCTCCGCCCCTATTCTCGGCTACCCCGATGTCCACAGTCCATACATCTTGGATACTGATGCCAGTGACGATGGCCTCGGAGCTGTCCTCTTTCAGATACAAAACGGAGAAGAACGAGTTATCGCTTATTATAGCAAAACCCTGAGTCCCCCTGAACGCAATTATTGCGTCACTCGGAAAGAGTTATTGGCAGTGGTTAAATCCACCAAACATTTCCGACCCTACCTCTACGGACAAACCTTCCGGATTAGGACTGATCATGCCTCTCTCATGTGGCTGTGCAAAAGGAAGGAGCCGTCCAGCCAAGTAGCCCGATGGCTCGAGACATTGTCCGAATTCCAATTCACGATTGAACATCGCAGTGGGCACCTACACGGAAATGCTGATGGACTCAGCAGGCGTTGCCCCCCAGACTGCAAGCAATGTGGAGACATAGAGGTTAGAGACGGAGGCCCCACCAAAAAAGAAATAGTTCGCACTCTTCCCCCCTTTTTCCCTACCCCCCCCCCCTTTCCAACCTCCACAGACACACCCCATCGTACCCACTCCCCAAGTCGATGCTGTCGCTCGCTCCCGCCCCCTACCCCCTGACACAGACTTAGTTGAAGCCCAGACGACTGGCCGTCACCCCGTAGCTGTTGTATATGAGACTGTCAAGACTCGCTCCCCCATTGACCCTTCCCAATTGGAGCTAGGCAGTAACGAGTTATGGCAGCTTGAAAAAAGGCTACACTCCATGCAGCTCCGACCCGATGGCGTCCTAGAGATACACCAATCCAGGCAACGCAGGTCACACTGGTGTGCTATATGCCCCCCCAGTCTCAGAGGCAAAGTAGTCTGGGAAACTCACGTCATGGTGCACCAAGGCATTCAACGCACTCTGAAGAGGCTCAACCTTACCTGGTACTGGCCAGGAATGACTGCTGATGTACGTCGAGCAATAAACAGCTGTGAGACGTGTCAGCGAACCAAACATGGTGGGACCAGACCCAACCCTACTAGGCAGAGAATGTACGCCGGCCGGCAAAAGTTGGCCGTAGATTTAGCCGGCCCCCTTCCAGAGACAGACCGTGGTAACAAGTGGATTCTCGTTTTAACGGACAACTTCACTCGCTGGCAAGATGCCCTCCCCCTCCCTGACGCTACAGCCCCAGTAGTTGCCACCGCCTTAGATGAACATGTATTCTGCTACTTTGGACTGCCTGAACAAATGCATACTGATCAGGGCGCCCAGTTCGAATCCAGTCTCATGCGCGAGCTGTGCACCCTTTGGCAAGTCAAGAAGACCCGGACTACCCCCTACCACCCCCAGGCCAACGGAGTTGTGGAGCGTAACAACCGTGTGCTAGGAGATGCACTACGTTCCCTCCTGCTAAAAAGACGGCCAGAAGAATGGGACATGATCCTTCCCCAACTAATGAGAGCGTTCCGTGCTACCCCCCACTCCACTACCGGAGAAACTCCCAACTTTCTCATGCTTGGTAGAGAACTATGCCTCCCTGACCAGTTGACTTACCACCCCCCCCCCCCTCGTGGAGTGCGTACCGGTACATGAGTACGCCCAGGCACTGCATCAGAGGCTGGAAGAGGTACACGAGACCCTCAGGACAGAACAGCGACAGATAAGGGACGACGCTGGTGAGGAGCCCTCCCTGTTCAAGACGGGCGACGAAGTATGGCTAGAAAATAAGCGGAGACGGAAAGGTGGAAATCCAAAACTTCAGCCGAAGTTTGTCGGGCCCTACTTGGTGGAAGAAGCCTATAGCAATCATACGTATCTGATAAATAGGCACGGACAGTATTCCGTACAAAATGGCAGCCGTCTCAAGCCCTATAAAGCCTGCCTGGAGCCGTATGGACAAGCTCCCGCAGCCCTAGAACCTGTACGTCGCCCCAATATGCGAGGCGCGGCCCCACGGAGACCAAGGAGTCCCCCACCACCCCTCCTAGACGCACCCCTTCCCCTCTTAGAGTTACCCTTCCCCCAAGACCTCTCTTTGTCGTTTCCCTTCCCCCCAATACCGTTAGTCGAAAGAGGAGCAGACCGTAGTCCACAGCAACTTAGAGAGGAGTCCCCCTCAACACCTCCAGCAAAAACGGTGCAGATCGGACTAGAACTGGCCAAACTAGAGGCCGTCCAACAATGACAGAAGTCGTCCCCCCATTAGTCACCCCTTCCCCCACCATAGCCCCAGCACCTACAGGGTGCCCTAGACGAAACGTAGGACCCCCCCAACGATATGGTGAACCCTGGTGTCACCAGGTGGCTGCAAAACACGACTCAGTGTGGAGAGAGCAATATGGGGAGAAATTGCGGTTATTGGCCGAAGTAAGGGCATTTACTACTAAGCCTGAGGTCCCCACGCCCCCATGCGTGGTCTTAAATTGACTGCCTGAGTGTCCTCTATCTCCACCTCAAAGCCCAGTCCCCCTCCTCGAACCCTCATCCCTACAGGAGCCGCCAACGACGCCTCCATTTTCCCCCACTAAAAGTGGTTCCACCCACAAACCAGTTCAAACCAGTTTATTGCCCAATGAAATAAACAACTCAGTCCTTTCTTCATCAGCCACTTGCACTGAGCAGTCCGCTTTCCTGCAGCTACTAAACGATTATATTAATAATATGAGGAGAGAAAGTGATAGTTGCTTACAATTGGAGGAGGATGATGACGCGTTGCTCCTGGAAGCCAATCTGGCAGAGTACCAACCTCCCAATGGTGATCAGGAAGACCAGTTGCTAGGGATACCTACCACCGAAATACTACTGCCCACAAATCCCCCATCAGAAGATCAATCGGGTGAGTGGTTGGAATATAGTCAGTGGGTGTTTGCACATGTTACTGCCCACGATCCGTTAGCCCTAACCACCCGAGAGTTGTCTCCCCCCCTTCCTACTCTAGCTGAGTTCCCCCCTTGCCCCTTCAACAACCCCAGTTCCTGACCATCTTATCGTTCCTACGCCCCTTCCTCCCCCAGCAAAACCTAAAATTAGCTATAGTGAGTGTGTAAAATCTATCCCCAAGCCTCCCACACCCCCAGAAAGTGACCCCGGGTCTACCCCAACCCGGGATCCAGCTACCTCGGCCCGGGATAGATGTGTTGTCTTAAACAAATCCCCTCCTCATGTAGAATTAGTATCCACCCCCTCCAAGACTCGAAGAGGAACCCAAAAAAGACTGAACCCCAACTCCCCCCCAAACATCAGCCAGATAAAGGTGACTCCCCTGCTACCACCCCCTACCCAAAGCCAGCCACCCCTCCAGACAACTCTCCCCCCACCTCCATTCAAAAAATCCTGTAATGATTGGAATACACTTGTTAGTAGTAATATATGAGCAGATCTCCCTACCAAGTGTTTTTTTGTGGATTAGATCTTGGAGTTTAGGCAATGGGTTACGACGTTGGATGAATTCGCCGAGTTTATATTGTATTTTACTTGAGGGACATTTGAGTGGCATTTGAATGGCATTTAAGTGGCATTTGAGTTTTGATTATTTTTTTACTTAATTTGAACTTATAGATTTTGAATGTATGACATTTAAGTTTTGATAATTCTACAGACACATCTACACTGAATAAATCCGATGATTAAAAATGAAACAATATGTGAATATATACATTTATTGTATAATAAGTAGGGATACATAAAGAGAACATGTTAAATATTGTGAGCTTGAAATAGTTCCAATATCATTTCAAATGAAAAAGTGGATGATGAGAGATTTTCATCCGTTTGTATGTATCTACATATATCTGATTGAAAATGATATAATAACTCAGTAGTCCATTGTATTGAAATCAATTTTTGAGTGAGCTCTTTATTCTACACCTTTCTTTGACAAAAAAGAGGTTTTTGGTGAAATATTTTTTCATTTCATTCAATTTTCATTAATTTTTTGCAAAAAGAAATCATTCTCTAAATGGTTAAATTTCATCTAATTGTACAAATTTACAAAAAAAGGAGAATGTAATAAAATAGATATCATAATAGAGTGTAATAAGTTGAATATATAGAGTTAAAGTCTATAAAAACTTTTTAATTTGTAAAGTATTTGATGACTTTACAAGAAATATCATCACATTCAGGTTCAATGATGATGAGAAGATTTTCTTCAAGCTTAAGTTTACTATTTTCCGATATAGACAGAGAAAGTTTTGAAAAACCCTCCAAATCATTATAAATAAAAACTCTATAAATCGACGGTGTTGAATTTGTAATTGATACTGAATTGTTTTCGCATATGATGTATCTATCACACACACAATCAGTAGTAGTTTCGATTTCTTCAGAATTGTATATAGTAGAGTTTGTAGGGCTTGGCTGTTCCAAAATTAAATCGACTAAACCCAGAGCTTGTGGAAGAGATGGAATTGATGGTGATAAAGCTGGAACTACTGGCTTGTTTGTAGTTTTTGTCGATGTTGAAGTTGTAGTGGTTGTCATCGTCGTTGTCTGCGGAGTTGTGGTGATTTTTGTCGTTGTATGTGGAGTTGCAGTGGTTGTTGTTGAAGTTGTTCTTCGAGTCGTAGTTAGTAATCCCTCATCGTATAAACGGATGTAATTTAAAGCTTCAGCGGTTTTGCAAACAAAGTAGTGTTGAGGCCACATATCATGAGTGTCACAGCTTCTACGTAGGTGAGCAGGTTCCATGAAACATGTGAGTCTAAGCATACGATATTTTAAGTTTTTTCTTAAAATACGAGTTACTGAATCAACCGCTTCCATATTAAGAATTCCCTGAAAACATCCAGACGCTCTATGAGATAAAGTGAATGGTTTAATCTCTGTTACAAGACAATAACCGCTTAGGATTGGGAATAATAGGAGATAGATGCAATATCTCATTTTTTTATTCAGAGAGAGAGACTTTTAACCTAGTTTATGCTTTCATCATCTAGAGTTAACTGTCTTGCATTTCAGTGGTCTTTGGTTAATATGCTTCAACTAAAGCTCTATATATATAACCTTGGGATTGCATTTGTCTTTGGTATCTCCTTGACATGTGATACTGATGATAATCTTGTTTTGAACAGACTTCAAACTTTCAAAACTCGAAAATGACAAATTTACACCTTCAATACCATTGATGTTAGTGATGATAGTAGCTATTTTTGGCTCCTCGTTGGTCAAACGATTGCATTCCACACATGCAAAGTTGGTTGTCTCAAACTCTTCTGTTGGTGGACAAATCAAACGTGAGGTGTTGTATTCAAATACACATAATTCATCATTCCAAAATAGTTTTGTATTTTGAGTAAGACCTTCCGTATTATTTTTAACCCCTATTGCGCATTCCTCCTGATTCAGAGTGTATTTTGTTGGTGTATTGCAGGTCAGGGTATCTGTAGGCTCCTTGTTGATCGAATGATCGGAATGAGCGCATTGCATGCATGCAAATTTGAATGTCTCAAACTGTCTTCTTATTGGACAGATCACACGTCTGCTGTTGTATTGAAATGCACATAAACCCCCATTTCGATATACTTTTGTATTTTGAGTAAGTCCTTCCGTATTATTTGTAATACCCATTTCACATTCCGCTTGATTCAAAACGTATTTTGTTGTAGTATCACAAGGCACAGAATCTGTAGAAGTTGTGTCCTTGCAGATCCAAGAAGCGCTTTGAGGGATGAAAAAACCACAATATAATAAGTCGGGAGGGTAGAGTCGCACACAGTTTTTTCCATTTTCATCTTTATATCGTATAGTCCTTTCGAAAGGTGAAAAAACCAAGACATCATTTTTATCCATAGCTCCGGCTATACATTCATCAATTTCGTTGGTATAGAATACTCCACTAACATTGGGAAATGTTAGTGCCAGTAGCAAGATAAATACGCAGCTCATTTTTTAAAATGTTTTCGCTTTCAGTGTTGAAAGTTGAATACTTTCTTTCTTGATGTTTTTTCTATTTATATGTAAGCGGCTAGCGGCTTGTTCAGCTCTCTCAACCGATTTTGAAGATGTGAAACAATCTCATCAAAATGGTTACCAAAATGTAAGTATGGTTCCAATCGAGATTGAGACAAAAGAACATGTGTTTCTGTCCAGCGAAATGAAGTCAAACCTCTTAAAATCGAAATATCTATCAAATCACCCAGTTCAGCATCTTTCAAACATTGCTTTATATCAATCAGTTCGATCGCTCTTTTGAGATCTTCAAAATCTATCAACTTGGCTTGCGGACAGCATACTTTTGGATCAAAGCTCCTAGAACAGTTTAAGCATTCGAGAGGATTTGCTCTTGAAATACAATTACAGCTCAAAAGCATGCTTTGTATTGATTTACGAACTAGATTGAATCCTAACACAAAATAAAATACTTCTTCGGTGATGAGTTGAACAAAAAGAGGATTCGAACGCTCTAAAGGAATGTGTTCAAAATGAGCCCTTATGAACTTAGGAACAAAATCAGCCAATGTACCAATTGACTTGAATCCTTGAGTTTTTCCACTCATGTTTCTGCTGTAGTTCAGAGATAAATGAAGCAACTTTTTTTGTAGCAGTTCTTTTATGAGTCTTCAGATATATTTGTCGAATCAATAGTTATTATCGGGTTGACTGAGTTTTCTTTTTCATCAAGAGTGTGAGCGTATGGATATCCTTCTGCTATCGCAAGTAATTTATCCTTTAGTCGTTGATAAGCCAGTTTGCTCTGACTAGTAGGTAATAGGTAGGGATTTAATCGTGCTCTCAAATTTGTTAACAAAAAGGGAGACTTCAAATCATCAGTGGAAAGATCCAAAAAAGCATTAATCCATTCATCATGCACCAAAAAACCCATTTTAGCATTTTTCAAAACTTGTCTTCTATCAATCCAGTCGATAGCATCACCCAATTCTTTTTTGGTAGGTGTAGCACCTTCAACCATTTCAGCATATCTTTTACAAGCGATACATTCATCATCAACGTGTGAACAGTAACAGTTTAGTAGCGATAGATTGGTTGCTTGCTTGTAAAAACTTCCTCCTAGTGCACAGTATACACATTCCTCCGTAAAATAAATCCTCAACATTTCATCAGAAACCTCAGCCAAAAAAGTCCTAGGTCCTATAGCATCGGAAGCTTCTTGGTGAGCAAAGTCTTCAACACGTAACATATTTGTTGTTATTCCGTTAAATTACAAAACGCGAATGATACGTTTTCAAATTGAAACACCTATTTAATCATTCATTACTTTTTCTTTTTTTGAGGTTAATTGTTATGCTAGCTCATGTAGATCTTCATAAATGCTTTAATTTCAACCTGACAACCATCGATTGGGCAAGGTTTTACTTCTGATGAGCATTCAGTAAGTGCTTTTTCCTTACACTCACTACAGTAAATGAGATGACCACATGGAAGAGAGATATGATTTGCAATTACTTTTTTTTCATGCGTCTCAGACACACATTGAGCGAGTTTGCTTTGCTTAGTCTGATCTTTATCTTTTTTTAACGAATCAATTGATTTAGCATCATTTTTTAACAGTGTTGACGAATTCTCAACAGTTGTAAAATCATTTTCAAAAATATGTAAGGCGTCAATCATAAAACCTATTCGCTCAAAAGGTTTTCCATTTAACACTAAAACTTGTTCGATATCGTTTTGACTGTATCCTAGTTTTTTGCAAATAAGTTTCATTTCTTCGGTGTCATTGTTGTGCGTTATTTGTTTTACTTTTTCTCGATATTTTTCAACCCGTCGCTTACACCTTTTGCCTTTTTCCGTTCGCATGTAAACATCCTCAACATACTCTTCACCTTTACTCCCGAGTAAAAAATAACAGTCTGGGAACCATCGACAGTGTTCCTCCCACGGTAGATCACTCTCTTCCCATTCTTTAAGTTCACCTGAGCAAAAGAAGCATTTTACACTATCTCCGAACTTAGTATAGTAGAAACCTGCATTGGAAAGGAGTTTCATGGAGACTTTACCCTTCCATTGTTTGAAACTGTCTTCTCTAGATGTTTCAGTAGCAAAACGTGGTGTATCAGCACGATCAATTGATATACCTAGAGGTAATACTTCTGCAGTTAAATCTCCTCTTCTGGTCTTTTGTTCTTCCATCGTATAACTTTTGACAATTGAGATGTTTTTCATTTCATCTGCAAGTAGTTTCCTAGGTCTATACAGACGATTGTGAGTGTTAAACCCTCTAACAAATCGACAAAACGGAAAACTTTTAGCGTGTTCTTTCATCGGATGTTCATCTTCATCCTTCCAGTTTAGTAATACCCCTTGGCAAAAAACACATCGAACAGCGTTGTCTTTTTCAAGGTTATAGAAACCAGCTGCAGCCATGTTTTCACCACAATGTTTACCTACTCGTCTCCAATTTGTAAGAAATGATTTTCTTCGATAACTTTCATCAAGCATTAAAGCCTCTCTTTCATAAAAAGAGAGTTCATTGTAAATGAACTTGAAAAAGTCCGCTGGGGAAAGTTGCGCAATAGTTTTTTGTAATTTTAATGACAAAAGACTACAGTGATTATCCGGATAAGTTGCGACGACATAAGTGATTGCAGTGGTATCAGGAAAATTTCGTTGTAAAAACAACGAAGAAGTAACGAGTAAACTATCATCTATCCATTCGGTGCAGTCTTTAGTATTTTCAAAGCAATTCCGAGTTTTTCGCATTTCTTTTTTTTCATTATGAATAGTGTTTGCTACATATCTGTTGTTTGTTACTCGACACATTATTTATATATAATACAAGTAGTAGCTTCAGTTATTACTCAAGTTGAAGTTTTGTTGGAAAGTTCTTTCCTTTTGATCTAGTTCGTTGTTATTCTAAAAAAAATGATAATGCTTTATAGCAAAAAAATAAAAAAAGACTAAGGTTTCAATTTTTTTTCAATATACTTGAATTGATTACTATTGTAATAGAATGTAAATACTTACATCAGAAATGAAGACTTGTCTTTCTTTTGAATTAAAATGAATGATATTCCTAGCAGTTTGAACTTGAGAGCTGCTTTCTATAAAATTCGGATGAAAAAGGAGTACTTTTTTCATTTTGAAGCCCTGAAATAATAAGAATAAACATAATTAAAACTTACATACAGCATTTTTTGATATCTCAAATAGTGAATAATCTTGTTTTTTGTTCAGAAAATTTCTTCACGCTTAAATTGATTACAATTAAAACCAAATATAAATACTTACATCACAAATGAAGACTTGTTTTTCTTTGAATTAGATGAATTATATACATAGTTGTTTGAACTTCAGCTGTTTCCTATGTAACTCAAATGATGAAGAAGGAGGGTTGTAGTAGATGATGATGTAGTAGATCTTCTTCCTTCAGTTACTAACGATGAAGTGAATGCTTTCTGTATGAAAACAGTGCTTCTTATATAGCTTAAGTTGCACTGCTATGAATCAGCATTATTTTCACATGAATGGAAACCGTTGCTTTCGCGGGAATAGAAAGTTTATTTTCCCGCGAATACAAACCAATGCTTTCGCGGTAATCAATATTTTATTTTCACGCGAATGGAAACCGTTGCTTTCGCGGGAATAAATATTTTATTTTCACGCGAATACAAACCAATGTTTTTGCGGGAATAGATAATTTATTTTCACGCGAATGGAAAGCGTTGCTTTCGCGGGAATAGAAATTTTGTTTTCCCGCGAATACAAACCAAAGCTTTCGCGGGAATCAATACTTTATTTTCACGCAAATGGAAACCGTTGCTTTCGCGGGAATAAATATTTTATTTTCACGCGAATACAAACCAATGTTTTCGCGGGAATAAATAATTTATTTTCACACGGATGGAAACCGTTGCTTTCGCGGGAATAGAAATTTTATTTTCCCGCGAATACAAACCAAAGCTTTCGCGGGAATCAATACTTTATTTTCACACGAATGGAAACCGTTGCTTTCGCGGGAATAAACATTTTATTTTCACGCGAATACAAACCAATGTTTTCGCGGGAATAAATAATTTATTTTCACACGGATGGAAACCGTTGCTTTCGCGGGAATAGAAATTTTATTTTCCCGCGAATACAAACCAAAGCTTTCGCGGGAATCAATACTTTATTTTCACGCGAATGGAAACCGTTGCTTTCGCGGGAATAAATATTTTATTTTCACGCGAATACAAACCAATGTTTTCGCGGGAATAAATAATTTATTTTCACACGGATGGAAACCGTTGCTTTCGCGGGAATAGAAATTTTATTTTCCCGCGAATACAAACCAAAGCTTTCGCGGGAATCAATACTTTATTTTCACGCGAATGGAAACCGTTGCTTTCGCGGGAATAAATATTTTATTTTCACGCGAGTACAAACCAATGTTTTCGCGGGAATAAATAATTTATTTTCACACGGATGGAAACCGTTGCTTTCGCGGGAATAGAAATTTTATTTTCCCGCGAATACAAACCAAAGCTTTCGCGGGAATCAATACTTTATTTTCACGCGAATGGAAACCGTTGCTTTTGCGGGAATAAATATTTTATTTTCACGCGAATACAAACCAATGTTTTCGCGGAAATAAATAATTTATTTTCACACGGATTGAAACCGTTGCTTTCGCGGGAATAGAAATTTTATTTTCCCGCGAATACAAACCAAAACTTTCGCGGGAATCAATACTTCATTTTCACGCGAATGGAAACCGTTGCTTTCGCGGGAATAAATATTTTATTTTCACGCGAATACAAACCAATGTTTTCGCGGGAATAAATAGTTTATTTTCACGCGAATAGAAACCGTTGCTTTTGCGGGAATGAACATTTTATTTCCACGCGGATAGAAACCAATGCTTTCGCGGGAATAAAACAATTATTTCAATAGGGATGAAACCGTTGCTTTCGCGGGAGTAAAAAAAAATAATTTTCACGCGAATAAAAAACCAAAGCTTTCGCGGGAATATCGCGTGAAAAAACTGCTGAGTCATAGATATATTATAAAGAAGGTTTCATAGGGTTAATTAGTACAGCTTTAGCTATTTAAGAACCAGTGTTTTCACACAGAAAGCATCCAGTTCTACAATAGCTAGCAAGGAAGCAACATCTACACACCAACTACTACATTTACTTGAAACTATAGAAAGACTTTCAGTCAATAAGGTGAGAATCACTAAATAATTCTTTAACATATATTGATAGAAAACTTCCACTAGATTTGCTATAATACTTCAAAAAGTTAATTTTATGTTTTAATATTTTGTTCTTATTAATAAAAGATCAAATAGTTTCACCATAATGCATCAGAAAAATTATTTTGGTTTTGATCATGTGTTTATTTTATAAATATCTAGTTGGTTTATTCTTTTCAAATATTTTTCAAATTCCAACCATCTGTTACATATTTTTTACTCTCTTTTCAGTTCCAACATATTAATAAAAGATCAAATAGTTTCACCATAACACATCAGAAAAATTATTTTTGGTTTTGATTATGTGTTTATTTTATAAATATCTAGGTAGTTTATTCTTTTCAAATATTTTTCAAAATTCCAACCATCTGTTACATATTTTTTTTACTCTCTTTTCAGTTCCAACTTTTCACTGAACGCTCTGAATATGAATGAAGACCGTAATACCTCATTTCTCTCAACATTCGAACCATACTCCGATGATAAAGAAAATATCCCTCCCGATTCACATATAATAAAAAGGAAACTGAAAACAGTTCGACCAAAGCCATGGGATTCGGATAGAAATAAAACGATTGACTATGCTTGGACTTTGAAAGCACCATCTCTTTCTCATCTTTCCTGCTTGTCAAAAAATGCTGCTAGTTTGCTCAATTCTTGCGATACCAATGACAGAGTAATGATTGGAAGGTTTCAACCACTTCACTTAAATCAAACACCATCACTTCTCGAGATAATTTCCATCGAAAGACCAGCTGAGGATGTATATAAAAACTTATGCATTATCCGCTACAACGTCGAAACATTTGGCAACAGGCGACAAGTGAGATCCATGGTGAGAAATGAGGATTATAACAAATTAGCTCCAACACAACCGGATGTTCCAAAACTGGTGGTTTTTATGGGATTCGATTCAGACAAACATCCAATCTTTCACCCTATCAACTTTCCATCCAATATTTCCCTTGAGGAAGCTAAACAGCTAAGTAGATTAATAAAAAAAAAAACACCTAATCAGTTGATCAGTATGGTTCGTATCGCAACACTCTCTCAATTTGCTGTTGGAAGTGTAATCAGTTTTGAATCTCCTCAAATATCAACTCAGTTAACATTACCTAACGGAGAAGTGGTGATGGATGCGCTACTGGTAAACTACAGATGTTTGCAATACGACGGTTTGATGATGGGAGTTCTATATATACCTGAAAAACATGCTAGCGATGTCAAACGAATTGGAACAGGAGTCATACTTGTAAGAAATCGTGAAGTTAGTAGATTTGGTTATCATCGACATGATATAATCACATTCACAGCATTACAAGCGATAGAAACGGCTCAAAACCTATCCAACAAACTTGATGATTCCAACCAGATGAAGTACTTTACTACAGATGAGGTTCTTGAGAACAAGGTCTTAGTGCTTTCAATGGGAGCGGGAAACACATCTTCTACATCTTTGAGAGAACCAACACCCCCTGGTGAAAACTATATTCAAGAAAAGCAAGTCAGACAACACAACCTAGTGAGTGTTTTTTATTTAATGTAAACTAACTGATATAAGTAATACTTCCAATTAGATAGAATTTATTTATAAAGTAATTGCTTTTTTGTTTTGCTTTAGATAGAAGAGAGAGAATCAAAAACACTTGATGAAAATTATGCTCAAGAAAAAACAAACCGAACAATATAACTTGGTGAGTTACTTCCCTTTACTATATAATGTTAACTAACCAATGTGAAAAGAACTATAATTCAAATTCATGTAATTATTTTACATTTTTGTTTAATCATCCTATACTAATACATAACTTTTTATTTTAGTTCATTATGGAATCAAAAGTACATAGAGCAGAAGTCTTCCTTCCTAAGTTATAACATCAGTACAACAATAGATACATACAAATGGATGAAAATCTCTCATCATCCACTATTTCATTTGAAATGATATTGGAACTATTTCAAGCTCACAATATTTAATATGTTCTCTTTATGTATCCCTACTTATTATACAATAAATGTATATATTCACATATTGTTTTATTTTTAATCATCGGATTTATTCAGTGTAGATGTAGCTCCTCTCTCCTCTCTCTCTCCTCTCTCTCTCCTCTCTCTAAAGATAACTAATGCTTCCCTTTCTCCTCTCTCTCAAGATATCATATGAGTAGGAATTAAAAAATTTATCAAAACTTAAATGTCATACATTCAAAATCTATATACCCTATGAGTTAGAATTATGTATACAATTATGTAAAAAATTATCATAACTTAGATGCCATACATTCAAAATCTATATACCATATAAGTTCAAATTAAGTAAAAAATAATCAAAACTCAAATGCCACTTAAATGCCACTCAAATGCCACTCAAGTACCGCTCAAATAAAACACAATATAAACTCGGCGAATTCATCCAACGCCGTAACCCATTGCATAACCCCAGATAATGACCCCACAAAAAAACACTTGGTAGGGAGATCTGCTCATATATTACTACTCTTGTTGCAGGAAGGAAAAGTCGATCGGTGGACGCAGCCAAAGTGACACCAACCATCGTACGGAGGATAATGACTGCTTCTCCCCCTCGACTTACACTGAGAGATGAACCTACCACCACATTTGGCGCAGATGGGAGGCGCAACCCAGCCCGCTGGAGGATGCTCCGTTGGGTCAAAGCAGAGACCGAGGACAAGATCCAACGCGTGTTAAGGAAGGCACGCAAGTTCCAGTGCCACAAGTGTCACTTCCAGGTTAGGAATGTCAGGCTGTTAACAGTGCATGCTACCCAGCATTATGTGAAACACTTTTGCCGCTGTGGGTTTATGAGCGAAAGTTGTGATGCGGTTTACAGCCATCAAAGCAAACTGGACGATGCCGGAGACAAAGAGCACATAAAAAAGGCAGGAATGATCTATGCCGTAGACACCAAGTCGTATGGACGTTTCTGCGAGTTTACAGAATGGGCTGACCCCCCCCCCCCCCACTTTCGGAGACTGCTTACCTGTACGGACTGGTACACCCAACACCTCCCCGGTTAGACCAGCAAAGCGCCTCCATTCTCCAGTGGCCGCTCCTCCCATACCCACCTTACCAGTCACTAGTATTCCCAGCTTGATGTCTGTACCCTTGCCCAGTTATAGAATTCCAAAGAAGTCCGCCACTGCTTCAGCCCCCCTCCCCCATCACCCCCTTCCCCTACCCAACAAGAACCCCCTCCCCCAGTCCCCACTTCCCCCCCACCAAAGACTGTATCTTACCCACAGCCTACAGGTGATTTTTTGCTTAAGAGAGAGATCGCAGCCCAAGCCATCGACAAGGTCGTCGCAGAGTTAGAAGCTGATCAACGCTCACTGCGAAAGGCATTACTAGAGCGTACACACTCTACGACGACGAAGATAGACATCAAACAGGAATATCAGGCCACCGAAATAGAGGCTGCCTCCCTTCGCCAGCTGGCCACCAGCGTGAGGGGCAACTTGTTTGGCGACCTCTAATAAACTCTCTATTTTACCTTGTTGAATATATCCTGTATATACTCATTTATAAGAAATATAGTATTACTTCGGTGAGGTTCACTGAAATCAACAAATATCCTTATTATTATTTAATTAGAGACTGAGTCGCTAATGAAGCGGGGTATGTGGGAGATTTGTATAAGTATTCCTCTCCCCCTTTGGTCTAAATACGAATCATCCCCTTGAGAGTGGACCCTAAAAGGCTCAGACACCGTAGAGAGAGAATGTTACACCTAAAAAACTACCCCGGGTTCCCCGGGTCAGCTACCCCGGGCCGGGATAGAAAGGAAGTGGAAGAGGTAGCCTGGGATCCAAGCTATCTAATACCCCAATCAGGAATCAAATCGGACCACTACAAAGCCCAGGAGGACAAGCCAAGTACAAGCGTGCCCTAATAAGGACTGGAAAATTACCAGCTACAGAAAAGAGCGGCAACAAGTGCCCAGAGCAAAACACCATGTGCTCCAGACTGTGATTGGCTAACTTTGTATATAATCTTGTATGCTATATTGTGATTTGTTTATATTTGCTATTGTATTATGTGGTTGGCTCACCCAAATAAGGGGGTGAGTGTTCCTCCTCTTCTCCTATAAAAGGAGCTTTTTGTGTGAGTAGAAGCAGAAGTCTTGTGGAGTTGCTAGCTAACATTATATCTTGCTAAATGGATTGTGCATAAATAAAGTATTATTAATTGAACCTTTGTCGTTGTGTGTTTGGGTCTAGGACCCCGTCAGTTAGTAGCATTGATTCGGAGTGATCCCGAAGTAACATACAGAAGTCGATGCAGTGACCCCGTTGTGTCTAGTAGTCAGTGTAAAAACTACTACAATATTTATTGGTTTGTCATTTGGTTATGCTGGGGGTTTCCGTCACGATATAGATCGCGGTTGACACAGACCCTTTGATTGTTTACTCTTGTTTTGGTAGTGGGTTAGGTATTATGTTTATTTAATTGAAATGGTAATAGTGTCTGCAATGAAGTTTATAATAGGGTGAAAAGTGTAGGTATAGTGGAGAACGCTTGTAATACATGTAGATATTATAAAATATTATAGTATGAAGTCTGAAAAAACTTTTGGTTTGGAAAATATTTAATGATATTGTAATAGATTTCTGTCTTCTATCACTGACACAACGGAATCCTCTCCTTCTCTCCTCACACTTCGAAATCTATCCCGAATGGACTTTAACAACTTTGCACGGGGTCCACGACCCAAACACACTACTAGAGATTTTATCTAGTAAATACTTTATTCCATCACACAATTAAAAGGGTATTTAGTACTATCCACACAACTACTGATCTTCTCAATGCACAACAGCTCCTTTTATAGGAGATAAGGGGTAAACTCATTGCCTTATTAGGCATAGCCAATAACATAACATAATACAAAGGATTCACAAATGATATAACACGGTACAAAGTTTAATATTGCAGCAAGCCAATGAGAATACAGACACATGGTGAAATAGCAATGGGCTGTGCTTCCCGCTCTTTTCTGGGTGGAATCTTTCCACTCCTTATTTGGAAGTGCCACTTCCTAGTCTCTGCTCCTGGTAGGGGGGAAGCTCAGGTCTCCATTCTGTTAAGGCTTTCGGGCTCCTAGGGGCACAGGCTTCCTGAATCAGTCTGTTTGGATACGGGGTCGGGTTCCTGACCCGAGGTAGCTGCTATATGTTTATATAGGGGGGGGGGGGGGGATACAGGGTTGATACAGGCGGGGTGCCCGGTATCCCTTTTTAAGGGGATTTTATGTAACTACGAAAGGGGGAGAGTTCCGGCAGTGCTGTAACTCCGTTACCAGACGGCACAAGGAAGGGGTGTAGGGGGGGGGGGGTTTAGGGTGGGGAAGGGTGGGGGGAGGAGTCCGACATCACTCAATCATCATGCAAATCTCCCACAATATTGCAAGAAATATCATTACACTCGGGATAAATGATAATGAGAAATTTTTTTCCATTTTTCTGTTCACTGTTTTTCGACGCAGACAGACTCATTCCTGAAATATATTCTAAATCATCATAACTGAAAACTCTATAAAAAGGTGTCGGAGTTGTAATTGCTATCGAAGTGTTTTCGCATATGGTGTATTGTTTTTCGCACGTGCAATCATTAGTTGTTTCCAGAGTTGTGTCGGTTTTTGTTGGAGTAGAGGTTGTAGTCATAGAAAGTGTGTTGGTTGTTGGATCTGCAATTGCTAGAGTTGTTGTTGTGGTTGTCGGAGTATTTGTTGTTGTTGTTTTCCGAGTTGTAACTCTTGAACGCTTCAAGTATATTTCAATGTATGACAAAGCTTCATCGGTTTTGCAAACAAATTGGAATTCGTTTATCCTGTCGGTTCTGGAGAAGTTTGGCATTAGAATGTCAGGATCCATGGAACATATGAGTGAACGCATTTGAGATTTTAAAGCTTGATCCAAAATATGAGCGGCTACTCAAACACCTCGGATACCAAAAACTCATGCTGACATCCCGAAGCCTGAGGAGATAACATGAATGGAAGAATCTCCATTGCAAGACAATGTGTGAAAAGGATGGAGAAAAATAGAAAATAGATCCGGTAACTCATTTTTCTTGAGAAAGAGAGACACTTTTTTGCACTTTAGTCTACGCTTTCAACGTCTAGAGTTAACTGTCGCAAACATCAGCTGAACTCGGTTAACATGATGCAATTACAACTCGGTATACAGGACGTTGGGATTGCATCTGTCTTTGTTATCTCCTCAACAAGTGATGCTAATAATGATCTTGTTTTGAACAATCTTTAGACTTTGAAAACTCGAAAACGACAAATTCACACTTTTGACACCATCGACATCACTGATGATAGTAGTTGGTTCGGTGTTGCTTGAGAGATTACACCTAGGGCGTGCAAAGTCGAAGGTCTCAAATTCTTGTGACAATGGGCAGATTAGGCTTGAGGCTTTGTAGCTGAATGGGTACAATTCCCCATTCCAAAACAGTTTTGCGTTTTGGGTAAAGCCTGCCGTATCATTTTTAACTCCCATCATACAAACCTCTTCACGTGAAGCGTATTTTGTCAGAGTATTACAGGATGATTCATTTGTAGAATTTTGGCTTTTGCAAATCCAAAACGTCGGAGGGGTAGATTCTCACACAGTTATTGTCATCCGCATCCGTATATCGTATACTCCTTTCAAAAGGCGCTTAGAATAAGACATCATCTCTTTCCATAGTTCCATCGACGCGTTAATCAATGTCGTCGGTGTAGAAGTTTCCATTAACGCTGAGAAATAAAGTCGTCAATAACAATATGATTGTGCAACTCAACTCCAAAGTGCTTCTGCTTTCAGCATCAACAACGAAAAGTTGTACTCGATGACAAGCGGGACATTTATACGTAACTGACTATTGCCTTATACATCTCACTCGGCTGTTTTTGGAGGTGTGAGACATAGCCATCAAAATGATTGGAGAAATGTAAGTATGGCTCTGGGATGAGTTCTAACACAAAGTAGAATACTTCTACAGTAACGAATTGAACAAAAAGATGATCCAAGCACTCCACTGGAATTAGCTCAAAGTGGGTCTTTATGAATTTAGGAACAAAATCAGCCAGCATGGTGATTGACTTGAAGTCTCGATTTTTCCACTCATGTTTTTTTTAGAGCTCCGTGATGGATGATGAAGATTTTTTCGTGTCACTTCTTTTACGAGCCCACAATCATGATCGTTGAATCATCATTGCTCATTGAGTCGTTTGAGTCATCATCATCACCACCACCATCACCACCACCACCATCACCATCACCATCACCATCACCATCACCATCACCATCACCATCACCATCACCATCACCATCACCATCATCATCAAGACTCAGTGAGTATGGATAACCTTCTGCTATTGCGAGTAATCTATCTTTTAAACGCCGGTAAGATAGTTTGCATTTTCACATATCGAACAACTAAAAACATTATTTTTTCAGAACATTTGCACATTTTACTCTTAAATATTTTTGATATAGCCTTTTTAAATGCACAACAACTTACGTCAAGCAAACTTGTTGATACTCTAAAAATTATCATCTCTTGCTTACATTTATTTTTCACAGTTACTTTTTTCTAACTGTAAGCTCCCATCTTATATTATCGTACGTTCATATTTATTGAAGTTTTACATTTTTCTCACATTCCCCAGTTTCACATTTAGTTACTTGAGATCTGCTCCAATTATACTACTTACATGAAAGTAGCTATTTGTGGCTTTGAGATCTGCTCCAATTATACTACTTACATGAGAGTAACTATTTGTGGCTTTAATGAGGAAGGTGGAGAGGAAAAACGAGTATATGGGCTGGGGGTGGACGCAATGGGGGACGCAATGTGGTGGGAACAGGGTGTGCTGTAAGCTGGAGAAGATAGGAATCTACTGTCACTATCTCTTCAAAAAACTGCCACAAAATAACGACATTTTTAGGTGATTGACAGTAACACCTTCTAATCCAAAAGCTGTTTTCAAGTTTGTCAAATGGTTAATTATAGAAAGTTTCAAACATCATTGAAGAAAAAACTTGTACACGCATGCACATGTTTGAGAAGCAGTTGATCTGAACAACAATAGAAATGGCGAAATGGTGAGTCAGTGGTGGAGTCTAACAAGCAGCATACTGTATTAAAAAGCTATAGACACAACACTAGTAAATCATTCTACTACCTGTCGACTGGTTAATTTTGATATAAAAGTGCGATCTTCTATATAGCTGGCTTTGTTAGACCACATCATAGTGTGGAGTGCTTTTTCTAGCCTGAAGGTAAGTTGATTCTTACACTTGGCTATGTCTGCCGGCCTGTCTCCATATATATCCAGTGCAAGCACTTTCTCCTCACATTCTTCATCACTAGCGCTATCTGATATGTTGTCGTCATCAGATGCTGTAAGTAGGAATTTCAAGAAAATAACGTTTTTTAATCATTGTCAAATATGCACCAGTCAATGTTAAATACTGCAGCCTATCAAATATCTTAATACAAACACTAATGACAATAACATCGTACTTACACTAATGACAACAACATCGTACTTACACTAATGACAACAACATCATACTTACACTAATGACAACAGCAACATACTTACACTAATGACAACAACAACATACTGTAGAAGTTTTTACACTGGCTACTAGACACAACGGGGTCATTGCATCGACTTCTATATGTTACTTCGGGATCACTCCGAATCAATGCTACCAACTGACGGGGTCCTAGACCCAAACACACAATGACAAAGGTTTAATTAACAATACTTTATTTATGCACAATCCATTTAGCAGCATATAATGGTATCTAGCAACTCCACAAGACTTCTGCTTCAAATCATGCAAGAAAGCTCCTTTTATAGGAGAAGGGGAGGAAAACTCACCCCCTTATTTGGGTGAGCCAACCATACAACACAATAGTAAAAACAAACAAATCACAATGCAGTATACAAGATTGTTTATACAGTTATCCAATTAAAGTCCTGAGCACATGGTGCTTTGCTCTGGGCACTTGTTGCCGCTCTTTTTCTGTAGCTGGTAATCTTCCAGTCCTTATTAGGGCATGCTGGTATTTTTCCATTCCTTATTAGGACATGCTGGTGCTTACCTTGCTCTCCTGGCCGTTGTATTTGTCCGATTGAGTTCCTGATTGGGGCATTAGGTTCCTTAGATCCCAGGCTACCTCTTCCACCCTCTTTCTACCCAGACCCGGGGTAGCTGACCCGGGGTAGACCCCGGGTAACCCGGGGTAGTTTTTAGGTGTGGCATAGTGTCTACACAGGGTCTAGGTCTTTGGGGCTTGATTTCGTGGGGGTAGTTTGCGTGTAGGGGAAAGGAGAAGGGGTTGTAGGTTATGTTTAGGGGGTGTAGACAGCAAGGGTTGGGGGGTATGGGGTGGGTGGTATGGGGTGGGGGTGAGGGTGGGTACTTCATCCAAATCTCTCACAATACTTACACTAATGACAACAACATCATACTTACACTAATGACAACAACAACATACTTACACTAATGACAATGACAACATACTAACACTAATGACAACAACAACATACTTACACTAATGACAACAACAACATACTTACACTAATGACAACAGCAACATACTTACACTAATGACAACAACATCATACTTACACTAATGACAACAACAACATACTTACACTAATGACAATGACAACATACTAACACTAATGACAACAACAACAACATACTTACACTAATGACAACAACAACATACTTACACTAATGACAACAACAACATACTAACACTAATGACAACAACAACATACTTACACTAATGACAACAACAACATACTTACACTAATGACGACAACAACATACTTACACTAATGACAACAACAACATACTAACACTAATGACAACAACAACATACTTACACTAATGACAACAACAACATACTTACACTAATGACAACAACAACATACTTACACTAATGACAACAACAACATACTTACACTAATGAGAAAAACAAAAATAACACATAAAAGTACCTGCACCATCAGCTGAATTGGTACTGACAAAATAACTTTTGATTGTAGTCCAAAACGAATCCTTTTTCTCAAGAGGCTTGTTGAGATAATGTTTGTAGTATTTTAGCTTGTATGGTTTTTCTACAACCACATCAACATTCCTCAGCAAGCTCTGTGGGTGGTCAGTCAAATAACCAATAACAGTCTGGAAGTAAACCTTAGCCATGTCCTTGGCAGCGATGCCCGATTCCTCTACAATGTAATTGAAACTTTATATATAACATTCCTTAAGTAAACAATGCTTTATATATAACATTCCTTAAGTAAACAATGCTTTATATATAACATTCCTTAAGTAAACAATACTTTATATATAACATTCCTTAAGTAAACAATACTTTATATATAACATTCCTTAAGTAAACAATGCTTTATATATAACATTCTTTAAGTAAACAAAACTTTATATATAACATTCCTTAAGTGAACAATACTTTATATATAACATTCCTTAAGTAAACAATGTTTTATATATAACATTCTTTAAGTAAACAATGTTTTATATATAACATTCTTTAAGTAAACAATGTTTTATATATAACATTCCTTAAGTAAACAATACTTTATATATAACATTCTTTAAGTAAACAATACTTTATATATAACATTCCTTAAGTAAACAATGTTTTATATATAACATTCTTTAAGTAAACAATACTTTATATATAACATTCTTTAAGTAAACAATACTTTATATATAACATTCCTTAAGTAAACAATGTTTTATATATAACATTCTTTAAGTAAACAAAACTTTATATATAACATTCCTTAAGTGAACAATGTTTTATATATAACATTCTTTAAGTAAACAATACTTCATATATAACATTCCTTAAGTAAACAATGTTTTATATATAACATTCCTTAAGTAAACAATGTTTTATATATAACATTCTTTAAGTAAACAAAACTTTATATATAACATTCCTTAAGTGAACAATGTTTTATATATAACATTCTTTAAGTAAACAATACTTCATATATAACATTCCTTAAGTAAACAATGTTTTATATATAACATTCTTTAAGTAAACAATACTTCATATATAACATTCCTTAAGTAAACAATGTTTTATATATAACATTCCTTAAGTAAACAATGTTTTATATATAACATTCTTTAAGTAAACAATACTTCATATATAACATTCCTTAAGTAAACAATGTTTTATATATAACATTCCTTAAGTAAACAATATTTTATATATAACATTCCTTAAGTAAACAATACTTTATATATAACATTCCTTAAGTAAACAATACTTTATATATAACAATAATTCAGTAAACAATACTATATATACAACATTAATTAAGTGAACACAAATTTATATATAACATTGTTTAACTACACACAAATATGTTATTTACATGTACACGTAACATTTCTCATGTAAAACCAACTTGGTATAAAACATTCAGAAATGCTATTGCGGCAAAAATCTTAGATTAAAATCTAAACGGTTAATGAACGATGACTACAACTCAAATTGGAGTCAAACATTCTCTCTGAAGCACACCATGCAAAAACCCAAACAAACTGGCAGTAACAGTTAGTAACTGTTACCCGTTACAACTACTGGTGATTAATTTACAAGTTTACTGGTTTTACAGTAATAATTTACTTACAACTACCTAATTGACTTGAACAAATACAAAAAGAGGTAATATAATGTGAGTAATAAAAGTAATAATAACGTAATAAATAAGTGAAACATTTACAATTAACTGAATAACTTGATTACTTACAACTACTAGTTACTTAGTATTGCTAGTTGTGACCACTCAAATGACGAGGCTGGTATACCAATAGTAGAATGACAAAAACGAGAGCCTCACTTACACATGTATATGAATGACAACAACAATCGACCAACTTTCATATGTAAGTGTATAAACTACCTCTGCTGAAAACAGGAAATGTAATAGAGCCAAGTCTTCTCTCGTCACAAGTCTTTAAGCAGTTTGAGATGAGACCAGAAAGAGCTCTAGGAACACCTTTCATACTTCTGATCTTGGCATGGAAGATGTATTTGGCATCAAGTTCTCCTGCGTCTGATATCCATAAGTTATCTGTTGCACCTGATGAATATATTATACATGCGAGAGAAGTGGTTCACCAACCAGCAACCCTAGTGCTACAGGTTGACATATCGAGTGCCCTGATCACTCTCTGGGTGGTTGTGCTACCTGCAAACACTTGTTACCAGAAATAATAAAGGCTCAGAAGAAAATCACTGATAGGTACAGAGCGATCGGGATTGTGTGCTATGTGTGAGAGCGTTGGATGCTATGTGAGAGAGCGATTAGTTGGTACTGTGAGAATATGATTGGTTGGTACTGTGAGAATATGATAGGTTGGTACTGTTGTAGTGGATTTTATAAGTCACCATAAGTGACCACTACTCAGTAAGGGCCCCCTATTAGCCTGCAGGCATCAGGCATGCCTCCTATAAGCAATTAACAAGCCCGGTATTGATTGCAAGTAACCTATTTGCTCATACAAGCAATAGAATCAGTATTTTACTATATCAGCACAGGGTAGCTATCCCGGGCCGGCAACAAGATGGTTCATATAGCCTGAGGAAGGAAACATAGCCCAAGTGTTTCTAGGACCCGAATCCAGGTAATTACTACCCTCAGAAATGAAGGAACCAGGATCCTAGGCCGTAAAAAGGGAAGAACCATTGGATAGAGGAGTACCAAGTTATTACTGGCTCGAATGATCATAAACTCCGCCACTTACTTCTGGGCACCAGTTTCCGTTAACTCATTTATCTATCTATCTATTACTGGCTAGTATTTTTAAATGTATTGTTATTGGTTAATTCCTGCATTTCTGTTGTGTGATTGGAATGTTTGGCAAACTAGGTGAAACACTTCATGTAACTCTGCATATAAAAAACAAAGCTTGTGTTCAGTTCATTGTATTACAGTACAGCATGACGAATGGTTACTATTGTATGCCACCGTTTATCCTGGATAAGAATAAATTGCTTGTACTACTCAAAAGCAATTAGTGTATGTCTGAGCCGAGGGCTCGTTACAGTTGTTAAAGTTGAGGATTCTTCTTTACAAATAGTTGCTATAGGGTATAGATTGATCATATAAAGTTAAGGATGGTAGGATAGTTTAATGCATGAACAAGCACGGCGGAATAGAAACCGAAAGTGACACAGAAAGGTTTTACCCAACATGTTATAATTAGGAAAAAGCCTCACAAGCACAAGGCACGTGTGGTCTAGTGGTTAAAGTGCTTGCACTTCAATCCAGGATCTGGGGTTCGATTCCCAACACGGTTATATGTGAGCGAGATATTTGGCTTCCTATATGCTCTGCCTGGTCGGATATGGGCATAAAAATAACGTGGTCCCTAGTTTGATTGCACTCTCCATAATAACTATGGAGTCATGCTAGTAAAAGATCCCCCTCTGCCTTTTCGGAAGAGTAGCCGGTGTAATGGCGGACATGGGTAAGGATGCTGCTCACACAAGCTACGCTTATGAGACCCGCCTTTAGGGTTGCCCACGAGGCACAGCTGAAACAAACAAACCAACTATTTACCAGGCGTAATTAGGGAAAGCTTTCAGCTTAACGGTACATCTCCCTTTTCCAAAAGAAAAGTAAAAATCGAATTATCAGAACTTCAAAAAAGTAACAAACCATGTTATTAATTTTGATGTCAGCCACCCAACTGTTTATAACCCAGGCGTTCAGGACGATGTGAAACCCGAGAGGACATTCTACGTGTGCCGTTTGGTGTACCAGTCTGAGTTCCCGATGTCGGTCTCAGAGCTGCTGTTTCACCAGGTGACTGTTTGAGTTCTGGTGACTGAGGACTAGTGGCAGTGACTGGCATTGCCTTTAGTAAGCATCTGTGTCTGCGTACATTCCCGCTGTCGGTAGCAGATACATGTGATCTGACAGGCAGGTTTTTGGTAACTGTACCAGATTTTTCGAGGTTATGTACGTATACCAAATTGCCGTCATTGAGTTGATGCAGCTCCTTAGCATTGTGACGGCTGTCATAAGAGTGTTTCATTTTGAGTTTGTATTTATGTTCTTTTCCAGCGATGAGGTCGTGGTCTGGTGTGTAGGGTCTGAGAGTACTTGGATTTGCAGGTAGATCAGTCCAGAATTGTCTGCCCATAAGCATCTCAGCTGGTTCTGTGCTGGCATGTTCTGGTAGGAGAGTAAAGCGAGGTAAGGATTATCAACTTTCTTGAAGAGGTTTTGACTGTTTGTACACTTTTCCCTGCTTCACCATTAGCCTATGGGTATCAAGGAGAGCTGGTTATGGTCTCAAAGCAGTACTCGGTGGCGAATCTCCTGGACTCCTGGCTAGAATAATCTGAAATCACAGTTTTTGGTATTCCATGTCTGGCGAACATGGATTTCAGAGAGTTGATAACAGCAGCACTTGTCATTCTGGTGAGACGAAAGAAATCTATGTATCTGGAGTAATAGTCCACTACAATTACGTAGTCATCATTCTTGAAGTGAAATAGATCTGTAGCGATGCGCTGCCACAGTTGGTCTGGAAGCATGGTTGGATTGAGTGGATCACGGCATCCTGGTTGATGTTGCTGGCAGGTTCCGCAGTTTTTCATCATCTAGGCTACTTTTTGAGATAGCCCAGGCCAACACAGATTGGTGAGCTCACTCTTGGCACTTGTGTATTCCTAGATGACCAGAGTGTATACAATTTAGAATGTCACTTCTTTTGCTGATCGATATCACTATTCACTGGACGTGCAGTAGTAGATTGTTGATGAGAGCAAAATCAGCTTCACCCTGCCAGTATGGCTTGAGACTTGTTTCGACATCTGTAAAATAATCAGACCATCCATAGTTGACAAAATAAATCACTTGTCGTTGAGTTGTGTCCTCCGACTGTTTCATCCTGAGGCCTTAAAGTCGTTGTTCACTAGCGGGGGTGGGAGGGAGTGATGTGATTGTGGATACAGCTTCGATTTCTATCTCTCTAGCGAGTTGTCTGTCCTTGGCATCTGACTTAGATAGTGGTTGTCTGGAGAGTAGATCGGCGATGTTGTTGCGTTTACCAGGTATATGTTGTACAGTGAATGAGCATTTTAGTGCTCAGAGTCGCTGTCTCTGGATTTTGGTGATTAGGCCGTTTACGGCTTTTGAGAGTTGAAGATAGGCACTAGAGGTTTGTGATCTGTTTCGATTGTCACATCTGCATGTCCTAAGATGTGCATTTCAAACTTAGGGCATGCCCATGCGATCCCTGAAGCTTCTAGCTCTATAGGTGACCATTTTGACTCAGTATCAGTTAGACTTCTTGACTTAGAAGCGATGAGTCTGCGCAATCCATCTGGTTGCACTCGAAATAACACACTGCCTAGTCCCTGGTTTGAGGCATTGCTCATGATGATAATCGACTTGTTGACATCGTACCATCTGAGACAGGGAGTTTTGGAGAATTTCTTCTTTCATAGCCTGCATCATACTAATGTTCTATGTCCAATGTTCCTGACTGAATAGGACTCTTAGCGGTTTCGTTACGTCTGAAATCCTGGGAGAGAAGTTACCAAGCTGAATCACCGAACCTAAAAATGATTGCAACTCTTTTGTACATATAGGTTCGGGAAACCCCAAAACGTCATATATGTGGTTAGGGACAGGCTGCACGCCTTGTACGCTAATGATGTGGCCTAAAAATTTCACAGAAGTTTCACAGAATAGATATTATTTATGGTCTGGAGTCATATCAGCATCCTTGAGACATTTTAATACCTTGCGTACTCGATCATCATGTTCTTCCTCACTCACAGCACTGTGTACTAGCAAATCGTCCATGTGGTACACGGCGCCATCAAGTCCGTCAAGGATATCAAACGTGCATTGTTGAAAGATATCTCCGGAGCTGACGAGGCCAAAAGGTACACGATTGTAGCAATAGCGTCTAAATGGAGTGACGAATGCGGTGAGTAATCGGGAGTCTTCGGCTAATGGTACCTGATAATACCCCGAATTTGCATCTAGTTTACTCATGAACTTTGCTCCTGATATCTTGGCTAAAGTGTTTTTAACAGAACTGCTAGGGTGAGTGTCACGTTTTACAGCACGATTCAGCTTAGTCAAGTCAGCACATATGCGGATTTGTGTAGGGTTGTCTTAGGTACTTGGACCATGCCTGAGCACCAGTCGGTAGGAACAGTCACCTTAGATATAATACCCACACTCTCCCTTTCACCAAGCTGCTTTTTGACTTTAAGTAGTCGCGGCTGTGACACCTCATACGGCATGTGTAGTGTGGTGGGTTTCACATCCGCCCTAAGCTGGATTCTACACCGCTCAGTGACATTGACTTTGCCTAAACCTGAAAATATATCAGAAAATTCCTGGTGAAACTTCACAGATTTATCATGTGTGTATGAGACCAAGACACACATGCACGTTTACTCAATAGGCTACTACAATATAAATTTTCTCATGTATAGTCTGATTGTCAACTCTGAGCTGTGCTTCAGATAGACCTCTGACAGGTAGAGGCATACCACCTGGACCAAACAGTTTCTTATCTGATGGTCGTAGTTTGCTCTGCTCGTCTCCATACTTCTGCATACCACATGCTGTCACTTCTGCACCGGAATCAAGTTTGAACTGAGCTGTGCATTTTGGTTTATCTCCAAATCTGACGCGTAGTTGTGCTCTCAATGATTTATTCTTCTGCAATTGAGAATTTATTTCACCAAGGAACACTGCATTACTATCACTCTCTGCGACTTCAGTTACTTGAGCCGACTTGCTGCGACAGACTTTCTCCACGTGTCCCAGTTTTTTCCAGTCTGCACTTAGAATTACCGGCTGGACGTTCAGATTTGTTGTGAGTTGTCGCCCCTCCACATCTGCTGTAGTTAGGCTGTTTGCTGTCAGGTTTTGACGATGGCTTGTTTTGGTTACTTTTAGGGTTTTGGTTTGCTGTGATCTGATCTCACGCTCTCCACCGTACCTGTAGTAGGAAGTACAAGAGTCTTTGCCTGTTCAGCGGCTTCATACCTTCCGCTGATTTGGACTGCATTGGCTAATGTGAGAGCCCGTTAAGACTGTAATTTGTCACTGAGCTGGTCGTCGACCCCTCCAACAACAATTCTGTCTCTGATCAGTTCTTCACGTAAAGCACCATACTCACAATATTCTGCTTGCTGGTACATTTTATTTATGAATATATTCATGCCGTCTCCATTCTGAACAAGTTGGTTGAACTTGGCTGTTTCGACAATGACGTTGGTTCGGACATTGAAATAATCATCAAATGCTCTCAACATATTGTTATGGGTGTCTTTGGGAATGCCCCTAGATAAAATAATATATTCTGCTTGTTCTCCAAGATAATATGCTAGAGTGTTTATCTGCTCTTTATCAGGATGTCCATTTATTCTACTGGCATCTCTGTATTTCACCCATCTGGCTCTCCATCTAGTCCACTTACCAGGATCAGAGAAGAGACAGTTACCTAGTGGATCTATTCTTGGTGGTGCAGCTCTGAACTGGATTGGTGGTGCTGGAGCTTGATCATCCTCATCACCCATTATTCAAAATGATAGATCAGTGCGCCACAAATATTATCCAAATATTGTTCCTGAAACCGCTGTCTATTCATTAGGGATTACCTTTCCTCTTACTGCCACCATATAGGATGTAGATTGATCAGATGAGATTATTGATGGGAGGACAGTTTAATGCATGAACAAGCATGGTTGAACAGGAAACAAAAAGGGACACAAAAGGGTTTCACCCATCATGCTATAATTAGGAACAAGCCTCACAGGCGCTAAGCTATTTAGGATAATTAGGGAAAGCTTTCAGCTTCATAGTACAGTTGCAAGTGCCATTCTAGCACAGGGTCACCTCTGGGGAGAGGTTGACTGTTTATTGTCAGGCCTCGAGAGACTGTCTTGTTGTGCCGGCAGACAACAGTTTGCCCGGTGACAACGTTAGCAGAGAAGTAGCAGACCACTAAAATTTGCTACACTCTGATAATATGATTGATTGGTACTGCAAGGATGTGGTTGGCTGGCACTGTGAGAATATGATTGGTTGGTGCTGCAAGTATGTGGTTGGTTGGCACTGTGAGAATATGATTGGTTGGTACTGCAAGGATGTGGTTGGTGCTGTGAGAATACGATTTGTTGGTACTGTAAAGATATGACTGGTTGGCATTATGAGAATATGACTGGTTGTTTCGTACTGCTGGGGCAAGTGCACAAAAAATAAAACTCACATTACAGATAAAATTATGTACACTAGGAAACCAATTATTCAATAGACTCACTTTGGGCAGACAATCTCTTCACATCATCTTGAGCTCTCTTACCGGCCTTGGCCATCAATGCTTTTGAGGTTGGGCCTGTAACAGCAGGCACAATATCAAATTACCAATGTTTGGTTGTTCACTGGTAGGAAACAATCAATTCTAGTAGTAACAAGCAGAGCCTAAAAACTTAAAATACTAAGATAACACACAATCGGAATCATTCGATAATATTGAAAAATGAAAGACAAAACCATACTAAACGAAGCTGAAATAGAGAAAAATTTCATGGTAACAATATGGATTTTGTCACGCACTACTACCCATACTATTCACTAGTATATTACACCCCCAAACAACCTTCTCCCGCCCCAATTACACAACTTCAGAATCTGCAGCAGATGGTCTTAGTGCCTGAAACTACTCTACCATTGCAACAATGTCAGAGCATTTAGTGACAAAGTATCACCAGATCCGTTCCCCTTTCTGCATTCCTGCCCATCCCCCCCCCCCCCCATTCACATAATCCACTCTAAAGGAGCGGCCACACAGAGTAGTTTTTCCACGATTCGTGGGAACTTCCACAACTTAATCGCACGAATGTGAAATTCTCACGAAATCGCGTATTGTGGTTTGTTAACGATGCACGATTCGTGTAACATGAAAATTTGCACGATGGTTTATTTGATTGGCTGACTGAGATCGGACTGAGGTCAAGGTCAATTTTAGAAAGAGCATTCAGTCAAATTTGTTCATGCCTCTACTCATTGGCCTCTGCTAAGCGATTATGGATGATAATTGTTAATTATAAATAACGAATATTATTATTTATTTTAATTATTATTATTAGTAAGTAATTATTATTAATTAATTATTAACTATTATCATTTTATTTATAATAGTAGTAACTAATAATAAAAACAATGAATATGAATGAATATTTAATTATTATCCTTGAAGTAATTCATTATTGTTATCGTGTGCATTATTATTCTTGTTTATTATTATTATTTACTACACAGGAAACTGCTTAAATCACAAAGCTAGGATCGCTAAAATTTACCTTGTTTTCTCATTGGCTGGCTACAATTTACAGGCGCAAAATGATTCGTACGATATTGGAAGAAGACAACCCCCTGTGGCAGGCAATGATTCGTACAAATTTTGATTTGCACGAATTCGTGGAAGTTTATACGATCGTGTGGCCCCAGCTTTAGTGCTACTCTATGTAGGACCTGGTGTCTCGCTATATATAACCTATACCAGCCCGGTATATCTGCTATATCGACCCTTTATGCTAACCCAGGGTCTATTATACATGTATATGCCATAAAGGACCTATACTGGTCCAGTATCCTGATCTAACTAGCGAGATCTCACCAGGAGCAGAAGCGTTGGGACTATGAGTTTGGAAGCCCATCTAGATGTGAGAGAAGCAGGTATTAAAGGAGGTAGGATTCTAGACTGAAGAAATTGTACTGCTATATTTGGAGAGCAAACTTCTTCCACCTCTGGTTGGCTGGAACGTCAAATCAGGCAGCTGGACCATGTGATTGGTTGATATTGCTTACTATGTAATGTATTTTGGCTTATCATTGGGGCACGGTGTGTATCATTTTGTATGAGTGGTCCATCCCTAATAAGGGGGTGAGAGTTACTTTTGTCTACTATAAAAGGAGCTGCGTTACTATTACTTGCACATTACTACTTATTGTATAGTTAGGTTTTAAATTGCTAAGCAGACTCTACTCTGGTTGATAGCACCTGTGTTTAGATTGGACTCTGTGGGAGTGCAACGGGCTGGACACCATTAGAGAGGAAAGAGAGAGATAAACACAAGGGAGATTGGTTGTTTGGGATAATGTTGTGCCCGTAGTAGGCAATGAAAACCATTGCAATACTCCTATATCTTGAGATACCCCTAGATACGACAACCGTTTACAGTCTTCAGAAAAGCTAGTAAGTGCTCACAAACTTGAAGAGTAATAAAGTATTCACAGTTTTGAACAAAACAGCTTGCGAATATTTGATAAAGCTTATCAATGACCTACAGGTAGGATGTAATTGATTGACACAAAATAAATATCAGATATTACTACTAACTAAGGATCTGAAGTCTCTCATCAGTACTATTCACAAACACTATCGTCTGGTGTGCAGTCAGCTCTCCCTCCAACACATTCACTGTTGTATCATTTATAGACTTGGACCCTGCTTGCTGCAGTTGTCTTGTCACCATGCTGCGGCCAAGTGCACGAGCTGAAAACCAAAAAGTTGCATAATGGCCAAAAAATGAAAGTGCAATGATACATTAGAAATTATGACCAATACAAAAATGAAATAACATAGCATATAGGTATGAGTAATGTATAGTAATATACAAATAGGATTTATTCAAGTATACAGTAAAAAAGGTATATCAAATGAACAGTGCAGATGAAATGAATCCTGATAAACTATACTGCAGGACACAAGAGTGTAATATGTATATAAGGAAGAAGGATAGACTATGTATGAGCCAAAGTCATAAATCAAGTTGTTAGGTTGCTCATAACGTAAACGCTTTCAAAGGCTTTTGAAGTAGTTTAAGAGTGGCTACACAGGCTGATATTTAGCATTGGAAGGCCTTACGATGGGTGCATCAGCACACCGTGGGGCTTTTTCATAAGCATAACCAACATGTTGGTCTATGCCGGATGCCAAAGGCACATCAGCGCCCTCTGATTGGTTAAATCCAAAATGCTTGCTCGAACTCATCAAAGTTAATCCTTCACAATGAGTTCCCACTTGAATTTTTTTTATCAATGAGTGTTCACTTCAATTCCAAAGGAATGTTGATGTTACAGAACTTGTATATCCATCCCTTTGGACCAAAATAATTTCGATGTCATGCAGTTGTTGGCAAGAGCAAATCAGTCGAAAGAATTTATTTTACATGGCTCAAAAAATAGTGATCGGTGATAATAGGCGTGTTCGGTGTGCTCAACGTTTACATTTAATCCTCAACGGCAGTTTTTTGTCGAGGGATTATCAGCCCCTTTGT
This sequence comes from Cryptosula pallasiana, assembly GCA_945261195.1. NCBI lineage: Eukaryota > Metazoa > Bryozoa > Gymnolaemata > Cheilostomatida > Cryptosulidae > Cryptosula > Cryptosula pallasiana. The sequence continues at coordinate 50,159,768 of OX183133.1, read as the reverse complement.
AGCAAGTTTTTTTCAACGCGCATCAGCGCTCATTTTTGCGTTTGTCAACGAGTTTACCGTGCACGTTGGCCAGCGAACACCTATAAAAGTCAACGCGTTGGTTTTCCAAAGGAGTCGTCTTCTCAATAATTACGGCACTGTACCTTTTTGCGGCATTATAACAACAACGTGCTATCAAAAGTTATGACTTTTTTTCTTGTTTTTAATGGATGTATTATTACTTATTATTAATGTCATAAATTATTATTTTTAGTATTGTCATTATTATTAATGCTATCAATATGGCCAATAATAACAATAGTAATATTATAACTTTCATTCATTCCATTTTTTATTATCTTTATTTATCTGATAAAATATATTATTTTATGACAACAGTGAATAATCAGCACACCATTATTAATTATTATCAGAGGTGGGAATAAGTCGGACTAAGTCAAGTCATCTTAGAGTCAAGTCATAGGTCATAACTTGACTTGACTTAGTTGAGCAGTGACTTGACTTTGACTTGATGCCTCATCTGACTCGACTCGACTTGACTCGAAAAGTTTCATGACTTGACTTGACTCGACTTCATAATACAGATGACTTTATTACAGTCATCATCAAGTCATTTGGAGTCAATCTCGCAGAGTTGTCTGCTCCTACCACAATTTCCTAAATTAACAGAATACCCGTGTGTCATTGCTGTTTGTATTTCCTGTTTGGTTATCCGAACCAGAGGTGTTATTTAGTGCACAACCCAGCTAATAGTTAGCCAACTGTATGCTTGCTGGAGTATGGTGATCAGAAAATTACATTAGGCCCTCCATTCAAATGTTTTCTACCAGAAAAAAAGATAGAATAATTGATGATTTTCTACCGTTTAAAAATATAAGAAGACAAGAAGAAGGTGCATATGCAGAATACTGTTTGTTTTGTCAACTAGAAATGTACTAAAAATAATTAGTGCACTCTGATTACGAAAGTTTGTGAAATGGGGAAGACTTTTTTTTCAGTAGGGTTGTTGTTTTTAATGCAACTTCTCGTCAACCGCATGTAGGTCAAATTCCCTGCTGGAAAAAAAGTTGATTGCAACTTGTAAAATTCCTAATGTTTCTTGACTTTATTAAACATGTGTTGCAAAATTTATTGCACAACTTTAATGCAGAGATTTTTTTGACAGAAAATGAAAAAGAACAAGTAATTTTACAAAATTAAGTTACTAAAATAAAATGGTGACCTTTTTTTCAAGTAGGGAAGGAGGAAAAACAACTGCCATGCAAGAAATAGGGTTAATTAAATCATTTAACTCACTGTGAAGTGTCTACTGCTTGAACTGTGAACAGAATATTTTATTGGCTGCAACATTCTACTGGTTCTGGCTTTCCATAAGTACAAACGCTATACTGCCAGACTATTGTTCTGAACCACTGGTTTATCATTGCCAATATTTTTGTCATCTGTTGCTGTTAGGGAAATCCTTCAATAAAAATCGTCTGATTTCTGTGAAAGTTTTGTATTAGTCATCTATTGGACATCTAAATTACCCCCTCTGAAATCTGCCGATCACGATGATGTCTTTGATAATGCTCTACGACCAATAGACTCTGAGATATTTAAGTGACTTGATATTTGACTTGTAAGTCATTTGAGTCAGACTTGACTTGACTTAAAATTTTTCATTACTCAACTCGACTTGACTCAACAATGTTTGTGACTTTACTTGACTTGACTCAGCTGAACCTCAGAATGGCTGCGACTTGACTTGACTCGACTCACAAAGTTCATGACTTGACTTGACTCGACTTTAAAGTCATTTTCTCCCACCCCTGATTATTATCAATTAATAATTCATGTTTTTGCTTGTTGCTGTCATTATTATTCATCATTGTCATTATTATTCTTATCATTATCAATAACAATATAATTTGCACTTGGTGGTTTGCTGAGTTTTAATAACACTGTGTATAATTAGCAGATGATGCAGTTGTCAGGGCAACAAAAATCTCGCAATGAACAGCTACTTTTCAACCCAAGAATTTAGGCTAACAAACTTACGATTGCGGGGCTATATTTATGACTGAAGACACAAAAAAGAGGACAAGTCTTGCAAAATTTTGTAAGTTGTACGCACTCGGCTACTCCTATAAGTTATTGTTCGAGGGATAAACGCGTTGATCAAACTTTCTCAAACCAACGCGTTGAGACACCGAACACGCCTAATGTCAACATTTCTGAATACAATCATAATGATAATTAAAATAATTAATATCAAGTACACCAATAAAATAAATGATGAACAATAACAATATTCTAAAGATTTAATAATAAATAAAACCAAAATAATTATTAAAAGTCATGCTTTTTATGGTGAAAAAAAAAACATACCTCACAGTGAATGTATTTAATGTAATTATATCAGGGAGGGAAACTAATAATTCTCTGTTGGAAATGAAGCAGGCAAAAACCTCAGCTTTGTGCTGTATTATTGGCTAGTTCAGTAGCTCACAAATGAGGACGTACAAAAGGCTTGCATACAGCACAGTTTTAACCACAACAGTATCACTTATTTCCTTTGTATGCTATTGTAAGCTATTTGGGTCATAAAAAGTAATCAAACCTTGAAAATCAAAATTAATTTCATGGAAGTAAAATGCATTTTGAAAGGTTGTACATTGGTGTTTTCAAAAACGAAATTCCTGACCATTTTTTAACTCTGCAGATATTTCGCACTCCGCGTCATCAACCTTAGTGAAAAAAAGGGTTATACTAAATGTGGACTGTGGACCACAGAAAAAACAAAATTTGTAAAATGGAAACTATGATTTTATTGAAGTTATCTGCAAATTAGCCCATCCTGTTGGAAAACTTTTGGGCACTTTTCACTAAGCACTACTCGGACTCGGATCATATTCAATGAAGGGAAAACGAAAAATATGCAAAAAATACTGCTAAAACCATGAATAAACTATACCATACTATACTTTATATTTCATCCATGACCTGGTCAAAACAAATTTCGCATAATCGTAGCAGGTTTTAGTATTTTTGGAGATGTCTACTTATAAAAATTTCTTGCTGTGAACAGTGCAATATTATAGTCAATGTCAAATAACTGTGAGAAAGTCATTAATAAACCTCTGATAATTTATTAATTTCATCTGTCAAATGTTAGTTATTCTATTTTTACACATTATAAGTTATTTCAAATAAAAGTTTTTTAATCAGATACATTGTTTCATTGTCGTTGAACACAACAACAATGCCGGAAATGCAACTACGGCAGTGCTTGTTCCCAAATCAAACTTCTAATCCACCAAATTTCTTGTTTGGACTATAATAAATCAGAAAATACCTTGTTTAACTGAAAAATTGCTCTTGCTTTCCAGAAAATGGCTGTGCAGCATCATCATGTGACGTCTGCATGAACAATAAGCATGTTTATGGTTTCTTTTTATCGTGTTTTATGTCTTTGATGTATGAAAGTGATGGTAGCTATTTTGATCATTGAGTATTGTGGGAAAGTTTTGGGATTGAACTGACCCTAACTCCATCTTTCACCCCTTGCTTTAAATCCCTCCGGCACCCCTTCCTCTGTTTCCTAACATGGTTCTTATATGAACCCGGGATACCCCGTTATGATATATATGAGCTATACCGGGTTAGGAGAGTCAGCTATACCGGGTCAGTTTTAACCCTGTATCTGTTATTTAAGGGACAGAGGGCCTATGTTGGGCTAATATGCCGACCTAGTTAACAAGAAATATCGGAAAGTGGTAGCCTTAGGTTTAGAAGACCTACCACCCACCTATAGATGAGAAAGAGAGTTGGGGATACAGAGGAACAGTAGTGAAGGAACATCACCTACCTTATAAGGACTGCCAGCTTCGACCCAGCTGTGATTGGCTAGGGGAAGAGCAGGAGCCACCATACCATGTGTAAGTTGTGTGATTGGATGTTATTGTGTGTATGTATTTGTGTTATGCTTTACCATTTGTGTATTGTTCTGTCTATTATATGTGATTGGCTCACCCCTAATGGGGGGTGAATGTTATTGGTTTCTCCTAAAAAATGAGCTGTTGTACAGAGTGAGAAGCAGAAATCCTGTGGATCTTGTATAGTACACATATTATATGGCTGAATAAAACTGTGGAATAAAGTATTTTATCGCTAATATCTGTGTAGCTTGTCTGGGTGGTGGAAAATGTGGGGTTGCTAACGCCTGCATTCGAAGTAGACCCAACGTGTGAGGTAGTGAAGTGTGTGCAAAGAGTGCACAAGGAGAGCAGGCCGTTGTGTCCGTAGTAGAGGGTGGGAATCCATTACAGTATCGCTATACTTAATGTCTGCTTACAGTTGAGACAAGAAAAGTGCAACCCATCTTCATGTTAGTGTAAAAATTAATTACTTCTCACATTGGCCATTTAAGCATAACAATGGCAAAGAAAATAGGATAAAAATGGTCCTACATGAAAGCAATGTTCGTTAAACTTTCACAAAACCTACAAAAGCTCAACGTATTTTGCAGATTGCAATAAATTTCAAGTATGCTTGAATTTTGTGTCGTAATTTGACACAATATTTTTTGGCTAATGACCTAGGGGCATCGGATGCAGCTAGCAAGACAAGTGCTTCTTTCTTGAGTGGAAGCAGACATGCAGTTTGTAAGAAATTTAGTAGCTCCACCGAAACTAGAATAAAAAAACACTAGCTGAGTTGCATAAGGCTTTTCCAGATCATTTGGCTTCAGCATCTGTTGTTATAGCTGCAAAATATGCTTTATACAATCATTCAGAGTCCATGAGAGAGTTACACAAGTTAAGCAACTTCTGTTCATTTACCAATGGCTATATAGATTATCCATTGAGAGACATGCTGGTGATCGATTTAAATGACAAGGACACTCAATGAAAATTACTAGATAGGGGGACGCTAACATTAAGTGATGCTATCAAGGCAGCTCAGGCAGAGGAACAAGCCAAATGTAACATTGATAGTATGGTTGGGGAAGTGCACCAAACTGCAATAAGTTTGCAACCCAGCACCTTCAGAAAGTCAGGCTTATTGAGGTGCAACTAGCCCAAGAACAAAGCAACGCCATGTTTCTCTTGTGGAAAACTTGGACATTGGAAAGCGCAATATCCGAGGAAGAAAGAGAAAACCAAAAGAAAGTTTCAGTATAAGAAAGTAAAAGGGCTGAGTACAAACATAATGTGACAGTTCAGTTGACGAGGTCAGACTAATGTCATTGGGCTTAGCGAGGTCAGTGCCAAAAGATGTTCAGTGAATCATGTTGATAAAGCACTTACGCTCCTGGTAGACTTGCTGGTAAATGATAATAAACTGAGCATGGAGTTGGACAGAGGCTCATCAGTGTCTTTAATATCACATGGCCGATACAGAACAAAGGGTTACCCTGGACCATTACTCCAGCCTTATGTTATACTGAGTACGGGACATGGTCAGAAGTTGAAAGTTTGTTGGGGCTTGCAAAATTGATGTCCAGCTCATAGAAAAAATCTATGAAAGAATGCCATTTTTGTTGCAGGTGCTAAGATACCACCATTACTGGGACAAGACTGGCTCAATACAGTTAGTTTGTCATCAGAAAACAACAATGGTGCACCAGTCCAATGTGAAGATGGAAGAACAGCATAAAACTTATTCCACACAGTTCGATGCAAAATTGGAACTAGCTGGTGGTTACATACAGGCAAAATTGGTATTTGAGACAGTAACAGCTAAATTTTACAAACTATGTCCAGTACCATTTTCTACCAAAGGCAATATTGCTGAAAAGTTGAAATCACTTAAAGAAGCTGGTGTGCCATGTAACTTAAACGACTCAGAGTGGGCTAGTTCTATTGTGGCTTTGAAGGAGCCCTCAGGAAAGTTCAGGATATGTGGTGACTTTACAGTGATCTTGAACGAGGTTTTGAAAGTGCACAAACATCCGATGCCCTGTAGAGGATTTTGGTAGCGTGTGACTAAGTTCAGCCACAATCCTCCACCCTTTTGGTCACACTGGATGACTACGAGGTGTCACTGCCAGTTGCACTATCTTATGACAGCTTCAAGAGCTTCAATAAGCTAGTAGATCCGGTCTTAGAAGGGGAGGGGAGGGTCCTTTCTATAAATAGAGAAGGACCGAAGGAATTCGGTGGGGAGTATCTCTATGGTAGAGATGGGCCAAGGATCCAGACTATCTCGTCAATAGAGAAAAGCCCAGTGCAACAAGAAGAGTTTCAAGATAATACTCTCTTTATTGATCAGTATAGCTCCAACTGCGTTGAGCCAACTGGCTCAGCCAAACTTATGCATATAATACAAAAACGGAAACTGGTGCGGCTCACTAGAAAAAGTCCTATGTTTATCAATATAAAGCAATAAAATGTAATACATAAACGCACATGAAGAACAATATTTAATACAAGGTAACACGACATTAGTTCAAGCTTTATCTTCATTTTTTCGTACAATTATACTTTTTGTTCACAAACAAGGGGAGATAATCTCCAACAGTATATATATATATAATGACTTTCTATAACATAATCACAATGCAGTTCAATACAGTTATGTACAGCGTTCAGTCGGTAACAACGAGTTTCACTTCTCCTTCTTTTCTGTGCCTTGGTCTTTATCTTTGGCTTTTAGTTCACCAGCACACCATCCGGATGCTTAACCTTGCAAATCTATCACATACTCCCCCCCATTAGTTGAGCTGGGGTCACAACTAATTAGATATTTACATCGGTTGATTATTGTACAAGGAGGGTCTTGACAAGTGACCAGTCAGCTCTGGAATAGCCGTGGGGGATGGCTCCTTTAACATGGCTTTGTATGTTTTGGGTAAATCACTGGAAAGGGAATGGGTAAAAGGGGAATAGGGGTAGAGAGGGTTCTGCATAGCTGTGGGGCAAGGGGATCCGGCTTTAACTTTGGCATGGTCTGCTCTTTTCAAAAGGGGGAATTCGGCAATAGTTTTTGGAGGAAACGTAAGGTCACTGCTTACTATATGGCCTGAGAGAGGGTGTGAGGTCTCATCTAGTCTGGATGGGGGGCAATCCGGAGGGGTGGTGGTGGCTCTAGAGGGTTCTGTTACTTCTTCTTCCACGGCTGGCTTGGCAGGAACATCCTCCAGTAGCTTTCCAATGGCTGTGTCCTCCCACAGTTGGGCTAGTCCAGGGGGAAGGGGTACATCCTGACCATTAAGGATGCCATCCTCCTCATCCGGATCCATCAGGTCCACATAACCACCTGGAATGAACTGGTCCTCCAATAATTCTTGCAGAGAGCACGTCTCTTCTCTCCTCTGTCCTTTAACCATAACTTCTCCCTCTATCACTGCATTTGCTCCTTGTTGTTCCAAACATGTACTGCCCAAAACCTCCTCCAATTTGCCAAGCACAGTAGCCAGCTTACCTGGAGTATTTAGCTCCGTATGCTCCATTTCTACTGCAAGTAAGGCTAGAAGCTGCTCAGCTGTAGATGTACTGCTTGCACTACTTCTAGTAAGTGAATGCAGCTGTAATGGTTTCTGCTTGAGCACATGGCCAGGCTCGAGCATTCTGATTGGCTGATGCTCTTGAATGCTGGGAGACTTCGTGGGGCTTGCATTTTGGGGGGATCTTTCAGGCAGGGCATTGGGGATTCTTGTGCGATTCGGATAATTTTTTCTGTTGGTCACATCTTCAGATCTTGTGGATGGCAGCTGCACGTTTCCTGTCATCCTCTGACTCACTGGGGGTCCTGTAGGGGGTTCTAGGGGTGTTTTTAGGGTTGGATGTGGTGTGGTCACATAGTTATTAATCTCTGTGTTGCTTCTCTCAACTTCATGGGTGGGGGTATCATACTAGGGCTTCTTACCGGTAAATGTAACTCTTCTGTTAAGGTGGGGGTGGGGGTCAAGCCTTTTGCTGCCTCTGAATGCCTTATCACTGGTTGATTCCTAGGGGTGATTTGTCTCTTCATTTCATGTCTTTTCCTAACTCTGGCTCTTCTATTCTCTCCTTGTTCTTGTTCCTGAGGGGGTACTCTGACTGGTTGTCCACTAACAGCAGAGATGGGGGCTTGGGCATATGGAATATGGTTGGTTCTCCTCTCATCCAAATGGGGGGTGTGTATCCTTCTCTCTGGATCATTCCCAACACCTCTCTGTCTTGAAGAGCTGGTTTGATGGCAGTACTGTTCTCCGTACCTTATGGGGGGTCTCACGTTTCTCCTGGGCCTCTGTTCTCTAGGTTCCGCTCTGACTTCTTGACTTGGTTGGGCAGGGAAAGGGAGTTGATCTTCTCCAGATCCGGAGGGTATTTCTATGGGGGCCAAGTCACTTCCTTCCAATTCTGAGCTGGGTTGGGGGTTTACTTCTGGTTCCGGAGGGAAAAGGAGTCTGGGTAGGGCTTCCAACAACTCCCTTTGCATCTGTCGAGACAGCTCTCGGGGGTCTTCCCTATTCACTTCAGGTGGTCGCACTTCCACATCCAGTGGGTTGGGGGGCGGTTCCCTACGACGAGCTCTGGTGGCCCCTTTCATGTTTGGCCGCCTGTGTGGCTCCGTGGCTGCAGGGGCTTGTCCCCATTGATCAGCACATGGTTTATACAACTTCAGGTGGCTCTCATTCTGTACAGACTGTTGGCCATTTCTATCAATTAAGTAAGAATGGTTGGGATATGCTTCTAGTATTTCATACGGTCCGATGAATTTGGCCTGTAGTTTTGGGTTCTCTCCCTTTTTTCGTCTTCTATTTTCCAGCCAAACTAAGTCCTTTGGGGCAAACAAGGAGGGCTCCTCTCCATCCTCACCCCGGATGTGTACTTGTTCCTCTCGCAGGGCCTCATGTGCTTCCTCTAACCGATCCTTCAAGGCTTGTGCATACTCATGCACGGGCATGTTATCCGTGAGTGGAGCATGGTAGGACAGCTGATCCGGCAGCCTTAACTCTCTCCCAAGCATCAAGAAATTTGCAGTTTCACCAGTGGTAGTATGGGGGGTGCCTCGGAAAGCTCTCATTAGTTGTGGCAACAAGAGATCCCACTCCTCCTGTCCCCTCCGGAGCAGCAAAGCTCTCAATGAGTCTCCCAACACTCTGTTGTTTCTTTCCACTATTCCATTGGCTTGCGGATGATAGGGGGTAGTTCGTGTCTTTTCTATCTTCCACAGGAGACACAATTCTTGCATTAGATGCGACTCGAATTGGGCGCCTTGGTCAGTGTGTATTTGCTCCGGAAAGCCAAGATAGCAGAACACTCTCTCGTCAAGAGCTGCTGCCACTACTGGGGCTGTAGCGTCAGGAATAGCGATGGCGTCTTACCACCGCGTGAAGTGGTCGGTGAGTACCAGTATCCATGCATTTCCTTTAGCAGTCTCTGGGAGGGGGCCAACGAGGTCCACTGCCACTCGTTGCCAGGGTCGGCCAGCGTACATTCGTTGCCGGGCTGCTGTAGGTTTGGTCCCTCCGTTCTTGGCTCTCTGACATATTTCGCATGTCCGTACTGTACGCCTGACATCGGCAGTGATGCCGGGCCAGTACCAAGTGAGTTGTAGCCTCTTCAGGGTCCTTATTACTCCTTGGTGGGCCATGGCGTGGGTCTGCCAGAGAATTGTTCCGCGCAGACTAGCCGGGCAAATGGCGCACCATCTAGCTCTACCTTTAGGGGAGACCTGTATCTCAAGAATACCGTCGGGCCGGATCCGCATTGACTCCTTGCATTGCTCTAGCTTCCTCAGTTCACTGCTTCCCATTTCCAATTGTCCTTTGGTGAGAGGGATTCCGGATTTGATGGCTCTGTATAGGAGGGCCACCGGATGATTGCCTGTCTTTTGGGCTTCCAGCAACTCTATCTCGGTGCATCGGTCAACGTGATGAGCCTCTTGCTCCTTATCCACCTGCCTGAAGGCCTCTGTTTGACTGCGGGTAGCTGCTCCTGTCCTCTCTTCGTTTCGTATTTCTTGTTTAGATGGTCCTCCATCTCTCTCTTCTATGTGATGGCACTGTCTACAATCTTCTGGACACCTTCTACTCAGTCCATCTGCATTGCCATGCTTGAGTCCCGAGCGGTGCTCTACTGTATACTGAAACTCTGACAGTATCTCCAGCCAACGGGCCACCTGACTGGTAGGTTCCCTTCTTCTACACAGCCATATCAGGGAAGCGTGGTCCGTCCGCAGATGAAACTTCTGGCCATAGAGGTAAGGCCGAAAATGCTTAACTGCTTTGATCACTGCTAGTAGCTCCTTTCTGGTCACACAGTAGTTCTTCTCGGATGGACTTAATGTCTTGCTAAAGTAGGCTATGCCACGTTCCTGCCCTTGTTGCTGCTGAGACAGGACGGCTCCCACTCCAACATTACTAGCGTCCGTATCCAAGATGTACGTTCCTGTGGCCTCTGGATAACCTAGTATAGGGGCTGACGTCATGCCTTGTTTTAATTGTCGGAAAGCAGTTTCCTGTGCATCTCCCCATTCCCAAGGGGTATGCTTGCTGGTAAGTTTGGTGAGGGGTTTGGCCAAGGTAGAGAATTCCGGAAGGTATTGTCTGTAGTAACCTACGGTCCCCAGGAAGGCTTGCAATCCTTTCAACTCTTTCGGAGCTTGCCATTCTCTAATAGCAGCCACCTTTTTCGGATCGGTAGCAATTCCTTCAGCACTGACAATGTGTCCCAAGTATTTCACTTCTCTCTTGAGCAGCTCACATTTGCTTGGCTTAAGTTTGAGTCCGGCTTGTCTTAGGCGCTCCAACACTTCCTTCAAGCGCTGTAAGTGAGTAGGGAAATCTGGGGCAATGACAATCATGTCATCTAAGTATAGAAGTAGCGTCTTCCAATGGAGACCCTGTAAGACGCGTTCCATTAGCCGTTGAAACGTAGCTGGTGCGGAGGTTAATCCAAAGGGTAACACCTTCCATTTCCATAAACCTGTCCTAGTAGAGAAAGCGGACTTCTCGCTTGCATCAGCGTCCAAGGGCACCTGCCAATACCCACTGACCAAGTCTAGAGCGCTAAAATATTTACTACCGGCTAGCGCATCCAAGCTCTCATCTATTCTAAGGAGAGGGTAGGCATCCTGGTGGGTTACCGCATTTAACTTTCGGTAATCTATACAGAAGCGCCAGGATCCGTCCTTTTTTTTTAACAAGGACCACCGGGGAACTCCAGGCGCCTGTTGCAGGTTCTATCAATCCTTTTTCTAAAAATTGGGCTACTTGCCTTTCGGCCTCTGCCTCTTTTTGGGGTCCAAGCCTGTGGGGGTGCTGCCGGATTGGCCGGGCTCCAGGCAGCAAAGGAATGCTGTGTTCCACCAATGTGGTCCTTCCTATGTCCTCTTCTCCCGTACTGAACACGGCACTATACTCTCTTAACAAGCTTGCCAGTTGTCTTGCTTCACCATGGTTCTTACAATTCTGGCAGGCAGATTGGTAGAGCTCCTGGACGTGCATTGGCACGTTTTGCCCTTGGGAGACATTCCGTCTGTCTCTGGTCTGCTGTTCTGTTAGGTAGGGTGTAGTCTCATCAATATCTTGAAGTTCTACACCTTTGTAATTTCCTACCGTGCTTCCGGCCTTAAGTTCGAGGGGCTGGTTCGTAGGGTTAAGGCATCGTATCAGGAGTCTTCCTTGAGGGTCCGGCTGGTTCAAACTAGCTGCCATGGGGGGCCCTGTTTCTTGTCCCTCCACCAGTCCTATGGGGCAGAAGTTGTGTGTGTTGACGCGGGCCATGACCGTCATTTCGGTACAAGGGGGTATGAGGGTGTCCCTTATCACCTGTATATTGTTTATCAGTAACCGTCCATGCTTATCAGTGCATTGAAGCTCCTGTCCGTCCAATATGAGTATTGAACGGTGAAACTCCAGCGAACACTGATGTGAGGCCAGGAATGGCATGCCCAGAATGGCATCTTCATGAATATCACTGATTACAAACGTAGCTTCCGTCTTGATATCACGAATCCGGAGGGGGAGTTTTATGGTTCCATAAAATGGGAGGTGTGTCCCATCTGCCATCAATCTGTAGGACTCGCTTTCTTCCAATTGATTCCTGACTAGCCGGGGTAATTGGTTGTAGGCGTGCTTCGACAGTAAGTTTGTGGTACAGCCGGTATCCAAAAAAAAGTGTACGACTCTCCCTTCTAGTTTCCCAGGTACGAAGTAGCTCGCCTCGTAGGGTCTGTCAGAATACAGTCCAGCGGGCACAGTGGGCTTCACTTCCGGAATAGGAGGGACTCTTCTTTGTCTGGGTCTGGAGGGACGTTCCGTAGGTATTAAAAAAGGGGTCTCAGCCGATTCTTGAGGTCTGGGCTGAGTCCTTACCCTTTTCCTACGAGGAGATTCCATGAGTGGTCCGGTGGGCGACAGCCTGGGTAGATCCAGCAAGGATGGTATGGCAGGGGAGGGGTAAGGAAATGGGTCTGGATTGGCTTCTGAATCCGAATCATCCATTTCTGTCAGTGGTGCATACCTATTCCAAATTGGTAGTTCCCAAGGGTCGTGTCGTGGGGTCTCACTGTAGTTTCGCTGTTGGGGCCTTTCTCCAGACGGGTTATAATTAGATACTGGGCCGTTCCTTTTTCTAGAATTTTGGGGTGCCCTTTCACAGCCAGTTTTGTTGTTTACTGCTGCGGGCGCTGCTCGTTTCCCGACTTTCGACGGTTGTCTCTACCTACTGATGTCCAAAGCTGGGATGGGCAGACGTTTCGGAGGTGTCCCTTCCCTCCACAGCTCCAACAACTAGGTGGAGCTTCCATCCGGATCTGTGGGACTTCGGGCATAGCCTGTGGCTCTTTACTCATTTGCTCTATTTTCTCAGCCAGTTGTTGGACGGTTTTCATGAGGGTATTGAGAGGGTCTTCGACTACAGGTGCCACCTTCTGTGGTTTAGGAGGCTCTTCCTCTTCCTGATCCTCAATCATCCGGATCTGTGCCTGCCTGTCTTCTCCTACAGTCCGAATCTGTAGAAATTTTCCTCCTGCCCTTACGGCATCTTCCAACGTAAGGGGTTGTATGGCCAAGAGGTGTCGCTGTAAGTAAGCGTGACCCAGCGTAGCAGAGAAAGTATCTAAAGCCATCCTTTCTCTGTGTAGGACAGGCAGGTCCTCATATGCAATGTTGACCAGTCTCTCCACCTCATTGGCATGATCCTGCAACGGAACTTTGAAGTTCCTCCTTAAACTTCCTAAACGCGCCTTAGCCTCACGGGTAGTGAGTCCGAAACGAGCGCGTAGGGCATTGAATACTCCTGCCACTGTGTTTGGTTTCCCACAGTCTTGAGCCTCTCCTCGCAGGGATTCTTTTAGATGCAGCAAGGCTGCTTCCTGATTCCAATCATTAGCCACAGTTACTTCTATGAAACGGGTTACAAAATATTCTACGTCCCCCTTGCCTTCGTAGCGGGGTGTTTTGAAAGGGGCTTGTCTGGGAGGCTGTACTGCGCTCCGAAAGGCTTCGGTCAGTCTCTCCAGCACATCCATTCCTGCAAGTTGGGGTTGCCGTCCAGCACTACTAGCTCGGCGCTGTTGCCTGACTGTCATTCGGAAGGGGGGGGGGGGGTCTTTTGAATCCAAGAGTGGAAGTCCTTTCTCAGTTCCTCCGTAGTCCTTAGGTGTGACCGGATGAGATTCGTCCTATCCCACCGCTGCCACCAATGTAGAGGATTTTGGTAGCGTGTGACTAAGTTCAGCCACAATCCTCCACCCTTTCGGTCACACTGGATGACTACGAGGTGTCACTGCCAGTTGCACTATCTTATGACAGCTTCAAGAGCTTCAATAAGCTAGTAGATCTGGTCTTAGAAGGGGAGGGTCCTTTCTATAAATAGAGAAGGACCGAAGGAATTCGGTGGGGAGTATCTCTATGGTAGAGATGGGCCAAGGATCCAGACTATCTCGTCAATAGAGAAAAGCCCAGTGCAACAAGAAGAGTTTCAGGATAATATTCTCTTTATTGATCAGTATAGCTCCAACTGCGTTGAGCCAACTGGCTCAGCCAAACTTATGCATATAATACAAAAACGGAAACTGGTGCGGCTCACTAGAAAAAGTCCTATGTTTATCAATATAAAGCAATAAAATGTAATACATAAACGCACATGAAGAACAATATTTAATACAAGGTAACACGACATTAGTTCAAGCTTTATCTTCATTTTTTCGTACAATTATACCTTTTGTTCACAAACAAGGGGAGATAATTTCCGACAGTATATATATAATGACTTTCTATAACATAATCACAATGCAGTTCAATACAGTTATGTACAACGTTCAGTCGGTAACAACGAGTTTCACTTCTCCTTCTTTTCTGTGCCTTGGTCTTTATCTTTGGCTTTTAGTTCACCAGCACACCATCCGGATGCTTAACCTTGCAAATCTATCACAGCCCAAGTATCAGAACCGTTGACGTGTTGATTGGAGAGATAATGTTCAGTAAGGTAGATCATGCACAAGCCTACCAGCAAGTCAAGCTGGATGACAAGTCTCCACCATCAGTGCACCATCAACACTCATCTTGGTCTGTTTTTCCATGCCTGAAGTCATTATGGTATCTCAGCTGCTCCTAATATTTTCTAGTAAATAACTAATAAAGTGTTGCAGTGACTGAACTGTGGGTGCTACCCAGACTATATTTTGTTAACTGGTTGAAATGATCAAGAACATACGGATAATTTTTCCTCAGTGTTAAAAGGTTTAGAGCAATACGGCATCAAAGTTGAGGAGTCGAAGCGTGAGTTTGACCAACCATCTATCAAGTACTTGGGACAACGGAATAGGCGGTGAAAGCACAGAGGCCATCAAAAATGCCCAGTCCAAAAAATAAAGACGAGCTAAGATCTTTCTTAGGGTTAGTCTACATGACCACAAGTTTGTGCAGAACATGCCTACCAACGGTAGTCTACCATACAAGCTGTTGGAAAATCATTTAAAATGGGACTGGAATTTTAAACACTGGGATGCTTTTCAGCACATAAAAAAAATTACTCTATTGAAACCTGACAACCTTCTTGATCACCATGATCCTCAAGATAATATAATTCTGGCAATAAATGCCTTACCAGTCGAGTGCCAGAGCAGTAAAGACTCACAAGTTGAAGACTGAACTACTGAAGTTTCCTCTCAACATTGAATCAGGCAGAAAGAAACTATTTTCAGATAAATTGAGAAGTACTCATGATATTTGGTGTGCAAAAGTTTTGCCAATATTAATATTGGGTAAGTTTGGTATTGGGGACAGACAATATCACTCTTATTCACCTAGCGCACTTGAAAAAATGAACCCTGGTGCTTGATATTCGTAGCCCACACATATGAAGCGAGGTGACATCTAACTGAAAGGTGAGAAAATGTCGATGCCTCGTCTATGCTACAATTGAATGTGAAACTTTGGACAGATCAACTTGTTTGCATTTTCTGGACTACCTACCACAGCCCAATTAATTGCAGCAGGACTGCATGCATGTAGCTAAGTATGGCCCAATTATTCACTCGCATCAGGTGGCCTGAAAGTGAGGAAGCGCATTTCAGAAAAATTTCTTGTAAACGTAATGAACTGAGTATAGAACAAGGTTACTTGCTGTATGGTACACGGCTAGTGATACCAGATAAACACAAAAAGAATCGGTTGCAGCTCGTAGATGATAAACACCACGTATTTGTGAGCATGAAAGGGCTAACAAGGTGTTGTATTTGGTTGTAATTATAAATACGACTGTTTTCGGTTTTGAAGGAGAGATCTCAAGAACGAAGATAGAGAAAGAATAGAAGAAAATTTTATTATTCTTAATACTGAATTTTTTATTAATTAATCGCCCTTTTTCTTTTTTAAACTCAGGCTGCCATAGATTTTAAAACTACTGTGCTGAAAACCTATAAGGGTCGGCACTTTTCTTAACTGCATTGTGCATGACCAATGGTCTATAAATAAAATTTTTTATTAAGTTTTTAGATATTATAATTTGTTAGCTAATAAATAAAGTGTTCTTACTGGTGTAAATTCAATAGTTATCAATGGCGACAAGGATGGGATGTTTATAAGATTATTGTTTGTTTCACAAACGTTTTTTGTGAATAGATGGACATTTTCTTAGGATTGTGACAAGGATTCGTTTTTTTCCATGAGAATTTTAATCAACAACCTGGCTACCATTAGCTTACTTCTACCGTGTAGCTGTCTTCATTGGGCTGTCAAACCATACAGGTAAGTATTAAACTCTACTAGTATACAATTTGGTCATGGATTTGAGGGGCACTGATAAATTCGTCCCTGATGGGGATGCTTCCTCTGTTTCGGTCAGGTGGAAATCTTGGGTTGATGAATTTGAATATTTTGCTGATACAAAAGGGTGTTTTAATTCTGCTGGTGAACGAGCCCCTGATGTTGCCTTGAGGAAGCAGAGGAGAGCTTTGTTACTGTACTGTGTGGGAGTCCAGGTGCGGGAAATATTTAAGCTATTACCGGATATTGGAAATTGTACTGAATATGATAGTGCGAAGAACGCTCTTGATAAGCACTTTACTACAACCCCAAATGTACCGTACTAATGACACATGTTTAGAAAAACAACACAGACACCTGGGAAATCTGTTGCACGGTATTGTACTAGGCTCAGTGTCTTGTCAATTGGTTGTGAATACACTAATTTAGATACGGAGATTAGGGATTAGGTAGTGACAGGATGTAGTGATGACACTTTACGCTCTAAATTCTTGGAGAAGGGTCTGATTTCACATAGAAAAAAAAGTTCTTGATATTTCAGCACCTATGAATCTGTAAGTTTGCAGGCAAAATCTATAAGCTTTGTTGGTGCTTCCCTTGATGTAAACCATGTTACTGAGAAATCTGATTCCGATGGTTGCAAATTTAAGCCCGATTCTGGTGAACGATTTCAGGGTTCATGTTATAGGTGTGGTGAACCTGGACATAAGGCTAATAGTATGGGTTGCCCAACTATAGGGAAAACTTGTAAAAAAGTGTGGGGGTAAAGATCCTTTTTTCGTTGCCTGTAACTCTGTACAGGGCGGTGCTTGACTGGGGATGTCGGTGCGAGGGGGACAATAGTAATGCAAATGCTAGCTTTGCTTTCAAGGTCCATACAAGCGCGATCAGATTTTGTGGTCAACACTGGTAGCGAGTGCAATGTTGTCAACTCTAGTAAGTGGGAATACTTGAAGAGTAAAGGTATACAATGTAGATCTAGTACGGAGACTAGGAAGATAGTCTTTTGCGCAGGCAGAGTCATGACGAGTAAAAGGAGTTTTTTGGGCAAGTCTTGGGTTGAATTCTGGGAAGGTCGTACATAATGTTGAGTTTGTTGTTTTAGAGAGTCAACAATGTGAGTCGCTGTCAAGTAGAGAAACTGCTTTGGAACTGGGGATCGTAGAATTTCATGTAGGGCGAGTTTCGGGGGGTTTGCAACACCACTCTCCTATGGCCTGTTTCCCTGAGGTTGTGTTTGGCTGTATTAAAGGTCGCAAAATTCATTTGGATATAGACCCAGGTGTCATCCCGGTGACACAACGTGGTAGATACGTTGCCATGGCCTTCGGGATAAAGTGGATCAAAAGCTTAAGGAGCTGATCAAGTTGGACATTCTTGAGGCTGCTGAACAACCATGTCAGTAGGTTTCTCCAGCTGTCATAGCACCAAAACCTTCCGGTGATCTGAGGTGGACAATAATATTTTGAATAAAATATTATATATATTAATTATTAACTAGAAGGGTGCTTTCCTGTATTTTATTCATTTTTTTTTTATACAATATCTTACTTCAAAGTTCATATTTAGCCATTGCACAATATTAGTATTTACTACAACAACAACAATCACCTCCGGACTCAATCTCAGCTGTTGGAAAATTAAATAAATAATTATGTATAGCACAAACATCTATCTCGCAAGTGCAATCATACAAATACTCACAATATCTTCATATATTGTCCCATTGCCAAAAAAATTTTTTGTATATTATTATTATCTTCAGAAACAAGATGGCCGCCCGTTTTGTATCGCCATATTTGTAACCTCAAAAATCACCAATAGCCTCACACATATTGTTACTCTTTTCTGATTGGTCACCCCTTACGACCAATCAGCTGCTTGCCTAGCCTATATAAGGCCGTGTGTATACCAAATAGAACCAGTTTGGAATTGTACTCCAGCTCAAACCTTCTCTCTTATCAGTGTTCTGATAGAAAGAATTACATGATACGCTCTCAGGGTTATTCGGCTCATGTGTTAAACTAAACTTTATAGCCAATTCTGGGTTGGACAGCTGTATTGCGCAAAATTCATTCTAAAATCAAATAGCTTCTGCAGATATCTAACTAGTAGGCAAAAACTTGCCCTAAGCAAACTGTGAGATAACCTAGGCTGTGCTCAGCCAGGTTCTTATAAATTCTACACAGTAGCAAAAAGGCTGTGCTCAGCCAACTACTGTATTAATAACAAAGCATTCTCAGATTTAGCTGTGTTCAGCTAATCTCCCAGTGGTGTAAATTAGGCAGTGCTCTGCCATTTACCCTCAGGCTAGGTTGCTCTCAATCAAAACAATTACTTCTACCGGCAAGGGACGACCCGTACAGTACAGATGTTTGCATCTCTGTTGACATGAGAGAAGCTAATAAAGCTATAGTCAAAGAGCGACGTCCTATGCCGAGAGTGGAAGAAATACTCTCTAGTCTAAATTGTGCAAAAGTATTCTCCAAAATAGATATGAAGCATGGGTTCCGTCAGCTGGAGCTTGATGAACAGTCCAGGGACATTCCCACATTTGCAGTGATGGATAGGCTCTATAGATACAAATGGCCTATGTTCGGTGTCACCACAGCACCTGAGATCTATCAATCAGTTATGCAGTCCATGGTGAATGACATAGAAGGAGTCTATGCATATCTGGACGATATAATCGTAGCAGGAACTACACAAGAAAAGCATGACTTGAGTCTTAACAAAGTGTTACGGAGGTTGAGAGACAGTGGTCTAACGGTCAATGCTGAAAAATGTGTGTTTAGTGTAACACACTTGGAGTTTCTGGGTCATGAGATAGATGCCACAGGTATAAACCCAATGGCCAAGAAAATAAAAGCTGTCCAAGGGTTTCGCTTGCCAGAGACTGTCTCAGAGGTCATGAGTTACTAGGACTCATTATGTACATGAACAGATTCCCGCCAAATGTTGCAGTCATATCTGAGCCATTACTAAGGTTACTACAAAAGAATGTGAAGTTGGAGATGACTTGTGATGCTGTGGAAGCCTTTAACAAAACTTAAAAAGTTGGCTTTAGACGATGTGAAACCGGGGTATTTTGATCCAGACAGTCTTACTCAGTTGATGACCGATGCTGGTCCTGTGGGTACAGGGGCGTTGCTATTGCAGACCCAAGGTGAGAACCAAGCTGTTACTGCTTTTGAAAATCGCAGCCTTAGTGATGTAGAGACGCGCTATAGTCAAAGTGAAAAGGAAGTTTTAGCAATAGTGTGGGCGTGCGAGCATTTTAGGGATTACTGTAAAAGAAGAAAGAGCCGCGAGGACATAACTCCCGCGATTTGCGCGGGTGAAAAATAACGCGTGCATCTCCTTGATCGACCCTTGCAATCGCTTTATTAAAGTACAGTGTGCTGAGTCTTATGGCAGATTTTATGTTCGGGTGGGAATGCAGAGCCCGACTTTTGTTTGCGTGAATAGAGGCTACACATTGAGTCTTGCTTTAGCAACTGCACACCAATTAGGCCCAATGAAGAAACACTGCCAGCAACCCTGCATGCATAAAGTACATGTGGTTAGGCAAGTGTGTGATAAAAAAGCAGGAAAAGTCAAGATGGAACGCCATGTATGTATTACCATTGCCAACCTCTGCATCTTCCAGTAGTAGTAGTACTAATTCAGCAGAAACTGAAAAGGTGGGAATACTATACTAAAAATTGATGTCAATACTATGAGGATGACATGCAACAGTGAACTTTTATAATAATAATTTATTATATAATAATAATTAAATAGAACTAACAAATAAATAGGAATAATAATTTTTAATAAATAACAAATAAATATTATTACTGATTATAATAATAAATAATTATTATGACATAAATATTAATTTAAATAAATCGATGTTTCATGCATTTTTTTGCTACCAATTATGAAATATAATAAATACTACATAGTAATAATAATAATGATTTTTTATGTTAATGGAGAATCGCACTGTTTTAATCCGTCTAGATTTAAACGCCGCTTGATTTATTTCCGCCCACTTTGGGTGTCGTTTAATTATTGTTGATGAGTCTACTGAGACGCTTGAATTTATTACGTTTTACAGACTTTTCAACAAAATCGCATGATTTTATGCCAGCTAGTATTTCTTCTTTTACAGGACCTAATTGGTATTCCGTTTACGCTAATCACGATCATATGGCATTGTTGACTGTCTACGGGCAGAAGGCTCGAAGGCCTACTGGTGTAAGTGTCGAAAAGTGGGCTGTGATTGGTTGAACCAAATGCACCTGAGGCTATGACTACCCATGAGATGGAACGTGAACCGACCAAGGATTTGGAATTGCAGTTATTATATGATTGCAGATTGTCTGGTAACTGGCAAAATTTTGCTGGCCCTAAAATCTATGCAAGCAATAGGGACGAGCTGTGCACTATAGGTAGGATTGTATTACATGGGAATAGTATGGTAATTCCACTTAGTTTGAGGAAAAGGGCGATAGAACTTGAACATATGGGACATTTAGACATTGTGGGCACTAAAACTTCTCTTAGGACCAGGGTGTTTTGGACGGAGATGGACAATGATGTTGAGGGTTTTATCAAGGGCTGTTTCCAATACAAACTTGCAGATGGTAGCAAAGTACTTCCTCAGATAAGTCCGACAAAATAACCAGATCCCCCATGGTACTCACTGGGAATTGAGTTTATGGGTCAATTACCCTCAGGGGATTACATATTAGTTGTTGTAGATTGTTATTCCCGTTACTATGAACTTTGTTATATGAAGACTATTACTACTGAGAAAACTCTTCAGGCTTTTGAGGATATATTTTTTGTGCATGGTTACCCACATTTTATTAGAGCTGACAATGGCCCGCAGTTTCGTAGTGAAATCTGGGAGTTTTGTTTCTCTAAGGGGACCCACCTGATCAATGTCATCCCCAGGTGGGCTCAAGCAAATGGTGAGGTTGAGCGACAAAAACCGCGCATTAAAAAAACATCCAGATAGCCTACGCCAGTGACAAGAAGGATTTTAAGGGTGAAATTAGTAGATATGTAATGGCCTACAGAAATCTTGAACACCCTGCGACGGGAAAGTCGCCAAATGAGCTGATGTTTGGTCGGAAAGCTAGAATGTTTTCGCCTAGTGCAATAGTAGATAGACCCGCAGAGGATGTGTTCGTGCTGGATAGAGATGTTGAGTATAAAGGTGTATATACAGTTGTACAGATGTACAGTTTGGTGTGAAACCTGGTGATGTTGTGCTTATTGAGAGGGACGGTAGGAATAAGACGGATGCGCGGTATGACGCGTCTCCGGTGGAAGTGGCCAGTGTACCCGGGTCTAACATTACTAAAAGGCGCCCAGATGGGTCAGTTGTTGAACGAAATGCAACCATTATTAGCAATCTACTGCAGAATGTGACTGATATTGTAGGTGCTGAAATGAGTGATGAAGTAGATGGGTATGGAGGAAATACCTTTGGCAATGGGGAACCACCGGAGAGGGAGTTCACGTCTAGACCTGTTCGAGAGAGGAAGATGCCTGAGAAGTTCAAGGACTATGACATGACGCAATAGCTGGGCTGATATTACTGGATAATATTGGACTGATATTGCTGACATAGCACATCTTAACAGATAGACCTGCCCTATGCTGTCATATATCTAACATACTGAGACATACCCGAACACTCGACTGCTAGTCTAGTCATACACGGTATATATATACCATGACATTTACACAAGATACGTTATCCATATCTTTAGAAAAGCTGTTAGTTTATTCATTTATCACAGGTTATATCCTACTTTCGGAATGGGACATTTGGTAGAAAGGGAAAGATGTTATGTTTGGTTGTAATTGTAAGTACGACTGTTTTCGGTTTTGAACGAGAGATCTCGAGAACGGAAGTAGAAAAAGATTCGAAGTTTTTACATATTATAATTTGTTAGCTAATAAATAAAATGTTCATACTGGTACAAATTCAATAGTTATCACAAAGTTACATTGCTGGTGACCTAACCTTGATTTAAATAATGAGATGATGATCAAAAGCTATGAATTGTGTCAGAATAACAGCACCATGCCCCCTTTGTTCGTACAAAATCAATGAGCATGGCCCACAAAATCATTAGAAAGAGTTCGTATAGACTTTGCTCAGATAAACAATGATTATTATTTAACACCAGTTAATGCAGAAAACAAATAGCAAAAGGTGATGACTACTAGTGTGTTTCCAAGCCATGATAAATTTTGCAATAAGTTGAGCGCGAAAGGAAGTTTGTCATGGTAACAGTTTTGTCACTACGCTTATCACCAAAGTTTGGCCTCAGCACTTATTTCTTAAATTTAGCGACACTTTCGGGGCCAAGCGACCAGAGTTTACTGCTATTGGAAATGGGTAATGTTGCCAAACGCAATAAAACTAAACTTCCTTAATCGAACCGGTAGTTGCAAATGATCAATTATTAAAAAACATGGCACCAATATTTGTAGTAACAGCTTTTTATTGATAATTATTAATTACTATTATTATGAAGTTAATTTATTATGAAATTAATTTATTATTTATTATTATCATCCCTATCATTCATTCAATGATAACCAATGTGTTACAAAAAGCCCTTGTCATCACACAGGTTTTCTTCTCAGCACAAAAATCTGTTATACTTTTTAGTAAGAAAGTAATAATATATAAAGAACAGACAGCAATGCTAGTCAGCTGAACAGCACTAAACCGCACATTGACACCAACAGTTTCTGTAGTCGTAGTATAACCAGATGTGATGAAAGCTAAAAAAATTTTCATCTTGGAAAATGAATGCAGTTGTTGCTAATGTTGCTAATAACAAACCACAAGAATTAGGGGGTATTTTATCGTGATATCGAAACTTAGTAGATGAAACAAGGCGCAACGGCAACTTTTGAGTTACTGAAGGAGGTCTTTGCTCACCTAGGAGTACCAAAACAAGAATTTTCCGAAAATGGTCTACATTTCAATAGTAAAGGAGTAAAGGCATTCATAACAAAAGAACAAGAGTAAACAGTTATCTTCAGTACCTTCTCATTCTGTTTTTAATAGAGAAGTTGAGAGATTGGTTTGATCCTTCAAGAATAAATTGAAAAAAGAGGAAAAAAAAATCCAGGTTAAATCTTCTCGACAGGGCGGGTTGTTCACCTACAGAATTACTCCGTACACAACAACTGGAAAATTATCGCTAGAGATGATGCGGAGCAGAAATAGTTTGAACAAAATTAGATCTCACTGATCCAGATTTGGCAGGTAAAATAGCCCAGGTAAAGATGCTTCTAGAGTTTCGCACTACTACTACTACCGGAAACATGTTTACTTAGAGATCATTGAGCAAAAACAGTGACATAGACTAAAAAAATAGTTGTTGAAATATTATCTCCAATCACCTATGAAGGAGATATGATTATGGGTGGGAGCACTGTGTTTTGGAAAAGACACATAGATCAACTAAAACTACATCAAAAGTGAAAAAAAGATGCAATGCAGAAAGATGGTGGTAGAGGGATTTGATGGACAAGAAGATTTGGATTTATCTATATGAATTGACAACAAGCCTAGTATTGAAGAAGATGAGGACTATTAACGCTCACTTATAAGGGCACCTTGTTTTACTGATGTCAGTTCTTGATGTGTTGGTTTCAAGAAGGTCTACTATAAAAGTACGATGGACAAGCTATTTTAAGAACCAAGGACGATATCAATAGGCCTTACCCTATTGTCGAGCAATGTAAACAATAAGTTAACATTTTACCCTAACTGCATTAATTAATCGACTGACTTGGAATAATTAACTTATCCTGGTTAGTTGAACACTGGGATTGCATTTATTATTACTTGTTATTTCAACACTTATAATTGAGTATTATTGTTGTCTGATTTTTGTTTTCGGTTGAGATAAGAAATGCACAGACCATCTGTTATGTTTCTGTACACCTAGACGTAGGTGAAATCAATTTGTTGCTGAATTCAACGAGTCAGTTACAGTGTTTGAATAAAGGTTTATCCGTCACTTTAGAAGAAACTGATAGTTCCAAGCAAAGCATTTCTCTTATAATCAACGCGCGTAGCTATGTCTAGCTTCATATAAAAAAGCAGCAACAAAAGCAGTTCCATAGCTAAGGGAAGGAAATAAATAGAAAAGCCTTCAGCTAACAATAATATTCTGGCTTCACATGAATGTTCATGTGAAATCATAACGACATCTTTCATTTACTCCATAAAGAATTACCTGGCATCCTGGCCATCTAGGCATAACAGTTGGCTTAAATGTGTTTAGTCAAAACTTTCACTATGAAAAGGTATAGCATCATGGTCGATGAATCATGCAGTTTGCAACACAGTTTAGATAATAGAACATGCTGCCTCAATAAAATTTTTAGGGAAGGAAAGATAACTCAATAATTTTCAAGCATCAGCAGTAAAATACGATGAACTCTCCCATCCTCGCATTCAAGAAAGATGATCGCAAAACTGGGATAATCTGATGGCTCGCCAAACACGTTTCACAACAGGCCTACTGCAAAAACTTGGGTGTTTTGGGCTACTTTTCGGAAATTCATGTTGTGTTTTGTTGTTGGTGTTTGGAATGTAAGTCATAGTCTGACAAATCGGTCTTTGTGTGCTGGCCTGCTGGCTCGAAAATAAGTAGGGCAACACTCCACCAAGAATTTATCAAAAAGTACACTCTCTGAGCTGTCGACAAAAACCTCTTTCACCCAATCAGAAGACTATCTGAGAAGCAGCGACAGCATGTTTCCCAAATTTGTGCTTGCAAATGGCATGTCACGCAAAACTTCTTTTATTAACCGAAGTCTCCTAACTAGCGAGTTATAATTTACGGAAGCGACAAACAGTCATCATCACAGCTTTGAAATAATGGGTGGCTCGTATTAGCCGGCTACGAGTTAGGAGCATTTGCATGTTTGCCGAATAAAATATAAACGATGCACCTGGTAATAAAAAAAACCATTCATTAAAAATGCTAGGTTAGTACAATAATTGATTATAGCGTGCATCGTCTATACATTTTCCAGCAAACTTGGAGGCTCGTTTGTCCCAACATCGATAGTCCCAACACTTAACGCCAGCTGATATGTGATGCCCATAATTTCAAAGCTATGATGAGTATCGTTCGGCACTCCAGTAAATTAGGACTTGCTAGTTAGGAGACTCAGGTTAATAAAATAAGTTTTGCGTGACACGCCAATTGCAAGCACAAATTTGGGATACGGGCTGTTGCTGCTTCTCAGATAGTCATCTGATTGGAGTAAAAAAGATTTGTATTGACAGCCCAGAAGGTGCACTCTTTGCAAAATTCTTGGTGAAATGCTGCCCAAATTATTTTTGAGCCAGCAGGCCAGCACGCGAAGACGGATTTTTCAGACCATAACTTACCTTCCAAACACCAAAAACAGAACACGACACAAAATTACTAAAAGTGGCCCAAAACCCAAACCTACCAATTTTCTGCAGTAAGCCTGTGCCCCTCCCACCCACCTTTTCAGGGCTGATACAACAGGTAGTGCTCAAGTCCATTAAAAACTTGTAAATATTGTAGTGGATTTTCATAGCATACACTCCTGTGCATCTTATTATTATTAAGTCTAGCACCCTATACTAATGGCTAGACACAGAAACGGTCGTATCAATCAATACCGAATTGACCGACCCTGCATCTAAACACAGTGCCGACCCTGTATAGGACTATACCTACCCTGTATAGTGCAATGCCGACCTTGCCGGGTCTGCAGGAAATGAATCATCATAGCCTGAGAACCACAAAGTATCTTAAAAGATTCAGGAAGACGAATCCAGGACAAAACTACCCCTAAACTGGAAGAGGAGCGGATACAAAGGCTGCAAAGGCGGGACAGGAAGTGCATAAGCCGTTGATTGGACAGTTACCTGATAACCCCTCCTACATTTGATGGCACCATATTTATCTTAGCCATGTGATTCGCTATCTATTATTATAAGCCTGTATATTGGTTAATTATCTATTATGCTCTTGTGATTGGTTGTGACAAAGATCACTTCCTGTGACTTCCTGTGAGATGCCTATAAAAGGCAGAACATTTACCATTTGTGTCAGTTAGTATTAGTGTATTGTATTGTTTGTGCAACTTATACCTTTTGACTAAACTCGTATTTATTCTGGATGAATAAATGGCTAATTACTCGATAGCACTGAGTAATGTGCTTGAGCCGAGGGCTCTGTTCTGGTTGTAGAGTTGAGACTCTATCTCGGTGGCATACCGACCCTGCTGTTGTAGCAGGTGAAATATAACAACTGGTGGCAGCAAGCTACCGACCTCAGCTAGTGGGTTTCAGCCCCCAAAATCCACTACAATATGGTTGGTATGAACACCGAGCTTCGCACATATCGCTTTACCGAAGTTGTTGATAAGATTGCAAAACACAGCACAAACGTTCATGAATCAAATGAAGAGTGTGCTCGCCGTCCACAGATAAATTTTCCCGTCACGATGATGCATTTGTTAGATATAAAATGGTGCGTGGGTAGGCCGTGAGGTCAATTAGAAAACAGACAGGGAAACAGATAAATGCAGCATAAGGAAAATAAAACAATGATAAGTAACCTGGACTATTTCTTGTAGGCTTTAGAGTCTGCATGAGACTTCTTCTGCTGGCAGGAGTGGGCTTTGCAACTGTGGGCGGAGCTAATTTTCGTAGCCTATCCAACTCATCGTTGAATCCCTACCAAAAAAGTGACATTTATGAGAAAGTCAAATTCTGGCTTGAAAGTGACTAACTGTAACAAACAATTTCTGAAATGTTTTCAAACTAAATTGAGTTTTAGAAACACTGCTTCAATAACATAGCAATACTTGCATGCATGAGAGTGTATGAGATATAAAACAGCAGGTAAACTATTCGGTTTGAAGTAAAGCGTGCCTTTTATGATGCACTAATGACCACTTGTAGTGGCTTGAAACTTCACATTTTTCCTTTACATTCTAACACGAGCAAGACTGGATGTGACGGCATACACTGGGGCAAAATTTGTGAATAACTAATCTAACCCATTCATGTGTAACTTGGCAATTTAAAAAATAATAGTCCTAGCAACCATTATTGAAACCGCCTCTTGTGAAAACTACGGTTAATGCCTCAAAACTAGATTAATCCAAAACACTGCGATTGCATATTAAGTAACTCAAAAACATACTAGCCATAATTATTAATGAATACATGTACCAACTGCCAACTAATACTGTAATGGATTGCATGGCATGGCTTCTACGTTGCAGTGAAAATTGGCTATTCCCAGCACCAAAGATGGCACTTGCTATTGTTGAGGCAATAAATCTAGTAGATACTTTTTGCCTGATTATAAAAGGAGTCATCTGGAGTGCACTAGTAAGCTTGGGAACAAGCTTGTTGGTAGTGCTACTAACTGTGGCGAAGTTGTATGCGCTGAAGAAAATGAACAAAGATTTTCCCGTGCTGGTGATGATTACTCCACTCTGATTGGATGGTTTGAACTGTGCTAACTACCACTGGTTTAGTTATGCATCTGCTTGTTAATATCCCTTATGTTTGTGTTACTGTTCCACATGACTAATTTATAACCAATGAACTGATTGTACTTTTTCACAGCTCATTTGCATATTTTGGCATAGTCTGCTCTAAAAATATAGCTGCGTTGAGGTGTGGGCACCACTGGTTGTGTGCTCTCACAATAAAGTTGTATTAGCAGTCTATTGTATTGTGTCATATCAATTTACTGTGATTTAGCTCTGTATGTAATGGATTTTACTGGACATAAACAGTGACGACTACTGCGCAGAGGTCCCCCTGATGGTGGCTACCACAGGCATGCCTCCAATGAACACAATAGACAAAGACCTGAATCTATTGTAGTGACTATATTGCTCTGTCAAGTGATTATTAATAATAATTAATCATACCGGCACTGGATATTTACTATGCCGACCCTAGGTAGCTATCCCGGGTCGGTAACAAGATGGCTGCCAAAGCCTCAGAAACAAAACCTAGCTCAAGGGCCTCCAGATACCACCTCCCGAAGCTAACTACCCTTAGATGTAGAGAAACGTGGAACAAAGGCAGATAAAGGTCAAAAAATTCTCAGGGAATATATTAACCCAACACTGGCCTAGCTAACCATAAACTCCGCCCCTTACTTCTGGGCGCCAATGCATTTCAACTCGGCTATCATTATTTTATTGGACAATACCATTTGCTATATATTGTAACGGTTTTCTACGTTAGATGCAAGAAAGACTGCCACAGGTACTGCAAGGAGCTATTGATTTGTGCCTAACTCTGTGCTTCTGTGGTAGCGTGGCTACAGAGTGCAAGGTTTAGTATCTCTCTGTACGAGACAAGATAGAAGGCTGCTTAACTGCAGTCACAACGATAGTTGGCAACCAGCCAAACTGATCTCAAGTGGTTGAAAGTGTGAACATAAACTTTATTCCTCACTTCTTTAGAACGCACAAAATTGCTATAAAGGTAATTGCAAAAGTAGTAGAAAGTAGTAATGTCTCTGAATTACTGTTGCCTGTATGGGTAGTGGGCGTCTTCTGGTGAGGTCTTGAGCTGGTGTGGATTCCTATGAGAGTCCAAGCGTCTTCCTGGCTTGTGGGATCGTCTCTATGGTAGTGTGAATCTCTCTCAGCTGTCTTGCCAACGCAAAGCACGCACGAGTACTATACAGTCGCTTACAATATCTCAGCGCTACTGCTACCTAAACAATACTAATAACTGGCTGGGCTATATGCAAGTGCTTAAATAAGAACAACAAAATCACAAGAGTGTTTAAATATCTGATTGGCTAGGCACACATAAACAACACCGCATGTAACACATGTCAATGCTATAAATAACAAAAAGAGCGGGAACGTCTCGTCTGCTGGCTTGAGCTATAACTATAGTGCAACCGCACTGCTGGGCGCTCAAGCGTATGAGTCACTCTTGGATAAGTAGCTGATTAAATAGTTGAGTAAAACAGATGTAGTTCTGGCTGCGGGTGGATGGCAACACTGTGCATTTCCATTACAATATAACTTCCTGCCATGCTTCCTGCGCATGTTGGAAACTTTCCATTGATACTTCCTGTAACTCTGCATATAAAAGGCAGAGACTTGGTGATACTCATTGCATTACCTCTCAGCAGTGCATTTCATTACCTCTCAGAATTGCATTGAATTGCCACTTTATATTCTGCTATGAATAAAAGTTATATTTATACACTACTTGAAAGCTCCCAGTGTGTATGCTTGAGCCAAGGGCTCGTTAACGTTGTTAAAGTCGGTCGTTTACTTTGCAACACCTTGTTTGTGCCATCCCGGCACAGGGTCACCTCTGGGTTGAGGTAGACTGTAAATTGTCAGGCCTGAAGTGACTGACAATATTGTTGTGGCTGCACAGACTGCACGTCTACCAGCACAACCCCTAGCGGAAGATAGTGGACATAAAAAGCCGCTACATTGGTGGCACCGGTGGGATCAATTCTCACGCTGTGTAGACTTTGCTACCTTGGAGTCTGCTTCAATGAGCTTTGTACTGTGTTGTACAAGCTAGAGAGACAAGACACTACTGCACTATCGTCGAGTTCACTCCGACAGCAGCAGTGATCTTTGTAAAAACGCTCCTATAAATAACGTTGAGTTCACTCAGTTGTACAGACGTACCAAGTCCTGTAACAGCTTTACAGGCACTGCCATTTCGGATACCGACCCTGTCATTTCGGATACTGACCCTGTCATTTCAGATACCGACCCTGTCATTCTTGATACCGGTACAGTCGTTATGTGACCGACCTTGCTGCAAAGTGATACCGACCCTGCGTCTAGAACGCTGGTCTTGTAAAATCCGTTACTGGTGCTGTACTTGCTAGTACAGGCCACTTGCCACCCCTCAGTACCCTTGAGTGCTGACCTAGAGATTGCAGAAACGGGACTGGACGCTGCAGCCCTAAATTGACTAACCATTGTAGATTATTGAGTTGATTTTTATCTTCTAAACGCAGCAATCGCAAACCAATGTGCTCGCAGTGCTCGCAGAGTACCTGTCGTAAATCCGGAGTTGAATGCAATGGACCGCCTCACCGAGACCCTACAGGCTGCTCTGCGGCCCCCTGCCAATGCACACACGCCATTCAAGCCACCACGGCTTGAAGGAACTGGCGATGTGGAGTACTTCATAGCTCGTATCATAGAGATTGCTGGAGTCAATGAGTAGCCAGAGCAGACGGTTATGCTACATATGAGAGAGTCATTAGGGGGTAACGTACTCGACTGTGGAAAACCCCCACACTTTCAAGGCATATTTTCTGCCCTTAGAGCGAGGTTTGGTTTAACCTCAAGAGAAGCCATGTCTAGAATGGCTAGCCTCCGCAGATTGTATAAGACAACTCTGCAAGAACATGCGAATGAGGTGGAACGGTTGGTGCACATCGCATACGGTGACCTCCCAGCCAGACCCATGGAACGCATGAGCTGGACATTTTCAGCACTACAATAGGAAGCGCGTATCTGCAGCGACGCTTCCTCGCCATGCAGCCAGCAGACTTAGCTGAGGCAGTACGCATAGGCAATGAGAACCTGCAAGTGAAGACACCCACGGTGAGCGACCCACTCACATATGGACAGTGGATGAAGAAGTAAAAGAGAGGAGAAACCCAACCACTCATGATTCACCACCTCCAGCACCCCCTAACTCACCAGCACAGAAAGTACATCAAGTTCCGGTAGCAGCTACCGAGAATCCGTTGCTGAGGATGGCTGAGTTGCTGCAAGCGCTAGCCACGGAAATTAAGCTACTGAAGCATTAAAGGACCTCTACCCCTACACCACTAATCGAGACCACGCCCACACTGCGGAGAGATCGGGCATATGTCAGGAGCATGTTCCAGAAGATAAAGGGGTACCAGACCCAGATATCCCGTCAAACAACCGGGAAACGGCCAACGCCCGCAGTAGAGTCTATGGCCTTTAGCTGCGAACGGGCAAGCCATGTACCTGTCAACAAAGACAGACCAGAGGTAAATAGGCAAAGAACGCCTCCCCTCAGAGTGAAAATACCTAGTGCAGACCACCCTGTGTTAGAGCGCCCCTACCAAGCCATTCACTTCCTGTCAGGAAGGATGAACGGAGGGCCAGTGTCGATATTAATAGACACTGGATGTACAACAAACCTGTTGTCAAAACATACCTACCGTCGATTATCACAGGACGTGGAAGACACCCTGCAATATGGTGAACTTCATGGACTGATGGCCGACGACCATTTATGGAACTGTCAGCGTGCCACTGAAGCTCCGAGACCTTTATACAGAGACCAATTTCATCATAAGTGACATCAGTGAAAATGCCATGATTGGCATGCCCTTCTTAACCAGCCACGAATGCACGATGAAGTTAAGCGACTCCACCGTGACAATTGATGGACACAGACAGCCAAGCACCGACAAGCATGGGAGGCCACTGGACAGCAAAAGGCTGCTGCAACCAAAAGCGAATTTCTGGGCTGAAATTCGGCTAAAACCCCCTTGTAAGGAAATAAATGCCCCTACAACTAACTTCCTGGCATAGCTATCTGAAAAGAAGATACAGCGTTCGCTGGTGACAGGTGAGTAGCACCCTCACAACAATTTTCAATCCAATCGGATGAAAACTGTGGACTACAGGGCAATAAAAGTGCAAACTACCCCCTCACGCCTGTTGCTATGTCCCTAGCAGAGAAAGGAGTTCCCTGCAAACTAAATACAAGGGCAATACTGTCCAGCCAGCCAGAGCAGTAGACACACATAACCAAGAACAGTCTAAACTGTGTGAAAAGGAGTGGAACCAGAAGACACTATGTGGCAATAGTGGGAGAAACATGGAAATTCAGTAAATTGACAGCAACAGAAAGACGAACGGTAGCTGCACCACCGTGCTTAGTTTCTACAGAACTAGTAAAGAAATTTCTACCAGCTCGTCTCCAGTCTCAATGGTTTGCTGCCACCTCCAGCCCACTGGAACCTATTGAAAGTGGCCCTAATACCCTTAGTCAGCACAGGCCTGTGTTCACAGGAAGTGAAATGAGTCATAGCTGCATGCAGACTCTCAACCAAGCAAGCCAGTTCATTCTGCTAACTAACACACTAACTAACTAGCTAACTAACTACACAGCACCAGATATGAGCTGCTTACAACTGCAAGATGACACCGAGGATATGCTCCTACTGAAGGCAAACCTTGCCGAGTATACTGGAGAAACTGAAGAAAAAAAGCTACTCGCTATGCTGACAGACGAACTCTTCAGGACTCCTGTAGTACCGCCTGCTGCTACAAAGAAGAAGAAAGCTGCTTCCAACCCCACAACTAGCCACGGTGAGCTTACGCCTTCTCAAATTTCAGATTGGGTTTTCAAGCACAGAACGTTACGTGATCCGTTAGCATTGACAAAGGGAAGTCCAACTAAATTAGCTAGAGCGCTGCCCCAAACCCCAGGGTCCTTGCCACAGTATATTGGCAAGGAAAGGTCTCAGCGGTGGGTGACTTCTGCTCAGACTCTCTGCAGGAAGGTAGAAGTACGTTTTTGTGAGCAAAATTATCTCAAGCTAGGAGATAACTCTATGCCGGCCTGGTATAACTCTATACCGGCCAGGCGTACCTCTATACCGGCCCGGGGTACTCTGACAACCTCAGGGAGGCTAGTTGTTCAATGCAAAACGAGTTCTAATGTTTCGCATGGACTCAGGAATAAAAACCCTGAGGCAAACTTGATGAAAGGAGGTAGCGTAGCCTCTCAGAATGCAGGCAAACCCCTGCAGTCACCCTCTCCCTCTACCCCGACCCGGGGTAGGGAGTTAACTCCTCAGAACGAGTAGAAACCAGGAGAAGGGTGCCGCGAAAACCAGCAGCCCTAGCAGGAGAAAGTAGATCCTGCCGAGCCTGAATTGGGTGAAATCCCTGCTGGCACCGAGCAGTTAGAGCATGATCAGTTGCCTAACCCTGCCAACTTAACAACACCTGCAATGACAGCGTGCAGCGTTCCTAATATGAATTGTATTGTTGTAGGCGAATACTCGTTGTCAAAAGTGAAGGTTGAACCTAAGCTGGCAGTATGGCTAGTACAAGTCACTCCGAAGACAGAAGTAGAAGAACTCTCCACTGATACTCTACCCCTCCAAAAGGAACAAGCCTTGGAGGATGAGCCTACCGTCTCCTACAGCATGGATGGTAAAAGGAACCCCGCCAGATGGCAAATGCTCCGTTGGGTGGCCAAGGAGGACAGAATCCCCTTGATGACAATGGATGCCAGGGACACTGTATGCACCAAGTGTCAGTTCAAAGCCCGCAATCTGCGGCAGCTACGAGTACATGTAGCCCAGCATAACACATGGTACTATTGCCGGAGTAGGTATGCAAGCGAGAGTAGGGACGAGGTGTATACACACCAAGCCAAGTTTGACGCGCCCGATGATGAGATTCATCACCTGAAAACAGGCATCATATACCTGGCTGACAGACCAAGTTGTACCAGATTCTGCCACTTTGTGCAGTGGGCAGACCCGCCTATGCTTAAGAAGTGTCGGCCGACTCTGTACGGAGAGAGTCCGGCCACAAAGCCCGCTTCAAAGAAGCGGAGGAACCCCTCAGCTCACAGACCAAAGAAGAAAGGGAAGGAGACACTGCCAAGTATGTCAGAGCCTCTCCAGGGATGCACCATCCCCAAAAGACCAAAAAAGCCAGCTGCTAGTACCAGCTTGGCAGTCCCTGTGAGACACGGAAGTTCTCCCCTCAGGAAGATAACATCGCTGAGTTATCAGCCCCCCCCCCTACAGTTCTGAGACCCTCGTTGCTTTTCCTACAGGAGAATAATCGATTAGCAGAGGCTATAGAGGCTAGAGCGGATGAGCTAAACCAGAGCCTGCAGTCATTATTACAGCTCTTACTAACAGGACAGTTGTATGAGAAAGATATTGTGGTTGCCAAGTCAGAAGCGCGACTGATTACAACTGAGATAGAGCGTCTGAGGACTCAAGCAAATAGTCTCAGAAGAGACCTTTTCTAGAGACCTTTTCTAGAGACGTGTCTATGGTTGTATTTACCTTTAAATTTATATATATATAGCTGTAAAATATATACTCATGAGTGCGGAGACACTCCCCTTGATTTGCCATGACTATCTTTATTATTAAAGACTGACTGTCTTTAATGGTGAGAGATATGCAGTGGATTTTACTGGACCACCACTGCGCAGAGGTCGGACTGATGGTGGCTACCATAGGCATGCCTCCAATGAACACAATAGACAAATACCGGAATTTATTGTGGTGATTATATTGCTCTGTTAAGTAATTATTAATAATAATTAATTATACAGGCACTGAGTATTACTACCCCAACCCTGGGTAGCTATCCCGGGTTGGTAATAAGATGGCTGCCACAGCCTGAGAGATGCAACTTAGCTCAAGTGCCTCCAGATACCACCTCCCAAAGCTAACTACCCTTAGATGTAGAGAAACGTTGACCAAAGGCCGATAAAGACCAAAGAACTCTCAGGGAATATATTAACCTATCACTGGCCTAGCTAACCATAGACTCCACCCCTTACTTCTGGGCGCCAGTAAATTTTAACTAAGTTATCATTATCTTATTGGACAATATCGTTTGCCATATATCATATAACTTCCTGCCATGCTTCCTGTTTATGCTGGGAACTTTCTATTGATACTTCCTGTAACTCTGCCCATAAAAGGCAGAGACTTTGTGATACTCATTGCATTACCTCTCAGCAGTGCATTTCATTACCTCTCAGCATTGCATTGGATTGCCACCTTAGACTCTGCAATGAATAAAAGTTATATTTATACACTACTTGAAAGCTCCGAGTGTGTATGTCTGAGCCGAGGGGTCATTACCGGTGTTAAAGTCGGTCAGTTACTTTAGAACATCTTGTCTGTACCATCCCCGCACGGGTCACCTTTGGGTTGAGGTAGACTGTAGATTGTCAGGCCAGAAGAGACTGACTGCATTGTTGTGGCTGCACAGACTGCGCGTCTACCAGCACAACCCCCTAGTTGAAGGTTGTGGACATAAAAATCTGCTACATGTATATGCAAATACATTGATATATTCTCAATTTTAAACCTTATTAGTTTGCAAGGTTTCCTAGTTAATTGCTCTAGTGGTATATCGAATACGGGATAGTTTGGTACTGCTCTCAGTACATTGTAGTTGACAGTGAAGTAGACTCAACCACCAGTAGTGTAACCCATTATGGATACGCAGCTTGGTACAGTTTGGATTGTGCATTGCAATACTGTGTGACAGTTTTGGACAGACATCAGTCTTGACTTTCTGTCTTTAGTTCTCTCTCTAGCAGTTGTTCGGAAAAGGTGCGGACAAAATTCATACCAAAAGCTGTTTAATGCTATGCAACAATTACTGAATACATAATAACTGCTACGGATACATACCCATTACTACTGAACACATACCAACTACTACTGAACACATACCAACTACTACTGAACACATACCACCTACTACTGAATACATACCAACTATTACTGAACACATACCACCTACTACTGAATACATGAAAACTACTACTGAACACATACCAACTACTACTGAATACATACCAACTACTACTGAACACATACCACCTACTACTGAATACATACCAACTACTACTGAATACATAACAACTACTACTGAACACATGCCAACTACTACTTAATATATACAAACTACTACTGATTAAATAACAACTGCTAATGAATACATACCAGCTACTGCAGAATAAATACCCACCAACTAATACAAAACACTTACAAGCTACTGCAAAATGCATAGTAATTACTAGAAAACACCTACTTGCACTGTTTTTTTGTCAAGATGATATATGCAAATCTGGATATCATCAATGGAGGTGTCAGGGTGAAACTCAGCATACTCCATAACAGCTTCTATCATTGACTTGGAGACTTCAGCTACTGGATATTTGAGAACTCCAGTTCCTAGGGCTGGGAAAGTGATGGAGTGGTGTCCACCATCAGAAGCCATTTTGAGACATCTGATCACTATTTCCTTCAGCGTCTGAAACATTTACATATTATATACATGAATATAACAGAGCATTTCAGCCAAGGCGATGGTCAGAGTCACATGCACATTGACTAAACAACAAGAACATAGCTCTAGGCTCAGACATACACACTTGGGTGTTGTTAACCAATAGAATATATTTAAATTTTGT
This sequence comes from Cryptosula pallasiana, assembly GCA_945261195.1. Lineage (NCBI taxonomy): Eukaryota > Metazoa > Bryozoa > Gymnolaemata > Cheilostomatida > Cryptosulidae > Cryptosula > Cryptosula pallasiana. The sequence goes on along the minus strand of OX183133.1, from coordinate 50,123,304 downwards.
ACAACTCTAGTGAGGCAATCTGATAGGGAGGCAATCAGAATATATAATAAGGTCATGAACAGTATTAGTGCATGCGTATGAGCAAATGCAACAGTCCAGCTTTATAGAGGTTGGATCAGAGGAAACATACAACCTAATTACAAGCACTACTAATGTTATACACAAGTACTAACAAAAATACATACAGAAAGTGATGGCAGCAAGCGAGAACTAAAACCAAATAACTAGTAATACCAGTTAGCTGAAATAATAGGGCACTAAGTGGCAAACAAGGCGGAGTCAACAAGCTGTATGTCTTGCACTGCCTCCCCGATTTCTCAGTAGGTTCGACGGCTATTTGTAGCCTTTAGGTGACCAATATCATCGTGTTGAAACAGTATTGTTCAGGTTACAGTCCTCCGCTATTCTCAGGCGAAGTTTGTGGTCCTCAGTTGAGGTGACCATTTTGTGCCAGTTCTGTGTTCCCAGTGCCGGCCCTGCAGCGGTCGGTGCTGGCCCTGTCATGGTACCCAGTAGATGGCTGGCTGGCGATAGCTCATTACCAATCAACTCAGTGACCACCAATCACTTTATTGGTTGTACTAGCATCGCTAAAGGTTTGTTTGGGTAATCCCGATGCACTTTTCGAGAGCAGGTGCGGTGGACACTGGTTTCTATCTTATATGTGCATGAAAGTTTACAACAACAACAACAACAACATTGATAAAACAATATAAAATAACCAGACTGGCAGTAAAACTGCAGAGAAAAAGTAAAACGAAAAGACTCCTACACCAGCTCAAATTGTTGTTGAAGATGGCAATAGACTCAATAGCTGAGTGTTGTTAACGGTGGTACATAGCTTATAACCACTAACTTGGGTGGTGAGAGCTGCAACTACATATAGCCACTATCTACTACTAGAGACACTATCATCTACTATAGACACTATCAACTACATACATACACTATCTACTACTATAGACACTATCTACTACTATAAACACTATCTACTACTATAGACACTATCTGCTACTATAGACACTATCTGCTACTAGAGACACTATCTACTACTATAGACACTATCTTCTACTAGAGACACTATCTATTACTATAGACACTATCTTCTACTAGAGACACTATCAACTACTATAGACACTATCTACTACTATAGATACTATCTACTACTATAGACACTATCTACTACTAGAGACACTATCTACTACTATAGACACTATCTACTACTAGAGACACTATCTACTACTATAGACACTATCTACTACTATAGACACTATCTACTACTAGAGACACTATCTACTACTATAGACACTATCTACTACTAGAGACACTATCTATTACTATAGACACTATCTTCTACTAGAGACACTATCAACTACTATAGACACTATCTACTACTAGAGACACTATCTACTACTATAGACACTATCTACTACTATAGACACTATCTACTACTAGAGACACTATCTACTACTATAGACACTATCTACTACTAGAGACACTATCTACTACTATAGACACTATCTACTACTATAGACACTATCTGCTACTATAGACACTATCTGCTACTAGAGACACTATCTGCTACTAGAGACACTATCTACTATTAGAGACACTATCTACTACTATAGACTCTATCTACTACTACAGACACTATCTATTACTATAGACACTATCTTCTACTAGAGACACTATCAACTACTATAGACACTATCTACTACTATAGACACTATCTACTACTATAGACACTATCTACTACTAGAGACACTATCTACTACTATAGACACTATCTACTAGTAGAGACACTATCTACTACTATAGACACTATCTACTACTATAGACACCATCTACTACTATAGACACCATCTACTACTATAGACACTATCTACTACTATAGACACTATCTACTACTAGAGACACTATCTACTACTATAGACACTATCTACTACTAGAGACACTATCTACTATTATAGACACTATCTACTACTAGAGACACTATCTACTACTAGAGACACTATCTACTACTATAGACACTATCTACTACTATAGACACCATCTACTACTATAGACACTATCTACTACTATAGACACTATCTACCACTAGAGACACTATCTACTACTATAGACACTATCTACTAGTAGAGACACTATCTACTACTATAGACACTATCTACTACTATAGACACTATCTACTACTAGAGACACTATCTACTACTATAGACACTATCTACTACTATAGACACTATCTACTACTATAGACACTATCTACTACTATAGACACTATCTACTACTAGAGACACTATCTACTACTATAAACACTATCTACTACTATAGACACTATCTGCTACTATAGACACTATCTGCTACTAGAGACACTATCTACTATTAGAGACACTATCTACTACTATAGACTCTATCTACTACTACAGACACTATCTATTACTATAGACACTATCTTCTACTAGAGACACTATCAACTACTATAGACACTATCTACTACTATAGACACTATCTACTACTATAGACACTATCTACTACTAGAGACACTATCTACTACTATAGACACTATCTACTAGTAGAGACACTATCTACTACTATAGACACTATCTACTACTATAGACACTATCTACTACTATAGACACTATCTACTACTATAGACACTATCTACTACTATAGACACTATCTACTACTATAGACACTATCTACTACTAGAGAGACTATCTACTATTATAGACACTATCTACTACTATAGACACTATCTACTACTAGAAACACTATCTACTACTATAGACACTATCTACTACTATAGACACTATCTACTACTATAGACACTATCTACTACTATAGACACTATCTACTACTATAGACACTATCTACTACTATAGACACTATCTACTACTATAGACACTATCTACTACTATAGACACTATCTACTACTATAGACACCATCTACTACTATAGACACTATCTACTACTATAGACACTATCTACTACTATAGACACTATCTACTACTATAGATACTATCTACTACTATAGACACTATCTACTACTAGAGACACTATCTACTACTATAGACACTATCTACTACTAGAGACACTATCTACTATTATAGACACTATCTACTACTAGAGACACTATCTACTACTATAGACACTATCTACTACTAGAGACACTATCTACTACTATAGACACTATCTACTACTATAGACACTATCTACTACTATAGACACTATCTACTACTATAGACACTATCTACTACTATAGACACTATCTACTACTAGAGACACTATCTACTACTATAGACACTATCTACTACTATAGACACTATCTACTACTATAGCCACTATCTACTACTAGAGACACTATCTACTACTATAGACACTATCTACTACTAGAGACACTATCTACTACTATAGACACTATCTACTACTATAGACACTATCTACTACTATAGACACTATCTACTACTAGAGACACTATCTACTACTATAGACACTATCTACTACTATAGACACTACCTACTACTATAGACACTATCTACTACTAGAGACACTATCTACTACTATAGACACTATCTACTACTATAGACACTATCTACTACTATAGACACTATCTACTACTATAGACACCATCTACTACTATAGACACTATCTACTACTATAGACACTATCTACCACTAGAGACACTATCTACTACTAAAGACACTTGCTACAGACATTATCTGTTACTATAGACATTATGCGTTGCTATAGGCATTATCTATTAATATAGACATGGTGTGTTACTATAAGCATGATCTCTTACAGTAGACACCATGCGATACCTGAATTGTGGAAGGACCCTCATAGCGTTGTGGGCACAGGCAATGAACAATAGCCTCACAATCCATGCCATATCCACCAGTTTTTTTCACCTGCCCCACCTCTATAGGAGCTATGGCAGAACATTCCTTCTGCAGTTGTGGGCCAGCTTTGTCTGAGATGGCTTTTGAGACTTTACCGACTGAAAGGTCCATCGTCCTCCCCACAGAGTTCACCAGAACTTGAGTCTGTAAATAGAGTATCAAGTACTAACTTCTTGGAGTGTGCTCCTCTGTTTGAGGGAGAAATGTTTAGTAGTAATTAGTTATGCATATTACAATAGTTTAAAGAGTATGCTAAGACCAAATCTCACTTAAAAAATGCCCATAACATCATATATCAAAAGTTATCCTTTTGTTATTCCATTTTATTACAACCAAACAATTCAACATATGATAGTTGAGCTGACATGTTCCCTGTTCAAGAACACCAGTTTTGTTCCCGGTTGCTTTCTGAATCGTCATGTGTGGCTTGCTGGTTTTCAAGATTTTACAAGCTCTGATGAATAGTATTCAAGGTCTTGTATTTTACCAGGTATAGGTTATCAGGTATAGGTTAACATGTATAGGTTACCAGGTGTAGGTTACCAGATATAGGTCACAAGGTGTTAGTTACGAGGTATAGGTTTTCAGGTATAGGTCACCAGGTAAAGCTTACCAGGTATAAATTACCAGGTATAGGTTACCAGGTATAGGTTACCAGGTATAGGTTACCAGGTATAGGTTACCAGGCAATCATTGCAAAGATACTGGCACACACGAGGCATAAGAAATCAGTAATGATGAAAGAAAGTCTTTCTCACCTCTGTCTCAATTATATCACTTTTTCGTATCTCTAGATTGATTCTCTTCAGTATGACAAGCATGTTGCTATCCTCAACAAATGTGTACTTGGCCACAGCTAGAACAGAGAAATAATCAGTCAATAACCAGGGGCGAAACATACGTATTGTGTATAGGGCTGTATACAGCCAAAGTTTGGTTCACCAACATGTCGTAAGTGCTCGCAAGCCAACTCAGATCAGCGTACTGGTGCTTGCGATGTTTGTAAACCCCGAAGTTGCACACCCCGTATGACGGCGCACCCTGTCGCAGAAGCTTGCAGGAAAATTCTGCCAGATAAATTTTCCTACAGCGTCGTACAGGAGAGCATACAATTTTCTTGCCTTCTCTCCCAAAAACCACAGTTAGGTCAAGGACATTCATGTAAACATGAGTGTCATTGAAAGATTATAATAAACAAGAAAATTATTATTGTTATAACCATAACTATTAATGTTAATTATTATTTATTACTAGTTTTCCGAAGAAAATATTATGATAGTTGATTTAAATGCATAAATATATATACTTTCTGTAAAAGTTCATAAAATTTAACTTTTAATAATGTTTATTAAACGTTAATATAATAGCATAATTGTAAAGGTGGGGGTTGCGCTGGCATTAGGGGTCGGTGATCGGTGGCTGGTAGGGCAAAACAGCGCTTTTAGACACACATTACTGAGCTTGCTACCATACTAATTCCCTGTTTGTATAACTCGTAATAATAGAAAGCCAGTTCTGAAAAGCTATGATTAAACCTTTTTCTCATTCAGTAATCAGACTTCACTAGTCACCAAGATTTTGAGGTACTCACATGTTCAAACTGAGACCTCCACATTATATTCTAATTGTGCTGCTGGACTAGCCACTGAACATTATTCTTTGCACGAAACTTCTGTATATCGGACACTCTACTTTCCCCTATAATGTGTGAGTCGTACCTTGTATTTTCACAAAAGTATTATGGATGTGAGTTTTGTATTTCTTTGTTCAAGTATACGCAGGTATTATGTTTTGAGACAATACTTTTTTGTAGCTTGTCAGCATTATATTCACTGGCACGCTAGTTTTTCATTGAAATAGTATGTGTCTAAGTTTGATATCCTGTTTCAGGATTACCAGATCACTGGAGATAGCAAATAAATGAATATTCGCTGTCAACAGCTGTACTGCGTTAAGTCACGGGATTCTCAAGTAGCGTGTGCCGCAACAATAATAATAATATTGTCATAAATTGAGATTTAAAAACTAGATACAAAAAACAGAATGCACCATTTAAAACTAAAAAATAACGATTAGTAATAATATAAGTAATATAATAAAATTAAAGGTAATGAATAGATGGGTGTCTGTGAACAACGATAATGCATTTAGTAAATATAATCATTGGTCAGTAAAGGTGGACTTCGTGATTTTATTACCGCCTGGTCAAGAGAGTGATTATACTTCTTGTGATCATAATTTATGGGAACATGTACAGCACGGAGTCGTACGATGGTCTGCAATCACTTGCAAGCACTTACAAGATTTATGTGAACCAGGCTTTAGATGACATATTTCTGCCAGATAACAAATTAGTTGATACGGACGTTAACTGTAAATGATTGGTGCATATAGTAGCAGTCAACATCTTGGCAGCCCATTCACCTACATCATGACCTAGATCGGTGAGGAGCAAAAAGTGTACTGTTGGCTATTTTCTGCTGAGTTATTAACGGCTCTTTAGATAAACTGGGTCTAGCGCCTCCATTAGCTATGCTACTGAGCAGTGGACCCTCAATCACCGCACAATTTTTCACCGTTTTCTATTAGTAACAATTCATTATGAAAAGGATACCAACAACAACAACAAAGTACGCACTTATTTAAGAAAAACAATAAAACAGCACAAAAGATCTATAAGTCGCAAATTAGATCTAGACTGATAAAAAATATCTTGAATTCAAAAATAGATTGGGTGGAGATGCAGCTTTGGCTGTGTGTGAGGTGTGTGACATTTCAACCATAAATATTATAAACGTTACGATGTTTTTGAAAATCAACAAAAAACACTAACTGCTAGCAACAAGTTACATCGACTGTGTACTTTTAGATGAAATATCGCGTGTAGCACAGTTGGGTTGTTTAGTTATACAACAAAATGGGTAAGTGATAACTAAGATTAAGGCAAAACAGCTCAACCACCTGATGTTGAGGATGGAAGGCGGCAAAAACAAAAATGTGTATTGTGACATGACAACGGGATAACTCGAACAAGAAACTACAAAATAAGTACACAGACCAAATACACAAACCGAGTACACAGACAGAGTACACAGACAGAGTACACAGACAGAGTACACAGACAGAGTACACAGACAGAGTACACAGACAGGGTACACAGACAAGGTACACAGACAGGGTACACAGACAGGATACACAGACAGAGTACACAGACAGGGTACACAGACAGACAGGGTACACAAACAGAGTACACAGACAGGGTACACAGACAGAGTACACAGACAGAGTACACAGACAGGGTACACAGACAGAGTACACAGACAGGGTACACAGACAGGGTACACAGACAGAGTACACAGACAGAGTACACAGACAGAGTACACAGACAGGGTACACAGACAGGGTACACAGACAGAGTACACAGACAGAGTACACAGACAGAGTACACAGACAGTGTACACAGACAGGGTACACAGACAGAGTACGCAGACAGAGTACGCAGACAGGGTACACAGACAGAGTACACAGACAGAGTACACAGACAGGGTACACAGACAGAGTACACAGACAGGGTACACAGACAGAGTACACAGACAGAGTACACAGACAGAGTACACAGACAGGGTACACAGACAGGGTACACAGACAGGGTACACAGACCGAGTACACAGACAGAGTACACAGACAGAGTACACAGACAGAGTACACAGACAGAGTACACAGACAGAGTACACAGACAGGGTACACAGACAGGGTACACAGACAGGGTACACAGACAGGGTACACAGACAGGGTACACAGACAGAGTACACAGACAGAGTACACAGACAGAGTACACAGACAGAGTACACAGACAGAGTACACAGACAGAGTACACAGACAGAGTACACAGACAGGGTACACAGACAGGGTACACAGACAGGGTACACAGACAGAGTACACAGACAGAGTACACAGACGGAGTACACAGACAGAGTACACAGACAGGGTACACAGACAGGGTACACAGACAGAGTACACAGACAGAGTACACAGACAGGGTACACAGACAGGGTACACAGACAGGGTACACAGACAGGGTACACAGACAGGGTACACAGACAGAGTACACAGACAGAGTACACAGACAGGGTACACAGACAGGGTACACAGACAGGGTACACAGACAGGGTACACAGACAGGGTACACAGACAGGGTACACAGACAGGGTACACAGACAGGGTACACAGACAGGGTACACAGACAGAGTACACAGACAGGGTACACAGACAGAGTACACAGACAGAGTACACAGACAGGGTACACAGACAGGGTACACAGACAGGATACACAGACAGAGTACACAGACAGAGTACACAGACAGAGTACACAGACAGAGTACACAGACAGGGTACACAGACAGGGTACACAGACAGAGTACACAGACAGAGTACACAGACAGGGTACACAGACAGGGTACACAGACAGGGTACACAGACAGAGTACACAGACAGAGTACACAGACAGGGTACACAGACAGAGTACACAGACAGAGTACATAAACAGGGTACACAGACAGGGTACACAGACAGAGTACACAGACAGGATACACAGACAGAGTACACAGACAGGATACACAGACAGAGTACACATACAGGGTACACAGACAGAGTACACAGACAGAGTACACAGACAGGGTACACAGACAGAGTACACAGACAGAGTACACAGACAGAGTACACAGACAGGGTACACAGACAGAGTACATAGACAGGGTACACAGACAGGATACACAGACAGAGTACACAGACAGGATACACAGACAGAGTATACAGACAGGGTACACAGACAGGGTACACAGACAGAGTACATAGACAGGATACACAGACAGAGTACACAGACAGAGTACACAGACAGAGTACACAGACAGAGTACACAGACAGAGTACACAGACAGAGTACACAGACAGGGTACACAGACAGGGTACACAGACAGGGTACACAGACGGAGTACACAGACAGGGTACACAGACAGAGTACACAGACAGGGTACACAGATAGAGTACACAGACATAGTACACAGACAGAGTACATAGACAGAGTACACATACAGGATACACAGACAGAGTACACAGACAGGATACACAGACAGGGTACACAGACAGGGTACACAGACAGAGTACACAGACAGAGTACACAGACGGAGTACACAGACAGAGTACACAGACAGAGTACACAGACAGGGTACACAGACAGAGTACACAGACAGGGTACACAGACAGGGTACACAGACAGGATACACAGACAGAGTACACAGACAGGATACACAGACAGAGTACACAGACAGAGTACACAGACAGGATACACAGACAGGGTACACAGACAGGGTACACAGACAGGGTACACAGACAGGGTACACAGACAGAGTACACAGACGGAGTACACATACAGAGTACACAGACAGGGTACACAGACAGGGTACACAGACAGAGTACACAGACAGAGTACATAGACAGGGTACACAGACAGAGTACACAGACAGGGTACACAGACAGAGTACACAGACAGGGTACACAGATAGAGTACACAGACATAGTACACAGACAGAGTACATAGACAGAGTACACATACAGGGTACACAGACAGAGTACACAGACAGGGTACACAGACAGGGTACACAGACAGAGTACACAGACAGAGTACACAGACAGGGTACACAGACAGAGTACATAGACAGAGTACACAGACAGGGTACACAGACAGAGTACATAGACAGAGTACACAGACGGGGTACACAGACAGGGTACACAGACAAAGTACATAGACAGGGTACACAGACGGAGTACATAGACAGAGTACACAGACAGAGTACATAGACAGAGTACACAGACAGGGTACACAGACAGAGTACACAGACAGAGTACACAGACAGAGTACATAGACAGAGTACACAGACAGGGTACACAGACCTAGCTATTGTATAGGAGGTGCCTACACCATGGGTCGACAGAGTTTGAAAATGATCACAGCTGCTACCAGCACTGGGCAGCTCAAGTGGTGTGAACTAACCATTAATCACAGAATAACGCAAATCAACCAACCTTCTTGCTTTTGCGACATCTGTTCTGGCTGCTGTGGAAATGGATTAGACGACATTTGAGGTTTGTCTTGAGGAAATTTCAGACTAAGATATTTCTCAAAGAGCTCTAGGCTATCCTCCTTGTTGTCAACAAAAGTGACATAATGCGGCAGGTAGTCCCCCTGCTTCTCTCGGTCATGTACTGCATCCACAATGGCTTTCACTGCTTTCTCCAGGGGGTACTCAAATATGCCAGTGCCAATAGGAGGTATTGCTATAGACTGAAACTTGTGCCTTTCGGCTTCCTCAAAACAGCCATCTACACAGAGCATTAGATTGCGCTCCTCTTCATACTGACCTCCTCGCCACTTGGGACCAACGGCATGGATTACATGCTTACATTTCAACCTGCCAGCAGAGGAGGTGAACACATCGCCCTCCATTAGGGCGCCACTACGACGAGTGTGTTCAGCACATTCTTGTTGTATGACGTTTCCTCCTGCAACAACAAACACAAGGTTTCATGGATACACCTTAAGGGGACGAGCAAGAGTGAAATGGTGGCATGCAAGGCACACAAAACACACACACATATTTAAGAAGCAAACAAACGCGCTGAGTTGTCTGATGACATTTTACATTTTACATCTAAGGAGGCAAAATAAGCAACTAATCAAGTCCAGTGACAGGTTATTTTACATCTAATGTAAGTAGTAAAACTATTACAAAGGTGTTGTAAGTACCAAAACTCTGTGCTTTGAAGGTTGCCAGTACTGAGTGACAAAAATTTAGCTGTATCCTTGAGCAGCGAGTTTTTTTTACCCATTGCAATCTCAGAAACAACGCATGTTTATAGCTCAACGATGTTGAAGTACTAATTTGTTGCTTGACAAGTTTGTCTTTGCCTCCAATTAGTATTTTACGTTCGAAAAGTCAATAAATGAGAATTAGGGTGAATAATCAAATATAAATAATAACAAACATTAAGAGAAAAGTTTAATTCATTGCCAAAGTTTTTATTTATTATTTAAAACTATTATTTCAAAAAAATACTATCATAAAAGCCTGTAAGTTTTATCAACAATAAATGGCAATAAATGATAAGAAGATCATGTTCCCTGTTCACCTGCGATGGTTTTGTGTTTCCATGACTAAAAAATCAGCGACTTCCTCAGTCAACTTATTTTCATAGCAGTGTCACACTATAGAACCTTAGTAATTGATACAAAAACGTTGAATCATTAAACTGTATCACATTAAAATCGGCCGATATCCAGTAAGCCTAAATCTATCAAAATCAATCGTTTAAAAAACTCCAGGTTCTTTGAGAGAAGCTAATGCGAAGAACAAATATATAAAAATATGGACGGAAATGATTGGGCTAATAAGAACAACAGTTACCTTTTCTAACAATAGATAATGCCAGACCACCAACATGCTGCAGATCTCCATTGGCAGCATTCACAATGGCATCACCTCCCAAAAGAGTGATGTCATCCCTCCGAACTTCACAGACTGTTCCTGAGGCTAGAGTCACTGAAAACCTATTTCCAATTTTGGCATCGCTGTCATCAGAAGTGGAAGGTACAGCTTGTTCATCTTTGTGCTCCACGACCAAGCACGATGTCGTCAGTCCGACATTGTCCAAAAACTCTGGCTCAGCCTCGATATGGCGTATCATTGCTTGATGTTCAAAGGATAACATGTCTTTGCAAATAGCATCATGAAGCTTTTTCAGTTGGCGAGAGCAGTTCGCAGCGTCATCTTTTGTACCTATTATAGTTATACCCGGCTTATCCTTAGATGCGTCAATGTCAACATTGTGAGCACTGATCAGCTCTTGCAACTTGTTATTCTTGAACCTTTTGAGGAACGCAACTCTATCTGGCACACCTCTAAATTCCACCGTGCGCCTCACATTTTGCTGAAAAAACAATTGCACTGTTTCAATTATGATCGCTTTGACCTGCATGAGTCCAGACAAATTGATGGTGGAATGATCTTCTGCTTCAAGAATCTCCAAAGGCTGAAAACTGTGTTGCATTTCCTCTTTTTTTCGCAACCACACATCAGATTGAACGAGCTTCTGCTCCAGTTCATCCAGTTTTCCCTCAGCAGGATACAGAGATTCCCAAACAACAGTGTTGATGGCATTCAGGGCAGACCGAGAGTCTTCTTTAGAACCAGAGTAAACGGACACGGTCTTGTTCTCCAAATTCCAGATTGCTGAAATCTTCTTGGCTTTCAACTCCAATTTGATGGACTGTTCAGCAGACGGTGTCTTGAACACCTTTAGGAAAAGTGCTTTCTTGTTTTCAGACAATTTAGATTTGGCAACATTAGGCAAAAGTTGAAACAATTCTCTCTGTACCGCCTCAACACTAGTAGAACGGCCGCAAATAGTGATGGTTTGTCGAGATATATCCCTATCAAATGACTTTAGTTTGTGAGTGTTAATCATGGTCTTGAAAAATTCGGTTATTTCAAGAAACTGGATCTGAAACTCAGCAATGTTAGGAACAGTGACACTGGTGATGGTTTTTTCCTCTTGAATCTGCGCTGCAAACTTCTCTATCAGCTGTTGCAACTGAGTTGCCAGCCTCTGCACCACCTCCTTGTCACCTACCATTGTGATTTGGTTGGCTGCACCCACAGATGTCGGAGAGGCTCCATTTATATCCAATATGACTGGTTGATCTTCGAACAGTTTTGGAATCTGTGGGTTGAGTCGATCGAACACTTGCTGGGTGAGGGGTCCTGTCTGGTATGTGTCAAATGACTTCTCTATGAACTTTTCCACATTTGATTTTAGCTTACGCCAGTTCTTCAGAATCATCCTTCAAGGCAATAAAAGAATAACTTGTACAACATGGTAACTATCATCATACTTGTCAGCCCAGTGCATCAGGGCTGTACCATTGGCTGCGGAAGCATGACATGCACATGTTTCTTTAGAACTTGATATAAATCACCAATTATTTATTGGGAGGAAGGCAGAAGGAAATGCACACTTGGGGAGGCTGAATGTAAATTCATAATATGTGTGATTTTTCACGCGCAGCTCGCACACAGTTGTATTGCTTTTTGTATATCCTCGGTGAATGTTAACCTATGCTAACAGCATTAGATTGTTTACATTTACTGTAGATGTAGATGCTTCAAGTAACAATGCATATTGCTTTGATTCTCTTAAGTAGTTCATCAACCTAGTTTTTAATACTTTATACTGTGGTAGATTTTGGTGAAAGATACTAGTGAACAGGGCGTTCGCTACACCACTTCTCGACTCTATGCGCTGGCAATGCGCCTACAGCCATCGGTAAGATACTGTGCCGGTAGCAAAGCCATACTGTGCCGGTAGCACAGTACACAGGGCCGGTAGTGACCTCTACAGGGTCGGTAGTGACCTCTGCAGGGCCGGTATGCTGACACAGGGCCGGCACAAGATGGCTGCCTTAGCTGAGGAACTTGGAAATTAGCCAGAACTTATCACCAAGCCAGGAGCCAAAGCTATCTACCCTAACATCTACGGTAACCAGGACCACAAGCTAACTGGAGCCTTGGGACCTTATAGGACAGCCTGATTGGCCAGCAGGAGATAGGACTCCGCCCTTAGCCACTTGGCACCTCCCTTATTTACTCTCTATTGATTACCTGATTGGTTGACTATTTATATAAGCACTTACATTGGTCTAATCACTTCCTGTACTGTTATTGTTATATGTTTGATACTTGTGAGCTTTCCTATAAAAGGAGAGACATTTCATGTGTTCTTGGCATTCATTCCTATGTTGCCATGGCATTTGCTCTTATATTGCTAACCCTAGAGGAATAATTACCCTCAGGACTGTCATAGAGAATATAGCCATTAATACAAACACTACGCGGTACTGTTTGCTTGAGCCATGGGCTCCTGCCTTACCGGGTAATTCGGTTACCCTGCACAGTTGTCACTGTTGGTCAGCAGTGTCCCCTCTGGAGAGAGGTATAATACTTGAGACTAGTGGATGTCCGTGGTAACAGACCGGAATCCATTACAATACTACCAATACTTGATCACATCAGTATTTTATCACATCAGTACTTTATCATACCAACAATTTATCATATTTTTAGATGTATGAAAAAAGAAATATGCGGTGTCATAAAAAAAAACAAAAAACGGACTCAAAATTGGGTTGTGAGCTGTTGATGTCAATTCAATTACTTCCCTAAAAAAATATTACCTCAGACCACAAAATATAGAAAGCCGACTTCAGAAAATGCCAAGATTAATTATCACAGTACTTAGTATTGCATTCAAGGCGCTATGTGGGGACATCCAAGATGAACCACTAAACAATGCAAACAAATGAACACACAACGACAACATTAAATTAATAATAACTGTTAAGTATTTAGTAGCAGTTAGTAGTTGAAGGGATTGATTATTACAATCTTTATACTGAAGATCGGTAACAATTATTTTGACAACTCATTATTCACTAACAAAATATATTAGATTTCAATAATACTTGTTTCAGCAATTGGAGATAAAAAAAGGTAAGATATATTGTGTTTACTTTTTCCCATTTTAAAGGATTTCCATGCTGCCGGCAAGAATTGCATTACACTTGTACAAATTAGTTCTAATTGCTTAGTTATTGAAGCCAGGGCAACGTCAACATTTCAAAATCAGTCTGTTAACATAAAACGGATTGCTTAATTAAATAATGGAAGGCATATGCACTCAACCTCTTCAAATACTCACATAAATAGCCAAAAATACATTGAAGATATTGTTGAGTGCCAAAATCGATTGAAGGAAAAAAATTCGCTGATGTTGCCAGTTCGGAAAAAGGAACTGCACTATCAAATGAATGTAGAGTTTGTATCTAGAGCGTAATCAGTGAAAAATAGAGTGGGCAGAAGTAAAAACATACAATAGCTCACCTGTCATTCTTTGTGGTTGTTGATTGATCAATAGCGATTCCTCCATCTTTGTCTAAAACCATCCCAAGGCTCTGTAAAAACTCCACAACCATCTGACGACCGCTAGGAACATCGAGAAGGAACTGCCTCATCATCGGGTCAGACACAAAATCTTCCAAGTTTTGAGTTTTTTTGTGAACTCCAGCAGTTACATACAAGCCCAAGAACTCGGAGAATGGCACAAGGTTCTCACAGCGACTGATACGGGCCTTGTGCTTCAGTATGTGTGGCAGAGCTACAACAAACACAGCTCAATATGTCTATGAGCTAGGCATTGACCAAACCATGAGTAATGCTAGTTACATGAAACCTGTACTATCTGCTGTACTTGCACGCCGTATCATTGCTTTTTACCCCACTCGTGCATTAATGAGGTGACACTAGAAATTGCGTCCACCGCCGATATATAACAATGATAAACAAAACTACTACTGCTGGTACTAGGCTGATGATGCGAAGTGAAACTTCTTATAACAGGAGTTTTTGTGCGCAAAACTTGTATTTATTTCTCATATTACTGAAAAGATTTACTTGTTGGGGTTGTCTTTATTGTAGTGTCAAACGCTGCTAACCAAAGTACTAAATACATAAACCAAATCATAAACTAGTTCATAATAATTTTTTCTCGTATTTTAAAAAGATAATTTATGTTGCTTGCTTAATTTTTCAAATGAAAATTTTTTTTCATCAGTTTTTTTGTTCTTGCTGATTACAAATACGTTGCTGAAAACACAAATTTGGCTTTGTTTACTTCAACAATAAATTCAAAATTATGACAATTCGAACCTTTTGGTTTTACTTGTGTTGAAAACAACTTTTCTATCTGTAACATAGCTGTAGTTTTTGAGACAGTGGCGAAGTACCATTTAAGTGAGCACAATTGTGTGGGGTTGTAGGTTGTGGTCAACAGTTATAAACATAGAACTGCTTTTATGGTCATAAGAGGAAAGAGAAACAGTGCGGCAGGTATTGCATTCGTCATGTCGGTATTTTTTGACATTAAATATAAATCACGCCAAGAATGCTCTCAATACCGTTAATTTAGCCATGCAAATTCAGGTAATTTGTTAATTGTTTGTTTTTCCGTTGTTAATTACAATATTTAAGCTTTCCATTTCAATTCAAAAGACCTCCGATTTCCAAACACCACCATTGAACACTTTTGTGAGGAGGATAACAGCAAGAAATAAATCATACAGAAAAACCAATGGATACAGTGTGCCGTGTTTGTTGGTATAACACTGAAACGAGAGAAAAGCATCACCTATACTTATTTTATGATCAACATGAACAAGTTTTAAAAATAAAATAATAAAAAAGATAAAAATAATCATTATTTAGAAATAATCATTATTTCACAGCTAGTATCAAATAGCACATCACCTTCAGGCTCTGTAGTTATTATCCACATATCAGTTGAGTCAGGCAGCCTGTCTGCAATTATCTCTACATCTCTGCCAAACTCTGTCCACAGAAGATTTTCGAGAGGAAGTTCTATATCTTCTTTGGTGAGCTTGTCACCAGTTGCAATCAGGTCCTTCGTCTTGGGCTCTTGTTGTATCTTGAGTTGACTGAAGCTCTTTATTGCAGAAGCACGGTGCTGGTCAACGAGTCTACCGTAGTCTATAAAACATTCAGCAAGTCCACAGTCTAGGCAGTCAAGTAGTTGATTTGTATATTGTTAGATAATAAGTGACACAGAAACGTGAACGCAATGCTTTGCCAAATACTTGGTGACTGCATTATATAGCTAAGGGACTGCTACAACATAGGCCTGCCCGGCCAAGCCCAGAGTGTTATGCATGACAAAGGGCCGCGGTTGATCACAATCTGGTTCACCCATCCAATATACAAACAAAAAAGCTATTAGAAGCTAACAAAGGAGACAGTTGATTAGACAATGGACTATGGAACAGGTCTAAACAAAAAAGTAGCAAAAAAACATAATGCTTTACTTCCTCTCCGCTCTCTCTCCTTCACTAGTCTCACTTTTCCCTTCCTAAAAAGTCCCTACCTCTCCCTTTACCACCATCTTCGCATACACTTGGCTAGGAAAAAGTCAGCCTTGCATCATACCAATAGGACCCCTGGACATGGCAATAGCTCTGGTCTAAATGAACTAACCAAAGTGTGGTCAGCCGTTTCCAGGACTATCTTATATGACAACTCCTCTGAAGCCAAATACCACAATGGCTCATACATGTGATCATCGGGTGAAATAGTTTTAATGCATGTATTCAATATTTGCGCCATAAAATGAACTTTATTTTTGCAATAATACCTATGTGAGTATCTTTTGTTTCAATCTAGCATAAAATTTAATTTTATCAAGCTAAATTCTGCAGCAAAACTTTGTTGTAACTTTTAAACGCCATGAGAGCCAGGAACAAACAAAGAGTCATCTCCCCTTCGGAGAGATAACTCTCTATTGAGCAGTACCGGACATAAAGATGTTGCCGATACATTTACTGTAGATTACGCGCCTTGTACTGCAAAAATGTTAACTTTCAGGCTAGTGAGTTTACAAGACCTTTTGTATACAGGGCGCACAGTCGCGTAAGTTAGCAGACACCCAAAATATTGAAGTGCCTCTTAGTTTTTTGAGCAAAAACAAAATGACAATACCAATTAGAGAAATAATCCTACTGAGATACCAGGTAACTAATATTATTAAAAGGGCAATATTTACTCTTTGAAACCGGTGTTTGTTGTTAGTGTTGGATGTCCAGTTTGTGTTTTGCAGGAAGTTCAAGGTTATAACATAGGTTCTATCAGTATTGGCCTAACCAAGGAATATAGGTACACACACGGTTACGGGAACTTGGGTTAATTTGAAAAGTTCTTCTTGAGTTACGATTTAGAGGTAACTGGACGTGTTTTCTTGCTTCTTCTTCAAACCCTTCATCTGCATGGCACAGTCGGCATAGGAACTGGTGATATTGTTGTTATTGTGTATTATTGGAATTGTTTACTGGTACAAGGGAGGTTTGTGAGAGGTTTTTAGTGCCGTCTAGGCACTGAAAGAGAGTGTGTAGAGGTGCTAAGGCCGTGTGGGTCCTCCATGGTGAGTGTGGTGACAGAGGTGTGTAGTACAAGTGTTGGGTGATTCAGAGCAGTGAGCTCACAGTGTTAAGTGGTTATTGGGAAGTTGGTGCAGTGTCAATTTTTTGGTGAAGTGAAAATTTGGTTCGAGAATAGTGTTTATACGTGGCATTTATTTGTGGTGTGGTCAATTATTTACCGGAAAAAGGGTACAGTGGAGTTATTACGTGATATTGTGGACCATTATTATTGTGTTGTGTTTACTTGTACATTGGATAAGGGGACAGTGGATTTATTTTGGGATATTGTGCAGGATTTCACTGTGGGGGTATGTACTTTGGTAGCTAGGCCTACCTGCACAGCCTCCCTAACTGCTGATGGCTTTTGTGTATAGCGATACAACCCGCCCACAGGTCGACAGGTCCCCTTAGTAATGGTGTTCGACCATTTCAGGTTACTACCTAACTGCCTGTTGCGTTAGCTTGTTCGGTGCGCAAGCCAGTGGCCAAACTTTGAAGGGCGAACTAGCTACAGCTATGTTCGTCCAGCAGAGGTTCGGTGAACTGCTTGTTACTTACTACTCGTAGTAATAGAGCTTTGTGCATGTACTAGCGCAAGTGAAGTTATTGTTTGTAAGACAAAGAAACTTCTAAGAGTGTGCAAGCTTAACTCTGATTTATTGAATGCATGACATCAGCATTTATACAAACGATTATATAATATAAATTGGACAGACAAAGGAAGCCACACCTAGTACAAATGGTTGGCTAAAACGGGCAAATAATAATGAGTGGGTGTAACTTAGGTAAATGCTTGAATGAATTGCTATATGTGATATACGGTATGAGTTGCATAGAATCGTCCGCCATAGAACTTAAGCATAGGACTAGCATGGATTTTTTGTTAAGATGGCGCCGTCCGTCACAATATTATTGTGAATTATTATTGCTATTGTTGTGTTGTGGTTACTTGTACATTGGCTATTATTGTGGTGGAGAGGCGCTACAGTACAGGTGATGTTGGGTGATTGCTGTGTTAAATAACTAGAACAGGGATAAATAGGAGACTTGATTTATCATTGTTTCCGAAGCTAAGGTTAGCGGGTAACAATGTGTCTGAGAAATTCACCAATTGGTTGACTCAGTATATGGTGTCTGCTGAGGTAGCAGCTTTGACTTTGGGTACTGAGAAGGTGGAAATTGATGAGGAGGAGGTTGTTGTAGATGTGTTTAGAGGTAGAACTAAACTACTAGCCTTATTAAGTGCTATAGGTAGTGATGGTACAAGTATACTGCAGTCGCTGGGATTTGATTTAAATGACCAAACTGATGATTGGTTTGATAGGGCAGTAGATTTATTAAAAGGTCACTACGACCGTAGTGAAAGTGTCTACGTTAAGACAATCAAGTTCGTGACAGTGTCACGGGCTTGTGGGGAAGATGAAAGGGAATATTTACTCAGAGCTGAGAAATTAAGCAGGGAAATGGATTTTGGGCATGAGAATGACGAGTTGAGGCAACGCTTTTCCGTTGCTTTAGCTGTTAATGGTTTAAGGGATTCATCTGTGCATAAAATGCTTATGCAAGAAACTACGCTTAGTTGGAAAGAGTTAGGTGCTAAGTTGGCAGCCAGGCAGTCGACTAATGCTTCAGAAGAAATTCTGAATGCCTCTAGGACTGGCCGTTTGGTATAAAAGGTAGCTAAGTATAGACAGAGAAATCCACGGGAGGCCGTGGATAGCAAGGTTACACCGTTCAATGGACAGTAGTGGGTCTAGAGATGGTAGTGTCGAAAAGGGCTCCTATTCCCAGAGCCATAGAAGCCGCAGCCCAGGGGAGAGGCGTAGCAAGTATAAAGAGTATCATGACCGTAAGGGAGATAGGTATTACGAGAGTAGGTATGGTGCGGAGTCCTATCGACATCGCAGCCCAGATGGCAGGTATTCTCCTAGGTATGAGGCGACGTCCCATGGACTCAGTAACCTGAATAGCAGGTATTCTCCTAGGTATGACGGGACGTCCCTTGGACGCCGTAGCCCAGATAGTAGGTGCTCTCCTCGATCACCTCGAGGTTCACCTACAACAGGTAGAAGGTCTAGACGGTTTAGCTCTCCAACTAGAGGGGACAATTGTTTTCAGTGTGGTAGAAGGGGGCATCAAGTCTGTCATTGCCCGGATGTCAGGTGCTTTCAGTGTAATCTGAGAGGCCATACCTCTAGGGATTGCAACACTAGGTGGGAAAGTGACAATAACAAGTCACGGCACAGGGATAGTAGTGGTAATGAAGGTTCTCCATGTAAAGTGAGATTTGTGAACAATGTTGTTGGTGATACTGGTAGCAGGAAATGTAGCATCAAACGCTTTGTCAAAACAAATGGGAAAGAGGTAGAGTTTGTATTAGACACTGGAGCTGAAGTGTCAGTGGTAACTGAGGAAACTGGCAGGTTTCTGAATTTGAGATTAAGTAAACCTGTTAATGATCTCATTGGGGTTGATGATTCCAGGCTGAATGTTAGTGGGAAGTCAAATGTTTGCATTAATGACTTTCCCAGATCTATAGTGACGTCAGTTTATGTTGTAAAAGGGTCCTCTGCGAACCTGTTAGGTATTGAGGATATCAAAAAACTTAAACTGTTAACAAACAGTACTAAGTTAGGGGTCGAAGCGAGTGTATGCAAGGTGTATGGGAATGCAAAGGTAC
The DNA here is from genome assembly GCA_945261195.1 of Cryptosula pallasiana. Classification (NCBI taxonomy): domain Eukaryota; kingdom Metazoa; phylum Bryozoa; class Gymnolaemata; order Cheilostomatida; family Cryptosulidae; genus Cryptosula; species Cryptosula pallasiana. The sequence continues at coordinate 50,102,631 of OX183133.1, read as the reverse complement.
TGTTGTTATAAAAGACACAGTGGAGAAAATGAGAACGCTGATATCTAATGGTGGTGGCAATGCCTCACCACCAATGCAGATGGCGCAAAAGGCTTCTGCTGGTATAACTGTGAAAGCAGTGCCCACACCTAGTGCGGAAGGCTCTAACGCCCAGAAGGAGGAGTCCAAGAACCCCATCGGGCCCTCAGGGCAGTGGCAGTTGGGCAAGTCAGGTAGAAAAGGTAGAAAGGGAGACCGGTGGCAACACCAGTGTCAAGGTTGAGCAGGAGGCGGATAAGGAAGATACCATGAGGGTTGACCCTAGTGCGACACTTCACGGGGAATATACTGGGCAAAAAATTGTTCTGGTTGACCCTACAGGAGTGGAATACCAGAGCAGTCTGGTTCGATTGCTCCAAGGGAGAGTGATGGTGATGGTGACGAACCCCCCCGAGGGTTGAGTTGGCGTTGAGGGATGTAGCTCGGAGAGGTGTTGGAGGCGCAGTGAGGCCAGAGGATGAGCAGATGGAGGTTGGCAATGGTCAGAGGAGGTAGACTGAGAGCTGTGGGGTTGATGAGGTAACGAGGGACAGGTATGGTATTGAGGTAAAAGTAATAAGGTATGTATCTGTTACAGGTAATTATCCGAGGTATGAATGGTGTGAGGTTTTGATTTTTACCCCAGTATTTAGGCTTGACATATAATTTTAGACTAGTGCTTCAGCTAACCATGATTAGTTAGGCTTGATCGCACGCGATGGTAATTGGTTTCATGGTATGATGTCAGCTTGATCGCTCACTGGGTTTATCAAAGGGGGGAGGGGCATGTTGGATGCCGAGTTTGTGTGTTACAGGAAGTTCAAGGTTATAACATAGGTTCTATCGGTATTGGCTTAACCAAGGAATACGGGTACACACACGGTTACGGGAACTTGGGTTAATTGGAGTTCTTCTTGAGTTACGAATAGGAAGTAAGTGGACGTGTTTTCTTGCTTCTCCTTCAAACCCTTCATCTAACAGTTAGTGTGTCGCTGCTGATGTCATTCAGCAATGCATGATTTAAAAAGAAACAACAAACTAATCTACTTTGTTATTTATTTTACATTACACATTAACACTGACTAGTTATTGTTATTTTTCTTTATTCATAAACAGCTGACTGAATAAAAAAACCGTATTAGGATACTCTGAAGTGAAGGATGAATAATGTCCAATAAACGGTATGCTCATTTACAAAATAATGATTGACTTCATTGGTACCATAAAAAATAATTATTTTTGGGAATATTTGTTATTATTATTAAAACTATTACAAGATTATTTTTCTATGATTAACTGTTGGCTCTTATTCGTATTTATATTTACTAGCTATTTGTTATTAAGAATTTCATATGAATGTTGAACGATTCAAGAAAAATAGTTTACAATTCATAATTTTTATAGTATAGGTGGTATTATAAGCACTGTAGTTTGGTCCTTATTAATTTCCTTTCTCTAAATTCTGCACTTTCAAATGAATGGTTGTTTAAAGCTTTTGAAAGTGAGCCTTTTTTTATAAATTACAGCGTAGTCATTCAAGCATTTAGCTCGAGAGAGTCACGTGACAAAGGCAGTTGGTCACACTTTGATTACTTCACCTAGGCTCTAGTTTGACTTTACAGCTACTAGGGGACAGACCCACCAATAAAATCCCTGAACATGGCTACTGCTCTAGTCTGCTGTTTGTTAAAGTACATCTACTAGGGGACAGACCCACCAATATAATCCCTGAACATGGTTACAGCTCTAGTCTGCTATTTGTTAAAGAACAGATATTAGGGGACAGACCTACGAATAGGATTCCTGAACATGAATACTTCTCTAGTCTGATGCTTGTTAAAGTACATCTACTAGGGGACAGACCAACCAATAGGATTCCTGAGCATGGTTACAGCTCTAGTCTGCTGTTTGTTAAAGTACATCTACTAGGGGACAGATCTTCCAATGGGATCCCTGAACATGGCTACAGCTCTAGTCTGCGGTTTGTTAACGAAAATCTACTAGGGGACAGACCTACCAATAGGATCCCTGAACATGGCTACTGCTCTAGTCTGATGTTTGTAAAAGTACAGCTACTAGGGGACAGACCTACCAATGGGATCCCTGAACATGGCTACTGCTCTAGTCTGCTGTTTGTTAAAGAGCAGCTGCTAGGGGACAGACCTACCAATAGGATCCCTGAACATGGTTACAGCTCTAGTCTACTGTTTGTTAAAGTACATCTACTAGGGGACAGATCTTCCAATGGGATCCCTGAACATGGCTACAGCTCTAGTCTGCGGTTTGTTAACGAAAATCTACTAGGGGACAGACCTACCAATAGGATCCCTGAACATGGCTACAGCTCTAGTCTGCTGTTTGTTAACGAACATCTACTAGGGGACAGAGCTACCAATAGGATCCCTGAACATGGCTACTGCTCTAGTCTGTTGTTTGTAAAAGTACAGCTACTAGGGGACAGACCTACCAATAGGATCCCTGAACATGGCTACTGCTCTAGTCTGCTGTTTGTTAAAGAGCAGCTGCTAGGGGACAGACCTACCAATATGATCCCTGAACATGGTTACAGCTCTAGTCTACTGTTTGTTAAAGTACATCTACTAGGGGACAGATCTTCCAATGGGATCCCTGAACATGGCTACAGCTCCAGTCTGCGGTTTGTTAACGAAAATCTACTTGGGGACAGACCTACCAATAGGATCCCTGAACATGGCCACTGCTCTAGTCTGATGTTTGTAAAAGTACAGCTACTAGTGGACAGACCTACCAATAGGATCCCTGAACATGGTTACAGCTCTAGTCTTCTGTTTGTTAAAGTACATCTACTAGGGGACAGATCTACCAATGGGATTCCTCAACATAGCTACAGCTCTAGTCTGCTGTTTGTTAAAGTACAGCTACTAAAGGACAGACCTACAAATGGGATCCCTGAACATGGCTACTGCTCTAGTCTGCTGTTTGTTAAAGTACAGCTACTAGGGGACATACCTACTAATGGGATCCGTGAACATGGCTACAGCTCTAGTCTGTTGTTTGTTAAAGTACAGCTACTAGGGACAGACCTACCAATAGGATCCCTGAACATGGCTACAGCTTTAGTCTGCTGTTTGTTAAAGTACATCTACTAGGGATAGACCTACCAATAGGATCCCTGAACATGGCTACAGCTCCAGTCTGCTGTTTGTTAAAGTACATTTACTAGGGAACAGACCTACCAATAGGATCCTTGAACATGGCTACAGCTCTAGTCTGCTGTTTGTTAAAGAACATCTCAGTAACCAAGTTCTCTGACAGGGCAGAAAGGTAAAACTTTAGCTCCTCTGGGTCCAGCTCATCACTCAATCCGGAAACTCTGACCTTCCGATCATCATGATCTGGTCCCAACCATGGCAGCTCCAACTCCAGGTCAAGGCTGACCTCTTTCAGAGACAGACGATTTCGTTTATGAAAATTGTAGACTCTTTCAGCCACTGAAATATGTAAGTATTAGTGATAATCATTTGACTGAAAGAACTACTGCATGAAATGCCCACATTATAATGTCGTGAAAGACAAATCAATTGAAAATATTTATTACCTTCCTGCTCCTTGTAGATAATTAGTACAGATGACGTACCGGCCTTTTTACTTGAAAAAACTTGCCAAGAGTCAATTTCACCTCCCTCCGAGCGCCTCCTGTGACTCATAAACAGCGGCAGCATTTCCATGTCCATCTTTCGGTCGTCAATGTTTTGAATGAGCAATATGGGCCGTTTATCCTTGCCACCTTGCTCTTCAATTACATGTGATATATGCAAGCGATTTCCACAAGTGGAATATATATGTTATATACATGTGATATATACAAGGGAAGTCTACAAATGTTATATACAAGGGACAGTCAAATGTGATATGCAAGTGGTATATACAAGCGTCGTCTAAAAATATTAAATAGGGATAAAAATAAGCTATACACACAAATGTTCCATACATGTGATATATACAAGTGTGATATATACAAGTGTGATATATACATGTGTGATATATACATGTGTGATATATACATGTGTGATATATGCAAGTGTGATATATACAAGAGTGGTATATACATGTGTGATATATACAAGTGTGATATAAACATGTGTGATATATACAAGTGTGATATATACAAGGGTGATATATACAAGTGTGATATATACATGTGTGATATATACATGTATGGTATTTACAGGTGTGATATATACAAGTGTGATATATACAAGGGTGATATATACAAGTGTGATATATACATGTGTGATATATACATGTATGGTATTTACAGGTGTGATATATACAGGTGTGATATATACATGTGTGATATATACATGTGTGATATATACAAGTGTGATATATACAAGTGTGGTATATATACAAGTGTGATATATACATGTGTGGTATATACAAGTGTGATATATACAAGTGTGATATATACAAGTGTGATATATACAAGTGTGAAATATACAAGTGTGATATTTACTCACCTTTAGCATAGTTAAGCTCAGCAGGGTATGTTTGGATACTGTCTGGGTTACATAGACCAACTTCTGGGAAAAATCCAGCGACAGCAAATGTCCAATTTCCGCGGCGATAGGTACTTTTTGTTAGAACGTCTTCCGCATCTACAAGAGCTTTCACTCTCACTAACACATTCAACAGTGTTTTTGTGCTAGACCTGTTTGCCTCTTATTACGGCTCAAGGCCTCTCCACCCACAACGATTTACAGCTGCGAATGCGGCACAGCGAGCGAAACTTCCATCTCGTCATCCATTTCTGTAGTCCGCACACGACGGTTATGCATAAAACGATGCTCATTCACATGTTATAGTGCAAGCTTGAGCGAGGAGGGTTGGGGGATACCAGTAGGGAAAGCCCATAATGGAAAATCCAAATTAACCAATCAGCACCGAGGAATGAATCATGATTCGTAAAACCGCTGGCTGATATCACTCATGCTTGATATTCACCGATCACAGCAAACGGAGAGAAAATAATTCGTTTAGTGCGAAACAAGTTTTTGTGTGTGGAGAAGCTTTTATATGGTAAAAAAATGTTGTTGAGCAGGCTCAAAGGATCATCATATTTAGGTCCTAGCCTCACCATAGCCTTAGCCTCACCATAGCTTTAGCCTTAGCCTCACCATAGCCTTAGAAGTGAACTTATTTGGGTAAAAAACTGATGCAAGCCAACAAATGGATGAATGTTAGTAGTAATATGTGAGCAGATCTCCCTACCAAGTGTTTTTTTGTGGATTAGACCTCGGGGGTTATGCAATGAGTTACGACGTTGGATGGATTCGCCGAGTTTATATTGTGTTTCATTTGAGAGGCATTTGAGTGGCATTTGAGTGGCATTTAAGTGGCATTTGAGTTTTGATTATTTTTTTACTTGATTTGAACTTATATGGCAGCTAGATTTTGAATGTATGGCATTCAAGTTTTGATAATTTTTTTACATAACTCGAACTCATATGATATTTTGAGAGAGAGGAGAGAAGAACAAGGAGATATAACTACATTAAACCAATATATGATTATATACATTTATTACATAATAAGTAGAAAAATATCCTTGTATAATATACCTAGAGTTAGTAAATACTAAGTAATACAAAGCACTACAACTTGTAATGACAATCAATGCATAGTCTTTTTTACAATGACGTCATTGATGTACTGATGTTATATCTTAGGAAGGAAGACTTCTGTTCTATGTACTTTTGATTCCATAATGAACTAAAATAAAAAGTTATGTATTAGTATAGGATGATTAAACAAAAATGAAAGTTATGTATTAGTATAGAATGGTTAAACAGAAATTTAAAACAACTACAAACTTTTACTAAATAGTATTTTTTTTATTAATTATTACCTTATCATCAAAAATTGACTGTTAATCGGATGTTTTTGTAGCTCGTCGTGCCTTACGTTGTTGAGTCCTTACCCTTCTAGCTTGTCTTTGAGCGGACTGTCGCTGCATGTTTCTTCTTTTTAGAGCAAGATCTTTACGAGCACACTCGATAGAAATTGGTGTGTTTACCTGTTCTAGTTGATATTGTCGTTGTTGTAATACATAATGTATCCTCTGAATGTCTGATGTAACATCATTCCCTAAGAGCTTTAATGTTAGAAAAGATTCAGTTCGAAAACTATTTAGCTGTTCTATCAAGTCTTTCTGTATGAATTTACAATCGTTTGAGATAATTCGCACTCTCTCTTCAATTTTTTTATTGCATATGTTTTGTAGAAGTATCAAGTCCTCTTGAGTCAAAGGTTTAGGCTGAGTTTCTGATTCTGTGTTGTTAACTATTTCCATTTTTTGTGGTTGAATCTAAAAAAAATACAGATGATTAATTTTTTTCAGTTGTTTTAGTATAATAAATAATGTATGAGTAAAAACTGTAATTTATTAAGTTTTTACCTTGATGCTCTCCTAATAGCTGTAGTAGATGTTGCTTCTCTGTTAGCCGTTGTAGAACTGGATGCTTTCTGTGTGAAAACGATGGCTCTTATATAGCTAAAGTTGTACTGATTAAACCCTATGAAAACCATCTCGTGTCAATCTCTATGAATCAGCATTTTTTCACGCGAAGAAAAGTCAATGTTTTCGCGGGAATAAATGAATTATTTTCACGCGAATACAAACCAATGCTTTCGCGGGAATAAATACTTTGTTTTCACGCGAATACAAACCGTTGCTTTCGCGGGAATAAAACTGTTATTTTCACGCGAATACAAACCAATGCTTTCGCGGGAATAAATAATTTATTTTCACGCGAATGGAAACCGTTGCTTTCGCGGGAATAAATAATTTATTTTCACGCGAATAGAAAGCAATGTTTTAGCGGGAATAAATAATTTATTTTCACGCGAATGGAAACCGTTGCTTTCGCGGGAATAAATAATTTATTTTCACGCGAATAGAAACCAATGCTTTCGCGGGAATAAATGATTTAATTTCCCGCGAATGAAAGTCAATGTTTTCGCGGGAATAAATACTTTATTTTCACGTGAATAGAAACCGTTGCTTTCGCGGGAATAAATACTCTATTTTCACGCGAATAGAAAGCAATGTTTTCGCGGGAATAAATACTTTATTTTCACTCGAATACAAACCGTTGCTTTCATGTGAAAATAAAATGTTCATTCCCGCGAAAGCAACGGTTTCCATTCGCGTGAAAATAAATTATTTATTCCTGCAAAAGCAACGGTCTCTATTCGCGTGAAAATAAAATTTGTATTCCCGCGAAAGCAACGGTTTGTATTCGCGTGAAAATAAAGTATTTATTCCCGCGAAAACATTGACTTTCATTCGCGGGAAATTAAATCATTTATTCCCGCGAAAGCAAAGGTTTCTATTCGCGTGAAAATAAATTATTTATTCCCGCGAAGGCAACGGTTTCCATTCGCGTGAAAATAAATTATTTATTCCCGCGAAAGCAACGGTTTCCATTCGCGTGAAAATAAATTATTTATTCCCGCGAAAGCATTGGTTTGAATTCGCGTGAAAATAACAGTTTTATTCCCGCGAAAGCAACGGTTTGTATTCGCGCGAAAACAAAGTATTTATTCCCGCGAAAGCATTGGTTTGTATTTGCGTGAAAATAATTCATTTATTCCCGCGAAAACATTGACTTTCCTTCGCGTGAAAAAATGCTGATTCATAGAGATTGACACGAGATGGTGTTCAGAGGGTTTAATCAGTACAACTTTAGCTATATAAGAGCCATCGTTTTCACACAGAAAGCATCCAGTTCTACAACGGCGAACAGAGAAGCAACATCTACTACAGCTATTAGGAGAACATCAAGGTAAGAAGTGCTAAAATAATTATTTGTTTTTAATTAATTGAATCATCTAGGTTTTTGAATCTTAGTTTTTAAAAACAATCTTTTAATAAAACAATAATTTCAGTATATTTACATCATTAAACTAAGTTCTTTTACTTTTTGCAGGTATGATGACATCACACTCCAAAGCACTTCCTAAGCTCCATATTGAACCAACTACAGCTACCAACAACACTGACACTATCTCCACTACAACCATCAATTCCACCACCAACGGCATTCACATTGATGATAGAAGACCCAATCCTAACACCTTTAATGATACATCTTCTCGCTCAAACATCAACACTCCTGCGGATATAGCAATGAAACGTCATGTAGTTTCAGCTGACTCTCCTTTGAGTCCCACACCGGACTACACATATCTGCATGAGAACAGTGAAGTCAAACGAACAGAGGATAACAAAAAACCGACAGTGACATTATCTCGAGCTTCAATTTCCTTTCTATTCAGCAACACCAAGAATAATACCGTAAACAAACTTAGAGAGTTCGAATTGCTCGAGATGGCTGGAATAATGACAGGAGCTATGCAGAAAGGAATGTTGGAAATCGGAAATTTTGTGAGTTTGTTGGATTTACCAATTCCTACGATATTGGAGGTTTTCGATGTCAATTACGTTGAAGATTATGGTATATTGGATTATGAATATGTTTTAACAAACGATCATCGAATTCGAGTCAAGTCACTGATTGACAAAGAACTTACGGTGGAGCTACAGGAACTCGATCCCCGCTCTTCACATATCCTAGTGTACATGGGAAAGCTAGAAGAAAATCAACCTGATCTGCGTATTGTAGGAGGTAATCATCATCAAGGGCTAGAACAACGAGTTATAGCCAAAATCTTGAGAAAAAAATCATTGAAACAGTTGCAAGCATACTTTGATATCATCACTTTCGATAATATTCCTGTCAACACTCTTCTGACATTCACTAGACTCTCAGTTTGGAAAAATTCGAAGTTGAAGCAGCAAAAACGAAAACAAGATACAACGCCTCTACGTATCACTCACACTGTCACTTACAGATACATGATGAATGATGGATCTTTGATGACTGGGAAGATTGTTGTCCCTCCTGAGAACGTTTTGAAGATCAAAAATCATGAAAGCGGTATGATCCACTATAAAAGTACGATGTCAACTCAAAGTGGTACAAAGAAACACATTCTCACGATTCTGGGTGTTGAAGAAGCTTTAATGCTCCTATCTACTTCAAGTGAAAAAGAAGGGATAGCTTTCAGATTTTCCCTATTTGACGATGCTGAGCTGATGAAAAGTCATGATGATGATGCTGATAACATTGATGCTTATACTGATGACGAAGAAGATGATAATATGACGGATGATGACTCTGAAAACAAAAACTTTGAGGAAAAAGATGAAGTTGTCAACAATGATAGTGAGAAAAGCAATGAAGATAACAATCACATTTCAAGCGAAGCTAGCAGGATTTCGATATCGGAAATTTAATTAAGGTATGTAAATCTTCACTAGTAATAAGTAACTACTAATAACCGTATTTTTCACCATAGTATAATGTAGTTGTTATAACGACGTCTATGTATGCTTTTAGATAGAATACGTGTACAAGTGAATGACTGATGGCTCGCCAAATCTATCAGCAACAACTCATGAACATTAAATTATATATTATTTGTATTGTGCAATAATTTGTATATATTTAGCGTAATAAAGTATTTTTATTCATATTTAACATTAGTAATTTAGTCAATTTGTAAAACTTTCGGGGTTACAACTCTAAAATATTACAAAATTTCAATGTTCCGACACAAAAATAAATGTTTCAAGTTATCGTCACATTTTTAAAAATGTTAAGACAACTCCCATTTATAATTTCCAGGCTTCGTTTTTGAAAAATATGTAAAAGTTGTCGGCACATTTTGTCAAAATGGTAAGACAACTCCGCTTTTACACAAAAAATTGTGAAAAATGTTTTATAATTTGTTTGAGAAACCAAGACAGTAGAAGACTTTTTTACAACCGCAAGCATTATACTTTAGGATTTACAGATTTGTGAATTGGGTGTTGATAGTTTGTCATGATATGACACGATAATTAAGTAATTATAGTCTTTTTCATAACAATGTTATAGATTCAGTAATACAGATGTGAAATTTACTGTTTCATAACTTGGATGCGTTATGAAGGTAGTTAATGCAATATTTATTTTGTAATATTATGCAAAGTAATACAGTAAGAATGAAGCATATGGAGTTCTCAACCACAAAACAAATAAAATAATGCATTAGGTAAACTAATGACAGAACATTTTTTACATGAAATGTATACATATGAATAAAGTATTCATAAAAACACAGACTATTGTCTGTATATATAATATATATATACATATATAGAGAGTAATTATAAAAAAACATCCTATTAACTATATATTTTGTGGTAAGAAATTATAAAATAGGACAGTTGCATAAACCCTATTCCAGAACCATGATAATATTAAAAAATATAATGAAATAAAAATTTTAAAACTCACCTAAGAGTGCAGTTAATACAAGAATTTCTTCTTGAGAAAAGTCTGATTTTTTTTGCATTTTCTGTCTAATAGACGCTAATTTCAATTTAACACAATCATTAAAACCCTTTTTTTCAGTCCATCTTTTATATTCAAAACTAATTTAACTGAAGTTAAATCAATTTTCTTATTATCAATCTTTTGGCTTTCTTTTAAATCTACTTGAGTTTGAGGATTATCTGTTACAGTATTAGATTCTAAAACACTGGTTTTTGGACTGCACTGTGAACTAGCAACAGAAATTAAGTCATTATTACTTTCTTCAGTTTCTGAAAGATCAGAATCTGAAGATATAAGTGCTCTCATTTTTTTACACTGGTTTTTAATCAAAAGCTTTCGATCTCCAGCAGCCGGTTTTTTAGCTATTGCCAACCATTTACTCCCTAATTCAAAATCTAAAACAATGTTTTCAGAAAAATAACCTTCTATTGGATAGAGATATACTAACGCAAGATTTTTTGGAAAAGTAATATCCATAACTAATTCAGAATATTTTTTATTAATAAATAAAACAAAATTATTATAACTAGCAATATCAACAATAAAAAACATTTTAGTTTTCAAAATACAACTATGTTGCTGGAGATCTCTCAAAGTTGTATGTGATTTTCCGCATAAACAATAAAAAATAAACAAGTGAGCAAAAAAATGTCTTGAAAGAACTCGGCCAGGCTCATGCAACTCCCCTAATTTAAACTTCTTACCACAAAATATACACGAAATGTTGTTTTTTTTTTCCTTTCAGTGCTTCGCTCAGCGACTTTGTACAATACGCTATCAATAGCAACGAAAGCACTGAAAGGAAATATCTTGGCCTTTTGTTATCAATATCTACAAGCAAAATAAACAAATTCTCATTATATATAGATAACCTTCTTGAGTATGGTATATGTATATAAAGATAATGCATATCACTTACACTTAAAACACTCTCTATCTTCTTTTATATCCCCATCTAAAATACTTGCTTGTTTATATCCACTTAGTTGGGGATTCTCTGCTTGAACTAAAATAGAAAATACGAATGTAATTATGTTATTTTTGAAAAAAATTTATTAAAATTGAATGAGTATGTAGTAAATAATATTTTCATCATACTCACATTCAAATGTGTGGCGGTCGTAGGAGAGAAAGGATTCATCCTTCCCTATACATTGTCCACTCGCAATAAAACATGTAGATGTTTTTTCTACAAAAATAAAGTAGTAAATGTAGAGTCGTTATTATTTTACCTACAGAAAAATTTACATTTTTCATAAAACATAAAAAAATACTTACTCATAGCAATATGCGTGGTAGCCCTGGTCTTTTTTACCTTTTCTTCACCAAAGCATTCTTCAATCCATCTCAACGTTTCATCATCCGTAGAGCTTAATAAAACAATAAATCAAGATTGTGATTAATTAAAAACTCTATATAATACAGTTGAATAATAAAGTTTCAATAATATACTTACATAGCACTGAAATCTATTTCATCTATATTTAGATGTAGTTCCTCATTTGAGGTTGTAGACCTACAAGTAATATATATATATATATATATATATATATATATATATATATATATATATATATATATATATATATATACATTTGTATAAATTTATAAATGTAACTGCAACAAAATTGTAAAAGATAGTATAAAATAACTTACTCATTTGTTGTAGGAATATTGCTAGCCATTTTTTGTTGTTTTGCAGACTAATACTTGAAATGAAGTACAAATGAAAACTAATACTGCTTAGAAAAAATACTTTCTCTTATATACAAAACATTGAAGTCATTTACCAAAATTAATTCGTAGACTGATTTTCTGATCATTACTATGATAAATGATATTGTTCTTTAAAAAAAAGTGGAAGTTAAAATGGGAAGTTGGTTAAAAAAATAGGAAGATAGAGATTAGATAGACTAATAAGCTTAAGCTCTACATACACTCCTGTAAACTTCCTTTCTACCTAGCTAAAGTTTTTGAATGTAGAGCATTGGATAAACAAATTTTACAAGTCCTAGATTGATACTCTTTTAAATATATTTAGCTAGGACGAAACTTACAATTCATTTGAATGACAACTCACATCCTTCAAACATATTTTATAGCAAAAATATGATGTGTGATTAATTAGTTCAATTGCAGTTCATTGATATGCTTTACTACAACACACACTACTTCGAACTATGTAGTCAACTGAACATATCCACAAACAATCATATAGACACATCAACAGCAAAACATTGATGCAGTGTAGTTCCATCTTTATATCATCAGACAGTAAATTAAAATGTGAGAGCTTCAATTATAGTTTACAACATTAAGTATGAGTTAGGAATGTAATAAATACTTTACAGGTATCTGATAGCATTTAAATATGTATATGTAACATATAACTCTTGATTTATTAGACAAAACAGCAATTCCTAAAAATAGAAAATACACTATGTATGTTGATACATTGTTTGTATTTCACACAAAAAACAATGAGATATTTTAAGAAAAGTAACAGTCTAACTAACAAAACAAGTGGATAAAGTCATACTTTGTTCATGTTTTTTTAGTTGATACCGGAGATAACTAGAATTAGAGGTATAACCACAAATCCGTTTTGTTGGAAGTGAGTTGGATTTCTCATTAAGTTTTGGTGAAAGATTATACCTGTATTAACTAATATGTAATCAAACACAATAAAAACAGGAGATAAATGCAATCAAGTTCTCTTCCTTTTTAGGTTGAATTGATAAACCTATAATTCCGACGTCTATGGATGTTCGTTGTTTGTTTTAAATAGAAATAACATGATAATAAATAGTGCTTAGGTGTAATTAATGACTTTTCTCCAGCGACTTTATAACGCATAACATTAAAAAGATCAAAACATATAGGATTAGGCGAGAGATGGTGATTAATGACTTTTCTGGAGTGAGTTTATTAGTGAAGTGACACTTGCGTTATATTATAATTAATTACTTTTTAAAAACTTGTGAAAATGAACTGGTAACATTGCGTCGACTGAAATAATGCCTAAAACGTCTCGCATAAATTTTGATCTGACCGAAAATGGACTGAAAACCTTTAGAGCGAGTAAAAAATTATCGTAACTCGCTATAGCGGATATTCTAAGAAATATTTATTTTCTCGTTGCTAACTTAACGTAAATATTTGTAACGGATGTCACATGATCTCAATCGATTTTTGCCAACTGAATCACTTAGTTACTCGTAAACATTTGATACTCGCTTGATTTTTTTGATAACAGCATTGTCCCAATTGTGTTTATCGTAAATATTTCAAAAACAGATATTGCGTGTTTCAGTTGGTTTTTCCTACTGAATCGCTTAGTTACTCGTAAACTTTTAAAAATTGTTTAATTTTTTCGTTGATAAAACATGTCGCAAGTATCTTTTAACAAATTTTACCGTGATTTCAATCAGTTTTCCTTACTAGATTACTTAGTTGCTCATCAACATTCATAATTGCTTTTATTAATAGTCGTTGCAAAGCAATGTTGTATTTAAAAAATATTACTACGATTCCAACCAATTTCCTTACTGAATTACTTAATTACTCGCCGGTATTTCATAATTTCTTTCACTAATAATTACAAAGTAATATTGTAAATATATAATGCAGTAGATACTAAATTGACACAAATTTTATTCATATGATTTTAAAACTTAACTAATGTAGTTTTTTACCAGAAATAATAATAATTTTTAAACAAAATCAAAAATTAACGCTGATTACATGTATGGTAAACATAATAACTGTAAATATATATATAACTAAAAGAAATATTTATGCTCAAGTCTCCTCTCTCTCTCCTCTAACCTCTCTCCTCTAAACTCTCTCTAGATATATACAAATACAGTTATTTTTATATGTAGACTCGATCTCGAATGCTGATGATATGTAGTCTCAAGTGGATAAATGAAGTTAAAGTACTTTGTATTACACAAAATTTACTGTAAATTTTAATCATCTAGAAGGCTAATGCTCCCCTTTCTCCTCTCTCCTCTTTCCCTCTCTCCTCTCTCTCAAGATATCATATGAGTCGAAATTACAAATGTATTACACAAAATTTACTGTAAATTTTAATCATCTAGAGGACTAATGGTATCCTCTCTCCTCTCTCTCAAGATATCTCCTCTCTCTCCTCTAACTTCTCTCCTTTCTCCCCTCTCTAGATGTATACAAATACAACTATTCTTATATGTAAAATCGATCTCGAATGCTGATGATATGTAGTCTCAAGTGAATAAATGAAGTTAAAGTACTTTGTATTACACAAAATTTACTGTAAATTTTAATCATCTAGAGGGCTAATGCTCCCCTTTTTCCTCTCTCCTTTTTCCCTCTCCTCTCTCTCAAGATATCATATGAGTCGGAATTACAAAAAATTATCAAAACTTAAATGTCATACATTCAAAATCTAGATACCCTATGAGTTAGAATTAAGTATATAAGTATGTAAAAAAATTATCAAAACTTGAATGCCATACATTCAAAATCTATATGCCATATAAGTTCAAATCAAGTAAAAAATAATCAAAACTCAAATGCCACTTAAATGCCACTCAAATGCCACTCAAATGCCTCTCAAATGAAATACAATATAAACTCGGCGAATTCATCCAACGTCGTAACTCATTGCATAACCCCCGAGGTCTAATCCACAAAAAAACACTTGGTAGGGAGATCTGCTCATATATTACTACTAATGTTTTAACAAAATGACTTTTTTGTTACAAATACGCCTGACTAACCACATGTAGTATGATTTCCTAATGATAAGATTTTTCCATGTAAACATTCATTTACATTGAATGAGCGCACATGCTAGTTAATGCGTCTCGCAAACAGTGGTTGCCCTAGCAACTGCACAATCGAAACTCACTACCCTAAAAATTTTCATGGTGAAGGACATCTTTGACTAGCGAAAACTGAGGTTGCACGGACTTGACATTTGTTTTAAGCTGATTCATGAAGTGAGTATTTCTTTGTGCTGTTGCTATGCTCTCATCAGTTGTTAGCAAAAGTAACAACACGGAGAATTACTAAAGTTTTCAGTAGAAAAAATTGATGAGCTGAATAAAAAACATTTTTTAATAAAATTTAATTATGATTTGTAAATGAAAGATGCAGCATAACCTTCAACTTATGGCGCTGTTTTTGCAATAAAAATGTCAATAATCAATAATGAATAATCAACCTCAAAAACTTTGATTTTTATTACAAGTATAAGGCAGAATACAATACAAGTAGAATAGGAAAACTGGAATCAACATCAAATTACTGATCGGAAATTTTTTGTCCCTTACCTTCCGCTCTGCCAAAACTGACAGCAAACACTGGCAGGTTGTTGTGGGTGGACAAAAACCTGGCGGAGACGTCGTTCAAGTGATGCTTCAAACCGCTGTACTTTGGATTACTAAAGAAAGACTCCAAAGTGAATGGGTCGATGGTAACTCCTGGTTGTGGATTAGAGCAAGTCACCTGAATATTGGTAATAGGAGGCAACTCCTCAACTGTGAGCTTTTCTCCTCGCAAATAGAAGATGGGGTCGTCAAGAGCTTCTCTCAACTGGTTTCTTTCTGGAAATGCGAAGTTTCGTATTGTCTACTGGTTCTATAGTACAACACTAAACAACATAATATCAGGTATAAGCACGGAGATACAACGTAGTCATGCTAACCAATATGGCTATTTGCTGGAACCTTCACGATGGCTCTCTCTCCATCGACAGAAAACTGTATGCTCAGGGGCCATACTTTGAGCAGTGCTTTGATCCACAAGTAGACTATTTGTTGGTCCACATCTAACAGATTGGATACCAATAATGCCTTGGTTGTCTGACAGTCACCAGCAGGTGATTGGCTGTTAGCATCAGCTGGCAGGTGGCTGGAGGAACTTTCCAATCGTGACGTGCACATGCCCGGTGGGTTTGGTGTTCTTGGATATCCTTTTGCAGCAGCTACTGGGGCATGAGGAGATACATGCTTGCGTGGACTTGGTCTAGGGGGGTTGCTTGTACCTAAAACAATTTTTGGAACCAAATACAATAAAATCTATAGCGTTTACAACAAAAAATGGCTGTTGCAGTGATCCATTCACTGCTCTATTGAAATGACCTACTCACCACTCTATTGCAGTGATCCACTCACCGCTCTATTGAAATGGCCTACTCACCACTCTATTGCAGAGAGCTACTCACAGCACTAGTGAAGTGAATTAGTCAATGCAATAGAGTGGTGACACATTTAATGCCTTTGTAACCAAGGGATATCGAACTCACCGTGTTTGTGGTGAGAATTGTCCTCTCCAGAATCCGAGCTGCTGTCAGACTGATCATCAAGGAATGAAAGGTTGACAAGAGGCCCATTAATCAGTTGGTGCTGTTCACGAGACACAAATCTTGCGGCAGCTAAAACAACCGATGGCTAAGGAGCAGAGCACGATATGTCTTGCTGATGAATGAAATCACAAAGAAGCCCTGAATGTACAGTGAGAGAGATTAAGTGGACAGTGAGAGAGATTAAGTGGACAGTGAGAGAGATTAAGTGGACTATGCTCAAATATTTGTATGTATACCAAATAGGAGCAAACACCACTGGTGAAAAACGTTGTAGATTCTGAGAATGCTAAACAGTGACTGGTAAACCAAACGATTCAGTAGATTGTGTACAACTGCGCAAAACTTAAGTTTTGACGAAACTAAACCTGCAACAAGTTGACGTTATATAACATACAATATACTAACACATACATTTATATAAAGTGTAGTATACTAACCCACACATTTATATAAAGTGTAATATACTAACCCATACATTTATATAAAGTGTAGTATACTAACACATACATTTATATAAAGTGTAGTATACTAACACATACATTTATATAAAGTGTAGTATACTAACCCATAGAGTTATATAAAGTGTAGTATACTAACCCATACATTTATATAAAGAGTAGTATACTAACACACACATTTATATAAAGTGTAGTATACTAACATATACATTTATATAAAGTGTAGTAAACTAACACACACATTTATATAAAGTGTAATATACTAACCCATACATTTATATAAAGTGTAGTATACTAACACATACATTTATATAAAGAGTAGTATACTAACACATACATTTATATAAAGTGTAGTATAGTAACACATACATTTATATAAAGTATAGTATACTAACACATACATTTATATAAAGTGTAGTATACTAACACATACATTTATATAAAGAGTAGTATACTAACACATACATTTATATAAAGTGTAGTATACTAACACATACATTTATATAAAGTGTAGTATACTAACACATACATTTATATAAAGAGTAGTATACTAACACATACATTTATATAAAGTGTAGTATACTAACACATACATTTATATAAAGTGTAGTATACTAACACATACATTTATATAAAGTGTAGTATACTAACTCATACATTTATATAAAGTGTAGTATACTAACACGTACATTTATATAAAGTGTAGTATACTGACCCACACATTTATATAAAGTGTAATATACTAACACATACAGTTATATAAAGTGTAGTATACTAACACATACATTTATATAAAGTGTAGTATACTAACACATACATTTATATAAAGTGTAGTATACTAACACATACATTTATATAAAGTGGACAGTGAGAGAGATTAAGTGGACTATGCTCAAATATTTGTATGTATACCAAATAGGAGCAAACACCACTGGTGAAAAACGTTGTAGATTCTGAGAATGCTAAACAGTGACTGGTAAACCAAACGATTCAGTAGATTGTGTACAACTGCGCAAAACTTAAGTTTTGACGAAACTAAACCTGCAACAAGTTGACGTTATATAACATACAATATACTAACACATACATTTATATAAAGTGTAGTATACTAACCCATACATTTATATAAAGTGTAGTATACTAACACATACATTTATATAAAGTGTAATATACTAACCCATACATTTATATAATGTGTAGTATACTAACCCATAGAGTTATATAAAGTGTAGTATACTAACTCATACATTTATATAAAGTGTAGTATACTAACCCATACATTTATATAATGTGTAGTATACTAACCCATAGAGTTATATAAAGTGGAGTATACTAACTCATACATTTATATAAAGTGTAGTATACTAACCCATACATTTATATAAAGTGTAGTATACTAACACATACATTTATATAAAGTGTAGTATACTAACCCATACATTTATATAAAGTGTAGTATACTAACCCATACATTTATATAAAGTGTAGTAAACTAACACACACATTTATATAAAGTGTAGTATACTAACCCATACATTTATATAAAGTGTAGTAAACTAACACACACATTTATATAAAGTGTAATATACTAACACATACATTTATATAAAGTGTAGTATACTAACCCACACATTTATATAAAGTATAGTATACTAACACATACAGTTATATAAAGTATAGTATACTAACACATACAGTTATATAAAGTGTAGTATACTAACACATACATTTATATAAAGTGTAGTATACTAACTCATACATTTATATAAAGTGTAGTATACTAACTCATACATTTATATAAAGTGTAGTATACTAACTCATACATTTATATAAAGTGTAGTATACTAACACGTACATTTATATAAAGTATAGTATACTAACACATACATTTATATAAAGTGTAGTATACTAACACATACATTTATATAAAGAGTAGTATACTAACACATACATTTATATAAAGTGTAGTATACTAACACATACATTTATATAAAGTGTAGTATACTAACACATACATTTATATAAAGAGTAGTATACTAACACATACATTTATATAAAGTGTAGTATACTAACACATACATTTATATAAAGTGTAGTATACTAACACATACATTTATATAAAGTGTAGTATACTAACCCATACATTTATATAAAGTGTAGTATACTAACCCACACATTTATATAAAGTGTAGTATACTAACACGTACATTTATATAAAGTGTAGTATACTAACCCATACATTTATATAAAGTGTAGTAAACTAACACACACATTTATATAAAGTGTAATATACTAACACATACAGTTATATAAAGTGTAGTATACTAACACATACATTTATATAAAGTGTAGTATACTAACACATACATTTATATAAAGTGTAGTATACTAACACATACATTTATATAAAGTGTAGTATACTAACCCATACATTTATATAAAGTGTAGTATAGTAACCCATACATTTATATAAAGTGTAGTATACTAACTCATACATTTATATAAAGTGTAGTATACTAACACATACATTTATATAAAGTGTAGTATACTAACACATACATTTATATAAAGTGTAGTATACTAACCCATAGAGTTATATAAAGTGTAGTATACTAACCCATACATTTATATAAAGTGTAGTATACTAACACATACATTTATATAAAGTGTAGTATACTAACACATACATTTATATAAAGTGTAGTATTGTACAGGATTTCGCTCTGTGGTAGCTTAGCCTTGACACCTGTACGTCCTCCCGTCACCAATTGTAGGCTCTGCTTAAGTAGTGGCACAGCTACGACTTTCTACTGACTCAGTGGCTAGTCATTACTGACTGTTAGCTGAGCCGGCCAGTCTCACTCTTGCCCTCTACAGCCGAGGCCGAACAATGTCAGGCAGGGCCGAACAGTCTGGCTAGTGTGCTGTCTGATTTCTATACTACTGTGCAAGAATGTATCTTTATAGCAGGCTATAGTGGATAGCGTATTGCAATGTGTGGTATAGTGCGCTGTGAAGTATTTTGTTAGACAAAGTGACTTCGGAGAGTGTGCAGGGTAACTCTCTTTATTGCATCAAAACTGAGCATTTTATAATAAGTAATTCACACAAAGAGATATATAAAATATAAGGTAGATACACGCCTTGTTTACACTAATTGGCTAGTTTAGAACAGTTAGCACCTCCTTGTATAAATGTATAAAAGAATGGCTCCACCCATCGATAGTGATTGGGTGAAACTAGAGCATAGAACAACATGTGTAAGTAAAACATAGAACGACATGTGTGAGGTAAGATAAATCTATGAAGTGGATTGTCAATGTGGGTAGAGCTAGGGCTACGCTTATGGCGTCCTTCACACGCGCCGCCCCATTGGCGACACTGCCAATCAAAAATAAAGCCATGAGCGTGGTCTACATGTCCCTGTTCAAACTTCTCTGTTCTTGGCGCATCTTTGTTTTCACATCTTCGGCTTCTTGTAGAAGTTTGTACGCTCCCCTGGTTAGCCGATGTAATTCCTCTTCCATTTGCTCTAGTCGCCTGATGCTTTCCCTTCTGCGCCTGACCTTCTCCTGTTCGTTTTCTAGGTGTAGCGATGCTCGCCAGTGCCTAGGTTGTCGGTGTGTTATGTTGCTGTTTTCAAGAGTTCTCCTTCTCCGCTGGGGTGTTGTGGTTCTCGTCGGAGTTGTCTCCCGTCTCTGTGGTGGGGGTGGCGTTGTCGGAGTCGTCTTCCTCTTTTTGGTAGGGGGGATGACTCTATCTTCTCGCCCAGCCGCTTCTGTATCGGGATCTGGACAATTATTTTCTCCTGCTTTCTCTCTTGGCTGGGTGTCGGTTTGCCGAAGTCCTCTGGCTGTTGCCATCCGCGTACTCTACAGAACTCGGCATATGTCTCTTCGTCCACTTCATAAAGTGGCTTGCTTGCTTGCTTCGCCATGTTCGTCGGCTCCTTGGTGGCTTTTGATATGTTTGACGATGGCATCACGTGAGGGACTCTTTTAGCCGCAATGGCAGAAAAAGAATGTATAGTGCTGCCTCACGTGATAGATGATCCGATTTCTAGAGTGGCGCAAGTCACACAGGCGGCATCTCCATGTATCGTCGTCTGTGCCCACCTTCTCTGCTGCATCCTTGATGTCTCTCATTGTTTTGCCGGTGAGCCATATCTCCCTCATTTGGTCGAAGTTAGGTTTCTTCTCTGTGCTGTCGGCTGTAAGAGAGATGTTGTTGAGTCAAATGACCGGAGTGGTGCAGGCTTTTGTCGTTGTCACCTCTTTGTGAGGGACTCGGACAGTGAGCCGCTTCATGTGCTGGTCTAATGCAGTGGTGAGTGAATTTATTGTCACTGTAGGAAGTTGCTTACCGATCTCCACCGACGCTTGACTCCCGACAGCTGGTCCTTGCACATCTCTTCCTTTTGTTCTGGCCATTTCTTCCTTGAGTAGTGTGGCTATCTGTAGTAGTGCAGAGTGGTGTGCTGCTTCCTCTCGTGGTTGGTAGTCGAGTGAGCGCTGGTGGGTTTTCGGTGGTTCTATAATGTGGTTGTTGGCGCTGTTTTCCTTTGTTTGTGTACCCCACGTGACTGATTCCTGGTGACGTAGTGGTGCGGTTGTTGGTTCGAAGTGGTGTTTGTGGTTGCGGGTGGGGGTTGTCTCCCTTTGTCTCGAGGGGGAGCAACTCCTCGTTTGTTGTCGATTTAATTGTTTTCTTTTTCGTACCACTTTTATCCACTCGTTTCCGCTCGGGTTTTCTGCTGGTTGTTTTTTCCAGTCGCCGTTTTCGGTTCTCGTCATTTCTCTATCTTGTTTCTGGGGTAGTTTTTCGCGTAGATTTCGTTTAGCCAGTCCGTTTTGTTGTAGGGGGGAGCAACTCCTTGTTCTTTGCCAGTTTATTTGTTTTCTCTTTCTGCTCTTTCTAGCAGGTTCTATTTCTTCGTTCTGGTTCGAATTTTCTTCTGCTTTTTTGTTGTTGGTGTGGTTGGCTGCCTCTCCCTTTGTCTTTCCTTCGTTGTGGTTTTGTGTTGCTCTACTTCTACTACTTTCCTCTTCTGCAGCTTTGTAGCAGTGGTAGTCTGCTAGTCGCTTTGGCTGGTTCCTTTCCCTTTGCGGCCGGTTCAGCGGGGATGTTTGTTCTGGTCGACTAGTTAGGGCGGGCCATTCCTCTTCATTGAGGGCAGGCGGGTTTATGGCTGGTGCAGTTGGGGGTGGGGGGCACTCCCCCATCTCCTCCTGTGGCTCTTCTTGGACGACCGGTGGCAGGTCTATTTCTGGCTCTCCTCTTTCTCTTGGCCCTTCTTCGCTGGGTGTTGGAAGGGTTGTTGGTGGGGGGTCCCTCCCCCTTTCTCCTTCTCTTGGGCTACTGGGCCCATGTCCTTCTCCCCCTGGACTCCAGAGTCCACTCTCTTCCGGCATGGGCTCTGTGTCACTGCGTGGTATGAGCAAGTCCTCAATAGTGGGTTGCTCGTCTCTCCTGGGTGGTGGTGGTGGCCTGAATGGAGGGTTCGGCAGAGGTAGTGGCGGGATTGGCTCGTCTAATCTCCGTGGCTGGGGTGGCTCCTTCCGAGGTCGTCCTCTCCGGGCCCCTTTCATATTGGGCCGCATGGCGGGCTCTCTACATGGGGGGGGGGGCCCTGCCTACTTGTTCATTGCAGGTCCGATACTGCCGTAAACGCTGTCCATTCTGTATGGACCATTGTCCATTCCTGGCCACCTTGTACGTGTGGTTGGTAAGGCTTTCAAGACCTGGTAGGGGCCCACAAACCGGGGCTGCAGTTTCGGGTTGCTTCCTTTTACCCTCCTCTTATTTTCTAGGACTACTAGTTCTCCTTCTTGAAAGACGGGCGGTTCTTCGCTCTCTTGTTGTCTCACCTCTTGCTGCTTGTCTCGGAGGTATTGGTGGGCGGCCTGCAGGTTTTCCTGGATCTCGGCGGCGTACTGTGTGATGTTCTGTGGGTCTAGGGATGGAGGAGTTCCTGTCAACTGGTCAGGTAGACGAACTTCTCGGCCTAGCATCAGCATGTTTGGTGTCTCTCCAGTGGCTGAATGTGGTGTTCCTCGACACGCCCGCATGATCTGGGGAAGGAGGCCGTCCCATTCGTCTTGCCCTTTGGCTAGTATTAAAGCACGTAGGGCGTCTCCGAGAGTGCGGTTTTGCCGCTCAACCATTCCGTTCCCTTGAGGGTGGTAGGGGGTAGTTCTGGTCTTTTTGATCCCCCAGAGGCTGCACAGTTCTTCTAAGAGCGTAGATTCAAACTGGGCTCCTTGGTCAGAGTGGAGTTGCTCGGGAAGACCCCAGTAGGCGAACACTCTCTTGTCTAGTGCCGTAGCTACAGTGGGTGCAGTGGCGTCTGGTAAGGCGATGGCATCCTGCCACCGAGTGAAATGATCGGTCAGTACCAACGCCCATCGGTTCTTCCTTTTGGTCAGCGGTAGGGGGCCCACTAGATCCACGGCCAACTTCTGGAATGGCCGGCCGGCGAACATGCGCTGTCTATGTGGGTTGTCGGTCTTTCTCCGATTCTTTGCTACCTGGCAGACCTCACACCCCTTGATCAGCCTCCTGACGAGTGGGGAGATGCCTGGCCAGTACCAGTCCAGCAAGACACGTTGTCTGGTGCGGTGTACTCCCGCGTGTGCCAGCCGGTGGGTGTCCCATATGACCTGGGTGCATCTGCTGGGTGGGCACAGGATGCACTGTCTGGGCCGAGTTGGGTGTTGGAGTAGGAGGGTGGGTGTCCCATCAGGCCGTATCGTCATCGCGCCACGTCTTTCATACAGGATCCGCAGTTCTGTATCGCCTTCTGCGAGCTCTCGCTCGGTTATGCTCCCAGGTTGCTTAACCTCTGCATACATTCGTGCAATCGGCCCTGTACCCTCTTTTTGTTCCTGGACCAGGTCGGCCATGGCCTGGGGGGTTGCACGATGGTGAGGTTGACTTGTTCCTTGGCCGGCGCTGGTGGTCTCTCTCTCTGAGCGAGCTCGGCATGCGTGGGGCCGCAATCTTGTTGCTCTATGGCATTACATTGCCGGCAGTCTATGCACTGTCCTCTGCGACTGAGTCCGTCCGCATTGCCATGATGGACTCCTGCCCGGTGCTCTAACTTATACTTGAACTCGGCCGGCGTTTCTAGCCACCGAGCTATCTGGTTGGAGGGTTCCTTTCGTCTGCAGAGCCAGCGTAGGGAGGCGTGGTCTGTCCGCAGTCGAAACTCTTGGCCGTAGAGGTAGGGTCGGAAATGTTTTACTGCCTTAATGACGGCCAGTAATTCTTTCCTCGTCACACAGTAGTTCCTCTCGGCTGGTGCCAACGTCTTACTGAAGTAAACGATGACTCTTTCTCTGCCGTCTTGGTGCTGGGACAGTACTGCTCCGACTCCTACCGCGCTAGCGTCCGTATCTAGGATGTATGGTAGGCGGGGGTCGGGGTACCCGAGCACCGGGGCGTGTGTCAGTCCGTGTTTGAGCTGATCGAAGGCCGCCTGCTCTTTCTGGTCCCATTTCCACGGCACGTCGCTTCCGGTGAGCACAGTAAGGGGCTTTGCTACTGTGGCGTAGTCAGGGAGGTACTGACGGTAGTAGCCTGCCGTTCCTAGGAAGGCCTGGAGTTCCTTCATCCTTCTGGGTGTCTCCCATTGTCTGACGGCCTCTACTTTCTCGGGGTCCGTTGCAACGCCCTCGGCGCTGACCACGTGGCCCAGGTATTTCACTTGCTCCTGTAGGATCTCACACTTGGAAGGCTTGACCTTTAGATTTGCCTGCTGGAGTCGTCCCAACACTTCGCCCAACCTCTGTATGTGGCTTTCAAAGTCTGGAGCGATGATGATGACGTCGTCCAGGTAGAGGAGTAAGGTACGCCAGTGCAATCCCTTCAAGACCTTCTCCATCAGCCGTTGGAAGGTGGCTGGAGCGGATGTTAAGCCACACGGAAGTACCTTCCACTTCCAGAGGCCGCTGCGGTTGGTGAAGGCAGACTTTTCCTGTGCATCGTGGTACATGGGCACCTGCCAATAGCCGCTTGTAAGGTCCAGCGTGGAGAAGTATTTACTTCCGGACAGGGCGTCGAGGGACTCGTCGATGCGTGGAATGGGGTAGGCGTCCTGCCTAGTGATGTCGTTGAGTTTGCGGTAATCTACGCAAAACCGCCAGGAGTTGTCCTTCTTTCTCACCAGGACTACCGGGGAGCTCCAGGTACCATCAGCTGGTTCTATAAGGTCTTTCTCGAGGAGATCCTTGACTTGGCGCTCCGCCTCTGCCTCCTTCTCAGGCCCCAGGCGGTGTGGAGGGCATCGAATAGGTTGTGCTCCTTCCACGGTAGGTATGGAGTGTTCGGCCAGGTGTGTTCGTCCAATGTCGCCATTGTGACTGCTGAACACGGCCTGGTACTGTAGTAGCAACTCCCTTAGTTGTGTCTCTTGTTGGGCGCCTCTGCACTCCTTCCGAGCTTGTGTGAAAAGCTCCTGAAGGTGGGGGGGGGGAACCTCATTGCCCTCCGTCTGTTGTCTGACTGGGGTGGGTGTTTCGGCCAGTGTCTGAATCCCTTCTGTCTCAATTCCAGTGAACATGCCTATCACTTCCCCTGCTGGGAGTCTCACTGTATCTTGCGTCGGATTCATGCACCGCACTAGCACCCGTCCTTGTGAGTCAGGTTGGTTGACGCTGGTAGCTATGGGTATTCCGCCTTCTATGCTTTCAATTACCCCTTGTGGGTAGGTTTCTCGTGAACTGAGGTGGCATCTGATCGTGGTTTCGGCCTGGGGAGGCAGCTCCGTCTCCTGCCGTACTTGAACCTTCGACACTAGGTTCCTTCCATGTCGATCGGTGCATATCAGTTCCTTTCCCTGCATGACTAGTATCGGCCGGTCGAACCCTAGTTGACACTGCTGGCTAGCCAGGAATGGCATGCCGAGGATCACATCTTCATTGATCTGTCCGATCACGAAGGTCTCATCAAACTTGATGTGTCTGATCCTCCCTTTAAGTGCTAGCAGGCCGTAGAAGGGGAGTCTCGTGCCGTCGGCCATGAGGCCATGTGAATCATATTCTTGCAGGTTTCGTTGGACATGTTCAGGTAGTCGGTCGAAGATGCGTTTTGCCAATAAGTTGGTGTTGCATCCGGTATCGATCAGGTAGGTCACTGCTTCTCCTTCCACCCGTCGAGGCAAGTAGTAGCTGGAGCGATAGGGGCGTGTAACATTATTGAGTTGCAGGGTGACTGGTTTCGGACTGCCTTTCTTGTCCTCCAGAGGGAACGTCGTCTGGGTCTGTTTATCTCTCATCCTGGGCCTTGATTCCTGCTGCTCTAGAGTCCCCGTCTCTTCTGTCCCTGCTATCGCTGAATCGGCTAGGCCGGCCAGGCTGGCAAAGCAATTGGACAGAGTGATCGGGGGGCTAGTCAGGAGGTCCAGAGAGATTTTGGCCTGCTGCGTCCTCCTCTGTTCCCTAGGAGCAGTCTGCTGGTCCATCCTTCTGGTGGTGGTTGCCCGTCTGCAGCCAGTAGGCTGTTCTACTGCTGCGGGCCGTACCCGTTTCCCTGGCGGCTGGGCCAGGGGGAGGTCCTACACTCCTTTCGGGTGTGACCAACCCGTTGACAACCCCAGCACCGTTTCGGAACTTCCTCTTTCCTTTCGGCCTTCAGGCTGGCAATCTCTTTCCCTAGTCCTTCCACAGTGTGGAGGAGTTGTGTTAGGGGGTCTTGCACTTCCTGACACCGGCTGCTCTTCCCTTTGAGGGGTTCCTCCTCCTCTTCAGGGTCGGTCTCTATGGTCCTGATGTGTGGTCCTCCCATCGGCTGGTGGGGTATCTGTAGGAACTCGTGCCCGGCCTGTATGGCCTCCTCCAAGCTCTGGGGGCGTACTGCCAGCAGGTGACGCTGTAGGTATGTGTGCCCCAGTGTGCTATGGAAGGTTTGTAGTGTTAATTCCTCTCGGTTCTGTCGGGGGAGGTTGCCATGGGCTGCCTCGATGAGACGTTCTACGGTGATGGCATGGTCCCTTAGGTTGTCTTTCGGTGACTTGCGGTAACTGAGCAGCTTAGCTTGCGCTTCTGACCGGGTCATCCCAAAGGTTGCCTGTAGGGTTCTGATCACATCCTCCGTCGTCTCTCCTCTCCCACATTGTTCTGCTCGACCAGTCAATGCTTGCCGCAGATGGATGACGGTGTCCTCTGGTTGCCAGCGATTGGCCTCTGCAACTTCTCTGAACCTGTTCAGGAAGTAGTGGACGTCTCCATGTCCGTCAAACTGTGGTGGCTTGAATCTATCTCTGGTCGTAGCCACTGTCATCCGGTTGAGGATGTCAGTCAGCGTGCCCATCATTTGTAGACTGGACGGATCTCTGTCTACACTCGTAGCTCTCCTTCTTTGTGCCATCTGGTAGCCGTCCTTCTGGTGTGGGAGTCTCTTGTCAGTGGGTGTTTCCAGATCCCACTGCTGCCACCAATGTACAGGATTTCGCTCTGTGGTAGCTTAGCCTTGACACCTGTACGTCCTCCCGTCACCAATTGTAGGCTCTGCTTAAGTAGTGGCACAGCTACGACTTTCTACTGACTCAGTGGCTAGTCATTACTGACTGTTAGCTGAGCCGGCCAGTCTCACTCTTGCCCTCTACAGCCGAGGCCGAACAATGTCAGGCACGGCCGAACAGTCTGGCTAGTGTGCTGTCTGATTTCTATACTACTGTGCAAGAATGTATCTTTATAGCAGGCTATAGTGGATAGCGTATTGCAATGTGTGGTATAGTGCGCTGTGAAGTATTTTGTTAGACAAAGTGACTTCGGAGAGTGTGCAGGGTAACTCTCTTTATTGCATCAAAACTGAGCATTTTATAATAAGTAATTCACACAAAGAGATATATAAAATATAAGGTAGATACACGCCTTGTTTACACTAATTGGCTAGTTTAGAACAGTTAGCACCTCCTTGGATAAATGTATAAAAGAATGGCTCCACCCATCGATAGTGATTGGGTGAAACTAGAGCATAAAACAACATGTGTAAGTAAAACATAGAACGACATGTGTAAGGTAAGATAAATCTATGAAGTGGATTGTCAATGTGGGTAGAGCTAGGGCTACGCTTATGGCGTCCTTCACAGTATACTAACACATACATTTATATAAAGTGTAGTATACTAACACATACATTTATATAAAGTGTAGTATACTAACACATACATTTATATAAAGTGTAGTATACTGTACAGAACGAACTCGGAGTTATCCATTATGTTACCTGGTTGCTAGGGGACACTCCATCTTGCTAGCCTCTAACTGTATATTTATCTTTTATTATCTACCAGCATTTATTCGTGAGTACCATTATGAACAAAGGCGTTATGTAAGCCTATGATGTAATAGCTTATATAAAAGAAGCTCCGAGCACTTAGCTTGTGAGTGTTTACCTTGGGCTGCATTCATTCAGTTGAATAAAAACTCTTAAAACACTCACTCAAGTGCTTACTTGGTTACTACCTACATAGCATACAATAAGGACAGGCTCCACTGCTCGGGAGGACAATAGCTATACGGCATACTGTCGAAATAGCAGAGTGTTGTCCAAACGAGCAGTGGACAACAGGCAGACGTGTTTGTGAGGCAACGTCATCTTGCCCTGCTGCAAGCCAGCAATGCAGATGACCAGGCAGTAAATCAGACGAACTGCAAACAGGCCTGCCTGACTAAACAAGACAGCTCTGGTCACAGACACCTAGAGGTAGTGCAGGTGGCTACCTGTGGAACCGGCCAATTGTTCCCACAAAATCCTGCACATTGGTGGCAGCAGTGGGATGTGCGAATCCCTCGAGAAGAACCTCTAGGAGAAGGACAGAGCAAGAAAACAGACAATGGCTAGCAGTCGAGCCATGCGTGTTCGCAGGGATCCTACTACTAGGATCACCACTAGGATCATGGGTCGGCTGACCAAAATACTAGGAAAGCTGACGGATGCTACACCACAAGTGACCCCTTTTGAAGCTCCGACATATGATGGTACTGGAGACATCCGGTACTTCCTCCAGCGTTTTCAGGAGGTGTCGGAAGCCAACAAATGGTCACCAACCGCAGCAATTATCCATCTAAGGCAGTCCCTGCAAGGGAAAGCACAGCAGTATGGACGAGGGGATACACTTTGGGCGATTGCAGACTCCCTGAAGACAAGTTTTGGGCTCACCCGCCGAGAAGCCAGAGCCAGATTGTCAAGGTGCCGAAAGGACCCAAAACACTCTCTAAAGGAACACGCCATGGCCATAGAGACCCTCGTGGAAGCAGCACATGAGGACTCTTCCCGAGCACAGAGGGGTGGATACGCTTTGGAGCATTTCCAGGACACTTTGGGAAATGTTGACCTCCAGAGGCACCTCCTAGCCATATGGCCGACCTCCCTGGAAGCAGCTGTGCGGGCAGGAAATGAGTATATGCAAGTACAATCAACCTACACTGGGACTGAAGTCCGAAGCATGGAAGCAAACGAGGAAGGAGAATGTCGACAAGTAGGAACTAGCGAGGTGTCCCCTGGGGTGGAGGCCCATCTGAAAAACCTAGCTGAAGGACTGAGCGAGTTAGCCAAACAAGTGTCTGCCCTCAACACCAACCAGCCAGACAGCACACCTACCCGACTATTAAAAAATGTTGTCAAATGTTGGAGGTGTCAAAAACTAGGACACTCTCAAAGGGAATGTAGCGAGGGTTCTGGGCCTATCAACCAGGGAAACGCCACTGGCCCGCAGCAGTAGGGAAACTTACTGGCTGCAGAAGGGCATCCAGAACCAACCCGCGAACGAGGTCTGAAGAACAGACCCAAGATGGGTGGAAAAAGGTCAGGCGTCCCGCCTACAACCCACCCATACCACAGCCAGTGTCAGTTCTGACACAAAACAGGTTCACCGACTTATCTGCTCTGGATGAGGAATCATCAGATGAGAAGGGACTAAATTCGGTATCCATTGGGACACAAGCCAAGAGAGAGAGGCTGAAGAGGCAGAGGCGCAGAGAGGTGCAGACTCCTAGCTCCCACGGGAGAGAGCCCCAAGTACCGCCTGGAACGCCCACAGAGGCTACCCCTCTTGCATCTTGTGTAGGCCACATGGCACGACCATACAAATCTAGCTATTTCTTGCCAGGCAAAATAGAAGGAAAAATGGTGACATACCTGATAGACACTGGTTGCAATATCAACTTACTATCCAAGAATATCTACGACAAACTGCCGGACAGTCGGAAAGCCACGCTGCAAGAGTATGACTCCCATGGTTTAATGGCAGATGGGACTAAACTCCCATTCTACGGTCGACTCAGTGTCTCAGGGCGAGTACGGACAGTAGCATATACAGAGACATTTGTCGTCACCCAGATCAGCGAGGATGTCATCCTCGGAATGCCATTCTTGGCGAATCATAAGTGCCATATGGGCTTTGATCAACCAGTTCTGGTCATGCAAGACCAAGAGCTGGTGTGCACCGACCGCTATGGCAGGGCACTGATCTGTAAAGTCCAGGTACTCCGAAAGACAGAGATCCCCCCACAGGCAGAGGCTACCATACCGTGTCATCTCACCGCACGGAGCTACTGTCCCCAGGGCGTGATCCAGAGTTTGCCAGGTGGCCTCCCTTTGGCCACAAGTGTAAACTCGCCGGATGAACAAGGACGGGTGTTGGTCAGGTGCCTCAACCCTACTCAGGACGCAATTTGCCTGCCAGCTGGCGAGGTAATCGGAACGTTCACTGGAGTAGCGGCTGATGAGGTACAGCCGGCCACACCCGGGGTCCCAGCCGGGTCGGGATCGACAGGCTCACCAGTGCCTGACCACCTGGTCGAACTGTACAAGCAGGCATGTAGAGGATGCGAGAACGAGCAACAAAAAGGACTACTGAGAGGAATGCTCAAGAGGTACGAGGCCGTGTTTAGCAAACACAGTGGGGACATTGGCCGTACTGATCTGTTAAAGCATTCGATTCCCGTTGCCGAAGGCACCAGGCCCGTTCGGTTGCCTCCTCACAGGTTAGGACCTGAGAAAGAGGCTGAAGCCGAACGACAGGTGAAGGACCTGCTGGAGAAGGGGCTGATCGAGCCCGCAGATGGCGCTTGGAGCTCCCCTGTGGTGCTGGTACGGAAAAAGGACCAGACGTGGCGATTCTGTATCGATTATAGAAAACTGAATGATGTCACCAGGCAGGACGCCTATCCCATACCCAGGATAGACGAGTCCCTCGATGCCCTGTCTGGCAGCAAATACTTCAGCACGCTAGATCTGACCAGTGGCTACTGGCAGGTCCCTCTGGATGCAGACGCCAAGGAGAAGTCGGCCTTCATCACCAGGAGTGGACTGTGGCGTTGGAGGGTGCTTCCCTTCGGGCTGACCTCAGCCCCCGCCACGTTTCAGCGTCTGATGGAACGAGTGCTGCAAGGGTTGCACTGGAAGACGTTGCTGTTATAGTTGGATGACGTAATAGTGATCGCACCCGACTTCGAAACCCACCTGCAACGACTGGGAGAAGTGCTGAGTAGGCTGCAACAGGCCAACCTGAAGGTCAAGCCGTCCAAGTGCGAGCTACTGCAACAGCAGGTCAAGTACCTGGGACACGTAGTGAGTGCGGAGGGCGTGGCTACTGATCCAGAGAAGGTGCGAGCCGTAGCCGAATGGGCAACCCCCAGGGACATTAAAGGACTCCAAGCTTTCCTCGGCACAGCAGGGTACTACAGGCAGTACTTGCCTGGGTACGCCACAACTGCTAAGCCGCTGACTGTCCTGACCAGCAAGGACACTCCATGGAAGTGGGGAAAAGAGGAGCAGGTAGCTTTCGAGCAACTCAAGCAGGGACTTGTGCAAGCACCAGTACTGGGATACCCTGATCCTGCCAAAACCTATATCCTGGATACGGACGCCAGTGCCGTCGGATTAGGGGCAGTGCTATCCCAAGTACAAGAGAGCCAGGAAAGGGTTATTGCATACTATAGCAAAACACTGGCACCCGCTGAGAGGAATTACTGCGTGACCCGACGCGAGCTACTGGCTGTCATAAAGGCGGTCAAACATTTTAGGCCGTATCTCTACGGCCGAGAGTTCAGGCTTCGGACGGACCACGCATCCTTGAGGTGGCTATGCCGACGAAAGGAGCCGTCCAACCAGATAGCGAGGTGGCTGGAGATTCTAGCCGCGTTTGTGTACAAACTCGAGCACAGGGCTGGCAACCAGCATGGAAACGCTGATGGGTTGAGCAGGCGCGAACCTTGTATGGACTGCCGGCAGTGCAGTGCCATAGAACAGCGCGATGGTGGGCCAACCCATGCTGAACTTGCCAGGGCCCCTGGATCAGAACTCCAGTTAGCGAGGCCTCCTATCTCAGAGGACGAGCTACCAAGAAACCGACAACACAACCCTGTACCGCGGGAAAGCCTAGAAGTAAAAGCGGACACGCCAGAGCTGTGCATGGTCACCAGCATGGAGCTAGTCGAGCAGCAGCGCACCGGCCAAAACCCAGTGGCCAGAATGTATCAGGAGATTAACGGCGGCAGACCAGTTACCAAGAGAGAGCTGGAAGAGGGCAGCAGAGAACTCCGGGCACTCTACAGCTGCAGGGAAGCCATGGCAATACAGCCGGATGGCACGTTGACCATACAAATAGCTCCTAAAGGTCGGACTAGACTGTGTGTAGTCTGCCCGTCATCCCGACGCCGACAGGTGGTGTGGGAGACGCATGGGCTAGCCCATGCTGGTGTGAATCGCACCAGGAACCGAATACAGCTCGACTGGTACTGGCCAGGAATGTCTGCTGAGGTACGAAGACTCGTCAAATCCTGTGAGGTCTGCCAGGTAGCAAAGAAAGGGGGAACGCAACCCACCCAGGAGAGACAGAGGATGTTTGCTGGCAGACCTTTTCAGAAGGTAGCCGTAGACCTGGTGGGACCGCTGCCTGAAACCATGAGGAAGAACAAGTGGATCTTGGTGCTGTCGGACCATTTCACCAGATGGCAGGACGCCATTGCCATCCCGGATGCCACTGCTCCGACAGTGGCTACAACCCTAGATGAGAGGGTGTTCTGTTATTGGGGCTTACCTGAAGAGCTGCACACAGACCAAGGAGCACAATTTGAGTCTCGGCTAATGGCTGAGCTGTGCGCCCTGTTGAATGTACAGAAAACTCGCACCACCCCATACCACCCACAGGGCAACGGAGTGGTCGAGAGACAGAACAGGACTTTGGGCGACTCGCTGAGGACGCTCCTGCTAAGGCGCGGCCAAGAAGAGTGGGATCTGCTACTGCCCCAGGTAATGAGGGCATTCCGTGGCACTCCACACTCGGCCACCGGGGAGACCCCCAATTACCTCATGCTAGGTAGAGAGGTAAGGCTGCCTGACCAGCTAGACGGCAGGCAGGCACCGCTGGATAAACAGTTGGTGACTGAATACGCGCTCCGAATGCAGGAGGATCTGAAGGCAGCGCACGACTTGCTCCGAGAACAGCAGGCCAAGATTCGACAAGAGGACTCAGAGGAACCTCTGCTGTTCGGCCCGGATGACTTGGTAGTCGTCGAGAACAAACGGCGGTTCAAGGGCAGTAACCCCAAGTTGCAGCCCAGCTTCGTGGGGCCGTACCGAGTGATAGAGGGCTTCCCAAACCACACATATAAGATAGAAAAAGACGGCCAGGTATCCGTACAAAATGAAAGACGATTAAAAGAATACCGCCCATGTCAAGAGCCAGCAGGAAGGGCCCCCACTAACAGGGAAGCCGCCTTGCGGCCAAACATGAAAGGGGCAGTGAGGCAGAGGGGACGGTCCCACGTACCGGATATCCGGCAGCCGCCAGACCCGGCTTCACAATCTACAGAAGCAAGAACAAGGCCCAGAGACGAAAATACTGCCCGGTCAGACCTGCAAGCCCTGGAACGCCGGCTAAACCAGTTGCCAGTTGTTCTTGAGCAGGCGACAGGGCAAGCTGACCCCCAGAGTCCACCCCGCAGGAGTTGGGGGACCGTACCACCAGACAGACGAAGACGGAGTAGGCAGGAACAATGGGAAAGAGACAGGGAGTGGCCAGCCTTACCAAACGCCAGAGAGCCCACCTCATCTCCCACTCCAAACCCAGTCGAGCCACCCAGTCTCACAGTCAACCACGAGGTGGAGAACGAAGAACCAGCTGCTAATGAAAGGCCAATGGAGACAGACAGTCATGAGGTAGAAGATGGAGGACCAGCTATTAATGATCAACCAACTGAGGCGACCAACCGCGAGGTGGAGAATGAAGAACGAGCTACTAATGAAAGGCCAACAGAGACAGAAAACCATGGGGTAGAGAACAGGGAACCAGCTGCTAGTGCAACGCCAACTGAGACGGGCAGGCCTAAAAGAAACACTAGGCCGCCATTAAGATTTGCTGACTATCAGTGCTACCAAATGACAAAAAATGATCCAAATGCTGACAACAGTTATCTACCACAGCTGGTAAAAACAGGGCAAAGTTCACCAATTCTGGAAACTTATAACACACCCAGAGGTGTAATACTAAAGTTGAAACAATGTTCAGAGGGCGAAGAATTGCCTAACTCACTGGCCAAGGCCAAGGAATATTGGAAAAAGTTGGCAAAACAAACAGTAATACCCAAAAAAGAAAGAGAGATGGTCTTAGACAATTGGATAGAAAGAGGCAGGAGTTAGACCAATTGATGAAGGAAGCATTCAAGCTACTGCGACGAGTCGAGGAAGTAAGGCCCCGAATCAAGGACCTGGAGTGTCGCCTCCAGTAAAAGAAGTAACAAGCCACCTACCTTGACTTTTACCTACCATTGTATACGTGCAAACTTAACTATTATTGTTCTATCTTCTGTAAATGTGTCTCAAGTTCTACGCGACTATTATTTTTGATTATATTTTTATCACATATTGTGGCTAAGCCTTACTCACCTTTGTCGTTCCCCTGTACGTTTGCATTGGTCCCCTATGACGACCAATGAAGGGGGTTGTGTACAGAACGAACTCGGAGTTATCCATTATGTTACCTGGTTGCTAGGGGACACTCCATCTTGCTAGCCTCTAACTGTATATTTATCTTTTATTATCTACCAGCATTTATTCGTGAGTACCATTATGAACAAAGGCGTTATGTAAGCCTATGATGTAATAGCTTATATAAAAGAAGCTCCGAGCACTTAGCTTGTGAGTGTTTACCTTGGGCTGCATTCATTCAGTTGAATAAAAACTCTTAAAACACTCACTCAAGTGCTTACTTGGTTACTACCTACATAGCATACAATAAGGAGAGGCTCCACTGCTCGGGAGGACAATAGCTATACGGCATACTGTCGATATAGCAGAGTGTTGTCCAAACGAGCAGTGGACAACAGGCAGACGTGTTTGTGAGGCAACGTCATCTTGCCCTGCTGCAAGCCAGCAATGCAGATGACCAGGCAGTAAATCAGACGAACTGCAAACAGGCCTGCCTGACTAAACAAGACAGCTCTGGTCACAGACACCTAGAGGTAGTGCAGGTGGCTACCTGTGGAACCGGCCAATTGTTCCCACAAAATCCTGCACAATACTAACCCATACATTTATATAAAGTGTAGTATACTAACACATACATTTATATAAAGTGTGGTATACTAACACATACATTTATATAAAGTGTAGTATACTAACCCATACATTTATATAAAGTGTAGTATACTAACACATAGAGTTATATAAAGTGTAGTATACTAACACATACATTTATATAAAGTGTAGTATACTAACTCATACATTTATATAAAGTGTAGTATACTAACCCATACATTTATGTAAAGTGTAGTATACTAACCCATACATTTATATAAAGTGTGGTATACTAACCCATACATTTATATAAAGTGTAATATACTAACACATACATTTATATAAAGTGTAGTATACTAACACATACATTTATATAAAGTGTAGTATACTAACCCATACATTTATATAAAGTGTAATATACTAACCCATACATTTATATAATGTGTAGTATACTAACACATACATTTATATAAAGTGTAGTATACTAACACATACATTTATATAAAGTGTAGTATACTAACCCATACATTTATATAAAGTGTAGTATACTAACCCATACATTTATATAAAGTGTAGTATACTAACCCATACATTTATATAAAGTGTGGTATACTAACCCATACATTTATATAAAGTGTGGTATACTAACCCATACATTTATATAAAGTGTAGTATACTAACACATACATTTATATAAAGTGTAGTATACTAACACATACATTTATATAAAGTGTAGTATACTAACCCATACATTTATATAAAGTGTACTATACTAACACATACAGTTATATAAAGTGTGGTATACTAACCCATACATTTATATAAAGTGTAGTATACTAACCCATACATTTATATAAAGTGTAGTATACTAACCCATACATTTATATAAAGTGTAGTATACTAACCCATACATTTATATAAAGTGTGGTATACTAACCCATACATTTATATAAAGTGTAGTATACTAACACATACATTTATATAAAGTGTAGTATACTAACACATACATTTATATAAAGTGTAGTATACTAACCCATACATTTATATAAAGTGTACTATACTAACACATACAGTTATATAAAGTGTGGTATACTAACCCATACATTTATATAAAGTGTAGTATACTAACACATACATTTATATAAAGTGTAGTATACTAACCCATACATTTATATAAAGTGTGGTATACTAACCCATACATTTATATAAAGTGTAGTATACTAACACGTACATTTATATAAAGTGTAGTATACTAACCCATACATTTATATAAAGTGTGGTATACTAACCCATACATTTATATAAAGTGTAGTATACTAACACATACATTTATATAAAGTGTAGTATACTAACACATACATTTATATAAAGTGTAGTATACTAACCCATACATTTATATAAAGTGTACTATACTAACACATACAGTTATATAAAGTGTGGTATACTAACCCATACATTTATATAAAGTGTAGTATACTAACACATACATTTATATAAAGTGTAGTATACTAACACATACATTTATATAAAGTGTAGTATACTAACACATACATTTATATAAAGTGTAGTATACTAACACATACATTTATATAAAGTGTAGTATACTAACACATACAGTTATATAAAGTGTGGTATACTAACACATACATTTATATAAAGTGTAGTATACTAACACATACATTTATATAAAGTGTAGTATACTAACACATACATTTATATAAAGTGTAGTATACTAACCCATAGAGTTATATAAAGTGTAGTATACTAACCAGTACATTTATATAAAGTGTAATATACTAACCCATACATTTATATAAAGTGTAGTATACTAACACATACATTTATATAAAGTGTAGTATACTAACCCATACATTTATATAAAGTGGAGTATACTAACCCATACATTTATATAAAGTGTAGTATACTAACCCATACATTTATATAAAGTGTAGTATACTAACCAGTACATTTATATAAAGTGTAATATACTAACCCATACATTTATATAAAGTGTAGTATACTAACCCATACATTTATATAAAGTGTAGTATACTAACACATACATTTATATAAAGTGTAGTATACTAACCCATACATTTATATAAAGTGGAGTATACTAACCCATACATTTATATAAAGTGTAGTATACTAACCCATACATTTATATAAAGTGTAGTATACTAACCAGTACATTTATATAAAGTGTAATATACTAACCCATACATTTATATAAAGTGTAGTATACTAACACATACATTTATATAAAGTGTAGTATACTAACCCATACATTTATATAAAGTGGAGTATACTAACCCATACATTTATATAAAGTGTAGTATACTAACCCATACATTTATATAAAGTGTAGTATACTAACCAGTACATTTATATAAAGTGTAATATACTAACCCATACATTTATATAAAGTGTAGTATACTAACACATACATTTATATAAAGTGTAGTATACTAACCCATACATTTATATAAAGTGGAGTATACTAACCCATACATTTATATAAAGTGTAGTATACTAACCCATACATTTATATAAAGTGTAGTATACTAACACATACATTTATATAAAGTGTAGTATACTAACCCATACATTTATATAAAGTGTACTATACTAACACATACAGTTATATAAAGTGTGGTATACTAACACATACATTTATATAAAGTGTAGTATACTAACACATACATTTATATAAAGTGTAGTATACTAACACATACATTTATATAAAGTGTAGTATACTAACCCATAGAGTTATATAAAGTGTAGTATACTAACCAGTACATTTATATAAAGTGTAATATACTAACCCATACATTTATATAAAGTGTAGTATACTAACACATACATTTATATAAAGTGTAGTATACTAACCCATACATTTATATAAAGTGGAGTATACTAACACATACATTTATATAAAGTGTAGTATACTAACACATACATTTATATAAAGTGTAGTATACTAACACATACATTTATATAAAGTGTAGTATACTAACACATACATTTATATAAAGTGTAGTATACTAACCCATACATTTATATAAAGTGTAGTATACTAACACATACATTTATATAAAGTGTAGTATACTAACACATACATTTATATAAAGTGTAGTATACTAACACATACATTTATATAAAGTGTAGTATACTAACCCATACATTTATATAAAGTGTAATATACTAACCCATACATTTATATAAAGTGGAGTATACTAACCCATACATTTATATAAAGTGTAATATACTAACCCATACATTTATATAAAGTGGAGTATACTAACCCATACATTTATATAAAGTGTAGTATACTAACACATACATTTATATAAAGTGTAATATACTAACCCATACATTTATATAAAGTGGAGTATACTAACCCATACATTTATATAAAGTGTAGTATACTAACCCATACATTTATATAAAGTGTAGTATACTAACCCATAGAGTTATATAAAGTGTAATATACTAACCCATACATTTATATAAAGTGTAGTATACTAACCCATACATTTATATAAAGTGTAGTATACTAACCCATACATTTATATAAAGTATAGTATACTAACTCATACATTTATATAAAGTATAGTATACTAACCCATAGAGTTATATAAAGTGTAGTATACTAACCCATACATTTATATAAAGTGTAGTATACTAACCCATAGAGTTATATAAAGTGTAATATACTAACCCATACATTTATATAAAGTGTAGTATACTAACACATACATTTATATAAAGTATAGTATACTAACACATACATTTATATAAAGTGTAGTATACTAACCCATACATTTATATAAAGTGTAGTATACTAACCCATAGAGTTATATAAAGTGTAATATACTAACCCATACATTTATATAAAGTGTAGTATACTAACCCATACATTTATATAAAGTGTAGTATACTAACACATAGAGTTATATAAAGTGTAATATACTAACCCATACATTTATATAATGTGTAGTATACTAACTCATACATTTATATAAAGTGTAGTATACTAACCCATACAGTTATATAAAGTGTGGTATACTAACACATACATTTATATAAAGTGTAGTATACTAACACATACAGTTATATAAAGTGTGGTATACTAACACATACATTTATATAAAGTGTAGTATACTAACACATACATTTATATAAAGTGTAGTATACTAACACATACATTTATATAAAGTGTAGTATACTAACCCATAGAGTTATATAAAGTGTAGTATACTAACCAGTACATTTATATAAAGTGTAATATACTAACCCATACATTTATATAAAGTGTAGTATACTAACACATACATTTATATAAAGTGTAGTATACTAACCCATACATTTATATAAAGTGGAGTATACTAACACATACATTTATATAAAGTGTAGTATACTAACACATACATTTATATAAAGTGTAGTATACTAACACATACATTTATATAAAGTGTAGTATACTAACACATACATTTATATAAAGTGTAGTATACTAACCCATACATTTATATAAAGTGTAGTATACTAACACATACATTTATATAAAGTGTAGTATACTAACACATACATTTATATAAAGTGTAGTATACTAACACATACATTTATATAAAGTGTAGTATACTAACCCATACATTTATATAAAGTGTAATATACTAACCCATACATTTATATAAAGTGGAGTATACTAACCCATACATTTATATAAAGTGTAATATACTAACCCATACATTTATATAAAGTGGAGTATACTAACCCATACATTTATATAAAGTGTAGTATACTAACACATACATTTATATAAAGTGTAATATACTAACCCATACATTTATATAAAGTGGAGTATACTAACCCATACATTTATATAAAGTGTAGTATACTAACCCATACATTTATATAAAGTGTAGTATACTAACCCATAGAGTTATATAAAGTGTAATATACTAACCCATACATTTATATAAAGTGTAGTATACTAACCCATACATTTATATAAAGTGTAGTATACTAACCCATACATTTATATAAAGTATAGTATACTAACTCATACATTTATATAAAGTATAGTATACTAACCCATAGAGTTATATAAAGTGTAGTATACTAACCCATACATTTATATAAAGTGTAGTATACTAACCCATAGAGTTATATAAAGTGTAATATACTAACCCATACATTTATATAAAGTGTAGTATACTAACACATACATTTATATAAAGTATAGTATACTAACACATACATTTATATAAAGTGTAGTATACTAACCCATACATTTATATAAAGTGTAGTATACTAACCCATAGAGTTATATAAAGTGTAATATACTAACCCATACATTTATATAAAGTGTAGTATACTAACCCATACATTTATATAAAGTGTAGTATACTAACACATAGAGTTATATAAAGTGTAATATACTAACCCATACATTTATATAATGTGTAGTATACTAACTCATACATTTATATAAAGTGTAGTATACTAACACATACATTTATATAAAGTGTAGTATACTAACCCATACATTTATATAAAGTATAGTATACTAACACATACATTTATATAAAGTGTAGTATACTAACCCATAGAGTTATATAAAGTGTAGTATACGAACACATACATTTATATAATGTGTAGTATACTAACCCATACATTTATATAAAGTGTAGTATACTAACCCATACATTTATATAAAGTGCAGTATACTAACGCATACATTTATATAAAGTGTAGTAAACTAACACATACATTTATATAAAGTGTAGTATACTAACACATACATTTATATAAAGTGTAGTATACTAACACATACATTTATATAAAGTGTAGTATACTAACACATACATTTATATAAAGTGTAGTATACTAACCCATAGAGTTATATAAAGTGTAGTATACTAACCCATACATTTATATAAAGTGTAATATACTAACCCATACATTTATATAAAGTGGAGTATACTAACCCATACATTTATATAAAGTGTAGTATACTAACACATACATTTATATAAAGTGTAATATACTAACCCATACATTTATATAATGTGTAGTATACTAACTCATACATTTATATAAAGTGTAGTATACTAACCCATACATTTATATAAAGTGTAGTATACTAACACATACATTTACATACAGTGCAGTATAGTATACTAATACATACGATTATATAAATGGCAGTATACTAACCCATACATTTATATGATATATAACAGACATTTTCAGATAACAAAAGTTGGTGCCAATGGGCAAAATTCTCATTTTTCGACGAGTTCAGAACCTGTTTTTTTTTATAACTCTATGCTTAACGGTGATTTTACCGTTCAGAGGGTTGTCCACCTTATGACATTCTTGATCCGAAAGCTTACAGTTCCAATTATAATAATTCTTTTTGCAAAATAAGAGCCTGTTTACGTTAAATATAATGACATAACAGGTAAGAGTAATGAGACATTAAGTTTCATTTCTAGCAGAAATAATAATAAGTCATAAAGCATGTTGAAATATTTTTTGGATGGCGGGTTATAATAAGATGATAGAGCATGATAATCATTATTATTTGCATTGCTGTTATTCATATTGATATTATTATTAATATTAAAAGTTCTTACTATTGTTTTTATAGTCAATTATTTTATTCTTTGTTGGTAAAATCAATAGTTAGTTAATTGTTACAGCCAAATAACAAAAATTAAGAATAATCATCGTTACAAAATGATAAATAGTAAACAGTAATATACGCAGCAGTTGATAATGATCATACGGTAATATTGTAGAGGACTTGTATAACACTCACATCTGCACAAATGCTTTACAACCATTCTGGCATCACTAATATAGCCGTTGGATAGCCAGAATGACTACAATAATCATTATCGACTTGACCGAACCTGCGCCAGAAGATACTGCCCCTGTATATGAGTCAGTACCGACCCTGTATATGAGTCAGTACCGACCCTGTATGAGTCAGTACCAACCCTGTAAGAGCCATACTGGGTCGGCAGGAAGTGAATCATCCTAGACTGAGATCTGGAAAGTAGCCTGAGAGGAGCAGGGGATCATATCCAGGAGAGATCCACCCTTATATCTGGAGAAAGCCCGAAACAGAGCTTAGAAAGACTATGTACCAACAGCAGGAAGTAAAGATGCCTCGGATTGGCCAGTTGACTTGTGACTCTGCCTACCACCTTTCGGCGCAAAATCTATTTAACCCTATATACCATACCTTATTTGCCTGTATTTATATTTGCCTGTTTATTTGTTACATCATGTATTGCTCTTGTATTATTGGCTATTACCATGAATCACTTCTGTGATCTGCCTATAAAAGGCAGAACTTTTTACCATAATAATCAGTTTGTATTGGGACTTGCACTGACTTGTATTCTTATGGAAGAATAAAGGCATATTTACTCTAAAGCAGGCTCTAAAGGGCTCTTTCACTTCTGGTTCGGTGTATACCGACTTGGTGTTGCCTCTAGGTTAAAGGTAACTGGTGGCAGCATACTGTTGGATGCTACCGATTTCTCTGTGCCAGCGAACTAGGAGTTCGTTTGACCATAGACACTCAGCTAGTGGTTTTACTCCCGCAAAATCCACTACATTGGTGGCAGCGGTGGGATCCGTCGCACACCCTACTCAGGTACGCTACCCTGGCTCTGCACTCTGCAGACCCAGCATCCCAACCTTGTATTCACAGTACAGGTCAAGAAACAGACACTCCTGCGTAAGTCGTTGACTTTTTCCGACTGCAGCAGTGCTCCCTGCCAAGTGAGCAACATAGATTGCATATAGGCGTTGACACTTTTCCACTTGCAGCCGTTTGCCACAGCAATTGACGTAGAGTCTAAAATCTGTCTTGCAAAAACTACACTGATATTATTTGGTTCATCACTGGTCAATTTTTCAACAGACCTACCCTGCACACCACTGATACCAACCCTGCATAGGTCAATACCGGCCCTGTATACTACAGATACCGGCCCTACCGACCCTGCGTTAGTCCATGCCGACCCTGCATCAGTCACTACAGACCCTGCGCTCACTAATACTGGCAAAGCGAACTGTTTTACAGCCTCGCTTGTAGACTTTAGACTTGATTGTTCCTCTAGTCGTAGCAATGACGGCCAACAGAGCTCGTAGTGCAGGCAGAGCTCCGGCTGTCAATCCAGAATTGAGTGCTATGGATCGTCTGACGGAAGCTCTACAAGCTGTTATATGACTAGCCAATGCTAACGCTCACTCACCATTCAAGGCACCTAAGTATGAGGGTAAAGGTGACGTTGAATATTTCATCGCACGCCTTATCGAGGTGGTCGAAGCAAACGAATGGCAAGAGCAGACTGTCATGCTGCGTCTTCGTGAATCTTTGAAAGGCAGTGCGCTGGAGTGTGGAAAACTCCCACACCTACAAGGGATATTCACCGTGTTTAGAGCACGCTTTGGTGTAAC
This sequence comes from Cryptosula pallasiana, assembly GCA_945261195.1. Classification (NCBI taxonomy): domain Eukaryota; kingdom Metazoa; phylum Bryozoa; class Gymnolaemata; order Cheilostomatida; family Cryptosulidae; genus Cryptosula; species Cryptosula pallasiana. The sequence goes on along the minus strand of OX183133.1, from coordinate 50,058,373 downwards.
TCCAAGAGAAGCCATGTCAAAGTTGACTAGTCTTCGCAGGTCTTATAAGACAACCCTACAGGAGCATGCAAATAAAGTGGAACGTCTGGTTCGTTTAGCTTACGCAGACCTCTCATTTAGCGCAGTGCAACGCATGATGCTTGACATATTTAGCTCCACTATAGGCAATGCGTACCTGCAGAGGCACTTCCTGGCTATGCAACCGGCTGACCTTGCTGATGTGATGAAAGCAGATAATGAATACCTGCAGATAAAAACTGCCCCACTCACGTGAGGGCAATAGGGGACGAGACAGATGGGAAGGAAAAGCACAGAGGCATTGCTCCTCAGGTACCGTCTAATCCAGCCCCCCACAACTCCCCTGTTCAGCTAGTTAATAGTGCACCACTCAGCACTGGACAGAACCCTCTATAATTAGTGATGGAGACCTAAGAAGCCTTTGCGATGGAGATAAAGTTGTTAAGGAAAGACAACTCCCCAGATGCCACTTCATCATTGAAAGCCACACCCTCACTGCACTGTTGGGGCTGTAGTGGAGTTGGGGATGTACAGAGAGCCTGTACGCAGAAGCGTTGGCCAGCTAAAGGTAGCCAACCACCACAGAAGGGAAACGGTTACCGCTTGGAGTACAGCAGATGGCGCCTAGCTGCGATTGGGGCAGCTGTAAATCCTTTAAGCAAGGCCAGCAGACAGAGTACCTTCTGCTAGTCAATCTCCTTAAGCATAGGCAATGCAGATTGCCAACAACAGCCTAAAGCGTTAATTTTGTCATTAGTGAAACTAATGAGGATGCCATTGTGGGAATGCTGTTCCTCACAGCTCACAAGTGCATGATGAGATTTGTAGACTCTACCATCATAAATGATGGCCGCGAGTTACCCTGCACTGACAAGCATGGAAGGTTGCTAAAAGACAGTGTCAGACTTTTGGACACATATCCGGTGAAGCAGAGCTGCTCTTCGCACAAAAATGAGCTATTTCCCCTTGGTGGGGACGGATTTACGTTATGCCCCTGTTGGCTACACCCCTGGCAGTCAAAGGGCTGCTCTATAGCCAAAAACAGAGGGGAATACCCTCCAGTCAACCTGAGCCAGCTGCAGACAGTGCACAAAGTTATCTTGAGCAGTCAACAGGAAAGAGAAAAGAAAGCACTGCCATTGCTACACCTTCCATAGAGACCACGCCCAATCCACAATGCTCGGGCTGTGGCAAAAGTGGGCACATGTTGGGAACTTGCCCCAGAACACAGCAGACCATCAAACCCGCTCACCCAAATATTCTGTTGAAAGATGACAGACAATCACAGAAAGACAGTATCAGACTGTTACAAGCAGGGTACGACTTCGAGCCTGAAATCAAGCTATACCCCCTTTGTATGGATAGATTCCCCCCTACAACATCTTCATTAGCAGACAGGCCACTGGGGAAGCTCCCCTCCCAGACACTGGAAGATTCCATGTAGAGATTTCCCCGTACTATGAAGAATCTCATCCCGATGTTTTTCTGTATGATGCAGCAAAACCCATTCACAACTCAGGCTTGTGAAAAGAAGAGTGTATCCACTACTTCCAGAACTCCGTCAGCTGTGGAGCGACAGAATTCCCTCAGTACAGAAGAAACGAAGCCAATAAAAGATGCTATGGAACCATCAGCAAGTGGTGAGTATGTCTATACCAGGCAGTCACATGGAGAGAGGACAACTCAATATCATGTTCCGGGCAGAACCATATTTTCATACTTAAGGTTTAATTGAGCTTGCCAACGTAAACTTATGAAAGCGTGCTCTTGAACGTGTACGGTGGTTTGCTGTCAAAGTGCCGATGTACTGTTACGATTTATGTTGATAGCGCATCGTCAATATTATACACTCTAAATTTATCAGATGCCGTGAATAAAAAAATGTTTCTTTAGTAATCGTTAAATTGAAACGACTTTAATTTTAATAGTATTCTTGGTGGAGAGCAGGCTTCCGGTTTCCTTGATAATAGCTTTGCACAAAAATCTGCTGGGACCCCATTGTTTCGAGGCATGTCTGTTCGTCATCAAAAAATACCTAATATCCCAACACATACAATATACTAATACATACAGTTATATAACATACAGTATACTAACACACCATTATATAACATACAGTATACCGACACTTGTGGTTATAAAACATAAAGTATACTTACACATGCAATTATATAACATACAGTATACGGACACATGCGGTTATATAATTTAGGGTATAATAAAGCTCACAGTCAAATTAAAATAGAAGTCAATAAAAACTGAACTAACCTGAACAACTTTTGAAGGTCAATTCAGCTTCAGTCTTGCCACATCTATCAACTGTTACTTCTGACTTGAATGAGCTGTTAGGGCCAAACGTTGTAGTTAATGTTTTCTCTTTCAGCCTTGTACCGGGAGAAACAAGACAAACCCTACAACCTGTGGTGAAAATCTGTAGTTATCACACTTGTAGGTCGATATAGTCCTAAACTGCTAACAATAAACTTTGTAATCGCCACAGCTGTAAGCTGACCATACATCATAAGTGTTTATGAAAAGGTGTGTAAATGGGTTTCTCAACATTGCACAGCAATCCATGCCTAAACTGGAAATTATCAATGTAGAATATCATATGCTATGTTTGGATTGGAAGCATTGACATCTACAGAAAATGTGTTTGGGAGTATTGTCTGTTTATCTTTGTCAACTAGATATACCAGAGATGAAACATGTCTTTATAAACTGCATTTTCATTACAGATGAAGTGAAAACTTTAAGAATAAAAGCATGAGCAGAAAAATTGCTAGGTACAAGGGCCCAACTATAAATATCACCCATATGTATACATGAAAGGAAAACAACTTGTGTTTTGAGAAGTGACCAAGGTTTGCACATGCGCATATAAGGAATGTATGGCAAAAGCTGGAAAAAATCTGGAACCTTAGAGTAAAGCTACGTTGAAACTATGCGATTCCTGTACTAGTGGGCGGAGCCTAAAACCGGCTCGCAAGTGTGAACAGTGCAATCTTAACAATTTCACAATCGGTGGCATACTTTTCATCGGGAGGTAATGGAGCTCTGTACGATTATCGGCCTGTCCAGCCAATCAGCATCCACATCAGAGCTTTTTAATTTAATACTTTTCAAGACACCTGCGGCTGCTTGATAAGTATAGTCTAATAAATTTGAGAATATTTTTTAATATTTCCTTGATCAATTACAAGCCTTGTTTATAAGTAAAATATGTGTGTATACTAATTATTATCAGTATAATAAAAACAACTGCATGCTCAGTGATTATAACAAATAATTGTATTGAAAAAAGTTATTATTATTTATTATTATAACCAAACATACTTACAATTATTTTTTTTCACTTGTCATTTATTTCTTATTATTATTGATGAGTGAAGAAATGGTATAATTTATCGAAATCTCTGGCAATATAAGATAATAAAATACATTACATTATTACTAATAATAATTTGATGTTATGTATTTATCAATGAAATGTGGTGTCTTGGCAACTGTCAAGGCCATGCGAAATCAAGCATCAAAAACGCAAGTGTAAACTCTTGGAAACAATCGGGAGAGCAACTTCCGATCCCACCGATAATCGCATTGCCGAGAATCGTATAGCGTGAACGTAGCTTAAGATGTCGCCACACTTGCTACTCCACTCCATAGAAATATGAATGATGCGATCTTTGGTTTAATCAAAAAGAACAGATAGGAAAGCAATTCCTTGACTCCAAAAGCAATTGTACAGTTTTACATAACACATCAAATTTTTTTACATGATAACAATTCTTTCTGTTTAACTAACCAGTGGATGAAGGAGTCAGAGTAAATCTGCTTTTCTTGTTTTTGGGCTCCAACTGGAGAGAACATTTCATCAATTTTTGAATATCTAGAACAAAATATAACAAAAATTAACTGGTGACAAATAAAAGGGTTAGCAAGTGATAACTAGTGACAAATAAAAGGGTTAGCAAGTGGTAACTAGTGACAAATAAAAGGGTTAGCAAGTGGTAACTAGTGACAAATAAAAGGGTTAGCAAGTGGTAACTAGTGACAAATAAAAGGATTAGCAAGTGATAACTAGTGATAAATAAAAGGGTTAGCAAGTGATAACTGGAGACCAGTAAGGAGTTATACAATAAAAATACTTACTAGTGCTAAGTAAGATATCTCTCTACTTATCACTAGTAAATCTTTGTATTATATAACTCCTTACTTCACTTTTCTACTTGTATTACTTATACACAGTACAGGCCGAGACTGTAACTGTAAGTCCTGTAAGTGTTGAAATCTTTGTTTTCACGATTCAATATTGTAGAGAGCTTACAGCTTCTACAATTATAAAACTGCTAAAACAGTACTGAAGAGGATTCAATTGTTACCTGAGGAAGGGAAGTCAAATCTGAAAACTTTTGAGAGAGTATCAAACGACTGGGTGTAGGGAGTTTGTGGCTTGTGGCCAAGCACTTTGTTGAAGTACTCCACAAACTTTGCGTATATAGCCTGAGGGCCATCCACTAATGATGTCATCTCTACAGCTACATGTGCTGAAACAGGCACAAACAATACCTTCACAACACTTGACAACAACAGGGCAAACGCAGTGACAAATCAATTGTATTGAAACATCCAGTCTTGATCACAGTCACATTACATCCTAGCTGTAACTTACTGTAGCTAGAGTCTTTCTGGTTTTCTCCCAGTTCTTCTTCGCCTTCATCAGATAATTCTTCATTATCAGACTCAGGTTTTCTGGCATCCTCTGATTTTTCGTCTTCTGTTTCCTCCCAAGATTCGTGCAGACGCACATTAATCTTTGCACCGTTGAAGTCTAAAACTCGCTTTTTAATGACTTCTTTGGCAGCTACAAAACACAGAGCAGCAAACGCTGCTGACAATGAGATTGCCAAACATGTGAAAACCAACAAATGAACAGAGACACAGACAGACACACCAAGAAATAGAAGACTACACAGACAAGGCCGAAGACTGGGCTAATGGGATTAGAATACAATACACAATGTTTTCATTGCCGTAGCGTGAGCATCACTATGAAAAATGCATGAAACCTCCAAAAACATAAACTCAATGCATCAGCTCACGTTGTTCTCAAATAAATGGAAATTATATTGAAAACAACATTTGTTACTTTTCGACCAATTATCCTGATGTATAACAGAGTGTGTATGTGCTAGAGAACAGCCCGAGTAAGAAATGATTTCTGCAGCTATATATATATAAACCGATTTGTGAATGTTGCATATTGCATAACAATGGAGGTAATTCAAGATCATTGTGTCAGTTGATATCAGGTAACCAAACTTGAGAATATGATATCTTCTAAGTGGAACTTTCACAAATCCGCCAATAAATCTCTGTAGATCGAATATTATCAGAAAATCTGCGCTAAAAACTTCCATAAACTTAAACCACCAATATGATGAAACATACATAAAATATATCAAGTGAGACCCAAAAATACATTACAAACACCACTGCTCATGTTTCAAGAGGTACACAAAAACATAAACCTTTTTATAACTTTAGTTGTTTATGTATACGTAAACTTTAACAAAACATGTGCATGCAAAAATCCAGTGTTGCAATGGTGACTAAACTGTTATATTACATAACTGAAAGAATCCTTAGTCTGTAATGGTGACTAAACTGTTATACTACATAACTGAAAGAATCCTTAGTCTGCGCACAGATATGTAACTATTGGTTTGAGGTGCACACAAATATATCTACGCCAATAAAAAAGGTTTCATACGACAAACTATGTTACCTTCCTCCGTATCATATTCTACCAAGAAAGTGCCTTCTCCCAGCTCCTCTATGACAATACCCTTGGTCTTCAAACCAATAAACTTTTGCAGTATAGTTTTGGACAATGAGGTGGTGACGTGTACAACTGTAACATATTCAACTACACATGTACACACTCTCCAATGGTAAGCTAGCAAATACACACAAGTTTTAGTACTGAATTGTAAAACACAAAGCAGTTGCAATTCGATGTAGGGAGCTGATTACCGTTAGACACAGGCTCTGTCTCCATTTCCTCAGGGTCCGGTGAACGATAGGATTCAGTAGAGAATGATGCTTTGATGACGATTTTGTTGTCAAGAGTATGTGAGTCTATCTGGACTATTTTGGCAGCAACTGGTAATTATGTATACGGAAACAAATATTATATGCTAGTGTCTAAAAAAATTAATTATGGGTGTTTTTATTGTGTGACACTGGTATGTGTATACAACAAAACAGTATCAAAATTGTGGTAAAAGATAAACTTGTATAAGGTAAAGTGGTATACGGTAAAATGGTATAAGATAAAGGGGTGTAAGATAAAGTGGTATAAGATAAAGTGATATAAGATAGAGTGGTATAAGATAAAGGGGTATAAGATAAAGGGATATAAGATAAAGGGGTGTAAGATAAAGTGATATAAGATAAAGGGGTATAAGATAAAGTGGTGTAAGATAAAGGGGTATAAGATAAAGTGGTATAAGATAAAGGGGTATAAGATAAAGTGGTATAAGATAAAGTGATATAAGATAAAGTGGTATAAGATAAAGTGGAATAAGATAAAGTGGTATAAGATAAAGTGGTATAAGATAAAGTGATATAAGATAAAGGGGTATAAGATAGAGTGGTATAAGATAAAGTGGTATAAGATAAAGGGGTATAAGATAAAGCGATATAAGATAAAGCGATATAAGATAAAGTGGTATAAGATAAAGGGGTATAAGATAAAGGGGTATAAGATAAAGGGGTATAAGATAAAGTGGTATAAGATAAAGGGGTATAAGATAAAGGGGTATAAGATAAAGTGGTATAAGATAAAGGGGTATAAGATAAAGTGGTATAAGATAAAGGGGTATAAGATAAAGTGATATAAGATAAAGCGATATAAGATAAAGTGGTATAAGATAAAGGGGTATAAGATGAAGGGGTATAAGATAAAGGGGTATAAGATAAAGGGGTATAAGATAAAGTGGTATAAGATAAAGTGGTATAAGATAAAGTAGTATAAGATAAAGTGATATAAGATAAAGGGGTATAAGATAAAGGGGTATAAGATAAAGTGGTATAAGATAAAGTGGTATAAGATAAAGTGGTATAAGATAAAGTGGTGTAAGATAAAGGGGTATAAGATAAAGGGGTATAAGATAAAGGGGTATAAGATAAAGTGATATAAGATAAAATGGTATAAGATAAAGTGATATAAGATAAAGTGATATAAGATAAAGTGGTATAAGATAAAGGGGTATAAGATAAAGTGGTGTAAGACAAAGGGGTATAAGATAAAGGGGTATAAGATAAAGTGGTATAAGATAAAGTGGTATAAGATAAAGTGATATAAGATAAAGGGGTATAAGATAAAGTGGTATAAGATAAAGTGGTATAAGATAAAGGGGTATAAGATAAAGGGGTATAAAATAAAGTGGCATAAGATAAAGGGGTATAAGATAAAGTGGTATAAGATGAAGTGGTATAAGATAAAGTGGTATAAGATAAAGTGATATAAGATAAAGTGGTATAAGATAAAGTGGTATAAGATAAAGTGATATAAGATAAAGTGGTATAAGATAAAGGGGTATAAGATAAAGTGGTGTAAGATAAAGGGGTATAAGATAAAGGGGTATAAGATAAAGTGGTATAAGATAAAGTGGTATAAGATAAAGTGATATAAGATAAAGGGGTATAAGATAAAGTGGTATAAGATAAAGTGGTATAAGATAAAGGGGTATAAGATAAAGGGGTATAAGATAAAGGGGTATAAGATAAAGTGGTATAAGATAAAGGGGTATAAGATAAAGTGGTATAAGATGAAGTGGTATAAGATAAAGTGGTATAAGATAAAGTGATATAAGATAAAGTGGTATAAGATAAAGTGGTATAAGATAAAGTGGTATAAGATAAAGGGGTATAAGATAAAGTGGTATAAGATAAAGGGGTGTAAGATAAAGTGGTGTAAGATAAAATGGTGTAAGATAAAGGGGTATAAGATAAAGGGGTATAAGATAAAGGGGTATAAGATAAAGGGGTATAAGATAAAGCGGTATAAGATAAAGCGGTATAAGATAAAGGGGTATAAGATAAAGGGGTATAAGATAAAGCGGTATAAGATAAAGCGGTATAAGATAAAGGGGTATAAGATAAAGTGGTATAAGATAAAGGGGTATAATATAAAGTGGTATAAGATGAAGTGGTATAAGATAAAGTGATATAAGATAAAGTGGTATAAGATAAAGTGGTATAAGATAAAGTGGTATAAGATAAAGGGGTATAAGATAAAGGGGTATAAGATAAAGGGGTATAAGATAAAGCGGTATAAGATAAAGCGGTATAAGATAAAGGGGTATAAGATAAAGTGGTATAAGATAAAGGGGTATAATATAAAGTGGTATAAGATGAAGTGGTATAAGATAAAGTGATATAAGATAAAGTGGTATAAGATAAAGTGGTATAAGATAAAGTGGTATAAGATAAAGGGGTATAAGATAAAGGGGTATAAGATAAAGGGGTATAAGATAAAGGGGTATAATATAAAGTGGTATAAGATGAAGTGGTATAAGATAAAGTGATATAAGATAAAGGGGTATAAGATAAAGTGGTATAAGATAAAGCGGTATAAGATAAAGGGGTATAAGATAAAGTGGTATAAGATAAAGGGGTATAATATAAAGTGGTATAAGATGAAGTGGTATAAGATAAAGTGATATAAGATAAAGTGATATAAGATAAAGTGGTATAAGATAAAGTGGTATAAGATAAAGTGGTATAAGATAAAGGGGTATAAGATAAAGGGGTATAAGATAAAGGGGTATAAGATAAAGGGGTATAATATAAAGTGGTATAAGATGAAGTGGTATAAGATAAAGTGATATAAAATAAAGGGGTATAAGATAAAGTGGTATAAGATAAAGCGGTATAAGATAAAGGGGTATAAGATAAAGTGGTATAAGATAAAGGGGTATAATATAAAGTGGTATAAGATGAAGTGGTATAAGATAAAGTGGTATAAGATAAAGTGATATAAGATAAAGTGGTATAAGATAAAGTGGTATAAGATAAAGTGGTATAAGATAAAGTGGCATAAGATAAAGGGGTATAAGATAAAGTGGTATAAGATAAAGTGATATAAGATAAAGTGGTATAAGATAAAGTGGTATAAGATAAAGTGGTATAGGATAAAGGGGTATAAAATAAAGGGGTATAAGATAAAGTGGTATAAGATAAAGTGGTATAAGATAAAGGGGTATAAGATAAAGGGATATAAGATAAAGGGATATAAGATAAAGGGGTATAAGATAAAGCGGTATAAGATAAAGTGGTATAAGATAAAGTGATATAAGATAAAGTGGTGTAAGATAAAGTGATATAAGATAAAGTGGTATAAGATAAAGGGATATAAGATAAAGGGGTATAAGATAAAGGGGTATAAGAAAAAGTGGTATAAGATAAAGTGGTATAAGATAAAGTGGTATAAGATAAAGTGGTATAAGATAAAGTGGTATAAGATAAAGGGGTATAAGATAAAGTGGTATAAGATAAAGGGGTATAAGATAAAGTGGTATAAGGTAAAGTGGTATAAGATAAAGGGGTATAAGATAAAGTGATATAAGATAAAGGGGTATAAGATAAAGGGGTATAAGATAAAGTGGTATAAGATAAAGTGATATAAGATAAAGTGGGGTAAGATAAAGTGATATAAGATAAAGTGGTATAAGATAAAGGGGTATAATATAAAGTGGTATAAGATGAAGTGGTATAAGATAAAATGATATAAGATAAAGTGGTATAAGATAAAGGGGTATAAGATAAAGTTATATAAGATAAAGTGGTATAAGATAAAGTGGTATAAGATAAAGGGGTATAAGATAAAGTAGTATAAGATAAAGTGGTATAAGATAAAGTGGTATAAGATAAAGGGATATAAGATAAAGTGGTGTAAGATAAAGGGGTGTAAGATAAAGTGGTGTAAGATAAAGTGGTATAAGATAAAGTGGTGTAAGATAAAGGGGTGTAAGATAAAGTGGTGTAAGATAAAGTGGTATAAGATAAAGGGGTATAAGATAAAGTGGTATAAGATAAAGGGGTGTAAGATAAAGTGGTATAAGATAAAGGGGTATAAGATAAAGTGGTATAAGATAAAGTGGTATAAGCCAAAGTGGTATAAGATAAAGGGGTATAAGATAAAGGGATATAAGATAAAGTGGTATAAGATAAAGTGGTGTAAGATAAAGGGGTGTAAGATAAAGTGGTGTAAGATAAAGGGATATAAGGTAAAGTGGTATAAGATAAAGTGGTATAAGATAAAGGGGTATAAGATAAAGTGGTGTAAGATAAAGGGGTGTAAGATAAAGTGGTGTAAGATAAAGGGATATAAGGTAAAGTGGTATAAGATAAAGTGGTATAAGATAAAGGGGTATAAGATAAAGGGGTATAAGATAAAGTGGTATAAGATAAAGGGGTGTAAGATAAAGTGGTATAAGATAAAGGGGTATAAGATAAACTGGTATAAGATAAAGTGGTATAAGATAAAGTGGTATAAGATAAAGGGATATAAGATAAAGGGATATAAGATAAAGGGGTATAAGATAAAGGGGTATAAGATAAAGTGGTGTAAGATAAAGGGGTGTAAGATAAAGTGGTGTAAGATAAAGGGATATAAGGTAAAGTGGTATAAGATAAAGTGGTATAAGATAAAGGGATATAAGATAAAGGGGTATAAGATAAAGGGATATAAGATAAAGGGATATAAGGTAAAGTGGTATAAGATAAAGTGGTATAAGATAAAGGGATATAAGATAAAGGGATATAAGATAAAGGGATATAAGATAAAGGGGTATAAGATAAAGGGGTATAAGATAAAGTGGTGTAAGATAAAGGGGTGTAAGATAAAGGGGTGTAAGATAAAGGGGTATAAGATAAAGTGGTATAAGATAAAGGGGTATAAGATAAAGGGGTATAAGATAAAGTGGTGTAAGATAAAGGGGTATAAGATAAAGTGGTATAAGATAAAGTGGTATAAGATAAAGTGGTGTAAGATAAAGGGATATAAGGTAAAGTGGTATAAGATAAAGTGGTATAAGATAAAGGGGTATAAGATAAAGTGGTATAAGATAAAGTGGTATAAGATAAAGTGGTATAAGATAAAGTGGTATAAAATAAAGGAGTATAAGATAAAGGAGTATAAGATAAAGTGGTATAAGATAAAGTGGTATAAAATAAAGGAGTATAAGATAAAGGAGTATAAGATAAAGTGGTATAAGATAAAGTGGTATAAGATAAAGTGGTATAAGATAAAGGGGTATAAGATAAAGTGGTATAAGATAAAGGGGTGTAAGATAAAGTGGTGTGAGATAAAGTGGTATAAGATAAAGTGGTGTAAGATAGAGGGGTATAAGATAAAGTGATATAAGATAAAGGGGTATAAGATAGAGTGGTATAAGATAAAGGGGTATAACATAAAGGGGTATAAGATAAAGTGGGGTAAGATAAAGTGATATAAGATAAAGTGGTGTAAGATAAAGGGGTATAATATAAAGTGGTATAAGATGAAGTGGTATAAGATAAAGTGATATAAGATAAAGTGGTATAAGATAAAGGGGTATAAGATAAAGTGGTATAAGATAAAGTGGTGTAAGATAAAGTGGTATAAGATAAAGGGGTATAAGATAAAGTAGTATAAGATAAAGTGGTATAAGATAAAGGGGTATAAGATAAAGTGGTATAAGATAAAGTGATATAAGATAAAGTGGTGTAAGATAAAGGGGTATAATATAAAGTGGTATAAGATAAAGGGGTATAAGATAAAGTGGTATAAGATAAAGTGATATAAGATAAAGTGGTGTAAGATAAAGGGGTATAATATAAAGTGGTATAAGATGAAGGGGTATAAGATAAAGGGATATAAGATAAAGGGGTGTAAGATAAAGTGGTATAAGATAAAGGGGTATAAGATAAAGTGGTGTAAGATAAAGGGGTATAAGATAAAGTGGTATAAGATAAAGGGGTATAAGATAAAGTGGTATAAGATAAAGTGGTATAAGATAAAGGGGTATAAGATAAAGGGGTGTAAGATAAAGTGGTGTAAGATAAAGGGGTATAAGATAAAGTGGTATAAGATAAAGCGGTATAAGATAAAGGGGTATAAGATAAAGTGGTATAAGATAAAGTGGTATAAGATAAAGTGGTATAAGATAAAGTGGTATAAGATAAAGTGGTATAAGATAAAGGGGTATAAGATAAAGGGGTATAAGATAAAGGGGTATAAGATAAAGGGGTGTAAGATAAAGTGGTGTAAGATGAAGTGATGTAAGATAAAATTGCATAATAAGATAAGTAACAGTATCTAACTATGATGTTATTGCGCCCATGATGAAGCAAATCTATTCTTTGAAACATTCGTTGACGTCACAATAATAGGACTTTACAACTGACCTGAGAACGTCTCCATTTGTATGTTGGCTTTGTTTAGCTTGCAGTCATGGATGAAAAGTTTTGAAGAAAAATGACTTCTCTTTCCAAAGCACTTGTACAGGCTGCTTTTACCTAAACTGACCTTGCCAGGATTTTCAACCACCTTCACCTCCACAACCTTGCCTAAAAAAGAATTTTTTTAGAACTGTTTTCTCACTTGAAAAAAGTGACACGGTAGTAACTTTAGTAAACTCACTTTTCAGTGTGATGTGATGAAATTTAAAAATATCGTGGGGTTTGATGTAAAATATCTTAATTCGAAACAGTAGTTTTTAATAACTTAAAGTGTGTTGGGTTCTTCTGACCATATGTAAACCATTTTCTGTACCAAAAATCAATATGATGTATGCATGTCGTCAATGCAAACTGCCATTTCACCAGCTTGAAGTGTGAGGAAACAAAGGGTGAACGATCTGTACTATAGCAAACGTAGCTACTAAGTAAGAAATGCACATCAAATGACACACCAGTAGACTTTGGTCTGATGTCTAGAGCAGTGGAGTCATCTCCCTCCAGCAACATCTGCTTCTCACTCAACAACCTGTCTATCTCTGCAATACATGAAGTACGAGTAGACCACCAGTGAACAGGCTCAAGCGCTACATGTATAACTTGAGCAGTTGTTGCACAGTCCCAACCTACCTTGGGGCTTGAAGTCAAAGCGAAACATGTTCTGTGATGGCTCATAAGACTGTGCAAAGTCAGTCAGCGGTACTTCACTTCCAAACAAGTCTTGAAAGTGTAGAGTCAACATGTGGTACATGTCTAGTACACTGTCATCCAATAACTTGTCGACTTCTATGTGGGTGGCATCTGTCAAAGCACCTCACATTAGACCACCCAAGCATATACATCTATGTCTATATAATATACACCTATGTCTATATAATATATATCTATCTCTATATAATATACATCTATGTCTATATAATATACATCTATGTCTATATAATATACATCTATGTCTATATAATATACATCTATCTCTATATAATATACATCTATCTCTATATAATATACACCTATGTCTATATAATATACATCTATCTCTATATAATATACACCTATGTCTATATAATATACATCTATGTCTATATAATATACACCTATGTCTATATAATATACACCTATGTCTATATAATATACACCTATGTCTATATAATATACATCTATGTCTATATAATATACACCTATGTCTATATAATATACATCTATCTCTATATAATATACACCTATGTCTATATAATATACATCTATCTCTATATAATATACACCTATGTCTATATAATATACATCTATGTCTATATAATATACATCTATGTCTACATAATATACATCTATGTCTATATAATATACACCTATGTCTATATAATATACATCTATGTCTATATAATATACATCTATGTCTATATAATATACATCTATGTCTATATAATATACATCTATGTCTATATAATATACATCTATGTCTATATAATATACACCTATGTCTATATAATATACACCTATGTCTATATAATATACATCTATGTCTATATAATATACACCTATGTCTATATAATATACATCTATCTCTATATAATATACACCTATGTCTATATAATATACATCTATGTCTATATAATATACACCTATGTCTATATAATATACACCTATGTCTATATAATATACATCTATCTCTATATAATATACATCTATCTCTATATAATATACACCTATGTCTATATAATATAGTTCTAAAACATCTGTAATAGTTCACAGAGATTGACAAGCTCACGCTGAGTAAGGGAGCGAGGAGATCCAACTCCTTCTGCAAAGGAGCCACTTGGGGTGCTACCATGGCTTGGTCTGAAGGGTGAAAAGAATGCAGAAGTGTTTCTAGAGTCAGCTACAGGTGATGACCTATTGAAACTGCTGTCTGGTCCATCCCTCATTGTGTTTGATGGAAATTTGTTGGAGCTTTTTCCAACTAAAAACAGATACATGTAGAAAATAATCAAGAAAGGAGGATTTTCATAATTTAGGACTTTGACAGGCAAATAGGGACCCGGTCACTTTTAGTCTATATATAATTCTATCACATGTATACCTACAGTAGTATAAATATAATTCTATCACATGTATAACTACAGTAGTATATATATATAATTCTATCACATGTATAACTACAGTAGTATATATATAATTCTATCACATGTATAACTACAGTAGTATATATATAATTCTATCACATGTATAACTACAGTAGTATATACATAATTCTATCACATGTATAACTACAGTAATATATATATATAATTCTATCACATGTATAACTACAGTAATATATATATAATTCTATCACATGTATAACTACAGTAGTATATATATATAATTCTATCATATGTATAACTACAGTAGTCTATGTATGGTTCTATCACATGTATAACTACAGTAATATATATATAATTCTATCACATGTATAACTACAGTAGTATATATATAATTCTATCACATGTATAACTACAGTAGTATATATATATAATTCTATCACATGTATAACTACAGTAGTATATATATAATTCTATCACATGTATAACTACAGTAGTATATATATATTTCTATCACATGTATAACTACAGTAGTTTATATATAATTCTATCACATGTATAACTACAGTAGTCTATATATAATTCTATCACATGTATAACTACAGTAGTTTATATATAATTCTATCACATGTATAACTACAGTAGTTTATATATAATTCTATCACATGTATAACTACAGTAGTCTATATATAATTCTATCACATGTATAACTACAGTAGTATATATATAATTCTATCACATGTATAACTACAGTAGTATATATATATAACTCTATCACATGTATAACTACAGTAATATATATATAATTCTATCACATGTATAACTACAGTAGTATATATATAATTCTATCACATGTATAACTACAGTAATATATATATAATTCTATCACATGTATAACTACAGTAGTATATATATAATTCTATCACATGTATAACTACAGTAATATATATATATAATTCTATCACATGTATAACTACAGTAGTATATATATATTTCTATCACATGTATAACTACAGTAGTATATATATATAATTCTATCACATGTATAACTACAGTAGTATATATATATTTCTATCACATGTATAACTACAGTAGTATATATATAATTCTATCACATGTATAACTACAGTAGTATATATATAATTCTGTCACATGTATAACTACAGTAGTATATATATATTTCTATCACATGTATAACTACAGTAGTATATATATATTTCTATCACATGTATAACTACAGTAGTTTATATATAATTCTATCACATGTATAACTACAGTAGTATATATATAATTCTGTCACATGTATAACTACAGTAGTATATATATAATTCTATCACATGTATAACTACAGTAATATATATATAATTCTATCACGTGTATAACTACAGTAGTATATATATAATTCTATCACATGTATAACTACAGTAGTATATATATATAATTCTATCACATGTATAACTACAGTAGTATATATATAATTCTATCACATGTATAACTACAGTAGTCTATGTATGGTTCTATCACATGTATAACTACAGTAATATATATATAATTCTATCACATGTATAACTACAGTAGTCTATATATAATTCTATCACATGTATAACTACAGTAGTATATATATAATTCTATCACATGTATAACTACAGTAGTATATATATATAATTCTATCACATGTATAACTACAGTAGTATATATATAATTCTATCACATGTATAACTACAGTAGTATATATATAATTCTATCACATGTATAACTACAGTAGTCTATGTATGGTTCTATCACATGTATAACTACAGTAGTATATATATAATTCTGTCACATGTATAACTACAGTAGTATATATATAATTCTATCACATGTATAACTACAGTAATATATATATAATTCTATCACATGTATAACTACAGTAGTATATATATAATTCTATCACATGTATAACTACAGTAGTATATATATATAATTCTATCACATGTATAACTACAGTAGTCTATATATAATTCTATCACATGTATAACTACAGTAGTATATATATAATTCTATCACATGTATAACTACAGTAGTATATATATATAATTCTATCACATGTATAACTACAGTAGTATATATATAATTCTATCACATGTATAACTACAGTAGTATATATATATTTCTATCACATGTATACCTACAGTAGTATATATATAATTCTATCACATGTATAACTACAGTAGTATATATATAATTCTATCACATGTATAACTACAGTAGTATATATATAATTCTATCACATGTATAACTACAGTAGTATATATATAATTCTATCACATGTATAACTACAGTAGTCTATATATAATTCTGTCACATGTATAACTACAGTAGTTTATATATAATTCTATCACATGTATAACTACAGTAGTATATATATAATTCTATCACATGTATAACTACAGTAGTATATACATAATTCTGTCACATGTATAACTACAGTAGTATATATATAATTCTATCACATGTATAACTACAGTAGTATATATATATTTCTATCACATGTATAACTACAGTAGTATATATATAATTCTATCACATGTATAACTACAGTAGTATATATATATAATTCTATCATATGTATAACTACAGTAGTCTATGTATGGTTCTATCACATGTATAACTACAGTAATATATATATAATTCTATCACATGTATAACTACAGTAGTATATATATAATTCTATCACATGTATAACTACAGTAGTATATATATATAATTCTATCACATGTATAACTACAGTAGTATATATATAATTCTATCACATGTATAACTACAGTAGTATATATATATTTCTATCACATGTATAACTACAGTAGTTTATATATAATTCTATCACATGTATAACTACAGTAGTCTATATATAATTCTATCACATGTATAACTACAGTAGTTTATATATAATTCTATCACATGTATAACTACAGTAGTTTATATATAATTCTATCACATGTATAACTACAGTAGTCTATATATAATTCTATCACATGTATAACTACAGTAGTATATATATAATTCTATCACATGTATAACTACAGTAGTATATATATATAACTCTATCACATGTATAACTACAGTAATATATATATAATTCTATCACATGTATAACTACAGTAGTATATATATAATTCTATCACATGTATAACTACAGTAATATATATATAATTCTATCACATGTATAACTACAGTAGTATATATATAATTCTATCACATGTATAACTACAGTAATATATATATATAATTCTATCACATGTATAACTACAGTAGTATATATATATTTCTATCACATGTATAACTACAGTAGTATATATATATAATTCTATCACATGTATAACTACAGTAGTATATATATATTTCTATCACATGTATAACTACAGTAGTATATATATAATTCTATCACATGTATAACTACAGTAGTATATATATAATTCTGTCACATGTATAACTACAGTAGTATATATATATTTCTATCACATGTATAACTACAGTAGTATATATATATTTCTATCACATGTATAACTACAGTAGTTTATATATAATTCTATCACATGTATAACTACAGTAGTATATATATAATTCTGTCACATGTATAACTACAGTAGTATATATATAATTCTATCACATGTATAACTACAGTAATATATATATAATTCTATCACGTGTATAACTACAGTAGTATATATATAATTCTATCACATGTATAACTACAGTAGTATATATATATAATTCTATCACATGTATAACTACAGTAGTATATATATAATTCTATCACATGTATAACTACAGTAGTCTATGTATGGTTCTATCACATGTATAACTACAGTAATATATATATAATTCTATCACATGTATAACTACAGTAGTCTATATATAATTCTATCACATGTATAACTACAGTAGTATATATATAATTCTATCACATGTATAACTACAGTAGTATATATATATAATTCTATCACATGTATAACTACAGTAGTATATATATAATTCTATCACATGTATAACTACAGTAGTATATATATAATTCTATCACATGTATAACTACAGTAGTCTATGTATGGTTCTATCACATGTATAACTACAGTAATATATATATAATTCTATCACATGTATAACTACAGTAGTATATATATAATTCTATCACATGTATAACTACAGTAGTATATATATAATTCTATCACATGTATACCTACAGTAGTATATATATAATTCTATCACATGTATAACTACAGTAGTATATATATAATTCTATCACATGTATAACTACAGTAGTATATATATATAATTCTATCACATGTATAACTACAGTAGTATATATATAATTCTATCACATGTATAACTACAGTAGTATATATATATTTCTATCACATGTATACCTACAGTAGTATATATATAATTCTATCACATGTATAACTACAGTAGTATATATATAATTCTATCACATGTATAACTACAGTAGTATATATATAATTCTATCACATGTATAACTACAGTAGTATATATATAATTCTATCACATGTATAACTACAGTAGTCTATATATAATTCTGTCACATGTATAACTACAGTAGTTTATATATAATTCTATCACATGTATAACTACAGTAGTATATATATAATTCTATCACATGTATAACTACAGTAGTATATACATAATTCTGTCACATGTATAACTACAGTAGTATATATATAATTCTATCACATGTATAACTACAGTAGTATATATATATTTCTATCACATGTATAACTACAGTAGTATATAAATAATTCTATCACATGTATAACTACAGTAGTATATATATATTTCTATCACATGTATAACTACAGTAGTATATATATAATTCTATCACATGTATAACTACAGTAGTATATATATAATTCTATCACATGTATAACTACAGTAGTATATATATAATTCTATCACATGTATAACTACAGTAGTATATATATATAATTCTATCACATGTATAACTACAGTAGTATATATAATTCTATCACATGTATAACTACATGCCACACTCAGAAGGAGATCTGTAGTCTGGCTGACTTGAGGGAATCACAAGGTTACATTGGGATGAACTTGCTGCTTCAAACAATATTAATAGAACTTTGCTATTTTTAAAGTATTTCACAAAAAAGTAACCTGATTCGTAATGAAAAAGTCCACAGAATTACCCACGTCATATATACACTATGTTTGAAAGCATGAATTAGTGTTGACTCAATGCAGCTTGAAGTGTTAGTCATAAAAACTAATAGTCAATAGGACACAGTCAATTTATCTAATAAAAAAGATGCATTGATTAAATTAAAGTTTCCAAATCTACAGTCAAGCAATTATCATAAAAGTGAAGCCAAAAAAAATTGAGTTTTCAAACGTTCATGTAATAAACACTTGGTCAAACTGATAGACATAAACGAAAACATGATAAAGTCATGTTTAGCAAATACTTTGATCAATGTCTATATTAAGTGAATACATACTTCTTACAACAAGTTGTCAATGTCAAAGCAGTAAGTAACTTTCTAAACAAACAAACAAACAATAATAAGTATTCAATAAGTTGTTGACTGCTGGTTAGTAACAATCATAACAAAAAAGTGAATAACAATAATACCGTAATAGTTGGAGCTAACTAATAATAATAACAATAAACGATATTATTAATAATAAAATTCAAGGAGCAAGCTTTTTTCCATTAATTTATGATTATAACTATTATTAGAGAGTGAAGTGGGGCAGGGACAGAACAGGGTGGGGTGAGAAGTGGGGCAGGGACAGAACTGGGTGGGGTGAGAAGTGGGGCAGGGTGGGCGAAGAGCGATATGGGGGAGGGCAGAGGGCGATATGGGGAGGGCAGAGGGCGATGTGGGGAGGACGGGTGAAGAGCGATGTAGGGGAGGGTGGGCAAAGGGCGATGTGGGGGCGGGCGATGTGGGGGGCGGGCGAAGGGCGATGTGGAGGAGGGCAGGCGAAGGTTGAAATGGGGGAGAGCAGGCAATAGTGGAGTGCACCAGCGTAATATTATTAAAAACAGCGGGTAATGCTGCTAATAACCTTAAAGGTGAATATACATAACACTAAGAGCAATGTTATAATACACAACACTAAGAGCAATGTTATAATACACAACACTAAGAGCAATGTTATAATACACAACACTAAGAGCAAAGTTATAATGCGGGCTCTCAAGTCAACATACCAGAGCAACCATCAGAGCTGGCGGCTTCCTCAAACAGTTCAACAGCCACCTGGTTGGTCTCTGTTAGCCTCAAAGTGTGCTGGCTGACCACTCTTTTGGCTTCTGTAGCAAGTATAGTAAGATATGTGTTTGCACAGTAACAGTTTTTGGCACACAGTAACGTGTGACAGCACAGAGTAACGTGTGCTGTCACACAGTAACTTGTGCTGCCACACAGTAACATATGTTATTTCACAAAGCCCAATATGTTGCACAGTGTTACTACCTTCAACGGTGGAAAGTGTCACAACAAACTGCAGTTTGTCTGGGGTGTGTAGAGTACATTTGTCCACCACACCAAAGGATCTTAGAGCTTTCTTTATCATTCTCGCGTTCATGGGGACATCACTAGTGATGAGCACGTCTCTGATTGGTTTGTCCAGGCGACGTAACTTGATCGCACTGTCGGCTTCATCTTCATCTAACAGCTGCTCCTCATTCTCCATTATCTTTTCTACCTCTATATCACCATCCATAGACATGTACATGTATATAGATACTACATCACCATCCATAGACATGTACATATATATAGATATTATATCACCATCCATAGACATGTACATGTATATAGATGCTATATCACCATCCATACACATGTACATGTATATAGATACTATATCACCATCCATAGACATGTACATGTATATAGATACTATATCACCATCCATAGACATGTACATGTATATAGATACTATATCACCATCCATAGACATGTACATGTATATAGATACTATATCACCATCCATAGACATGTACATGTATATAGATACTATATCATCATCCATAGACATGTACATGTATATAGATACTATATCACCATCCATAGACATGTACATGTATATAGATACTATATCACCATCCATAGACATGTACATGTATATAGATACTATATCATCATCCATAGACATGTACATGTATATAGATACTATATCACCATCCATAGACATGTACATGTATATAGATACTATATCACCATCCATAGACATGTACATGTATATAGATACTACATCACTATCCATAGACATGTACATGTATATAAATACTATATCACCATCCATAGACATGTACATGTATATAGATACTATATCACCATCCATAGACATGTACATGTATATAGATACTACATCACCATCCATAGACATGTACATGTATATAGATACTACATCGCCATCCATAGACATGTACATGTATATAGATACTACATCACTATCCATAGACATGTACATGTATATAGATACTATAACACCATCCATAGACATGTACATGTATATAGATACTATATCACCATCCATAGACATGTACATGTATATAGATACTACATCACCATCCATAGACATGTACATGTATATAGATACTATATCACCATCCATAGACATGTACATGTATATAGATACTACATCACCATCCATAGACATGTACATAGATACTACATCGCCATCCATAGACATGTACATGTATATAGATACTACATCACTATCCATAGACATGTACATGTATATACGTGTAGATACTATATCACAATCCATACACATGTACATGTCTATAGGTATTATGTCATAATACCATCATCCATAGACATGTGTATATACACTAAATCATAACACCACAATACATAGACATGTGCATGTACATAATATCACAATCTATAGATGTGCGCGTATACACAGAGCTGTAAAGAACAGAGTAGTGAAATTGTGACACAGCGAGATTGTTTAGCAGTGTCTATCTACCATCTTCTGTGAAGTCTAATATGAAAGACTTTTCCTCTTCATTCCATCTAGCAGCTTTAGCGTCTGCATTGTGTTCATCTTTGAAATGTAAGACCAGTTCTGAGAGCTCCACATCATCTGGATACTCGTAGACGACAATGGCTGTAAATAGAGTGATAGATATTTTCACTGTTTACTACTGTGTGATATTGCATACGCTTATGGTATACTACATACTGTATACAAAGATACACGTATGGTGCACACATGTAGGCAGTGTACAGGTAACTAGACTTATGGAGAGGTCACACACATGTAGGCAGTGTACAGGTAACTTGACTTATGGAGAGGTCACACACATGTAGGCAATGTACAGGTAACTTGACTTATGGAGAGGCCACACACATGTAGGCAATGTACAGGTAACTAGACTTATGGAGAGGTCACACACATGTAGGCAATGTACAGGTAACTAGACTTATGAAGAGGTCACACACATGTAGGCAATGTACAGGTAACTAGACTTATGGAGAGGTCACACACATGTAGGCAATGTACAGGTAACTTGACTTATGGAGAGGTCACACACATGTAGGCAATGTACAGGTAACTTGACTTATGGAGAGGCCACACACATGTAGGCAATGTACAGGTAACTAGACTTATGAAGAGGTCACACACATGTAGGCAATGTACAGGTAACTAGTGTACAAGTAACTAGACTTATGGAGAGGTCACACACATGTAGGCAATGTACAGGTAACTAGTGTACAGGTAACTAGACTTATGGAGAGGTCACACACATGTAGGCAATGTACAGGTAACTAGTGTACAGGTAACTAGACTTATGGAGAGGTCACACACATGTAGGCAATGCACAGGTAACTAGTGTACAGGTAACTAGACTTATGGAGAGGTCACACACATGTAGGCAATGCACAGGTAACTAGTGTACAGGTAACTAGACTTATGGAGAGGTCACACACATGTAGGCAATGTACAGGCAACTCGACTTATGGAAAAGCCACACACATGACTTTTGTCCAGTTCTGGTACGTGTAGGCGACGAAGTGATGGGATTTTTAAAGCCACGCTAGTCGCTTCACAATTGAGTGGCACCATACTACACCATTGAACACGCTGAAGTTTTTAAGTTTTCCGACATCTTGAATGGAATGCGATTGGCTGATACTTAAATTCAAATGCGCTTGATCAAAGTCAATTTAAGAATATTGAAGTGGTTGTCATCCCTTGCCATTCAAGGATGCACAACTCTACCTCAGACAATAGATGGAGGGTGCCAAACATTTCTTGAATGAAGGACTGTAGTAAATTGCCTGCCAGCCCCAATCTTTGTAACTGGCTAGCAGCCCCCAGGGGGAGCTCAACGACCCAGAGTAGTATTCTGGCTAACAGAACTGAGCTGGACACAGAAGTGTCTAGTTTTTCGTACAACCGGGGGGGGGGGGGGGGGGAGGCGTGCGACTACGACTGGGGGTCTATCTGTCTCAGCGCCTTTGTTTGGCTAGCGAAACTCTCCCTAGAGCTGAGCACAAACTGGTCTAGCTGTCCATACAACCAGAGGGAGACGACTATGGCCAGATGCCTCTCTATCTCAGCACAATCGTCCGTCTAACAGAACTTTCCTTAGAGCTGGGCACAGTTGTGTTTAGTTGACCATTCAACTGAAAGAGAGATGACTATGACTCGAGGTCTGTCTACGTCAGAGCAAGTACCAGGCTAGCTGCTATCTCTAAAGCTGGGCACTAGAGCTGGGCATTAGAGCTGGGCACAGGTAAACATAAATAATTAACAGAGCAGTTATTGAAGCGCAGCTGACGCCATTCCTATTTATTCGGATAGCTCAAGCCCTGCATGTTCAGAGCCTCAATATCAACCAATTTTATTTCACAAAATACAAACTATTTATAACAGTAGGGCAGGCGTTCTGGTGATGACTCAGTTCCATACACAATAATTCGTAACCGGCCAATGAAATTACGGCTAAAGAATAAGACTAACATAATATTTAGAAAAGAAACTAAAATAAAACTGCAAGGAGATTATGCAATAAAACAAACAGCATAATGTGGTTCCTTAGGTGGCGAGGAATCCAATGATATATGACAGTATATAAACACAATGAGGAAATATTTACATAGTAAATTTTTAGTGAGAGCATAAGAAAGTCTGTTCAATTTAGCATCTCTGAGGTTCTAGAATACTTTGTTCAAGCAGGTGTCTGGTGCTGATTAATTTTTCAAAAATAAGGCAGCTCTTCCTCTTTCTTTTAGACAAGTGTTTGTGATTTTCCTCTTAGCAATAGTGACATTTTAGTTGCAATGGCCATACTTATGCTCGCCAGTTGAAACCGCTCTATTTGTATTGGCAAGTTTCCTTTCTAGGTCACGATCGATTGCTGCCTTACATATGTTAAAGCTGTGAGATTGGTAGCATTCATCAGTTCGTCATGGAGCACCGTTGTGACTTTTGTACAGCCACTTTTCCATCTTGCTGGTTGTCAAAACACCATCAGCATAGGCACAGCTCAGTTATAAAATGTGATCCTAACAGGAAGGACATGCTTGTTCACAAGGCACTGCATTATAAGGAAGCGTTGACGCAGACTGAGACAGAAAAGCCGATGACCCAATGGTAATCAATGGTAATCAATTATTATTTATATTTTTATATCGCTAACCACAAGAGAGCAGAGGTCACGGTTTTCAAATGCCGGTGAGTGTGGCCAGTTGAAATCATTTCCGGAATGTGGCTCAGGTGATGTGTCGCGCTAGGAGTGTCGCCAGAGCAGCAGAACCCTGGTTTTTCGGCGGTTCTATTTTAAAGAAGCGTTTAAACTACTGCTGACTCACACAAGTAGGTTATTAAACTACTGCTGACTCACACAAGTAGGTTATTAAACTACTGCTGACTCACGCCAGTAGGTTATTAAACTACTGCTGACTCACACAAGTAGGTTATTAAACTACTGCTGACTCACGCCAGTAGGTTATTAAACTACTGTTGACACACACTAGCAGGTAGTTAAACTACTGTTGACACACACTAGCAGGTAGTTAAACTATTGTTGACACACACTAGTAGGTAGTTAAACTACTGTTGACACACACTAGCAGGTAGTTAAACTACTGTTGACACACACTAGTAGGTAGTTAAACTACTGTTGACACACACTAGCAGGTAGTTAAACTACTGTTGACACACACTAGCAGGTAGTTAAACTACTGTTGACACACACTATTAGGTAGTTAAACTACTGTTGACACACACTAGCAGGTAGTTAAACTACTGTTGACACACACTAGCAGGTAGTTAAACTACTGTTGACACACACTAGTAGGTAGTTAAACTACTGTTGACACACACTAGCAGGTAGTTAAACTACTGTTGACACACACTAGCAGGTAGTTAAACTACTGTTGACACACACTATTAGGTAGTTAAACTACTGTTGACACACACTAGCAGGTAGTTAAACTACTGTTGACACACACTAGCAGGTAGTTAAACTACTGTTGACACACACTAGCAGGTAGTTAAACTACTGTTGACACACACTAGTAGGTAGTTAAACTACTGTTGACACACACTAGCAGGTAGTTAAACTACTGTTGACACACACTAGCAGGTAGTTAAACTACTGTTGACACACACTATTAGGTAGATAAACTACTGTTGACACACACTAGCAGGTAGTTAAACTACTGTTGACACACACTAGCAGGTAGTTAAACTACTGTTGACACACACTAGTAGGTAGTTAAACTACTGTTGACACACACTAGCAGGTAGTTAAACTACTGTTGACACACACTAGCAGGTAGTTAAACTACTGTTGACACACACTATTAGGTAGTTAAACTACTGTTGACACACACTAGCAGGTAGTTAAACTACTGTTGACACACACTAGTAGGTAGTTAAACTACTGTTGACACACACTAGCAGGTAGTTAAACTACTGTTGACACACACTAGCAGGTAGTTAAACTACTGTTGACACACACTATTAGGTAGTTAAACTACTGTTGACACACACTAGCAGGTAGTTAAACTACTGTTGACACACACTAGTAGGTAGTTAAACTACTGTTGACACACACTAGCAGGTAGTTAAACTACTGTTGACACACACTAGCAGGTAGTTAAACTACTGTTGACACACACTATTAGGTAGTTAAACTACTGTTGACACACACTAGCAGGTAGTTAAACTACTGTTGACACACACTAGCAGGTAGTTAAACTACTGTTGACACACACTAGCAGGTAGTTAAACTACTGTTGACACACACTAGCAGGTAGTTAAACTACTGTTGACACACACTAGCAGGTAGTTAAACTACTGTTGACACACACTAGCAGGTAGTTAAACTACTGTTGACACACACTAGCAGGTAGTTAAACTACTGTTGACACACACTAGCAGGTAGTTAAACTACTGTTGACACACACTAGCAGGTAGT
This sequence comes from Cryptosula pallasiana, assembly GCA_945261195.1. Lineage (NCBI taxonomy): Eukaryota > Metazoa > Bryozoa > Gymnolaemata > Cheilostomatida > Cryptosulidae > Cryptosula > Cryptosula pallasiana. Next base: position 50,031,304 of record OX183133.1, on the reverse strand, counting down.
TAAACTACTGTTGACACACGCTAGCAGGTAGTTAAATTATTATGCTACTCTGTTTGAGAAGACCAGTTATGAATATTTACGTGCAGTCTTGAGATTTTCAGCAGCGACAGATGATGACAAACTTGCATCCCCAGCAGCAGACGAATCAGCAAACTCTGACAGAGGAGTTGGCATGTCACCAAGTGATCTATGAGGTGTGTCTAAAACATACATAGAACTTTAGCGGTGGTAGAAACGTGCAGGCAGATACAGTCAACCATTAGTATTACTAGTAGGCAAACAGGCCGATACCACCATCTAGGGGCGCAACTAATAGATATGCTGACAGAGAGAGACAAACAGGCAGATACCACCATCTAGGAGTGGCAACTAATAGATATGCTGATAGACAGACAGACAGACAGACAGACAGACAGACAGACAGAGAGACAGACAGATACCACCATATAGGGGGGCAACTAATAGATATGCTGACAGAGAGACAAACAGGCAGATACCACCATCTAGGGGGCAACTAATAGATATGCTGACAGACAGACAGACAGACAGACAGATACTACCATTTAGGGGGGCAACTAATAGATATGCTGCATGGATGAAATACACCAGGATTGCCAGCTGCGCCCAATCAGGTGAAGCAATTTGAACGGCCAAGTCCGTACCGGATATAGACTGTAACTGCGACTTTTACAAGGGATTTCGTGACATACGCTATAGTAAGGGGCCGCAAGTTTTGGTCAAATCTTTTTATAGCAGCCACCGCAATTTTTTAAATAGTCACATTTTACGAACGTACCGGAAGCACGTCACTTTTCCCTTGGATTGGCGTAGTTGTCTTTCTTAATGAAAAGACAACTCGACACTGCTTTCAGAAAACACAAGTACGTACCGGATACTGCGCAAAAATCGCTAGTCATGGCGACTCCCATAAACGGCCTCACTTGAATCGTGGTCAAAGTTATATTGAACGGCCGTAGCTGGCAATCCTGGTGTATTTCATCCATGATATGCTGATAGACAAACAGACAGACAGACAGATACTACCATCTAGGGGTGGCAACTAATAGATATGCTGATAGACAGACAGACAGATACTATCATATAGGGGTGGCAACTAATAGATATGCTGATAGACAGACAGACAGATACTACCATATAGGGGTGGCAACTAATAGATATGCTGATAGACAGACAGACAGACAGATACTACCATATAGGGGTGGCAACTAATAGATATGCTGATAGACAGACAGACAGATACTACCATCTAGGGGGGGGGGGGCAACTAATAGATATGCTGATAGACAGACAGACAGATACTACCATCTAGGGGGGCAACTAATAGATATGCTGATAGACAGACAGACAGATACTACCATCTAGGGGGGCAACTAATAGATATGCTGATAGACAGATAGACAGATACTACCATCTAGGGGGGCAACTAATAGATATGCCGATAGACAGACAGATAGACAGACAGATACCACCATTTAGGGGGGCAACTAATAGATATGCCGATAGACAGACAGATAGACAGACAAACAGACAGATACTACCATCTAGGGGGGCAACTAATAGATATGCTGATAGACAGACAGACAAACAGACAGATACCACCATCTAGGGGGGCAACTAATAGATATGCTGATAGACAGACAGACAAACAGACAGATACCACCATTTAGGGGGGCAACTAATAGATATGCTGATAGACAGACAGACAGACAGATACTACCATATAGGGGTGGCAACTAATAGATATGCTGACAGAGAGACAGACAGATACTACCATCTAGGGGGGCAACTAATAGATATGCTGATAGACAAACAGAAAGATACAAATGTAATAAGCACCAGTACGCAGAAAGCCGATAAGGAAAACACGAAATTACATGTAAAACACTGGTTTCACGAATATCCAAATCACTTTAACTAAGAACATGCTTTTGTACCTCAAAGAACAAGTAATTGAACAAACACTTTTAGATTTACCAGAATTTAGAAAATTGAAAGATTCAGCATTTCTTCGAGTAGGTGAATATACATGTACTTTCATGTGCACACAGTCAATCACATAGTAATTTTGTATGCCAGTTTCTCTTTTTGCGATTTAAAATCAGTATCTTGATCAAAATTGAAAAAGGATTGAAATAATTGAATCAGAATATTAATTTTGATAAAATTTTCCTTTTCGCAACAGTGTTTAAGACGTTGTCATATGCTCAACAGCAGTAATTATTATACCTGATGATAAGATTTTTAACAAACAAAAACATTCAGACAGAATGGAAAAAAATTATTGATATTTTTTACACTTTATCAAGAAAGGTCATAATTCAGTTCAGGGTTCTTCGAAGTGACCTGACATTGATTATCTAACACTCTTTGCAACAAGAGATGTTTAAAGAATAGACGACTCCAAAAATAGTACAATATGTAATGAATATGCAAGATCTCTTTTGACAACACTTTTCACACAATTATGGTCGTACCGCACTCCAAAATGACACTAGTTGATGCTTAATGTAACACGCTCACAACTTTTGCCCAAAAACTGGGCCATACAATTAGAGCAAACAACTTAAAACAGACATTTCCATGAAATCGGTGTTTTCTGTAGCTAGGTACATTCTACAGTGTGCACTTTAGTACAATCCCAAACAGATACTGCCAGCCAGCGACAAAGCTACTACCAGCGCTACTTACTAGACACACAGGCGGCGTGTAGCTGCACATCTAGCTGGCTGTCCATGAATGCATAACCTGTATGCTTAGATGGGAACACAACTCCAAGAAAATGTGATTTTGCACAAACTCTCTCTGCACCTACAAAGACATACAGAATATTCATATCCATTATTATATTCACTATGTCGATAGGCAAACTACGGCAGACGAACAGCGTCACACAAAGCTGGCCATAGGTTTTCTACACCGTGGGCGGTTCAGTGTCCCGCTGTAGACGAGCTGAGATACCTTCAATTTTGGTAAAATGAAACAAATTAACTTTCGCAGTTATAGCCTTCACTTTTCCTTTTTATTGTGACGATTTATTAAAACTGAATGAAAACAAATAATAGCCTCAAGTTGTAAATTATTCCCTTCATTTACAATTTCCATATAAACCTATTAGCGTGGTCAGTAGCGGCTATATGCTTTTTAAACATATCCATCATATAGATGGCAATACTATACACAACAATAATAAATATTTTATTGAGAAAATAAACAACGTTTTAAAGAAAAAACTGAAGTTTTACAATTCCAAGCATCTATTAGCAGTTAACAACTCATTTTCTATCACCACAACTATACCTTAAGAGATGGAGACGAGAAGCGGATATTTTTTAGAAATACAATCAGCAATTCATTTTATCTATCTGCAAAAATGAACTGTTATCCACAAACAATTTAAAGGGAATATACAAAGCAACCAAAATTAGGGTAATCTTTAGTATTTCGGTGTATTTTGGCTGTTGGCTGTAGATGAACAATAGCCTGTGGCTTATCTTATCTAGCAAGTTTTGTGGGGGCGCTCTTGCCTGCCATAGCATACAGCTAGTTGAGTAAACGTTTGAATGGCTATATATCCCTGGGTTTGAGAACTAATTGATAGTGTATCCAAGGTGGTCGCCTACAACCTCAGGTCGATGTACCACATAACTCACATTGTGCATCAGTAAACTTGATGTATAAAGCAGTCGTGTCGCCAGAACTATCTGTCATATGCTCGTCAATATGGCCGCCGCCGCTTCTAACCTCAGACTCAAAGTATTCTAATAGCGTGAGTTCATCATCACTGTCTATTTCCACATCGGAGAGGAATGGATGGACTACCCGGACAATTCCAGGTCCAGGGTCCATGAGCTACAAAATAAACAACGGATAACAGGCTGCAATAACTTATTCAATGACAGACTGCAATAACCTCTGCAGCGAGAGACTGCAATGACCTCTGCAGCGAGAGACTGCAATGACCTCTGCAGCGAGAGACTGCAATAACCTCTGCAGCGAGAGACTGCAATAACCTCTGCAGCGAGAGACTGCAATGACCTCTGCAGCGAGAGACTGCAATGACTTCTGCAGCGAGAGACTGCAATGGCTTCTGCAGCGAGAGACTGCAATAACCTCTGCAGCGAGAGACTGCAATGACCTCTGCAGCGAGAGACTGCAATGACCTCTGCAGCGAGAGACTGCAATGACCTCTGCAGCGAGAGACTGCAATGACCTCTGCAGCGAGAGACTGCAATGACCTCTGCAGCGAGAGACTGCAATGACCTCTGCAGCGAGAGACTGCAATGACCTCTGCAGCGAGAGACTGCAATGACCTCTGCAGCGAGAGACTGCAATGACCTCTGCAGCGAGAGACTGCAATAACCTCTGCAGCGAGAGACTGCAATGGCTTCTGTCACGGCAGACTTTCATTAAATGGTTGAGAGCACCAGCGATGGTTAGTTGCAGCATTTTTTATATAATGTACTCGCACCGGAGCAAGTACTATAATAAAATAGTGATGCAAAATCATCACATCGCAAAGCATGTTGTTGAGTAGAGCCATACTTAAAAGTAAATAGAAAAATAATGAAATAAAATGAAAGAGTAAAAATGGGATTATGTGGAGGTGGGAAAAAGTGATGAGTGGCGTAGAGGAGGAGGACCAGTTGAGTGGGCAATGACAGAGTAAGGGTGCTTTCGGATACCCTTTGCATAGGGCTGTCGTTGAACACTCGTTGAGGGCTCAACGATGACTGTCGTTTAACGGAAGTTGTTTGAGCATAAACCATAGACATATTTATTTTCATCAACGTCTATGAAAACTGTATAGCTGGAGCGAGCCCACTTTAGTTTTTTTACAAACAAAAATTAATTACGATGATTTTATCGTCTGATGTATTTTCTATATACATTATAATACATTGTCACGACTTGAAACGGGGAGGGACAATGATTGATAAAAGTTGACTCGTTAAAACTGTTGGTTAGGTAGAGTAAAGGTCAGTCAACGATGCAACCTACCTCGCTTGTCACTTCCATCGCTGAGCCCAAATTGCCCATTGCCGCCATGTTTTTTTCTGCCCTCAACGACGGGGTTTCCGAATGGTCTCGTTTAATCCCATCGTTAAGCCCTACGCGTAGGGTATCCGAAAGCACCCAAAATAAGGCACAAACAGTCGAGCGATACATCCAGTGTGGTAAGTCATAGGTAAAGAAGACACAGCTACAAATAGGTGTAGGCAAACAGAGAAGAGCCAAATGAATTATTGATTTAGTATTAATGGAGCGAAGGAGGGGCTGGTCACTGATGTACAACCTATAGTCACTACTTCTTGATATGAATTAGTGATAAATATGGTTTTCTCTGCAATAGTGCAGCTACTTTGTATCGCATACTAGATGGTGTAATCAGTGTCACATGGGCTGACTATGGTGAGCGGGCGGCGCAGTTATTTTATGATGATTCTCTGATCAATGTTGGAAAGACGGTCAATGTACAATTATAGCAATAAATCAACAACTGTATGTATTAAAGATGAAACATGGAACGAGCTCAATAAAAAACAGGTTAATAAAATCGTGCGGCAGACACGGTGATCAGATTTTAAACTACGCCTGCACAACAAAGTCCATTCACAAGACAGTAAGCAGAAAGAGTCCAGCTTATAATTGAAACAAGCATGTCAGATTGAATAGCACAGCCAACAAATTGGTTGTTTCAACGACGTATAAAAGACCGGATTAGTGTTCTCCAAGAAAACTGCACTGCTGTTTGCACTCACACATTTGTATTTGACTTCACTTTAGTTACAACAAAACTTGTGCTAGTCCACCTCGAGAAATTCAATAGTTCGGCTAACTTCTAATGTAAGAATCAAGGTCTCAGCTATTGGCCACCAAAGATGTTTCTATATAGTATAGTCCAATATATCTATCTCTAATCCCATGTAAAGATTTAAAGTATGAGAAATAGAAGTTTTGTATGACGCAATAACACAGGAGACAAGAGAAGTAACCTAAACATATCCAGAAGTGCTAGAAGTAAATACATTAAACGTACGTAATTTAAAGCACAATATGAGGAAAGAGTACTTTGGGAGACTAAGTAAGTCTTAAAACTCATGTTGAATGAAGGAGACGACAGCCAGACCATAAACTCGTGTTGCGGGTTAGCTTTGGCTACGCTGCTGGGATTGTGCAATGGGAATAGAGTGTGTTGAAAAGCGTGGATAGACGACAGTGAGAAGATTGATGACCGAACAATGCGCTTCATGCTGAGGGAGATTTGGACAGAATTTATCGCTACAGAGACACCAGGGTCATGTCAGTGGAGAAGCAGTGCAACTGGATGAGCGAGTTCTGTCACATTGGTTTTGCAGGTCAAATACCACGAGTGTTTTTTCAAGGGTAACATGCAAAGAGTATTAAAGGAGGCCAACAAAATGTAAAATAGGAGCAGATCTCCATACTGGTGTCCAAGGACAAGATGATTCTCCTGGTTCAAAGTGTCTTTTTGAGCACCAGATGTCCATGAGAACCTTTAGAAGTACCTTTTTGTGTGCGTCGAGTGTTGAGTATCCCAGTTGATATTGTAGGGTTTTTATATTGATTATGATTATTATCTAAGTATTTATTGTGCAACGGCTGTTTATATCGGGTTTTGTATCACGGTTGTGATTGTTGGACTGATATATGTTGGTTGCTAATAGTATTTTGTAAGATCTTATTTGCATTGTTGAGTTGCAAGTTTTGTTATAATTTTTCTGTCTAACATTATAGGTAAAATGTATATAATGGTGGTTATAGAACCAAGTTTTGTTAATGCATTATTATTAGATATGAATAAAGTTTAGAAAAACTTAATAGAAGTCTTTATAATAGTGAACAAAAATAATGACTTAACAACAAACATTAGAAATAGTCTTTTAGGAATAGGTATCATCAACACTGATAACCCCTTCGAACTCTCCAAAGTCATCATTCATAAAACTGACAACATCCTGATTTGTATTCGATATTGTCGGCTCTTCATCATATTTTACTGACTGAAATTTTGTTTCCATTCTCGATGCGGATAGGAACACTACATAGTGATACGTATTGTACAGGAATTTGTGTCTGGGTGGTAGCCACCTGTACACCGTCCCGACGTGCTCTGCTTGTGCCCAAGTCTACTCACAATAATTTGCTATTATTGTCTGGAGAGCATTTACTGGTTTGTGCATTTATGGGTGCGGCCGAATCTGGCGTGGAATGCTTGCTGGCAGTGGAAAATAATTTTACTCTAATTATTGGCTGCATCCGAACCTTTACAAGGTTCGATAATAATTGTAAATTATTGTTTAGTTTATAGTTTGTTGCGAACTGTGCTCTGACATTAATTCCTCAGGAATCACTGTTTAGTTTATAGTTTGTTGCGAACTGTGCCACCGACAATAATGGTGCGGTAATTCTACTTGTCTACTTCGGCTCAGCCGAGATCGACAATAATTACGCTGAATTATTATTGTGCTAACTTGGGTCGAACTCTATGGTTCGAATTTCAGTGTGTATGCCGAACTATCAGGGCACCAGGTGCTTTGCGTCGTACTTCTCACCGAAGCGAGGGAATATGCAGTAAGAGGGCGAACCACTCTAACTTTCCGCCAAGCCTCGTGCTTGCTAACAGTCGACCAGCGCTTGTAGTTATGTTGCTCCTAGTAGTGCTGCTTCTTGAGAGAAAGAATCTTCTGAGAGCCAGGCTAACTCTGAACTTTATTGTACTAACATGAATTTATAGACAGAGTAGGCGGGTACACTTTACTAACCACGCCTGAGTAAAATATTGGTGCAAGTCACGCCTTGCCCTTACATCAGCACCAAAAATATAATAATTAAAATCGTGGAAAAATATAACATGTGATAATAATAATTATTTGGGTACAAGATAGAACGCACTAAATAGCATCGCAGGCACATGTAAACAATAGAATCTTGCACAGACATAGACAGTGTGTAGTGAGTAAGTATTGAGATATAATCGTAGACAGTGAGTTACTCACGAGATAAAAGCTTAATTCTTAGACAAAGGAATAGAACAATGAGATACAAGCTCAGTCAGTAATTGCGAGAGAATATCTTACTAAGTGAGTAATAATAGTAAATAGGCGAGAGTACTGGCGTCCCTCACACACTCCCCCCATTGACAACTATGTGGTCAATAAATATGAAGGGGCGCACAGAGTGTAAAATGTTAATGCTTACTGTTCATTATGTCTTTAGAGAAGGTCCCGTTCCCTTTGGATAGCTGTTTTTACGTCCTCGGTCCTTTGTAATAACTTGAAGGCCTCTCGTGTGGTGTGATATAGTTCTTCCTCTAGGCATTTAATCCTCCTATATCGATCCTCTCTTCTTTCCTCATTTATTCTCTCTCTCTCTGCCTCCTATTATCGTTTACAGGTGTTCTGGGAATATTTTCAGTGGAGGCAAGATGTCGTAGATAGGATGCTTCCTTCCCTCCTACATGTATTCGGGGTTTCTTCTGCATATTGTTGTGGTCCACCAACTCGACTCTGGCTATTTTGGTTGGGGTGACGCTCCTCTTCTTTCCCAGCCTCTTCTTTACTGGTGCTTTATCTTGCTCCATGATTGGTGTCGGGGTGCCGAAGGGTGCAGGGTTAGTCCATTGCATTGTTTCGCAAAACTCAGTGTACGATTGCTCATCAACTTCATAGAGTGGTCGAGTCTCTCCACCATGTGCCTGCTCACCTCCTTTTCCTCTGATGTGCTTAAGTATAGTGTCTCGCGAGCTACTCTTCTTGCCGCATGCACAAAAGAAATAGGTAAAATGTTGATGTACGTGGTACATTACCCGCTTTTTGTTGAGCTGTAGACTGCATATTTTACCCCCCCAGGTATCTCCTTCTATCTGGTAGATGGCTTTCTTTATTGCTAGCGAAGTCTCCTCTGACTTCCATGTTTCTTTGGCATGTCGGGTTGGGGGAGGAGGTGTTGTAGCCTGTGGTGTACGTGTCCGACATTTTGCTGCTCCTTCTTCAGCTTTCACAACAGTGTTTATCCGGGAGGGGGAAGAATAATTTCTCTTTCTTACCCGACTTGTGTGAACACTAGCTAGTAATTCTTCTGCGAAGGTCGGGTCTACTTCTACTGAGATTGCTCCATCGTTCTCCATGTTGTGCAGAATATTTGTTATTGTTTGCAGGCACTGAGCTCGGTAGTGTGGAGAAAGTTTGGAGTGCTCAGTATTTTTATCTGTGCAGCGCTCCTGATTAAGCATGCCCTCTTTTGCTGCTGGTACCGCCCTTCCTATTGTTCTTGTTGCACACGTGTTGCTTGGGGTGCGTTGTATCGACAAGTGAGCGTTTTCCCCAGGTGGCTTTATCTGGGGAGTTATCCTCTCGCTGGGAGTTGGAGGTTTTCCCGACGGCAACGTTACTGCGTAGTTGTCTTCCCTTTGTAATCGTAGGATTTTCGTTGTTTCTGTCCCGTTTTGCCACGGTAGGTGTGTTATTTCTTTTATTTTTTTCCTTTCTGTATATTGTTCGTCTGTTCTGTCCACTTTCTGTGCTCTGTAGCATTGATAATCAGCGAATTTTGCTGGTTTCTTTGCTTCTCTCCTTGGTCGATCACAGTTTGCACTGGTTTCTGGTCTGGGTGGTAGTGGGGGCCACTCGTTTGTGTCGAGGTTCTGTCTCCCGGTGTCGGGGGATGTGGAAGTGTTTTCCAGAGGCGCCAAGGCCCTGTGCTCGGGTGGGGGCGTCCTCTCGGGTTGTGTGGCGGGTGGAGGTGTGCCCTGTCTTGGTTCTTCAGGGGGTACTGATGGTACGTGTCTATCCACCTCCCTCAGCGCTCTCTCGACTTCTCTAAACACTTCTGCGGTTGGTTCCTCTGGGGGTGTCGGGTGTTCCAGTGTGTCAGGGCTTCGCCTTGGTGGGTGTCACCGCAAGCATGCCCCCCTCATGTTGGGTCGTACTGCCTGCTCTCTACTGGGTGGTGCCCTCCCGATCGTCTCTTGGCAAGAACGGTAATGCTTTAACCGCCGACCGCTCTGTGTGAATCCTTGCCTGTCTCTTTCTAGACGGTAGGTGTGATTCGGGTAAGCTTGTGTGATGGTGTAGCGGCCGACGTAACTTGGCTGAAGTTTTGGGTTGCCCCCTTTTACGCGGCGTTTATTCTCCATCACGACTAGGTCCCCCTCCGTGAATCTCAGTGGCTCGTCTCCTTCCTCTTGGCGTACCTTGTACTGTAAGTTGCGTAGATACTCATGGGCGACGGCCAAGTTCTCTTGGGTGCGCAGGGTGTGTTCTGTGATTGTAGCCCGATCTAGGGTGGGTGCGTTTCCGGTAAGTTGGTCTGGAAGCCGCACTTCTCCGCCCATCATGAGGAGATTGGGCGTCTCGCCAGTTGTGGAGTTGGGGGTAGCCACGCATGCCCGCATTATTTGGGGTAACAGACCGTCCCACTCGTCTTGTCCCTTGGTGAGGATTAGCGCCCGAAGGGCGTCACCTAGTGTCCTATTTTGGCGCTCGACCATTCCATTTCCTTGGGGGTGATAGGGTGTAGTGCGCGTCTTGCGCACGCTCCATAGGGTACATAGTTCTTCCAGCAGGGTAGATTCAAACTGTGCTCCCTGGTCGGTGTGGAGTTGCTCAGGCAACCCCCAGTAACTGAAAACCCGCTCGTCCAGGGTGGCAGCCACCGTGGGGGCGGTGGCGTCAGGTATGGCAATTGCGTCCTGCCACCGAGTAAAGTGATCGGTGAGGACTAAAATCCATCGGTTCTTTCGACTAGTGAGAGGTAAGGGACCCACCAAGTCTACGGCGAGCTTCTGGAAGGGGCGCCCTGCGTAGAGTCTCTGTCCCTCTGGGGCGCCGGGTGTCTTGCTCTTCTTGGCAACTTAGCAAACTTCGCAGTCCTTTACTAGGCGGCGTATCGTGGCGGACATGCCGGGCCAGTACCAGTCTAGCATGACGCGGTTCCTGGTGCGGTTGATTCCGGCGTGGGCCAGCTTGTGGGTCTCCCACACAGTGTTCTCTCGCCACGAAGGGGGGCAGACGGTGCAGTACTTCGTTCTTCCTTGGTGCTCCAAGCGTAGTGTCAGTACTCCGTCGGGCCTTATACACAGGCGCTCCCTTCAGTCATGCAGAACCCGTAGCTCTGTGCGGCCTTCTTCTAGCTCTTGGCGAGGGACAGGCTCCTGTTCTTGGACTGCCTTGTACATGCAGCTCACGGGGTGATTGCCTTCCTTCTGGGCCTGGACAAGCTCCCTAGTGCTGTGGGAGGGGTCCGTGATGGTCAGGTGTACTTGCGCCTGTTCTTGCTCTGCGGCGAAGTCGGCGTGGGACGGTCCCCTGTCGCGTCGTTCAATGGCGCTACACTGTCTACAATCTACTCACTGGTCTTGCCGACTGAGCCCGTCAGCGTTGGCATGGTGGGGTCCAGCTCGGTGTTCTAGCTGGTAAGTGAATCCGGCCAGTATTTCTAGCCAGCGAGCGATTTGATTGGATGGCTCCTTGCGGCGGCACAGCCACCGGAGAGATGCGTGGTCTGTTCTCAAGCGGAATCTCCTTCCGTACAGATAGGGCCGGAAATGCTTCACAGCTTTTACCACGGCCAGGAGCTCTCTTCTGGTCACACAATAATTACGCTCTGCTGGAGCCAAGGTTTTACTATAGTATGCGATCACTCGCTCCCTGCCCTCCTGTTCCTGTGAGAGTACTGCTCCCATCCCCACGGCGCTGGCGTCCGTGTCCAGGATGTATGTGATGGAGGGGTCAGGGTACCCCAGTATGGGGGCCTGGCTCAGGCGTGACTTGAGATCGTGGAATGCCCCTCGTTCGTCGTCTCCCCATTTCCACTGGACACCTTTTCCGGTTAGAACGGTCAGAGGCTTGGCTATTGTTGCATACTCGGGGATGTATTGACGATAATAGCCGGCCGTGCCTAGGAAGGCTTGGAGGGCTTTTATGTATCGGGGTTCCTCCCATTTGGTGACGGCTTCCACTTTTCCGGGGTCGGTGGCCACTCCTTCTGAGCTCACGACATGCCCCAGGTATCTTACTTTCTGGCTTAGTAGCTCACACTTTGAGGGTTTAACTTTGAGGTCGGCCTGCTGTAGCTGGCCCAACACCTCTCCCAGTCGGTGTAGGTGGGTCTGGAAATCTGGGGCGATTATAATGACATCGTCCAGATATAGTAACAATGTTTTCCAGTGCAAACCCTTTAGCACTCTTTCCATCAGGCGTTGGAAGGTGGCTGGTGCCGAGGTGAGTTCGAATGGGAGGACTTTCCACCTCCACAGGCCGTTTCGAGTAATGAAGGCTGATTTCTGTTGGGCGTCCGGATCCAGTGGCACTTGCCAGTATCCACTGGTGAGGTCTAGCGTAGAGAAGTAGCGACTGCCAGCCAGCGCATCCAGTGAATCGTCGATCCAGGGGATCGGGTACGCGTCCTGGCGGGTGACGCCGTTCAACTTCCTATAGTCTACACAAAATCTCCAGGACGGATCCTTTTTTCGTACAAGGACGACGGGAGAGCTCCAGGCACTGTCGGCCGGTTCAATCAGGTCTTTGGCCAATAATTCTTTAACCTGTCGTTCCGCCTCAGCCTCCTTCTCTGCCCCCAGGCGATGGGGAGGGCAACGTATGGGTCGGGTCCCTGGCGCTACCGGGATTGAATGTTCGGCCTGGTGTGTGCGCCAAATATCTCCATCGTCTCTACTAAACACCGTTTGGTACTGGGTGAGTAGTTCATGGAGTTGTCTCTCCTCTCCTGGGTTGCTGCATCCCTGTCGGGCCTGTGCATATAGAGCTTGCAAGTGAGGGGGTAAGTCCTGACTTTCTGTGGTTTCTGGTGTAGGCAGCGTGGTGGCTGGCTGGACCTCTTCTGGTCCTACTCCCGTAAACGTCCCGATCACTTCTCCTGCTGGGACGCAGATACTCTCAGGGGAGGGGTTGAGACATCTTACTAGCAGTACTAGCACCCTTCCTTGGTGGTCGGGTGTGTTAATGCTAGTGGCTAGCAGTAGGCCACCTTCCACACTTTCGATGATGCCCTGCGGGCAGGGCTCTCTACTGGTGAGATGGCACAATATGGTGGTCTCGGCCTGCGGGGGTAGGCAGGTGTCCCTTTGGACCTGTACTTTCGACACCAAGTCTCTCCCGTGCCTGTCTGTGCATGTAAGCTCTTTATCGTGGACTTTCAAGATCGGCTGGTCAAATCCTATTTGAAAACTCTGGTTTGCGAGGAAGGGCATGCCCAAGATCACGTCCTCATTGATCTGACTTACTACGAACGTCTCCTCGTAGCAAATGTGTCGGATGCGTCCGGAGAGAGTAAGCCGTAAAATGGCAGCCGTGTGCCATCTGCCATCAGTCCGTGCGAGTCATATTGTTGCAAGTGCTGCTGGACCCTAGGGGGAAGCTGGTCGTAGACCCTTTTTGCCAATAAGTTGGTATTACACGCAGTATCTATCAGATACGTGACTGCTCGGCCCTCTACTTTCCCTGGCAGATAGTAACTGGACTTATACGGCCTCTCCACTTGGTTTAAGTGTATAGTTTTGGGGCGGCTAGTCTCGGGTCGGTTTTGGTCCTGTTTGAGGGGTCTCTGTGTGTGGCTCACTTGCTCTTCCTCTCTCTCTACTGGGGGAAGTTCTTCTTCTTCTTCGTCCGCCAACGGGTGGAACCGGTTGGTTAGTGGGACAGTCAGGTGGGTGTAGGGTGTTTTTTGCTGAGTTTTTGCCCTTATGCAGCTAGTAGGAGGCCCTACTACTGCGGGCCGAGCCCGTTTCCCTGCCTTGCAGTCCAGGGGGCAGTCTTACATTGGCTGCGCAAGTGTGCCGTCCGTTGGCAACCCCAACAGCGTTTGGGTGGACCTTCCTGAGGTTTTTGTTTTAACTCGGCCACTTCCCTGCTTAGTGCCTCCACTGTTTGTAACAGTTTGGCGATGGGGTCCTCCACTTCCTGATATGAGACTTCGTGGGAGAGAGGGTCCAAGATGCTCTCTGGGGGTCCTTCGTGGACAGTCCGAACATTGGAATGTGGCACGGGTTGGTGCTGGATTTGCAGGTAGTCGTTACCTGCCCTTATGGCCTCCTCTAGATTGGTGGGCCGGATGGCCAATAGGTGTCGCTGCAAGTAAGCGTGCCCCAGCGTACTCTGGAATGTCTGGAGGGTTAGTTCCGTCCGATTCCTCTGGGGGAGTTCCTCATAGGCTGCCTCTACCAATCTCTCTATGGCGACTGCGTGCTCTCGCAGGGTGTCTCTGGGGTGTTTCCGATACCCTGTCAGTTTACTCTGCGCCTCAGTTCGGGTAAGCCCGAAGCTGGCTCGGAGGGCCTCTACGATAGCTTGCTGGGTCAGTCCGCGCCCACACTGCTCTGCTTTCCCCGTTAGTGCATGGCGGAGATGGATTGTGGCCTTCTCAGGAGTCCACCGATTCATTCCGGCCACCTCTTCGAATCGCTGGACGAAGTAATGCACATCGCCTTCTCTATCAAAGTGGGGAACCTTGAATTTACTTCTTGAGTTTGTGGTTGTCATCCTCTCCAGGATATCCGTCAGCGTACCCATGATCTGTAGAGAGGAACCCTCTCGATCTGAGCTGACTGCTCTCCGTCTGTACGACATCGCCCAGACTGGGCTCTTGTCTTCGGGAGGTCGGAATCTTTCTGTGGGCCTTGCGATCCCACTGCTGCCACCAATGTACAGGAATTTGTGTCTGGGTGGTAGCCACCTGTACACCGTCCCGACGTGCTCTGCTTGTGCCCAAGTCTACTCACAATAATTTGCTATTATTGTCTGGAGAGCATTTACTGGTTTGTGCATTTATGGGTGTGGCCGAATCTGGCGTGGAATGCTTGCTGGCAGTGGACAATAATTATACTCTAATTATCGGCTGCATCCGAACCTTTACAAGGTTCGATAATAATTGTAAATTATTGTTTAGTTTATAGTTTGTTGCGAACTGTGCTCTGACATTAATTCCTCCGGAATCACTGTTTAGTTTATAGTTTGTTGCGAACTGTGCCACCGACAATAATGGTGCGGTAATTCTACTTGTCTACTTCGGCTCAGCCGAGATCGACAATAATTACGCTGAATTATTATTGTGCTAACTTGGGTCGAACTCTATGGTTCGAATTTCAGTGTGTATGCCGAACTATCAGGGCACCAAGTGCTTTGCGTCGTACTTCTCACCGAAGCGAGGGAATATGCAGTAAGAGGGCGAACCACTCTAACTTTCCGCCAAGCCTCGTGCTTGCTAACAGTCGACCAGCGCTTGTAGTTATGTTGCTCCTAGTAGTGCTGCTTCTTGAGAGAAAGAATCTTCTGAGAGCCAGGCTAACTCTGAACTTTATTGTACTAACATGAATTTATAGACAGAGTAGGCGGGTACACTTTACTAACCACGCCTGAGTAAAATATTGGTGCAAGTCACGCCTTGCCCTTACATCAGCACCAAAAATATAATAATTAAAATCGTGGAAAAATATAACATGTGATAATAATAATTATTTGGGTACAAGATAGAACGCACTAAATAGCATCGCAGGCACATGTAAACAATAGAATCTTGCACAGACATAGACAGTGTGTAGTGAGTAAGTATTGAGATATAATCGTAGACAGTGAGTTACTCACGAGATAAAAGCTTAATTCTTAGACAAAGGAATAGAACAATGAGATACAAGCTCAGTCAGTAATTGCGAGAGAATATCTTACTAAGTGAGTAATAATAGTAAATAGGCGAGAGTACTGGCGTCCCTCACAGTATTTATTTCCATCGGATACAGTTTTCCCCTTCGTGAATCATCACACCAGGAGCACATTTTGTAACACCTTCGATGTATCCATTTTTTTCCGGGACATATCAGATGCAAAGCACTACAGATTTTTCTCCCAGGATGCGATGCTGCATGAGTCTTTAACTGACACTGATGTAACGGAAAACAGTGCATTCAGTGAAATTAGCGACATAATCTATATCGTAGCTGAGATTGAGTTCATCCTTGGTCATCTGTCTCGTTTTTTTTGGCTGGAGCAGCAACTTCACCCGTTTTGTCTCTACTTACAATACGGGCTACTTTCTACAGTGTCGGTAAAGATTACGAGATGACAACGAAAACCTTGACAATATTATATCCAATCATCTTGAAGTCTGTGTTGACAACGGACGATGGCATTATTGTTATTATTAATTAATTAAAAAACAATTACTATCTATTTTTTTTAATAATAATATTATAATTAACATTATTACATCGTCAATAAATAATAAAAATTATAATAATAGCAAATAAAATAATATGAAAAAATATTTTTTTATTAATCATTGCTTAAAACATTAATGTATTTTTTCATCATTTATTATTACTTTTTGTTTTGCGTTAGAAGAGAGTTACAGTAGTATAATAATAACAATAATAATAATAACAGTAACAACAACAACAATTACAACATAATAATAATAGTAGTAGTGGTTCAGTATTTTTTTTAGAAAGTGCCAAGCAGCTGAGTAAGTAACAAACAAATGGTATTTCATTAGCAGTGATCAACTGTTGCACGACAATTAAATTGGGCCATCGTTAAGACTTTGAGAAACATTAGGCTAGCAAATAGCACTGAAATGTCCCAGGCGACCTATTTCTCTGACTTCCAAAAGTTTGTCTACCTTTGATCGGATACCCAAAATTTCAACTGCAGTTGCAGTTTCGTTTTAACCTGTGCACCAACGTATGTCACTTTACAATCATACTTGATAGGGGAAAGCGAATCTTTTTTCAGGATTATAGGCTATTAAAAAAAATTGCCTTACATTTCTTCGTCATGGAAAGTCCAGGAAGTTTCACATCGAGTTTCCGAGGTCAATGTGAACAGCCGTTTTCATTGACACACGGTGGTGATCAATTGCTCTTCAGCGGGCATAATATACAGTCATAAGACGTCAGTGCATAGACATATATCAAAGAGGGTGTGATATACCCTCTTTGCGTGTATTTCTATCGATCGCCAGGGAGGGAGTTCCCCTCGACGGGCTCAACAACAGCAACCGTCTTCACCAAAAATGCACTTGCTCAAGACGCAGCATAGATAAAAACTATTCTTGAGTTCAGCACATACATATGATGTGTGAATTTAATACTTTTTCTCTTTGTGCTTGATGTCGTAATAAGCTAATCTAACAGCTATTACTGCTAATTATTATATCAAGATAATAAATGATATGATTATGAATGAATCATGAATGATGATGATGAATCATCAGAAGAATCAATAATAATTTGTTATAATAAATAAATAATAATAATTAATTGTTATAAATAAATAATAATAATTATTATTCTACAATAATTAATAATCCCTATTGTTTATTGTAATAAATTTAATAAAACATTTAATATAATAATAGGCGAATCTTAAAAAATAATTTTTAATTAATATAATTATTATTGATAAATTATTAATGTGTGGTTGGTAGAATTGACTAAGACTCTATCTACAAAAGGAAGCATGCACTCTAATCATTATAGTTCTATGAAAGCACATGACAACGAAAGATTCCTCATGTGACTTGGCCTTATTCTAGGCAGCTCATTTTATCTCTATATATATATATCTTTATGTATGCCTATTACGCAATTGACACTTTGTTGACAGCCACTAAGGCTAGATGTTATGTAACGTTTTTATATATAAGCCAGCTGAAGCTCTCTGTTAATCAGAGCAGGACAAGAGCTCAGCTAGGCGTATACTCAATACAAGCTATTATCTCTCCAATAAGCCGCCTGGAATACGGCCAAGTCACATGAGGAATCTTTTGTTATCATGTGCTTGCATAGAACTATAACGGCTAGAGTGCACACTTCCTGTTGTAGATAGAAGTATTTAGTCAGTTCTACCACAGTAGCTTGGCCTACCTGCACAACCTCCCTAGCTCACTGATGGCTTGCTAGTGCTTTAGCAGCAATGACAACTTGCCTGCAAGTCGACAGTCTCCCTAGCAATAGTGGTCGACCATTGCAGGTTGATGCCGAACTGCCTGCTGTATTGACTACTCTGAGACAGTGGCAGTAGCCAAACAATGAAGGCTGAATTAGCCAAGGCTAGTTCCGACCGGCAGAGGTTCGGTGTCCCGCTTGTCTATTACAACTGTAGTGCAGTGGTTTGAATGTACAAGCATGTACTGTGCGCAATTGAAGTTATTTGTGAACAAAGAACTTCTGAGAGTGTGCGAGGCTTAACTCTGACTTTATTCACAGATTACATCGGTATTTATAAAAGAGAATACAAAAGGTTTGCACAGAACAAAAGACTGCCACGCCTGACATAAATTGATTGGCTACGTGTGGCAAATGAACAAGTAGTAGGTGGGCGCTAGTTAAATGGTTGAGCGAGTAAGCACATGTTAATGAATAATAATAATAGTGATGGCACACGACAAGACATAGGCATAGAACTAACATAGAATGTCAACATAGAGTTACATGGCTTGATGTAATGGCGCCGTCCGTCACATTATTACACAATAATAAATATACTACTTACAATAAGAATAATGGTGATAACGCATTATTATGGTTCTTGATTGAGCAACGAGCGAGATAACAGCATTTTTTTATCTTCTGCTTGAAGTGTGATGACACAACACCTTTACCGGACCACTGTTTGAGAATAGCTGTTTGTAGTAATGAGCACTAGAGCTGTGTTGGTAGCGTTGATATGGATAGCAAAACTGGACCAGCTTATTAATCATTGTAACATAGGATTGTGTGCTCAAGACAGTTATTTGGAGTTGCCCTCCTTTTTTATTTCGTGTAAAGGCCCACCCACTGTAAAGGGGTGTGGCCTAGGGCATATAAATGAATACAAGCCATTTATTATTCATTATGTTTTATGCTTGCATACAATACACATCTAATCAACTCTACCATTCATCTGATTACTATAGACCAGTTCACAAGTTTTTATAGCTGATGAAGTATAGATTGCACTGAGTTAAAGTAATCAAGAAGCAAGATTTCATCAAGCATCAAGGACATTAATAAGTTAACATATCAAGGAGCAATAAAATCAAGGATTTCATTTCAGTGTATGTACCAGGTTGCTCAAGACTTCTGGGTGGAAGCTTTATCTGTAGCAAAACTACTCTAGCGTTTTCGACTTCTCTGACATAGAGCTCCAGCAGGGCATTACAACTCTGATTGGGCCAAGTCCCCAGTAAAGTACTAGTGTAAGGCGACATCCATGTCGTCCAGTACATTTTGGTGGCAGCAGTGGGATAACTCCTAATCAGATCGTAATGCCAAGGCGTGGATCTAGGCGTAGAGAAGGCAGAGATCAAGAACTGGAAGAGCTACATGACACAATCGTGGCTGCTAACACATCCACACCGACACGGACTCAACAGACAGCACATCAAGTAGATGTTCAGGAGCTGATTAAAACACTGCAAACTACCTAACTACAACACAAATCGACTTTTAAACCACCCTCTTACAATGGGGAAGGAGACATTAACTTATTTATCGTTCAATTCCGTGATATTTGCAAAGCAAATAACTGGAACGAGAAGGAGAGTTTACTACACTTAAGATTGGCCTTGACAGGCAAAGCTGCCGACTGTGGAAGAGGAGAAACGATTGAACACATCCTTGGTAACCTTAAAACGAGGTTTGGGATCTCAATCAAGAAAGCCAGGGATAGGCTGAAGTATATACACAAAACTCATAAGGAATGTATTCATGAACTGGGACTAGAAATTAACAATCTAGTCGACCTCGCATACCCAAACATGGATCAAAGTGACAGAAACGAAATGGCTATTGATACATTCTCAAAAGCCATGGACAGCAAACCTCTACAGCGTCACTTGCTTGCTAGACCTCCTCAAAATATTACTGAGGCCATCAGTACAACTGAGGAATATCTTCAGGTAGTGGATGAGACTAAACCATCTCGAGTCTCTGTTATTCAAGACTCGGAAGACATGAACTCTAAAGAGACTACCCAAGGTATATTACAAACCTTGAAAGTTTTGCAAGAAACCTTGATGTCTCAGTCAGAGATCATTAAGCAAATATAAAGTACGCCCGCGGCTACATTCAGGAACCTCTTACACGCTATGAATGTGGGGGGCCTCATTTACGCAGAGACTGCCCTAAACTAAGGAAAGAGACTGCTCGCAAAGCTCAGGCTTCGGGAAACGCCAATGGCCTCGCTCAACTAATGGCCCAAAACAGCCAGGACAAGAGAATATAAGCAAGGCTACCCCAGCAGAAGCTGCTGAAGTTGGGAGCTCAGTCAGTAATATAGAATGAGTGCCTCATGAATGTTTATACATACCTGGAAAGGTAGAGGGCAGAGCTCTCCAATACCTCCTTGATACAGACAGTAGCAACAACATTTCGTCAAGGAAATTTTTCAACCAGCTGCCTAAAAGAATCAAAGATCTCCTCGCAGCTGAAGAACTGACAGCTCTCATGGCAGACGGAAGTGGCTTGATTATTTATGGTACTATGCGGTTTCGATGTCGTGTTCGAACTGTACAAACGCAAATCTCATTCAAGGTGGCCAACATCACCACTGATGACGCAATACTTGGAATGATTTTCTTCCACGAGAACAGATGTTCTTTATTTGTCAATCGTGGCATACTTGCCCTCAATGAGCAACTATTATCTTGTGTAGACAGGAGAGGATACCTGCTGGCAAACCAGGTACATGCAACTCATAGCCTGGAAATACCAAGCGAAAGTGAGATACAAATCGCTTGTCGATTAATCTCTACACCGGCTCACTCCACTGGACTAACAGAACATGTTTCAGAGGGCACCCAAGGCCTCATCAAAGCAGCCACTCTCGTGAAACCTGATCCCACAGGAAGAGTCATACTTAGGTGTATGAACACCCTATCACAGCCTGTCACCATTAAGGCTGGAACGATAGTAGGGTTATACTCACCAGTAAAGGATGACCAAATCTTCAAGGACTCTGAACAGGTTACACGACTCTACACACCAACTGCAAGCACGGCTCTCCAGCCACACTTGATTCCTTTATACGATAATGTGACCAAGAATTATCAGACAGAACTCTAGAGGCAACAACTGGGGAGTTTGTTGCAAGAGTACACTGATGTATTTAGTAGTGGTGATGGAGATGTTGGCTTGACAAATTTATTGTCACACAGCATACCAACTCACCCAGACAGTGGTCCCATACGCCAACCACCAAGGCGGCTTGGCATAGAAAAGGATCAAGAGGTGGAAAGACAGGTCAATGAACTGGTAGAAAAGGGCATGGTGGAACCTGCCGATAGTTCTTGGAGTGCACCTGCAGTGCTGGTAAAGAAAAAGGACAACAGCTGGCGTTGTGTATTGACTATCGGTCATTAAATGCCATCACCAAGAAAGATGCATACCCGCTGCCAAGAATCGACGACAGTCTGGATGCTCTGGCAGGCAGTATGTATTTTAGCACCCTCGATTTGATAAGTGAATACTGGCAAGTACCACTTGATGCCAACGCTCAAGAGAAATCTGCCTTAGTAATTCTTGGTGGATTGTGGAAATGGCGAATTTTGCCATTTGGATTAACATCAGCTCCAGCAACCTTTGAGAGACTCATGGAGCAAGTTTTGAGGGGCTTGCAATGGAAGAGTCTATTGTTGTACCTGGATGATGTTATAGTATACTCTCCAGACTTCGACTCCCATCTAGGAAGATTAGCAATAGTGCTTCAGCGTTTCAGGAATGCTAATTTGAAACTCAAGCCATCTAAATGTGAATTACTACAGACTGAGGTTCGGTATCTAGGACATGTGGTCAGCAAACACGGTATCGCCACAGACCCTGACAAGGTAAGGGCTGTACAAGAATGGAAAATCCCCACTTGTCAAATTGAAATCAGAACTTTTTTAGGTTTTATGGGATACTACAGACAGTTTTGCCCAGATTATGCTAATATAGCAAAACCACTGACAGTGCTCACAGCTAAAGGTACCACCTTTATGTGGCAAAAAGAACAACGAGACGTCTTCGACAAACTGCGAATTTTCATTATGAACTCTACAATATTGGCATATCCTAGGCCGGACACAGTGTTCGTACTGGACACCGATGCCAGTCTTGATGGAATTGGTGCAGTACTCTCCCAGATTCAACAAGGAGAAGAAAGGGTAATAGCTTACTATAGTAAAACTCTGAGCCCAGCAGAACGCAATTAGTGCGTCACTAGACGAGAGTTACTTGCCATTGTATTGGCGGTCAAGCACTTTAAATCATATTTATATGGTAAAAAGTTTCGATTGAGGATCGACCATGCTTTCCTACAGTATAGGCAAAAAGAACCATCTCATCAAGTGGCTAGGTGGCTGGAAATTTTAGCAGAATACCATTTCTCACTACAGCATAGAGCAGGCCTAAAACATGCCAATGCTGATGGTCTCAGCAGAGCGCGTACAGAGTGCAAGCAATGCAATAGTAAATCTAAAAAAGATGGTGGGCCCAGCTGGCCAGAGTTACTCGTGCAGGAGAAGGTTGAGGTAGATAGTGGCGTAATCTTGGAAGGGAGGACAACTCCACTCCCAAAGAATGCCAAAACAGTAACCTTCAAATCCGATCACTACAACGAAATCATACCACTACAGAAACAGGAGGGTAGTGATATTAATACTATGCGAGAATTGATAGGGCAGGCAAAACAGCAAAGTATGGACTTAATCAAACAAGGAAGCTGTGAACTCAAAAAACTATATGAGCTTTTACCAAATCTAGCTATCAGAAATGGTGTACTTCAAGTTAACTTGAGTGTCAACCAGCGCTCTATCTGGTGTACTGTTTGCCCAAAACCAATGCGACCATTGGTGATTGAAAACAATCACACACAAAATCACTCCGGCGTAAACAGAACATACAAACACGTAAAGCTAAGTTGGTTTTGGCCAGGTATGGCTGCAGACATTCGGAGAGCCATCAAAACGTGCGAGGTTTGTCAAACGGTTAAGAACAGTAGCACCCACAAGGGTGGCCATAAACAGCATCTCCATGCGGGCGACCCTGGCAAGTGCTAGCCCTAGATCTGGTGGGCCCCTTTATGGAAACCCCTCGAGGAAACTCAATGATTTCAGTTATTGCAGATCATTTCACTCGATGGAAGGATGCCATTGCTAGTTCTGATGGGACTACAGAATCCATAGTGAATGTCCTGGAAAGACAAATATTTAGCTACTTTGGGTTGCCTAAACACATACATACAGATCGTGGGGCTCAATTTGAGTCACAATTCATGCACGAACTCTGTAAAATGTGGGCATCCATAAAAACAAAACCACACCTTACCATCCTCAAGGTAATGGAGTTGTAGAACGAGGCAATAAAGACCTTGGTGATGCTTTCAGGACATTACTGCTAAATAGGGATGAAACTGACTGGGACCTGATTTTACCCCAACTTATGAGATCAATGAGAGCTATGCCTACATCTAGCACTGGAGAGACAGCAAATTATTTAATGTTTGGAAGAGAATTAAATTTGCCAGATACCTTGATCAGCGGTTTTCTTTCTGAGCCAATATCAAGGAACCAGTACGCGAGAGACCTTCAGGGAATACTAGAAGAGGCATACGAAAAGTTGCGGCAGCAACAATGAAATCTCAGAGCTACAGCCACTCAGGAAGCACTACTTTTTGAAAAAAGTAATTTTGTGTGGTCAAAATCCAGAAGATATAAGAAAGGAACTACTTCTAAGTTACAAAGAAAGTATGTAGGCCTTTTTGAAATCTTAGAGGCATATACGAACCATACTTGTTGAGTAAAAATGGTAAAGAAAGTAGAGAATCTGAGAATAGGCTTAAACTTATTGAACCTCCACCACGAACTGGAGAAAAACCAGTAACTCAGAGGAACCGGACAGGCAACCTACTCGCGAAGGCATCGCTAATAAACGACGCCAGAAATACACAATAGAGTCGCCGCTAGCTATAAACCCTGAAACAGAGTTGCCTCCACCCGCACCTATTGAGGGGGCACAACTCTCCAATAAAGAAATCATCACCAGTGAAAGTGAAACCAATGAGAGCTGTCGCTACCCAAAGAAAAGATGTAAGGCACCTGAGAGATTTGATGACTTTACATTATATAACATCATATCAGCCAATAAGTGCAGTGCTCAAAGTAAACAAAGAGAAGCTGGACAGCTGAAACAAAGAGAGCCTATAATGCAATCAGGCAACATAAAAAAAGAGGCAAGCAAGCACTAGCAACACTTAGTGTCCAGCTCACGACAGCATAACAGTACGACCTGAGAGTCAGCAACAAACTACACATGTAATTATCAAGTAGATAATATGGCAGGTGCACAGGAATTCAAGGAAAATGAGATTCCTCTAAAAATCTTGGAGGAAGGCGAGTTACTAGAGGACCAACCAGAAAAGATCGATAAACACCCACATATTCTAAAAGACACTCAAACTCTGGTAAATAACCTGATTAGTGACATCAAGCGATCGCACTCATGTCGACTGTGTAGGAAGGATTATACAACAGCCAAACCCGAGCAAGTGAGAGTACACACCTTGGCGCATTTTATTACATCTATCTGTGAATGTGGACACCTTACATGATGTGCCGATAGCTTCAACTTACATCGCAAAGCAGCACACATTTCTCAGAACATCAGGCCAATTCAATAGAACAAACATTACTGGGAAGAAGTAAGAAAGATACGGCCGATTTCAGCTTCAATGCCATCCCTGCCCATTACGTATAAGCACAATAATCAAAGCACCAGTATATCAAGGAAAAGGAAGCACCACGACTCTGACAGTGATATAGACATCACCGCTGAAGAATGTATCAGACAGATGCCAATACCGCTATTTGCACAAAGGATAAGAATCACAAAAATTACAACCCGGTAAAAAATGGGACAACTCCAAGTGCCACCACCCCTCAAGCTGAAGTTGATACCTCGGTAAGGAGAAAGGTGACACTTACTAACACATTACGCGGCAAAACACAGGTGACTGCAACACCCAATGTACCATTTCGAAACGTAACATCTACAACTGCGCAAACTCCAGTATACCCTAGCGATACAGCTAGAATTACGGAGCTGAGAGGTGAGATCCGTAGTAAAATGTCTATGGCTGCCGAGCTTAGGTGAATGGCATCTTCACTAGAAGCAGAGACGGATGCAATGAGACGAGATCTCCACCCTTGAGACTAGGTAAGAGCTGTTTAACGGCTAGCAAACAACTGGAAGGGAGAGTGATATGGACCGCAAAACTAGACCAGCTTATTAATCATTGTAACATAGGATTGTGTGCTCATGACAGTTATTTGGAGTTGCCCTCCTTTTTTCTTTCATGTAAAGGCCCACCCACTGTAAAGGGGTGTGGCCTAATGCATATAAATGAATACGAGCCATTTATTATTCATTATGTTTTATGCTTGCATACAATACACATCTAATCAACTCTACCATTCATCTGATTACTATAGACCAGTTCACAAGTTTTTATAGCTGATAAAGTATAGATTGCGCTGAGTTAAAGTGATCAAGAAGCAAGTTTTCATCAAGCATCAAGGAACTTATTAAGTTAACATATCAAGCATCAAGGAGCAATAAAATCAAGGATTTCATTTCAGTGTATGTACCAGGTTGCTCAAGACTTCTGGGTGGAAGCTTTATCTGTAGCAAAACTACTCTAGCGTTTTTGGCTTCTCTGACATAGAGCTCCAGCAGGGCATTACAATTCTGATTGGGCCAAGTCCCCAGTAAAGTACTAGCTTAAGGCGACATCCAGGTCGTCCAGTACATCAGCATTTATCGTGCTTATATTCTAGATGGTGTAAACAAGAGTAAAACTCTGCAACAAAGCATTTTTGGCAAGAATCTCCAAAAATAGATAAATGACTAAATGACTGTTTTATAACAGTAATAATGATAATTAGTTAAACTTTTATAGGAATTTTGGCTGATATAAAAAATAATCCATGTTTTACTTTTATAATTTGAAGGTGCTATGCCACAGATTTTGAAATTCAAATTTAATGAATTTCAAAATCTGTGGCATAGCACCTTCAAATTATAAAAGTAAAACATGGATTATTTTTTATATCAGCCAACATTTCTATAAAAATTTAACTAATTATCATTATTACTGTTATTAAACATGGAAATGTAATCTTGATATAGTTTAAAAAAAAAAATTTACATGAAAAATATTTCTAAAAATGATTATTTTTTACAGTTACTTGTGAAATGGATCAATTTTTTCAAAATAAATATACTATTTATTTGACATTATTTATACTTCACATCAAAGTAGCCAATTATAAATTCTATCCAGCCAGCCTTCAAGTTGTTTATGAAAGAAAATGTAGCAATAAGGAAGTAAAATAAACAATCATTTAGATTAGTTTGAATCAACATTTTATATCATTCATTGCTGACTTCCATCATTAGAAATGCACCAACAACAGCTATCTGTTTGAAAGAGTAAATACTGCATTTTTGTTAGTGCTAGCTACCAGTACTTGGCGGATTATGTTACTTATTATTATCATTTTATTTTTTTACTACGAAACGTAGTGGCACTTTGAGTTTTCGGGTGTCTGCCAAATATGTATTTAAGACTGCATTCTGTATAACAATTTTACAAGGTCCCTGATGTGAAAACATACGTTGTAGCAGAATAGAGAGCACATAATCTTTAGTAGACATGTCGGCCAGCATCTCAATGCAAGATACGGCTCACTACAAAGTTTTCTTCCAAAGGAGAGATGATTCCTCGCTAATTTTTGGCTGCAGTGGGGCTAGAAATTTTTGTAAAAATCTTTGCTGTGAAATTCAGCCCACTAAACCGAATCTTTGTATTAAAATGAAACCAAATATATTGACACAGATTTTTTTGCAAAAAAATTAATTTTAATGAACAAATATTGTGCAGGATTTCACTGTGGGGGTGTGAGTTGGTAGCTCGGCCTACCTGCACAACCTCCCGAACTGTGATGGCAAACTGTGTCTATCGCTTCAGCAATACAACCCGCCCACAGGTCGACTAGTATTCTTGGGAGTGGTGCATTACCATCCTAGTTTACTATCTAGCTGTCGGTTGCGTTAGCTATTCTAGTGCAAGGCAGAGGCCGAACTTTGAAGGGCGAACTAGTCAAGCTAGGTTCGGCCAGCAGAGGTTCGGCTGATCTGTTCAGTGCAAGGCAGAGGCCGAACTTTGAAGGCGAACTAGTCAAAGCTAGGTTCGGCCAGCAGAGGTTCAGGCTGATCTGCTTATTTGTTACTACTCGAGTAATAGAGCATTCGTTGTACATGCATGTACTTAGCGTAGTGAAGTTATTGTTAGAGAACAAAGAAACTTCTGAGAGTGTGCAAGCTGACTCTGACTTTATTGCTGCCTAACACGGCTATTTATAAAAAGGGTTACATAACATATTTCAGGTAGACACAAATAGACAAAAGAAGCCACACCTAGCACAACTGGTTGGCTAGCATGGGCAAATCGCAAACAAAGGGTGGTACTTGAGTAAATGGATGACTGGTTGCACATGGCACACATATAAGATTGCATGTTAAGTAAAGTAATAATAAATGTACATAGAACAAATGTCTTTAGAACGTAAGCATAGAATGATACGATGTAGTGAGCTGTATAAGGTAGAATGTAAGTTAGATTGTTACTGCGTGATACAAGATGGCGCCGGTCCTTCACAATATTGAGTACACGCATAAAAGCTATTTCATCCAAGGATCACTTACATGAACTTATATGAAAATTGGCACCAGTGGAGTTGTCTTTATATAAAACTGCGCCGATAATGACTGACCGTACAATGATTACTTTGCTTAAGACTGGTAGCGTTAACAGCGTACAGTAATTACTCTACTAATGCCCGTAGCCAACAACTGAAAACAAATTTTTTAGCTATGGAATGATGATCATGACTAAATATAGATATTTATAATTTTTCAAAAAGCTAGCTAAGAGCTTAAGATTGAGGTATGACAATATTCGTCAGCTAGTGGTTGCGAGCAAGTTCTAGGTCTTCTACTGCGCTCTATCCATTGGAAGTTAATGACTTGTCAGATTAATACACTAGTGATATTACAGCTATGATGTCTCACAAAGTCTTAAAAATAACACTTGTGTCATGAGAGTGGCTCTGTTCAATCATCAGCTCTATTCCTGGTGTAAAAATCTGCTTAGTTTCATCAATTTTATGATCAAAGGCCTAAAAGAAGGGAACTTTAAATAAACTTTACGGCTCAAAGCGGTGACTTGAAAAATTTGACATTGATCTCAAAGTAACTAGTAAAACTACAAAAAGATGAAATGAGGACATTCAAGTTATTATTCAATTTACCTACTCTCCATGACTGCTCAAGATACCAGATTCTCTGTTGTACCTGGATTAAAGACTTACAATGTTGATTATCAGAGTGATAATCAACACTGAAGTTTGAAGTTTCAACACCGAAGAATAATAATTATAATAAGAATATTAATACTAATAATAATATTATTATTAATAGTAATATTGTTGGGGACGCCATTGATCATAACCAAGTGTAACGATACAATCTTATTATTACAATTCTAACTTGCAATTCTATTCCTATCATACATTCTCTTTTGCCTGTAAAACATTATTATACACATGTGGGTACTCATTCAACCATGCTACCAAGGACCACCCACAAGACAATCTATTAGTTAGGCCAGCCAATCAACCAGGCCAGGCGTGGCCTGCCTTTGTTATATTTTATATTGTACTCAAACCTTTGTCAAACCTATTGTATAAATGTCCGTGCAGATTGATAATAAAATCAGAGTTAACCTGACTCTCAATTGCTGCTGATGACTCTCACCTCATACAGATAAAAGATAACCCAACTCAAGTGCAAGACAAACAAGACAGCAACTTGGTCGAGTTAAAACAATCAGTACGGGCAACCTTTGGCACACAGTGAATTGTCATATCGACCTTAACTTCGTACGGTCGTAACCTGCGATGCTAGATCTTGGCCTCTGATCAGTTCGGCGATTCACAGATAAACTTTTCGGCCGGAAAATCAGTGTAAAGTGTGATAGTTGATTCGACTTCACACTGTGTATCGCTTGCGAGCCTACACCACTGCAAATTTCGACCAGGAGGCACATCTTTCGACCTGTTGCAAATAAAACACAAGCATAAACAATCAGTTAACAGTTGCACCGAATAAGCTACATTGTGGGGAACTGTACAGGTGGAAGGCTACCACAGTTCGACCCCAAATTCCTGTACAATGTTCATAATAATATTAATAATAATATTAATATTCGTAATAATAATATTATTCGTAATACTATTAATAATAATAATTTTAATAATAATAATATTTATAATGATAATAATATCATTAATATCATTAGTAATTTTAATAGTGTAGATAGTCCGAAGACCAACAAAATCCTATATATTACCATTCGTCACAATCTCAAGTGGCAATTTTTTTCGATATTCATTTGTTTTCAGTTTTATGGAAACCGGATTGGATGTTCTATGGGTTACTCACGCAATATTTCGAACACTCTCCGCTGACGAACAATCATTTATCTATCAGTATTTTGAGTCGCTAGAGCGAAGTGGGGGTGGTGAAGTTGCAGACTTTCAGTGGGTGAGTGACAAGAGAGGGGATCCTTCAGCTCTACTCATCAAGTTCATAGACCCTCTATGTGAGTTTCACTTTTGGCCCCTGACAGGAGTGCCAAGCTCACTACGCTTGCTTCCTTGTTACCTGTTGCCGAACATTGCTATCGCATTTATACAAACTACACTTTGCTACCTAATGCATCACTCACGTCAGCCATTCTGTTACTGTCTCTCTCTCACTTGTACTGATTGCCACCCTAACCATTCTGTAGGACAACAGTCCCTAGCTCAACTAAAGCCAGATGAAGAAATACCTCAGACCCCAGCTGGCTTTTTCTCTCAAATACTTGTAGAATGTTTTGACATATTTAAGCCTCATCTCCATCCACCGATTACATACCCGTTTTTGATACCAATTGAAGGTTTTCCTATTCTCAACTCTGGTGAAATTTGCACAAACACTTGATATTTTATTTGAGGCTGTGAGTAGGTTTTGCTAGTGATCAAAAATTGTTTGGCAATTTGTGATTTGACCAATCACGTCACTCTTCGCAGTTTCAGTGTTTCCAATTAAATAGTTTTTGGATTGCAAGTATTTATGTGAAGAGGGTCGTTCATGAACGCCCCTCTGCTGTTTCAAAGCATTTTATGGCTAACTATGACATCAAGTACAGTAATTTTTACCGGAATTGCTCGAGAATGGCAAGTAGAAAGAAAAACAAAGAACACACCCTGTCATCATTTCCGATCGGTAAGGGGAAAATCGGTAGTTAATTGGTAGATGTACATGTAGCATAAGTATTCTCAATTCAGTCCAAGGTGGGAAATATTGAAACTGTAAATACTTGCTCTCTGTGTATGCTGATTGTAGTGGTCTCACAGCTCTACTTGTGTGTGTTCTCACAGTAAGTCATCGTCTGCCAACCTTTGTGCTTGCACTGCGGTCAGTGTTATCAGTCAGCTGTAGCGTTATAGAGAGGATAGGCCTGCTAACTATATTAACTACCAGGCGCGCACACAGTTAAGCCGTACAGAGTGTTGCTCTCTCTCTCTCAACAGCTTCTTCAACGGCTGTCTTCATTACGCATATTGGTGTTGTTGACGCTCCACAATGACATTACATTTGCTTTTAAGCTGTTATTAATCACAAAGAGCTATTATTTCTGCTGTCCTGTACCATAAACTATTGATGTGAGTGAGGGTCACACCTGCGGATACTAAACTGATACCTGGTGCATTGTGGATGCAAATAATCACAGGATGCTGTTCACACAAGCTTAATATTTTCACATGAAACTTGGTTTTATGTTTTGTTTTCTTTCTTTTGCTTGAGCCAATTTGGTGAATTTTCAGGTGTGGAAAGGGTATGTGCTAGGGATCACAAGCTTGCTTTGATATTTCCTGCTAATGAGGTTTTCTCAATGGATCAGAAACTGGAGACACGAGCACACTCTGCCGTTCACTCAGGTACTGCGGCTCACTCAGGTACTGCTGCTCACTCAGGTACTGCTGCTCTACGTGATCACCTTGTGATACCAGTTCAGCAATGATGAATTTTAACTACGTCCTACAGTGACTATGTCTTGCAATGACTATGTGCCACTCTGACTATCTACTATAGTAATTATGCACTACAGTGACTAGTTACTGCCGTGACTAAGTACTACAGTGACTATCTACTACAGTGACTGTCTACTATCATAACTAAGTACTACCAGTGATCATGTGGTGTGTGATGCAGAGCCGGCTGTTACATGCAGTGGATCCTCCAAGGATGACTTTGTCATCCTATCTGAGTGTGGAATGTCCAGTCCCATGTGTTCATCTCCAGACACACTAAGCAGTGACACAACAAGTAAGCATCTCATTTAATGTTTGTTATAATATTTGTGGGTACTATATGTGGATACTCACGACATTTACCACAGGCTAATACGAGCTGTCCACAATTTTTAAGCTGAAATGTGTACTTTGTGTCGTCCCTGTAAATTATGACTTGTGAGTTAGGAGACTCAGGTGATCACAAGAAATTTTGCGTGACACGCCATTTGCAAGCTAAAATTTCGTAAACATGCTGTTGCTTCTTCTCAGGCAGTCGTCTGATCGGAGTAAAAAAGACTTTTATCTACAGCCCAAAGGGTGTACTTTTTCAAAGTTTCTTGGTTGAGTGCTGCTCATATTATTTTTGAACCATGACTTGCCTTCAAAACATCAACAACATAACACAACATAAATCTCCTAAAAGTGGCCAAAAATCTCACCAATTTTCTGTAGTAGGCCTGTAGGCCCAATCATCAGCCATTGCAAGTAGCTTCACTAGTTTCAATATTGTCATGTCTCATTCGTCTGAACAATTTGCAGCTTTCTCATTTTTAAACCAATTGTCACACAGAATCCGTGACCAGCCTTAGACAAACCAATGTGTTTGCAAACGTAGTTTTTTTGGGTATCCCTCTCTTCCCTTGGAGTTGTGTCCCCTGGGGAAGACAACCCAGGTAGAATTGGTGACAATGAATGTTCAACTGGCAATAAGGGGACTTTTATTTAGGTTAAGGAACCAAAACCTGGGGAACTGGAAGGGAAAAGGTCAGGGTTAGACTATATGGCTTTCAATGGTCTAGGGTGGGGGGGGGGGGCTATGGGAAAGGGGTAGGGCATCAGTCTCTAAGGAAATCGATTGCTAAGGCAGTTGAGGAAAGGAAAGGGAGACTAACTGGGCCATTTTCACGGTGGTAAGGATGGTTAGGAAAGGGGAGGTGGGGGAGCATGGCAGGGGCATGGGACAAGGAGAGAAGGCAACCGGGTGAAGGGGGGGATACAGGGGGCAGGGGTAAGATCAAACACGAATTAATTACGAAAATTTACGACGATATATGTTATCTACTGTATATCTCTCAATATATGTCATCTACTGTATATCTCTCAATATATGTCATCTACTGTATATCTCACGATGTATGTTATCTACTGTATATCTCACAATATATGCCATCTGCTGTATATCTCACAATATGTGCCATCTACTGTATATCTCACAATATATGCCATCTACTGTATATCTCACAATATGTGCCATCTACTGTATATCTCACAATATATGTTACACTCACAGAGGTGGAGGTATACGAGTTCCCAGAAGACTGCATTGCCATGGAGCTCACAACTCACTTCCAGGAGGCCTCCTACGCCACACACTGCTTTACAGAAGAAGAGCTCGCCTGGAATGATACAACACATTCCTTCATCTTGGAATATTCTTCCTCAGGTGGAGTTGTCTATTCCTTTCTATCAGCTTATGTCGGCAATGAGATCATTGGTGTTTGGTGTGTGCGGGTACTGTTGTATTAGGAGTCCTCTGTGTATGTTTGCACTCTGTCACTGTATAAATCTATAGCTGTGTATGTCTGCACTCCAGATAAGTTTATCTAACTGTGCCATTTTCTTGTTGTATTCTACATTCAGCTGCATATATCAATGAAATGCCGTTTATGTAGAGGCGAAGCAAATCTTGGCACATCCTCTCCAGCTTCTTGAGGAAGGTGACGTTAGTACAGGAATTCGCGTGCGACAATATATCACACCAACTAATCGTTTGCTGGTGAAAGTGAAGAAATCTCTCAATGTTAGAATGATAAAAAACTGTTTCAAGAAGTTGGCACCTGTGGATAATTGTACCAAACACGAAGATGACATGCAGTTCATTGTCACCTTCACCAATGTACAAGGTAAGGCCCTCATATTAATGTAAATCCTTCTTTACTCTTGCTGACTGTATCCAACGGCCTGTGTGCCTGTCCATGTTTGCCCTTAAATATGTTTGCCTGTGTGTTTGTTTGTGTGTCTTTTATTTTAACTATCTGCCGTTTGTGTATCGGTCTGCCTATCAGTTGACTTGCCCACACGCATAACACATGCTTGCCCACACACATAACGCATGCTTGCCCACGCACATAACACATGCTTGCCGACACACATAACACATGCTTGCCCACACACATAACACATGCTTGCCCACACACATAACACATACTTGCCCACACACATAACACATGCTTGCCCACACACGTAACACATGCTTGCCCACACACATAGCACATACTTACATGTGCGTATGGACACGTTTATATCTATATTTTACAAGCTTATATCTTGTAGATGCAGAGAGACTTGCCAGTCAGCAAACAATAGCCCTCAATCCTAGCCTGCAGGTGGAGGTTGAGCTCTACCACGGAGCTAATGTCATTTCATCGGGTCCATCATCAACCTCAGCATTCTCACGTATGTGACAAGCCAGTGGGCCTGGTGCCACGATAAAATTTGCTTAGCATACTGATGTGCATGTGTGTGGTGTAGACTAGACGATATCACATTGTGTGTGATGTAGACTAGACGATATCACATTGGTTTGTGAGGTGTAGGCTAGACGATATCGCATTGGTGTGTGGTGTAGACTAGACGATATCACATTGGTGTGTGGTGTAGACTAGACAATATCACATTAGTGTGAGGTGTCTTTTCTCTATTCCTTAGAACGCTCTGACAGTCCAATGAGTTCGAGTTCATTAGACATCACTTTAAACCCTAAACATTTGGCTGAGCATGGAGCAGCTTCTGACATCGACCGTGATTATTCATCCCCGCTCCCTGTGAAAGGCACTCCCCCTCCTGTTGCGTTCAAGGCCGAGTATACAGAGACATTTATGGAAAGTGAGGCTGCTGATCTAACTGTGCCTAGTAAGTGACTTTTGTGTGGTTCAGTTGGCTGCTGCTATAATGTACTAGGGCATTGTAGACGAGTGAACTGTGACCTCAATAGGTAATGGTATGTGACCTCAATAGGTGATGGTTTGTGACCTCAATAGGTAATGGTTTGTGACCTCAATAGGTAATGGTTTGTGACCTCAATAGGTAATGGTTTGTGACCTCAATAGGTAATGGTTTGTGACCTCAATAGGTAATGGTTTGTGACCTCAATAGGTAATGGTTTGTTACCTCAATAGGTAATGGTATGTGACCTCAATAGGTAATGGTTTGTGGCCTCAATAGGTAATGGTATGTGACCTCAATAGGTAATGGTATGTTACCTCAATAGGTAATGGTATGTGACCTCAATAGGTAATGGTTTGTGACCTCAATAGGTAATAGTTTGTGACCTCAATAGGTAATGGTTTGTGACCTCAATAGGTAATAGTTTGTGACCTCAATAGGTAATGGTTTGTGACCTCAATAGGTAATGGTATGTTACCTCAATAGGTAATAGTTTGTGACCTCAATAGGTAATGGTTTGTGACCTCAATAGGTAATAGTTTGTGACCTCAATAGGTAATGGTTTGTGACCTCAATAGGTAATGGTTTGTGACCTCAATAGTTAATGGTTTGTGACCTCAATAGGTAATGGTATGTTACCTCAATAGGTAATAGTTTGTGACCTCAATAGGTAATGGTTTGTGACCTCAATAGGTAATAGTTTGTGACCTCAATAGGTAATGGTATGTGACCTCAATAGGTAATGGTTTGTGACCTCAATAGGTAATGGTTTGTGACCTTAATAGGTAATGGTTTGTTACCTCAATAGGTAATGGTATGTGACCTCAATAGGTAATGGTTTGTGACCTCAATAGGTAATGGTTTGTGACCTTAATAGGTAATGGTTTGTGACCTCAATAGGTAATGGTTTGTGACCTCAATAGGTAATGGTATGTTACCTCAATAGGTAATAGTTTGTGACCTCAATAGGTAATGGTTTGTGACCTCAATAGTTAATAGTTTGTGACCTTAATAGGTAATGGTTTGTGACCTCAATAGGTAATGGTATGTTACCTCAATAGGTAATAGTTTGTGACCTCAATAGGTAATGGTTTGTGACCTCAATAGTTAATAGTTTGTGACCTCAATAGGTAATGGTTTGTGACCTTAATGGGTAGTGAACTGTGCCCTTGATAGGTAGTGATCCAGCAATTCTACAGGTAAGAAGCTCTCACCTCAGTAATGGAATGGCTACACTGCAGCGGTGTTTAGGTGCCAATGCACTTATACAACAGATCATTATAATGTGCCAGTGGCTACACAGACCGATATAGTATGTCGATGTACTAGTGCACATCTGCAAGCATATATTGAAATGGCTTCATAACCGTTTCATTTCCAGCAATACATCAGTAAGTTTTTCTAGCATAATAATAGTAATTAAAGAACACATCCATTGTAATGTATATTCATTTTAGTTGCAATAAAAACTTTCTTTCATTTGTTGTTTTGGATTTACAAAATAATCAACCATCAAATTAAAATTATCAATCATTTATTGTTTTAACTTTTATTATTAGAAGTCATAGTTGGGTATTATTGTCAATGATTATTATTTATTATGCTGCAATTTTTTTGTCAGCAGTTGCACTTCGTTGAAATGATTTTGGTGCAGAGGAATGAGCGTACAAGCTCTAACATCAGTGTTTCTTCTGAATTCAAAATGTGGAAGTTTTTCATCCGGAGGAAACAATTAAACTCGACCAATTTTTAAACATATTTAGTTTTAGCCAATCAGTGGTCCCCGATGTGCTGTCGGCATTGGGCATCGACCAAAAGTTGGTTTGGCTTATGATCAAGCCTCACCATGTCCAGATGTGTCAGCCAATCCCATCTTAAGGCCTTGCAATGGCAAACATCGGCCTGTGTAGCCACCCCTTTACCAATGCGCCGCGATGTTCTACTGGTATTATTAGCAGAAAAAATTACCTGTCCTTAGGTCACATAGAGATAGAGAAGCTATCTGAGTTTAACACCGCAGATATGTACAGCCTTCTGAATCTGCACTTCTATGATGTCCTAGACGACGACTTCGCATGCACCAAATATGAACACTCCTACGATGAATGTAAAAATGTCTTCCGTTTTGACCTCAAGCCTCAAGGTAAGGAATGCCAGTACTGCTTGCCTTTAGCTGCCCTGTATCAATGCTCAGGTGAACTTGTAGCCTTGGGAGCACTCTGTTTGTAGATATCGAGAAACTGTTGAGCTCCAAACAATTGCTAATAGATGGTGATGATAACTCTATTCTTTCCATGAGGGCCCTCGCCTCAGGTATGTAGAACTCTATTTTTTGATGATGTTCTTAGAGCATAAGTGAATCTTTCTCAGAAAAGAAATTCCTGTTTGCAATATAATTTTTTAAGTTGAAAATGCATTGTATAGAGTAAATTTAGTTGTATGTCACATCCGTGTCCTGTCCCAGCGGCTTTAATGATGCAGGCTGCATTGTCTGTCAGTTCACATTTGGTCATCTATGATAGCTGGTCATGTGTACATCTATGGTCGATCTATGATAGCTGGTCATGTGTACATCTATGGTCGATCTATGATAGCTGGTCATGTGTACATCTATGGTCGATCTATGATAGCTGGTCATGTGTACATCTATGGTCGATCTATGAATTGTCTTAGTTGTCTTGGTTCTAGTTGTTGGTTGTCTCACCACATCTCTGGTAGTGATAATATTTGAAGTCATGCATATTTTTCAATAATGCTGTATATATTGTAGGAATAAAATCGTGATAAAATATTAGGCATTTTCGGTGTGCTCAACGTTTACATTTAATCCTCAACGGCAGTTTTTTGTCGAGGGTTTATCAGCCACTTTGTAGCCAGTTTTTTTCAATGTGCATCAAAGCTCGTTTTGTGCGTTTGTCAACGAGTATAAGTTATTGTTTGAGGGATAAACGCGTTGATCAAACTTTCTCAAATCAACGAGTTGAGACACCGCCAACTGCTTATTGTTTTATTTTTTGCATTCGATGTAATGTGATATCTTGCAGGCTATGTGGTGGTATTCAAAGTTGTCAACAATCCAGCCAAAGTAGGCCTTGGTAAAAGTAATTTAGCCCACTGTTTTGGGGAAAAAAGTCGCTTTTCTTCTTCTTTGACCTTCCTTAAAGTGGAACGTGAGCGAGCTGATATGAGGATGGAGTGCTGCTCAGGTTAGGCAACTCTCCCCTTACCTCTCAACATAGGGACAAGTTATATATGTTGTATAGCTATATACAAGTTATATATGTTGTATAGTTATATACAAGTTATATATGTTGTATAGTTATATACAAATTATATATGTTGTATAGTTATATACAAGTTATATATGTTGTATAGTTATATACAAGTTATATATGTTGTATAGTTAGATACAAGTTATATACGTTGTATAGTTATATACAAGTTATATACAAGTTATATGTGTTGTATAGTTATATACAAGTTATATACAAGTTATATGTGTTGTATAGTTACATACAAGTTTTACTTGTTGTATAGCTATATACAAGTTATATATGTTGTATAGTTATATACAAGTTATATATGTTGTATAGTTATATACAAGTTATATATGTTGTATAGTTATATACAAGTTATATATGTTGTATAGTTATATACAAGTTATATATATGTTGTATAGTTAGATACAAGTTATATATATGTTGTATAGTTAGATACAAGTTATATACGTTGTATAGTTATATACAAGTTATATACAAGTTATATGTGTTGTATAGTTACATACAAGTTATATATATGTTGTATAGTTAGATACAAGTTATATACGTTGTATAGTTATATACAAGTTATATACAAGTTATATGTGTTGTATAGTTACATACAAGTTTTACTTGTTGTATAGCTATATACAAGTTATATGTGTTGTATAGTTATATACAAGTTATATATGTTGTATAGTTATATACAAGTTATATATGTTGTATAGTTATATACAAGTTATATACGTTGTATAGTTATATACAAGTTATATACAAGTTATATGTGTTGTATAGTTACATACAAGTTTTACTTGTTGTATAGCTATATACAAGTTATATGTGTTGTATAGTTATATACAAGTTATATATGTTGTATAGTTATATACAAGTTATATATGTTGTATAGTTATATACAAGTTATATATGGTGTGTAGTTATATACAAGTTATATATGTTGCATAGTTATATACAAGTTATATACAAGTTATATATGTTGTATAGTTATATACAAGTTATATATGTTGTATAGTTATATACAAGTTATATATGTTGTATAGTTATATACAAGTTATATATGTTGTATAGGTATATACAAGTTATATATGTTGTATAGTTATATACAAGTTATATATGTTGTATAGTTATATACAAGTTATATATGTTGTATAGTTATATACAAGTTATATATGTTGTATAATTATATACAAGTTATATATGTTGTATAGTTATATACAAGTTATATATATGTTGTATAATTATATACAAGTTATATGTGTTGTATAGTTATATACAAGTTATATATGTTGTATAGTTATATACAAGTTATATATGTTGTATAGTTATATACAAGTTATATATGTTGTATAGTTATATACAAGTTATATGTGTTGTATAGTTATATACAAGTTATATATGTTGTATAGTTATATACAAGTTATATATGTTGTATAGTTATATACAAGTTATATATGTTGTATAGTTATATACAAGTTATATATGTTGTATAGTTATATACAAGTTATATATGTTGTATAGTTATATACAAGTTATATACAAGTTATATATGTTGTATAGTTATATACAAGTTATATATGTTGTATAGTTATATACAAGTTATATATGTTGTATAGTTATATACAAGTTATATATGTTGTATAGTTATATACAAGTTATATATGTTGTATAGTTATATACAAGTTATATATGTTGTATAGTTATATACAAGTTATATATGTTGTATAATTATATACAAGTTATATATGTTGTATAGTTATATACAAGTTATATATGTTGTATAGTTATATACAAGTTATATATGTTGTATAGTTATATACAAGTTATATATGTTGTATAATTATATACAAGTTATATATGTTGTATAGTTATATACAAGTTATATATGTTGTATAGTTATATACAAGTTATATATGTTGTATAGTTATATACAAGTTATATATGTTGTATAATTATATACAAGTTATATATGTTGTATAGTTATATACAAGTTATATATGTTGTATAATTATATACAAGTTATATATGTTGTATAGTTATATACAAGTTATATATGTTGTATAGTTATATACAAGTTATATATGTTGTGTAGTTATATACAAGTTAGATACAAGTTATATATGTTGTGTAGTTATGTACAAGTTATATATGTTGTGTAGTTATATACAAGTTATATATGTTGTATAGTTATATACAAGTTATATACAACTTATATATGTTGTATAGTTATATACATGTTATATACAAGTTATATATGTTGTATAGTTATATACAAGTTATATACAAGTTATATATGTTGTGTAGTTATGTACAAGTTATATATGTTGTGTAGTTATATACAAGTTATATATGTTGTATAGTTATATACAAGTTATATATGTTGTATAATTATATACAAGTTATATATGTTGTATAGTTATATACAAGTTATATATGTTGTATAGTTATATACAAGTTATATATGTTGTATAGTTATATACAAGTTA
This sequence comes from Cryptosula pallasiana, assembly GCA_945261195.1. Taxonomy (NCBI): domain Eukaryota; kingdom Metazoa; phylum Bryozoa; class Gymnolaemata; order Cheilostomatida; family Cryptosulidae; genus Cryptosula; species Cryptosula pallasiana. The sequence goes on along the minus strand of OX183133.1, from coordinate 49,991,130 downwards.
TATATGTTGTATAATTATATACAAGTTATATATGTTGTATAGTTATATACAAGTTATATATGTTGTATAATTATATACAAGTTATATATGTTGTATAGTTATATACAAGTTATATATGTTGTATAGTTATATACAAGTTATATATGTTGTGTAGTTATATACAAGTTAGATACAAGTTATATATGTTGTGTAGTTATGTACAAGTTATATATGTTGTGTAGTTATATACAAGTTATATATGTTGTATAGTTATATACAAGTTATATACAAGTTATATATGTTGTATAGTTATATACATGTTATATACAAGTTATATATGTTGTATAGTTATATACAAGTTATATACAAGTTATATATGTTGTGTAGTTATGTACAAGTTATATATGTTGTGTAGTTATATACAAGTTATATATGTTGTGTAGTTATATACAAGTTATATATGTTGTATAGTTATATACAAGTTATATATGTTGTATAGTTATATACAAGTTATATATGTTGTATAGTTAGATACAAGTTATATATGTTGTATAGTTATACACAAGTTATATATATTGTATAGTTATATACAAGTTATATATGTTGTATAGTTATATACAAGTTATATATGTTGTGTAGTTATATACAAGTTAGATACAAGTTATATATGTTGTGTAGTTATGTACAAGTTATATATGTTGTGTAGTTATATACAAGTTATATATGTTGTATAGTTATATACAAGTTATATACAAGTTATATATGTTGTATAGTTATATACATGTTATATACAAGTTATATATGTTGTATAGTTATATACAAGTTATATACAAGTTATATATGTTGTGTAGTTATGTACAAGTTATATATGTTGTATAGTTATATACAAGTTATATATGTTGTATAGTTATATACAAGTTATATATGTTGTATAGTTAGATACAAGTTATATATGTTGTATAGTTATACACAAGTTATATATATTGTATAGTTATATACAAGTTATATATGTTGTGTAGTTATATACAAGTTATATATGTTGTATAGTTATATACAAGTTATATATGTTGTATAGTTATATACAAGTTATATATGTTGTATAGTTAGATACAAGTTATATATGTTGTATAGTTATACACAAGTTATATATATTGTATAGTTATATACAAGTTATATATGTTGTATAGTTATATACAAGTTATATATGTTGTATAGTTATATACAAGTTATATATGTTGTATAGCTATATACAAGTTATATATGTTGTATAGTTATATACAAGTTATGTATGTTGTATAGTTATATACAAGTTATATATGTTGTGTAGTTATATACAAGTTGTATATGTTGTATAGTTATATACAAGTTATATATGTTGTATAGTTATATACAAGTTGTACATGTTATATTCCACAGTTGCTAGTTTGGTTGTATCCATCGGTAAACATGTACTAGACAACAAGATTGAGCTGCAGGCTTCATTTCCCTCTGATGCCTTGAGTGCACAAGTAGCGGACAACTCTGCAGTTGTGTCGGCTCCTAAAGGTAAGTTACATAAATACTTTCCCCATTCAACATTGTTTCTACCACTTCCTGATTGTCAGTGTTGTCTTATTTCTATGATTATTCATCTGTATGCAATCAAGTAGTGTCACCAAAAGGGCCACGCTCATACCAAGAATGCTTTTTCTGAAAGCGTCAAGTCAGTTTTGTGTAAGTGAGCAAAAGGATATTCCTAGTCAGCGTTGGATGTTTACTGATAAAATAGTGTAGTTAATGTAGTTAGCAACCATGATATGGGTATCTCCGGTATAGACTCTTGGTTCTGGTGTATTATGTAGTACCTGCACAGGTACAAAGAAATCATTAATGATTTACATATCATAAGCACACTGCTGCGTGTTTTGGTGGCAGTGTTTTTGTTGAGTTTTCACCCTGGCTATTCCACTGCCCGTCTTCTTTTGCTCAACCCTAGGCTGCTGTGAATACCCATTATCAATAGTAATAGGCTCTATCAAGATATCCTCTATGGTTTTAAAATTCAATGGTGCCAAAGGTTATCATATCCCCTTGAGCCTAAAGAGTGCTTTAGTGCGCTCCCTTTGCTTTCCTCAGAAAACGTTAAAAAGTCTATTTTCCCTCCAATTTTCTCTCTCCCTGCGCATGTGACCTCTTGTTTGCCTGGCAGACCAAGGGACTGGAGCTTTTATCATAATATAACCCCACTACTCAGGGCCAGAATCCAGCTACTCATGGCTGGTATCCAGCTACCCATGGCTGGTATCCAGCTACCCATGGCTGGTATCCAGCTACCCATGGCTGGGATAGAAATTTAAGGATGTCCACTAAGAAATAGTAAAAGTTCTTTGAAAGTGTGAGGGTACGCTCTGCTACCGTTCTTTTACTTACCAATAGTTATTAATGATGAGAAACACAGTCAAAGAGGCCGAACATGCTTAAAAGCCTCTGCTTCATGTTGACGATGGATGGAGAAGAGGGGACATTTTGGGCAGGACTTCACCTGGTGGTTGCCAAAGAAACATGTGCCTCCCCAGTAGAAGTGTGTACTAAAGTAAAATGATGCTGAGTCATTAATAACCGTAATGAGTAAGATATGGCACTTGAACGACTGACCCGACCCTGTAGTGCACTATTAGCCAGAGGGGGTTTGTCTAATGGGTGTGTGGCTGGCCAATTCAATGCCTGGACAGGCTCTCAAACTAGCAGCAACTGTGTCAGACAGGACAACCTTATTATCAACCTGTCTAAATGATTTTCTCAAAGAAAAACTGTCCCAATAAAAATTCGCATCCTATAGAAGCATCTGTCTCACCAATGCTTGATTAGTCAATCATTACTATATTATGGTGACAGTTGAAGGCTACCTTCCGTCAAAGCCGGAATCCAGTAGGATAGTGATAACGGGAGGGAGGGGAGAGAAAGGGAGAGAACGGGAGAGAGATAGGGGAAGGGAAAAAGAGAGCGAAGTGGTATTACCGATAACTACTAAAGATACCTGTTAAATTGGGCACCAGCAGCCTAGAGAGGTGTCTGCCGGTGTGTAGAGCAGTACCGGAAATTGGTGTACCCCAAGTCCACTACAAGACGACAACCATATGCATACGCAAAAGGATACTGCAAACTGGTACATTGTATTTCACATGCGCTATTGAGATCGCTTGCAGGTAGATTGTTGACTTGGACAGTGAATGAGTTGGTTCGTGTTCCACTTCTGCGAATGATTGCAGTTGTCTTAATGGAGACAGCGATGTCAAGAGCGGTTCTAGCAAAGTTTGTCAAAACCAAACTCAAAGGAGTTTTGACTCAGCAATTGGAAGACCACAAGTACCTCGTAGAGTTTGATGACAGCGAAGGTAGGAATTGTATACTTGTATATCACTTGTGTATATCAGTGTATACTTGTATATCACTTGTGTATGTCAGTGTATGCTTTTATATCACTTGTGTATATCAGTGTATACTTGTATATCACTTGTGTATGTCATTGTATACTTGTATATCACTTGTGTATGTCAATGTATACTTGTATATCACTTGTGTATATCAGTGTATACTTGTATATCACTTGTGTATGTCAGTGTATGCTTGTATATCACTTGTGTATGTCAGTGTATACTTGTATATCACTTGTGTATGTCAATGTATACTTGAATATCACTTGTGTATATCAGTGTATACTTGTATATCACTTGTGTATGTCAGTGTATGCTTGTATATCACTTGTGTATGTCAGTGTATGCTTGTATATTACTTGTGTATGCCAGTGTATACTTGTATATCACTTGTGTATGTCAATGTATACTTGTATATCACTTGTGTATATCAATGTATACTTGTATATCACTTGTGTATGTCAATGTATACTTGTATATCACTTGTGTATGTCAGTGTATACTTGTATATCACTTGTGTATGTCAGTGTATACTTGTATATCACTTGTGTATGTCAGTGTATACTTGTATATCACTTGTGTATGTCAGTGTATACTTGTATATCACTTGTGTATGTCAGTGTATGCTTGTATATCACTTGTGTATGTCAGTGTATACCTGTATATCACTTGTGTATGTCAGTGTATACTTGTATATCACTTGTGTATGTCAGTGTATACTTGTATATCACTTGTGTATGTCAGTGTATGCTTGCATATCACTTGTGTATGTCAATGTATGCTTGTATATCACTTGTGTATATCAGTGTATACTTGTATATCACTTGTTTATGTCAGTGTATACTTGTATATCACTTGTGTATGTCAGTGTATACTTGTATATCACTTGTGTATGTCAATGTATACTTGTATATCGCTTGTGTATGTCAGTGTATACTTGTATATCACTTGTGTATGTCAGTGTATACTTGTATATCACTTGTGTATGCCAGTGTATACTTGTATATCACTTGTGTATATCAATGTATGCTTGTATATCACTTGTGTATATCAGTGTATACTTGTATATCACTTGTGTATGTCAGTGTATATGTTACTTGTGTGTAACATTGCGTGCTATAGTTTGTACAACTGTACCATTGTATATATATGAGACTGTGCTAGTGCATATGCATCCAGTTACACTACTGTATGCTTATATACTGAAGTGCCTACACATACCATGTATTATATATTGTGTGTTATATACTGTGTATTATATACTATGTATTATATACTGTGTAATATATATTGTGTGTTATATATTGTGTGTTATATACTATGTATTATATACTATGTATTATATACTATGTATTATATACTATGTAGTATATACTATGTATTATATACTATGTATTATATACTATGTAGTATATACTATGTATTAGATACTGTGTATTGTATACTATGTATTATATACTGTGTAATATATATTGTGTGTTATATATTGTGTGTTATATACTATGTATTATATACTGTGTCATATATATTGTGTGTTATATACTATGTATTATATACTATGTATTATATACTATGTATTATATACTATGTATTATATACTATGTAGTATATACTATGTATTATATACTGTGTATTATATACTATGTATTATATACTATGTATTATATACTGTGTATTATATACTGTGTATTATATACTATGTAGTATATACTATGTATTATATACTATGTAGTATATACTATGTATTATATACTATGTAGTATATACTATGTATTATATACTATGTATTATATACTATGTATTATATACTGTGTATTATATACTATGTATTATATACTGTGTATTATATACTATGTATTATATACTGTGTATTATATACTATGTATTATATACTATGTATTATATACTATGTATTATGTACTGTGTATTATATACTATGTATTATATACTGTGTATTATATACTATGTATTATATACTGTGTATTATATACTATGTATTATATACTGTGTATTATATACTATGTATTATATACTGTGTATTATATACTATGTATTATATACTATGTATTATATACTATGTATTATATACTATGTATTATATACTGTGTATTATATACTATGTATTATATACTGTGTATTATATACTATGTATTATATACTGTGTATTATATACTATGTATTATATACTGTGTATTATATACTATGTATTATATACTGTGTATTATACACTATGTATTATATACTATGTATTATATACTATGTATTATATACTGTGCATTATATGCTATGTATTTCAGCTGCTAACCAAGTGGTGGAGCAGAAGGCGGTGGATATGGTGGGGTCAAAGGTCCAAGTCAGCTTCTACACCCCTACAGAGGATGCTACCTCTGAAGATGACTCAGCTCAACCTAGTCAGTTACAGTACATTGTACCTTGAAATGTTTTTAGTATGTGGTGTGCGTGCGTGTCTGCGTGTGTCAGGGTGCGTGTGTGTGTGTAGGGCGTGTGGTGGTTTGTAGTAAGAAGTTTGCTGTGAGCTGTGTATGTAGTGTGTAGCGTGTCGTTTGTAATGTTTTGTGGTGCATCTATACTTACTGTACATATATACTTACTGTACATATATACTTACTGTACATCTATACTTACTGTACATCTATACTTACTGTACATCTATACTTACTGTACATATATACTTATTGTACATCTATACTTACTGTACATCTATACTTACTGTACATATATACTTATTGTACATCTATACTTACTGTACATCTATACTTACTGTACATCTATACTTATTGTACATCTATACTTACTGCACATTTATACTTATTGTACATCTATACTTACTGTACATCTATACTTACTGTACATCTATACTTACTGTACATATATACTTATTGTACATCTATACTTACTGTACATGTATACTTACTGTACATCTATACTTACTGTACATCTATACTTACTGTACATCTATACTTACTGTACATCTATACTTACTGTACATCTATACTTACTGTACATCTATACTTACTGTACATCTATACTTACTGTACATCTATACTTACTGTACATCTATACTTACTGTACATCTATACTTACTGTACATCTATACTTACTGTACATCTATACTTACTGTACATCTATACTTACTGTACATCTATACTTACTGTACATATATACTTACTGTACATCTATACTTACTGTACATGTATACTTACTGTACATCTATACTTACTGTACATCTATACTTACTGTACATCTATACTTACTGTACATCTATACTTACTGTACATCTATACTTACTGTACATCTATACTTACTGTACATCTATACTTACTGTACATCTATACTTACTGTACATCTATACTTACTGTACATCTATACTTACTGTACATCTATACTTACTGTACATCTATACTTACTGTACATCTATACTTACTGTACATCTATACTTACTGTACATATATACTTACTGTACATCTATACTTACTGTACATATATACTTACTGTACATATATACTTACTGTACATATATACTTACTGTAACTACATATTTACAGCACACATTGAAGTGAAGAAGCACGCAAAGACCTCTGCCAAGGATATGCATCAGTTGTTATTGTTGCACATGGGAGATGTACTTGGCCATGATATACTCACCTCTTTTCAACATTCATATGATCCATCCAAAGATCTCTTCAGATTTGATCTATCGCCACCAGGTATCAACCTCTCACCTCTGTGTTATCTCTCTGTATCACATAGTATACTATACTGTAGTACACTAGTTATCTCTCTGTATCACATAGTATACTATACTGTAGTACACTAGTTATCTCTCTGTATCCCATAGTATACTATACTGTAGTACACTAGTTATCTCTCTGTATCCCATAGTATACTATACGGTAGTACACTAGTTATCTCTCTGCATCCCATAGTATACTATACTGTAGTATACTAGTTATCTCTCTGTATCACATAGTATACTATACTGTAGTACACTAGTTATCTCTCTGTATCACATAGTATACTGTACTGTAGTACACTAGTTATCTCTCTGTATCACATAGTATACTATACTGTAGTACACTAGTTATCTCTCTGTATCCCATAGTATACTATACTGTAGTATACCAGTTATATCTCTGTATCACATAGTATACTATACTGTAGTACACTAGTTATCTCTCTGTATCACATAGTATACTATACTGTAGTACACTAGTTATCTCTCTGTATCACATAGTATACTATACTGTAGTATACTAGTTATCTCTCTGTATCCCATAGTATACTATACTGTAGTACACTAGTTATCTCTCTGTATCACATAGTATACTGTACTGTAGTACACTAGTTATCTCTCTGTATCACATAGTATACTATACTGTAGTACACTAGTTATCTCTCTATATCACATAGTATACTATACTGTAGTACACTAGTTATCTCTCTGTATCACATAGTATACTATACTGTATTACACTAGTTATCTCTCTGTATCAGATATAGAACAGATGACTAACACTCCCCAGTACCTGGATGAGAAGAAGAAAAAAAGTAAAATAGTCATCGATGAGGGACATTCTGGTATGTCATGCATGATCTAAGCGAATTAACTCTATGTGTCATTCTTCTTTGGCTTATTTGCCATAAATACATAATAACTCTATGGATACTCATTACATAATAACTCTATGGATACTCATTACATAATAACTCTATGGATACTCATTACATAATAACTCTATGGATACTCATTACATAATAACTCTATGGATACTCATCACATAATAACTCTATGGATACTCATTACATAATAACTCTATGGATACTCATTACATAATAACTCTATGGATACTCATTACATAATAACTCTATGGATACTCATTACATAATAACTCTATGGATACTCATTACATAATAACTCTATGGATACTCATTACATAATAACTCTATGGATACTCATTACATAATAACTCTATGTGTACTCATTACATAATATCTCTGTATATACTCATTACATAATAACTCTACATTTATATTCGTTACATGATAACTCTAGATAGCTGCAGTTATTTTTTTATAGAGTTGCTAACACTCACGTTTTATCCACTAACTAAAGTGTTTTTGCAGGCCCGACCGTGTTTATTAGGCCTGCAAAGGGCTGTGATAAACAGCTGAGTAAAACACAAATCAAGGCTGCTTTCGGCCCAAAGAGTCAGTTCTCTTCCAAGGTCGAGGTCGTCTCCTATGCCAGCGATTTAATTGAGCTCAAGTTAGAGACTTGCTCCGGTAAGTGCCTTTTTGCCACCTTTCTATAGTTGGTGTTGTCCCCACTCTATAGTTGGTGTTGTCCCCCCTCTATAGTTGGTGTTGTCCCCCCTCTATAGTTGGTGTTGTCCCCACTCTATAATTGGTGTTGTCCCCACTCGGTAGTTGGTGTTGTCCCCCACTCTGTAGTTGGTGTTGCCCCCCTCTAAAGTTGGTGTTGCCCCCCCTCTATAGTTGGTGTTGTCCTCTCTTTGTAGTTGGTGATGTCCCCCACTCTGTAGTTGATGTTGTCCCCCTCTGTAGTTGGTGTGTCCCCCCTCTGTAGTTGGTGTGTCCCCACTCTGTAGTTGGTGTGTCCCCTCCTTTATAGTTGGTGTTGTATCCCACTCTGTAGTTGGTGTTGTCCCCCCCTTTATAATAGGTGTTGTTCTCACTCTGTAGTTGGTGTTGTCCCCACTCTGTAGTTGGTGTTGTTCCCCCTCTATAGTTGGTGTTGTCCCCTCTCTGTAGTTGGTGTGTCCCCACTCTGTGGTTGGTGTTGTCCCCTCGCTGTAGTTGGTGTTGTCTCCCCCCCCCTCTATAGTTGGTGTTGTCCCCTCTCTGTAGTTGGTGTTGTCTCCCCCCCCCCCCTCTATAGTTGGTGTTGTCCCCTCTCTGTAGTTGGTGTTGTCCCCACATGTAGCAGGTGTTGTCCCCACTTTGTAGTTGGTGTTGTCCCCACATGTAGTTGGTGTTGTCCCCACTTTGTAGTTGGTGTTGTCCCCACTTTGTAGTTGGTGTTGTCCCCACTCTGTAGTTGGTGTTGTCCCCACTCTGTAGTTGGTGTTGTCCCCACTCTGTAGTTGGTGTTGTCCCCACATGTAGTTGGTGTTGTCCCCACTTTGTAGTTGGTGTTGTCCCCTCTCTGTAGTTGGTGTGTCCCCACTCTGTGGTTGGTGTTGTCCCCTCTCTGTAGTTGGTGTTGTCTCCCCCCCCTCTATAGTTGGTGTTGTCCCCTCTCTGTAGTTGGTGTTGTCCCCACATGTAGTTGGTGTTGTCCCCACTTTGTAGTTGGTGTTGTCCCCACATGTAGTTGGTGTTGTCCCCACTTTGTAGTTGGTGTTGTCCCCACTCTGTAGTTGGTGTTGTCCCCACTCTGTAGTTGGTGTTGTCCCCACTTTGTAGTTGGTGTTGTCCCCACTTTGTAGTTGGTGTTGTCACCACTTTCCATTACTATAATGTGTGTCTTGTCACCACTCAATGGTTTGTCTTGTCACCGCTCTATGGTTTCTCCTGTCACCACTATATGGTTTCTCTTGTCACCGCTCCATCTATTCTCTTGTCACCACTCTATGGTTTCTCTTGTCACCACTCTATCTATTCTCTTGTCACCACTCTATGGTTTCTCTTCCCACCACTCTATGGTTTCTCCTGTCACTACTCCATGGTTTCTCTTTTCACCACTCTATCTATTCTCTTGTCACCACTCTATCTATTCTCTTGTCACCACTCTATCTATTATCTTGTCACCACTCTATCTATTCTCTTGTCATCACTCTATGGTTTCTCTTGTGACCACTCTATGGTTTCTCTTGTCACCACTTTATGGTTTCTCTTGTCACCACTCTATGGTTTCTCTTGTCACCACTCTATGGTTTCTCTTGTCACCACTCTATGGTTTCTCTTGTCACCATTTTGTAATAAGATTAATAGTTGAATGCTTCAATAACTTACAGTTATTTGTGGAATTGTTTTGGTGATGAAAGAGAAATTCAACATTTCTGTGTTAGACAGAAATATAGTTAAATTAAACCCATTTCTACAGCACCATATTCTAGTGGTGAATCGGTAGCCGGTGCCCATGCTAATCCATTTATAAGTAAACTAACATAATATTCTAATTGAAGTTGCTGCTTTGGTTGTGTCCATACGGGAACATAAGCTAAAGAATGGAATGTTGGTGGAAGCAAGCTTCAGCAAGGAAGTCGGCAGCAGCTCTGATGAATCAGTATCTACAGAGTCAGCTAGCTCTGAGGAAGAGGGTCTAGACAATGCAGTGGTGCGTGGACTGCCAGCTGAAGGTAATTCAGACTATCATAGCATAGCTTTGTTTGTCTCAATGTGACCTAGCATTGCTGGTACACTGTATATTGGTACTTGTGTACTGTATATTGGTAGTTGTATACTATATATTGGTACTTGTATACTATATATTGGTACTTGTATACTGTATATTGGTACTTGTATACTATATATTGGTACTTGTATACTGTATATTGGTACTTGTATACTATATATTGGTACTTGTATACTGTATATTGGTACTTGTATACTGTATATTGGTACTTGTATACTATATATTGGTACTTATATACTGTATACTGGTACTTGTATACTGTATACTGGTACTTGTATACTGTACATTGGTACTTGTATACTGTACATTGGTACTTGTATACTGTATATTGGTACTTGTATACTGTATATTGGTACTTGTATACTGTATATTGGTACTTGTATACTGTATATTGGTACTTGTATACTGTATATTGGTACTTGTATACTGTATACTGGTACTTGTATACTGTATATTGGTACTTGTATACTGTATATTGGTACTTGTATACTGTACATTGGTACTTGTATATTGTATATTGGTACTTGTATACTGTATATTGGTACTTGTATACTATATATTGGTACTTGTATACTGTATATTGGTACTTGTATACTATATATTGGTACTTGTATACTGTATATTGGTACTTGTATACTGTACATTGGTACTTGTATACTGTATATTGGTACTTGTATACTATATATTGGTACTTGTATACTGTATATTGGTACTTGTATACTATATATTGGTAGTTGTATACTGTATATTGGTACTTGTATACTATATATTGGTACTTGTATACTGTATATTGGTACTTGTATACTGTATATTGGTACTTGTATACTGTATATTGGTACTTGTATACTGTATACTGGTACTTGTATACTGTATATTGGTACTTGTATACTGTATATTGGTACTTGTATACTGTACATTGGTACTTGTATACTGTATATTGGTACTTGTATACTATATATTGGTAGTTGTATACTGTATATTGGTACTTGTATACTGTATATTGGTGCTTGTATACTATACATTGGTACTTGTATACTGTACATTGGTAATTGTATACTATATATTGGTACTTGTATACTATATATTGGTACTTGTATACTGTATATTGGTGCTTGTATACTATACATTGGTACTTGTATACTGTACATTGGTAATTGTATACTATATATTGGTACTTGTATACTGTATATTGGTAATTGTATACTGTATATTGGTACTTGTGTACTGTACATTGGTAAATTCGTATACATGTATGTGTATATGTATTAGTGTATATCAAGGATGTACGGCAGTTATGCAATATTGTTGTATTTTCTGGGCTAAACGAACCTGCTTTCTTTGATGACAGCATTATTTTTTTATAAGTGTCCCTTTAATACATACAGTAGATAGAAATGATTAAACTTCAACGAGACAGCATAGCAACTAAAACGAATTCGGTGGTTGCTATGCCAAAAATATGACATCACCCCGTAATTTTCAGAATATGCATAGATGTGATAACCAGCCGGTTTAGCTCGCCAACATATAATTTGTTGTTATATATGCTTACAATAAATGCTGCTTGCAATTATTATTCACTTATGAGTATTATTAATTGTATAATATCATTTATGTACATATATTACAATAATAGATTAAATATTAATAAAGAGCAATAATTATTGTTTCAATAAATATTATAGTTTATACCATTGTAACTAACTTACCTGGGGTATAATAAGTCTACATTAAATTTTGGCAGCAACTATCACCGTTCCCATAACTATATAAACATATATATGCAGTTAAAGATATGGGAAACAGATTTGTCCAGTTCCACCCACTGCAGTATTTTTACGTACAATGTAGATGTATGGGTTGTGTGGTTTCACCTCGTCATCACTATCATCATCACTATAAGCACATTTATTCAGCAGCGATCAGTTATCATCGCGTAGAGTTACCCCTATGTATCGAACAAGCAACACTCTATATATACCCTTGTTCCAATCACCAATGTGATCCTACATTAATAGACTAAGGCCACGATGCAATGGAAAGTAAAAGAGAAAGTTGGAACCCCGCTATGATAATGCACCTGAGCTATACGGAGTACTGCTGTGCTGAAAGTTGAATCTTTTCATTCTCAGCTTTCATCAATTTTGACAAACGAACAGCCGTTTTCATGTTACCAGATAGTTTTCTTAGATGCTTTTTATACTGGTGTAGCTGTAGTTTTATACTACTGTAGCTGTAGTTTTATACTGGTGTAGCTGTAGTTTTATACTTGTGTAGCTGTAGTTTTATACTGGTGTAGCTATAGTTTTATACTGGTGTAGCTGTAGTTTTATACTAGTGTAGCTGTAGTTTTATACTGGTGTAGCTGTAGTTTTATACTGGTGTAGCTATAGTTTTATACTGGTGTAGCCGTAGTTTTATACTTGTGTAGCTGTAGTTTTATACTGGTGTAGCTATAGTTTTATACTGGTGTAGCTGTAGTTTTATACTAGTGTAGCTGTAGTTTTATACTGGTGTAGCTGTAGTTTTATACTGGTGTAGCTATAGTTTTATACTGGTGTAGCTGTAGTTTTATACTTGTGTAGCTGTAGTTTTATACTGGTGTAGCTATAGTTTTATACTGGTGTAGCTGTAGTTTTATACTAGTGTAGCTGTAGTTTTCTACTGGTGTAGCTGTAGTTTTATACTGGTGTAGCTATAGTTTTATACTGGTGTAGCTGTAGTTTTATACTTGTGTAGCTGTAGTTTTATACTGGTGTAGCTGTAGTTTTATACTAGTGTAGCTGTAGTTTTATACTAGTGTAGCTGTAGTTTTATACCGGTGTAGCTGTAGTTTGCTAGTTCCTAGTACAGTCTTTTAACACTGTTTTCACTACAAAAAAAAATTATTATCGTTGCAGCTGCAATGATTAAACATTGTGGGGTGACATCACAACCAATAGCAACAACCATAATTATTTTGATTTTTATGTGAAATTACACCTGTTTTATCTATGAATTAATGAGATGCTTATGAAATGTAATGCTGTCGTATAGCGAATCATGTTCATTTACCAGAGATGATATATTATAGCTGTATGATTTGGCTCATCTATAAGTAATTATGATAGTGAGGACCTATGGCAGACGAACAGCACCACACAAAATTCACCCATCTTTTTCTACACTGTGGCGCAGTTCGTCTAGTTACTGTAGACGAACAGCGCCATCGGTTGAAACATGTATGGCGCAGCTCGTCTACAGTCAACAGCCGAACTGGGCCAAAACACGAGACGGCAACTCCAAGGCAATTAACCCTCCACCAATCCCTTTATATTATTTTGTAAATGTGAAATAATTAAGTTTTGCAGCAAGATGAAAATTGGAAGAATCAATGATTCAACTTGTAAAGAAATTAATTTTTCATCTAAATCTCTAAAAGCATATTTTGATAAAACCAAAAATTTAAATAGTTTCTTAAAGCTTTGAATTAAAAAGAAATTAATTTTTCCGTATAAAAATTTTGTTTTGTCTCAATCAAAAAAATTAATATTTTTGCACAGTTGCTATTTATATTGTAAATATTTTTTCATGAAAACCATATAAACAGCTACTGGGCCAATAATGAAAAGCTTTAAAACACAGGCGTACTGCAAAAAGTTTGGTGGATTTTGGACCATTTTTCGGATTTTTATGTTGTGTTTTGTTGTTGGTGTTTTGAAGGTAAGTCATGATTTGACACACTTGTCTTCACGTTCTGGCCTGCTGGCTCAAAAATAATTTGGGCAGCACCCCACCAAGAAAATACCAGAAAGTAAACCCTCTGGGCTGTCGATACTGACTTTTTTCACTCCAATAAACAACTACATGAGAAGCAGCAACCTTGTGTTTCCAAAGTTTGTGCTTGCAAAAGGTGCGTCACGCAAACTTTCTTCACATCACCCGAGTCTCGTAAACCAACAAATCGTAACCCACGGGGTTGACGAAAAGTCCTCATCTCAGCTTTGAAACTACGGGCACTCATTTTAACCCGTATTAGTGTTTTGAGGATCCACAACTCATTACTGTCGAAGAAAATAGAGACGATGCGCCCGGTAATAATTAATCATTTTTTCTCCGCTTTCCAGCTGTTCTACGAGATCGCTCAGTCAGAACAATCACTAGGTAAAGGCTGCATAATTTTTACTTTTTCGGCAAACTCTTGAAACCCCTCTTGTGAAATTTTTCGCTAGTTACCAATAATGTTAAAGCTGAGATGGGTACCCTTTGTAGCTCTTGTAAACTAGGACTTGCTAGTTTAGGAGACTCGGGTGATGTGAAGAAATTTTGCGAGACACGCCTTTTGCAAGCACAAACTTTGAAAGCACGAAGTTGCTGCTTCTCATGTAGTTATCTGATTGGAATAAAAAAAGTCAGTATCGACAGCCCAGAGGGTTTACTTTCTGGTATTTTCTTGGTGGGGTGCTGCCCAAATTATTTTTGAGCCAGCAGGCCAGAACGTGAAAACAAGTGTCAAGTCATGACCTACCTTCAAAACACCAACAACAAAACACAACATAAAATTCTGAAAAATGGTCCAAAATCCACCAAATTTTCCGCAGTAGGCCTGTGTTTTAAAAACAGAAACAAACGCAACAAAAAAATAATTACCAAGTTAAAAACATTTTTTGTTTTAATTCACTTCCAACAAGCCGCCACAGTTAACGGGAAAGTTGGGGCTATAATTATTGGAGTTGTGCTTTCTTGTTTTACTAAAGTATGGTGGCGCAGCTCGACTACAGCAACTAGACGAATTTCGCCGCAGCCCAAGAAAATCTAGGCGAGTTTTGTGTGGCGCTGTTCGTCTGCCGTAGAAGACACTAGCGCAAGGAGATGTACAAATAACTTGTATCGTGGTTTCCTTCTCTTGCCATAGCGTATCTCTATGTCACGCATCACTGCTCATTGCATCACTCAGCAGGGTGTCCATTTATGTTATAGAACGCACTGGAAGACGTTCTCCTAACTCCCACACCGCAAATAGACGAGCCAAGAAAAGTGTGCCGGCCGATTGTCTTCCACCAAAGACTTTGCTACTGGAGAACCTTCTAGATGTGGACGAACAGACTATTTACTTCTGGATAAAGTCGCTTATAGCTGTTTGGCCCCTGAGTGTGCAGATATCTGCTACTGGAGAGAATGCCATTGTGAAAGTACCTGGCAGCTGTCCCTATAGTAAGTTCCATAGTGAGTGATTTGTTGTTGTGTATAGCTCCTCCCACTACTGTGTTATTGTCACTACAGTTTGTGTATAGCTCCTCCCACTACTGTGTTATTGTCACTACAGTTTGTCTATAGCTCCTCCCACTACTGTGTTACTGTCACTACAGTTTGTGTATAGCTCCTCCCACTACTGTGTTACTGTTACTACAGTTCGTATTTAGCTCCTCCCACTATTGTGTTATTGTCATACCGTTGAGTACAGCCCTCCAACGATTGTGTATCTCCACCGCAGTTATGTGTAGCTCCTTCCACTACTCGGTAATTGTCTCTTCAACTAAATGCAGCTCATCTGACAATATGGACCCGATAGGAGTAGCGACTCTTCGCCAATGCAATCTAAAGCGCTCTAGTCAATCATCTAATATTTTATTAGAAATCACAACTTGGTTGGCCATTATCTCCATTTCAGACATTTTAAACTGCTTATATAATGAAAATGATGCCATTGAGAAAGCTCAAGGGATCAATATAACCCTTAAAGTTTTTTTATGAAAAAAACTTTGGTTTATTTACTTGAAAAATGAATTATAACCATAGCTTAGTATTTCGAGCTTTATTGAGTTTGCCAACATAAATTATTGACTATGCGCCCTTGTTGTGAATTACTATATCGTACTTCCACTGCGTCGCCTTGCTTAGATAGTAATAGATGATTTATATGAATGACTCGTTGTCAGTATTATACACCCGTACCTGTCCACTGCTCTTGAGTCATTAGTCGTGTCGTTGATGAATCTAAAATAGCAAACCCCAATTATTATATAGCATCACCAAGTGTACCAAGCACGAGGTGCCCTCTGGTATGTGACTAGTAATTTACAATTGTTCACTTTTGCTGCATTTTCCAACTGTTAAGGCTATTGAGTATTTTAATAATTGTTGTCTTTTGTTGATTGTTTTTTTTTTATAGCAATTATTGTTACGTCATAGGATATTTATTGAGTAAAGTTGGCATTTTTTAATAATTACCGTTAGTATCAAACGTACGCATGAATATGATGATTCAGCATTAAAATAAAACAAATAGTAAACTCCTGCTGGCAACACACAATAGTTATATTATAAATGATTGCTGGCTGTAAAAAGTGAATATGTGGTTGGGAGATAACTCCTACCATATCTCCATTGTGTTACTGCCATTGCGATTATGTATCGCTCCTCCCACTGATGTGTTATTGTCTCTGCGTTCAAGTATAGCTCCTCCCACTACTTGGTTATTGTCATGTATAAGACCTTGACACCAGTAGCTGAGAGGTATGTGTTATATGCTAATCCTTTCTGTCCATCTGTAGATAGTGAAGTCAACGAAAAATGCAAGCTAAGGGAGTTTCAACTTCAAGGGGAGAGAGTAATAGTGTCAAACGTACAACCTGCCTGTGCTATTCAAGTCATCTGTTCCAACTCACAGCCAGGTGTTATTATTGAAGCAGACACAATAGAGGCGTACTTTAGCAACGAGAGATATACCGGTGTTAAGAATTCTCTATCTCTACAGTCTGTTGAAGAGAAGACAACTTACAATGATCTACCTGTATATGTTGTCACCTACTCCGCCTCTCAAGGTACGTATCTACCTCCCTGTACTGCTATAAAGAGTACCTTGACTTTGTGTTAGCCATTATGTGTTTAGTATAATAAAACGAGCTGTTAGAGATGTCCTACAGCTCATGCAGGACAAGTTTTGTGAGAACACCCACTGCTGGCATGCTACCAACATGTCCGCTCCACCTTACTCAATAGTTGATGTAATGGCCTATCTGTAGATGTAGACAGTGTCCTAAACCATAAGCCTCATAAACTCAGTAAATGGAGACTGGATGTGGCTGAGTACTACCCTCTTATTGGCGTGTGCGGCCAGGACAGCCTGTGCATCTACAAAAATAACAACAAACAAGATGGAGGTACACGCAGATGCTCGTAATTTTGTATCACCTAATATATGCCTGGTCTTAAGTCTCAGACACACTGGATGCAAAATCTATGCGGAACGGCAATTTGACCACCAATGAAGCCGCCGACGCTGCTTTGTAAAAGCACAATGTTGAATGCATTATGGCGTTATTCAGCTAATCATAGTAATAAACAACAATAATATATAAATGATCGTTGTAATGAATGGATGATTTCTCTTTTGAAAAAGTGAAAAGATTGCTCGCTGCCATGCGCACCAACCAATCAGCGTGCTTGCCGCAGTGAAATATCAAACACGTTTAATATCTTGAGCGGCGATATATTTTTGACATGTAGCGTGCCAGAGCGGAGTTTGCAAGCGAGTTTGGCTCTGGACCCATCCAGTGTGTTTGAGCCTTTAGACTTGTTTGGTGACTTACAGTATATCACTTAATATATGCCTGGTCTTAGACTTGTTTGGTGACTTACAGTATATCACCTAACATATGCCTGGTCTTAGACTTGATTGGTGACTTACAGTATATCACTTAATATATGCCTGGTCTTAGACTTGTTTGGTGACTTACAGTATATCACTTAATATATGCCTGGTCTTAGACTTGTTTGGTGACTTACAGTATATCACTTAATATATGCCTGGTCTTAGACTTGTTTGGTGACTTACAGTATATCACTTAATATATGCCTGGTCTTAGACTTGTTTGGTGACTTACAGTATATCACTTAATATATGCCTGGTCTTAGACTTGTTTCGTGACTTACAGTATATCACTTAATATATGCCTGGTCTTAGACTTGTTTGGTGACTTACAGTATATCACTTAATATATGCCTGGTCTTAGACTTGTTTGGTGACTTACAGTATATCACTTAATATATGCCTGGTCTTAGACTTGTTTGGTGACTTACAGTATATCACTTAATATATGCCTGGTCTTAGACTTGTTTGGTGACTTACAGTATATCACTTAATATATGCCTGGTCTTAGACTTGTTTGGTGACTTACAATATATCACTTAATATATGCCTGGTCTTAGGCTTGATTGGTGACTTACAGTATATAACTTAACATATGCCTGGTCTTAGGCTTGATTGGTGACTTACAGTATATAACTTAACATATGCCTGGTCTTAGACTTGATTGGTGACTTACAGTATATCACTTAACATATGCCTGGTCTTAGGCTTGATTGGTGACTTACAGTATATCACTTAATATATATATTTGAGTTTCTTTTTATCAATTGTAGCCGACAGCCAAACACCTGGATGTCCCATTGTGCATATTAACAATGTAGACAAGAAGCCTGACCTAGACACTTTAAAATTGTATATGGGTAGCCGGAAACGTACAAATGGTGGCAAAATTGAATCATGGTCAGAAAAAGCTGGCACTACCCCTGAGTCGATATCTGTGCAGGTTGTCTATGAAGAACCTGATGGTAAGTATATGGCGTCAGTAGTATATGTAAGTGTAATGGCGCTTTCAGATACCCTACACATAGGGATTAATGATTAGATTAAACGGCACCATTTGGAAACACCATCGTTGAGTGCCTATAAACTTGGCGGCAATGAGCATTTTAAGCTCACTGATGCGAAGTGACATACAAGGTAGGTAGCTTCATTGAGGACATAAATTTGTCTCCCTAGCCAACACTTTAGACGAGTCAACTTATTATCTTTGTATTCTCCCCGTTTTAAATTGTGACAATACATTATAGCATATATAAAACACATAACAATTATAGTATCATCGTAATTGTTTTCTGTTAGTAAACAAACTCAAGTGGACTTGTTTTAGCTATAGAGTTTCCATAGACGCTGTTGGAAATGAATGTGTCTATGGTTTAAAGCACAAATAACTTCCATTAAATGACACTCATCGATAAGCCCTCAACATCTGTTCAGCTACTGCCCTACGTGTAGGGTTGTAATAGATTCATGTCCTCTACCACCGACACAACGGCATCCACTCCTCTTCTCCACACGTCGGGGTCTATCCTGAATAGACTTTAACGACTCCACCGGGTCCACGACCCAGACACACTACACATATATTTATATGAGTAACTACTTTATTCCATAGTCTATTTAACAACACTATATGAGAATTTTAGCACAATCCACAAAACTTCCGCCCTCTCTCATGTGCAGCAGCTCCTTATATAGGAGAAGGCAGGAAATCTCACCCCCTTATTAGGAGTGAGCCAATAATATAATATAACACAAAACATTTAGTAATAGAAAGCAGTGATACAAAAGACGATAACAATTTGAGCCAATAAGAAGGGTGTGCACATGGCAGGGAGGCTCTGGCCTGCTTCCCCGCTCTTTTGAGTGTAGTGGAAACTTTCCATTCCTTATATGGAGTCCTTACTTCCTAGTCTCTGCTCTCTTCACTCATACTTCTCCGGTATCTGAATAACGAAGGGCGTTCTGTTCTTAGGGCCCCAGGCTACCACTATCAGTCATCTTCAATACTGGCCGGGAGAGCCGAGGTAAACTCTTCTATGTTCTATAACTGGATACAGGGTTTATACTGGCCCGGTATAGCCAATATTCTGAAATCTGATGAAATAAGTGTAGGGAACGAGGGAAAAGGCTTCGGGTCTATCTCAATGTCATTACTACAGGTACGGAGGGGGGACACAGGTGGTTCCTAGGGTAGGAGGGTGGACACAGTTGGTTCCTAGGGTAGGAGGGTGGACAGAGGGGCGGGGACGGCTAACATCTCATACACATCTAGCACAGGATATCCAAAAGCACCTGAAGTATATGTCATCAGTAGTATATCTAAGTATAAGTATGTGTCATCAGTAGTATATATAAGTATATATCATCAGTAGTATATATAGGTATAGGTATATAGCGTCAGTAGTATATATAAGTATATATCATCAGTAGTATATTTAAGTATAAGTATATATCATCAGTAGTATATATAAGTATAAGTATATATCATCAGTAGTATATATAAGTATATATCATCAGTAGTATATATAAGTATATATCATCAGTAGTATATATAAGTATATATCATCAGTAGTATATATAAGTATATATCATCAGTAGCATATATAAGTATATATCATCAGTAGTATATATAAGTATATATCATCAGTAGTATATATAAGTATATATCATCAGTAGTATATATAAGTATATGTCATCAGTAGTATATATAAGTATATATCATCAGTAGTATATATAAGTATATATCATCAGTAGTATATATAAGTATATATCATCAGTAGTATATATAAGTATATATCATCAGTAGTATATATAAGTATATATCATCAGTAGTATATATAAGTATATATCATCAGTAGTATATATAAGTATATATCATCAGTAGTATATATAAGTATATATCATCAGTAGTATATATAAGTATATATCATCAGTAGTATATATAAGTATATATCATCAGTAGAATATATAAGTATATATCATCAGTAGTATATATAAGTATTTATTGTAATAGATTTGTGTCCTCTATTACCGACACTACGGCATACACTCCTCTCTGCTAGCAATTGATTCAGGGGCCACAACTCAGACAAACTACACCGAGTTTGCGCAAATAAAACACTATTACTCCATTCTATTTAGCAATATAATAAGTTATGATACAAAATCCACAAACTTCTGCTCTCCTCATGTGCTGCAATTCCTTTTATAGGAGGAGACAGGAAAACTCACCCCCTTATAAGGGGTGAGCCAATAACACATAACGATACAAATCATAAATGAATCAGAAAAGGTAATACAATTTATCATAACAAAGCAAGCTAATGAGAGAGGCGTACACATGGCAAAGTGGCTCTGGGCTTTCTTCACGCTCTTTTGATGGTGCTGGAAGTATTCTACTCCATATTAGGGATCTACTTCCCAACCTCTGTTCCTGGTACTTGTATGGCTCCGGTCTCCATAAAGTGAAGGTCTCCTAACTCCTAGGGTCCCAGGCTTCCTTTATCAGCCATCTTTCTTGACAAGCCCAGGGTACTGACCAGGGGTATGCCCTTATATATTCTATAGGTAGGATATAAGGTCTATCCTGTCCCGGTATAGACTCGGTATAGACTCGGTATAGCCGGTATCCTTAAATTCAAGAGAATAGGTATATACAATGAAGCGAAAGGCTCCGGGTCCACTCGAAACTTCTATCGATGGTAGGGTTAAGGGTGTAGGGGGATTTAGGGAGGGCAGGGTGGGGAAAGGGTCCTAGTTTCTGTAATTATTATGAAAATCTCCCACAACATCATCAATAGTTTATACAAGTATAAGTATATGTATAAGTAGTATACAGACTACTATATGGTCTATGTTGTGTATGCTGAATTATGTGAACACATAGAGGGAAGAGTTCATTTCCCCAGTTTACGGTGATTCATTCACTACATTCACTTGAGTACTGTTGTAGTTGCTGAAAGAGTGTTTGATTTTTACCAACGACATGGACTGAAGTTCAACAACCAACATCTCGAGCTAGAATTGGAGACTCCTTGGCTAACAAAAGTCCATGATGATCACAAAGTGCGCGTCTCTGGATTGACCAATGACCTTGACCCAGAAAAACTCAAGTTTTATCTGTCAGCGATATCAGACAATGTGGTCGTTGATATCTTCTTCGATGAGAGACAGACCAGGGCTGTGGCTCAGTTTCAACAAGTCATAGGTGAGGCCTGCTGGTGGTCTATATCAAGTACTTACTTAATATATACAGTATAACGTACTTACTTAACTTGTGCAATATTAAGTACGTACTTAATATATGCAATATCAAGTACATACTTAGTATATACAATATCAAGTACATACTTAATATATACAATATCAACAAGTACATACTTAGTATATACAATATCAAGTACTTACTTAATATATACAGTATCAAGTACTTAATATATATTATATCAAGTACTTACTTAATATACACAATGTCAAGTCATTAAATGCATGTATTACCCTGCACTCTTTAGAATATGGCAAACTTCTCAGTCAAGCCCGAAGAGTCCCTCTAGCAGATTGCCCTCAGCTGAGGATACAACAAGAGTACAAGTCAAGAGACCTCATCGCCACAGGCTCATTTACAAAGGATGATTTGGAGCTGCCATTGGAGAGTTTGCTGTACCAAAAGTTTGGTCCCGATGTGGAAGTGATTGCAGATGAGTTTCCTGGTACAGTTGACATCTGGAGGATTAGTACGGAGCCTGAAGGTGAGCCCAATATAGTTTTGGATTTATTATATAACTTTGTTATTGTTACTATGGTGTGTATTTATTTGTGTGTGTCTTATAGTGTGTCTACACCTGTGTGTGTCTTATGGTGTGTCTTCATCTGTGTGTGTCTTATAGTGTGTCTTCATCTGTGTGCGTCTTATGGTGTGTGTCTTCATCTGTGTGTGTCTTATAGTGTGTCTTCATCTGTGTGTGTCTTATAGTGTGTCTTCATCTGTGTGTGTCTTATGGTGTGTCTTCATCATACCTAAGTAGAATATGTTGTGCCAATGAATTGTATTTCAGCTCTACCGTACATACTAGAGCAGAAGCACAGCCTACCCCATTGCAAATCCATAGCCCCGTACTCCGAGTTCCTGGGGCTACATGTCACCAGTGGTGCGCAACAAAAAACGCAGACTCTGTCCAACTTACTGTCGGATCAGCTGATGCTTCAATTCCTCCTTGAAGTCCCGTCTGGCCACCAAACACTTGCTGACCACCTGCGGAGTCTTGGCATGCTGCTGTCTAAGGATGGAACCATCACTGCTAAGTCATCTTCTAACAAGCAAGATAACAGGTGATTGATTGATATATGTATATGGATACCTAATGGAGGGTATACTTTACATACTGTATATAAAACTGTACATGCGCTGTATACATTATACATGCGATTGTACATATACTATATATATCAAGCATACAACTGTACATATATTAAAGTATGTAGTGTAGAATACCTATATAGTACATGTAAGCGTGAAAAACATATGTCTGTATGTCTGTGAGTGTCTTTGTCTGCCATTACAGATGCATAGACACCTAAAGCTCTGCGCTGATGGTAATAACAACTAAAAATTTCTTCCGTGTGTTAATCTTGTGGTAGATTTCAGTGCACTCTAGTTGTAAACAGGTAGTTTACACTAGAAACTTGCGGAGCAATGCGCTAGACTTCTGCCCACAGCATTTGGTTAATGGCTGTTGGGTAGGAAGTCATACTGTGCCGGTAGCATAGTAAGCAGGGCCGGTATTGACCCCTGCAGGGTCGGTAATGACCTCTGCAGGGTCGGTAATGACCTCTGCAGGGTCGGTAATGACCTCTACCGACCCGGTACAAGCTGTACTGGGCCGGTACAAGATGGCCGCCTTAGCCGAGGATCCGTAAAGACGTCCAGGAACTTAGTCAAGGTCGTAAACAGGAAGTGACTACCCCTAAAGTACCAACTTAGTGGACCTAATTCTATATACAGCCTGGGGACCCTGTAGGAGCCGTCATTGGACAGTTAGGAGAAAAGACTCCGCCCTTAGCCACTTGGCACCTCCTTGTATTATCTTGCATTGCATTATGATTGGTCAAGTATTTATATAATTGATGTCATTGGTTGCATTACTTCCTGTGCATTGTATCTTATATGTTTTATGTTCCTTAGCTCTCCTATAAAAGGAGAGCTCTTACTGATAATCAGTGCATTCATTACAATGAGCCATAGCATGTATTATTATATTGCTAACCACCTAGAGGAATAATTACCCTCAGGACTGCTTTGTAATAAAGCCATACCACAAACACTATTCGGTACTGTTTGTCTGAGCCATGGGCTCTTGCCTTACCGGGTAATTCGGTTGCCCTATACAAGTGGCACTGTCGGTCAGTACAGTGTCCCCTCTGGAGAGAGGTAGAATACTTGAGACTAGTGGATGTCCGTGGTAACAGACCGGAATCCATTACATTGGTGGCAGCGGTGGGATAAACGGTACCTTCCCACGCTGTGCTCTTTCACGCTACCCTCTGGCCCTGCGAATGCACTGCAGGCCAGCTACCACTGAGGAAGGAGAAGTGATCTACCGGGTGTAGATCTGGAGAGAGGAGGAGAAATTGATCTACCGAAGTAGTAGATCGGAAGAGCAATTGACGCAAGATACTACCGGATTTCTCTGCAGGTTCGTTTGAGTGCGCTCCGAACTGCAGCAGCTATCCCGGCACAGTATCCACTACTAAAGGCTGTCTGCATCAACCGTAGAGCTTGCTCCGTTTGCAGCAGTCCAGTACAGACGCTACCGTATCTTCTACAGGCTCGTAGAGTTCGCTCCGCCCTGGACATAGAGATACCGGCACTGTACAGAAGAATGAGAGAGTCGTGTATCCGCTATACAGACTCAGCTACCAGAGGTTATTCAGCTTGGAGTGCTACTCAGCTGGTAACAGTGACCCCGGCACTGTATCCATTTACAGTGTCACTACACTACTGCCTGTAGGCCCGTAGAGCTTCGCTCCGCCCTGCAGCAGTACAAGAAGTTTCGTAGCGGTTGTTACAAGCGACGGAGTGCCAGATACTGCCACAGTATCCATTGGACCAACCCCTAGATCTGCTAGAGCCACTGGAAACACAGCTACCGACCCGGATCTAACCTATACCGGCCCGGGATTCAGTTGTACTGACCATTTCTTAGATTTGAGTTGAGATCACTCCTCTATCTGCAAAGAATGGCCACCCAGAGAGCACGCAGCGCTGGTCGAGCACCCGCTGGCAACCCAGAAGCTACAGCCATTGATAGATTGACCGAAGCATTGACGGCTATGATGAGGCCCAACCAAGACAATGCACCAGCTAGACTAAAGGCTCCGAAGTTCGACGGCGAAGGAGACGTCGAGTACTTCATCAGCCGATTCATTGAGGTAGCCGAAATGAATGAGTGGCCAGAGAACACGGCCATGTTATACCTAAGGGATGCATTACGAGGTAAAGCATTGGACTGTGGAAAGCCTCCACAACTGCAGGGTATCTTTGCTGCACTGCGAGCACGTTTTGGGCTAACACCCAGGGAAGCTATGTCCCGGCTGACCAGCCTACGCCGCCAACACAAGACGTCGCTCCAAGAGCATGCAAGTGAAGTAGAGCGCCTAGTGCGCATTGCTTACGCAGATCTACCTCACCGACCCATGCAGAGGATGATGCTGGACATCTTCAGCACCACAGTTGGCAATGCTTACCTGCAAAGACACTTGTTGGCCATGCAACCCATTGACGTAGCCGAAGCAGTCAGGGCTGGCAACGAGTATATGCAAATAAAGACGCCATTTGAAGAGCGCCAGGCTCATGTACGGATGTTGGAAGAGGATGCCGACGAGGAGGAAGAGGAATGGATGAGGACGGTTGCCAAGGGCCCGTCTCAACGTGTCTCCACCGCTACTGCCGTACAGCAGACACACCACACCCCTACACCTGCCATACCGGATCCTATGACAACAGTCATGGACAGCCTGAAGCTATTGACAGAAGAGCTACGGTCGCTGAGAGCGGCTAGACAAGCAGCTCCCTCTCCACAGTTGGAGACGGCACCTGCAACGCGCTGTTGGGGCTGCGGGCAACCAGGCCACATGATGGGCACCTGCCCCCGAACTCAGCGCGCAGTTCAACTTAGAGACAACCCCAGACAGACGGGAAACGGCCGGCGCCCGCAGTAGCGCCACCGGCAGCTGACTGCAGCTGGGCAAGCCGGACCACACCCACAACCCCTTATAGTCCTGGAACTCTAGGAGAGAGTGGACAACCCCCCAAGACAATACAGACAACAGCTAACCACCGCTGGCAAAGCCAAACAACTCCTGATACCCCGTACAGTCCTGGAACTCTAGGAGAGAGTGGACAACCCCCCAAGAGAGCATCAACACCCGCTGACTGCAGCTGGACAACTCCTGATACCCCGTACAGTCCTGGAACTCTAGGAGAGAGTGGACAACCCCCCAAGAGAGCATCAATACCCGCTGACTGCAGCTGGACAACTCCTGACACCCCATACAGTCCTGGAACTCTAGGAAAGAGTGGACAACCCCCCAAGAGAGCACAGACGCCCGCTGAGGACAGCCGGACAGCTCGACAACCCCCTTTTAGTCCTGTAACTCTAGGAAAGAGTGGACAACCCCCCAGGAGAACACAGACTGACAGTAGCCGGATTGCTCACCAACCCCCTTATAGTCCTGTAACTCTAGGAAAGAGTGGACAACCCCCCAGGAGAACACAGACTGACGGTAGCCGGAAAGCTCGTCAACCCCCTTACGGTCCTGGAACTCTGAAGAAGAGTGGACAACCCCCCAGGAGAACACAAATGGCAGCGCCACCGCTGGAGCGACCTTACCAGGCCAGCTACTTCCTGGCTGGAAGGTTAGCCGGTAGACCAGCCTCCCTGTTGATAGACACAGGCTGCACAACCAACTTGTTGTCTAAACATCTCTATCAGCAATTGCCACAGTCAGTAAAGGACACGCTGCAACGCAGCGAGGCACATGGACTCATGGCTGACGGGTCTAGGATTCCCTTTTACGGTACCCTGCAAGTAAACTTGCAGCTTCGTAAGCTGAGGACGAGCGTCAACTTCGTCATTAGTGACATCAATGAAGATGCCATAATTGGCATGCCGTTCCTCACCGTACACGAGTGTGCCCTACGGTTTCCAGACTCCCATGTCATCATTGACGGACATGTGCTACCTTGCACAGACAAGCACGGGCGGCCACTTAGTGATAGTGTCTGTCTAGCGCAAGCCGAGCTGACAGAGGACCCCCCTTACACCCTTGAAGAAGAGGCGGTACCCATACAACCACCCGCTGTAGAGAGAACTACAGGCGAAAGGTACCAGGCTGTGGAGAGCCCACCGTCACAAGCAGATGGCAAAAAGTTTGAACCGGATCGGGCAACAACTGTAGGCGCTAGAGGCGAAACAGTGTTCTCCCCCCCGTTGGCTACACCCATGCGATGGAGAGAGGAGACCCCCACCGCTGGAAAGAGGCAGCCATCCTTCAGTCAACCAACCCCTACAAAGAAAAGTAGACTACCCCGAGGAGCTCCCCGACAACCTCCAGTGAACAGAATCACTGTAGCTGACCGTCTAAAGATGTTGGAGAAGTGGCCAAAACCTCCCAGTACTCGAACCCTTCCTGTTAAGCCGGGCAGAGTGAGACAAAGTTGTAAACAACTCTGCAGCACAGACCAGCCACTCGTACCTAGCAGTGACAGTGACAGGACAATTCCCCAGCTAGCCATGGCTGCTGACCAGTGCATAGAGCTTGAGGACCACAAGGCAGATTTGCTGCAGGATGCAGGCCTTGATAATTGTCCATCAGCCAACTGCGCAGACACAGAAGTACTGGTGATGCCCACAGCTGAGTTAGGTGAAGAGCCCATCCTCTCCCAAGGTGTAGTTGATGAAGAAACCGCCTCGGCCAGTACAAGTACCGAGGAAACGCAGTCCCAGGAGACTGCAAGCGCACGCGGTGGCTGTCATCCTTTGAGACAGTACCGCCAGAGAAAGCCTGTGGTGGCGACTAAGGGTGAACGTCCCACGACCTCTTCACCACCAACCTTAGTGCCACACAGCACTGTGCACCACACCCCGGCTCGGGATGTTGCTTGCACCCCCACGGTACAGTGGGAAGAGGAGAGAAGGCGCTGGCTTTCCTTAGAGAAGGAACGGCGGTCTCCTAAAGTTGAGATAAGGAAGGTTCTGCCAGCACTAGAACTTCCAGGGCCACTGCTCGCACCCATACATGACGCTATGGTACAGCAAGCCCCGCTGCACTATAGGCAGCCCATTGACATGGTGTATAAAACTGGTAATGCACGTGTTGCTGTAGACTCACGCTCACAAATGAACGTGACGCCCAAGCTTACCATACAATTGGTACAAGCATCAAGCCCTTCCGTGGAGGAGGAAAAGGAGCTGATCACTAGCTTCCCCTATGATCCAGGCGGAGTTGAGTTATGGGAGGTCACCTGCAAGGGCGACCTTCTCTGGAGAGAGGTGCTATGTCATCCCATGGCATAGCACTCGAATATATATATAATCAAATATATACTCTGGGTACGGGTGTTACCCCCACACATATCTGCTCTTGATATTTTATTATTAAAGCCAGGCTGTGACTTTAATGGAGAGAGGTATGTGGTAGATTTCAGTGCACTCTAGTTGTAAACAGGTAGTTTACACTAGAAACTTGCGGAGCAATGCGCTAGACTTCTGCCCACAGCATTTGGTTAATGGCTGTTGGGTAGGAAGTCATACTGTGCCGGTAGCATAGTAAGCAGGGCCGGTATTGACCCCTGCAGGGTCGGTAATGACCTCTGCAGGGTCGGTAATGACCTCTGCAGGGTCGGTAATGACCTCTACCGACCCGGTACAAGCTGTACTGGGCCGGTACAAGATGGCCGCCTTAGCCGAGGATCCGTAAAGACGTCCAGGAACTTAGTCAAGGTCGTAAACAGGAAGTGACTACCCCTAAAGTACCAACTTAGTGGACCTAATTCTATATACAGCCTGGGGACCCTGTAGGAGCCGTCATTGGACAGTTAGGAGAAAAGACTCCGCCCTTAGCCACTTGGCACCTCCTTGTATTATCTTGCATTGCATTATGATTGGTCAAGTATTTATATAATTGATGTCATTGGTTGCATTACTTCCTGTGCATTGTATCTTATATGTTTTATGTTCCTTAGCTCTCCTATAAAAGGAGAGCTCTTACTGATAATCAGTGCATTCATTACAATGAGCCATAGCATGTATTATTATATTGCTAACCACCTAGAGGAATAATTACCCTCAGGACTGCTTTGTAATAAAGCCATACCACAAACACTATTCGGTACTGTTTGTCTGAGCCATGGGCTCTTGCCTTACCGGGTAATTCGGTTGCCCTATACAAGTGGCACTGTCGGTCAGTACAGTGTCCCCTCTGGAGAGAGGTAGAATACTTGAGACTAGTGGATGTCCGTGGTAACAGACCGGAATCCATTACAATCTGATGTGTGGCAGGGATTCAATTTTTCCATTTGTTCCCAACCGGAGGTTTTTGTGCTTTTAGCGTTTTTAAATAATCAAAGCGAAACTCATTTGTATGGCGATCGTGCTTTCATTTGATTCAAAATATGCAAAAGTTAAATAACTATACCGAGGTACACGATAAACTGGGGTGATCATTGGTCAGTTTATTATCGCGATAAATTGCATTTCAGGAACAAACCAAAAACTTTTATTGGTCCGTGAAAGTTTATTTTTCTCTGACATACTACGGATTTTCCTACATTTCCCGGGGCTCCTTGGGAGTAGTAAGAATTTTTATGACGCTCAATATTTATAGAGATGGCCGATTTTGCAAGCATTGACGATGTTGCTGAAAAGTTTAACGGTGTTCAACTTTGTCATTGCTTTCGGTGAATTTCAAGACTCTTGTTTTATGAAGCTTAGCAATTCATTTGCAACTGATAACAATAACAATGCATATCGACACATAATTTAGGCTACGTATCATTTGTTACTTCTCGCGGCCAAGTTATATCTTTTAGGAAATAAGATCAGAAATGAACCTCATTCTCCGACATTTTTTTTAAAAGAGCCATAGACCAATTTACATTCTGTGAGCGTACTCGTAACTAATAGCTCTATATGGTCACATGGTGTTGACCTTGCCATGACCTTTCACGATCAATACGTGTAGGTAACTCTACACACTACTGATCCTCGCAGAACGTCGTACGAGCTTCCATGACATTTATGGAGATCAGTCTTTACTAGTACAAGTCATTATTCAGTTGTAGATTTCATGAATTTCACTTGAAAATAGGGCAGGTATTAATACAAACAAAACGCATTAATTCTTAATGGTAATTCCGAAATTTTTTCAATCCAAGTTATTTATTAAGCAAATAATACATGATGATGATATGTCATTATTATTGCTTTTTGTAGTTATTATAATAAATGATAATTGTTTTTTTTCTCAAAAAACTACCACTAGTAATAATGATAATACTTTGGATAACTTTTCCATCTACTTCACTTCAAAATTAGTTATTGAATTTAGCAATTGTCATTTACAATTATGTTTTGTTAATTGTTCTCATCATTAGCAATGTTTTTTTACTGTTATATTATTGTTTGTTATCACCTATTACTATTTATTACCAGCTACTGTCGTTATTGATTGCTTTTTTATCGTTTTCGATTATCAGCTTGGCTTATCACAACTTGACTTTTCACAACTGGGCTTATGACAACTTGGCTTATCACAACTGGGCTTATGACAACTTGGCTTATGACAACTTGGCTTGTGACAACAGTGATAACACGCTAAAAATGATTATAGCAAAGTTGACTATCAAACTATGTATCATCATCATTGATACTTTTGAAATACTAAAAAAAATGATATGTCATCATGATCTCATCACCAGATTATTATTTAACAATATTACCCTTTGGTTTTTACTACAATACTGCTGTTACATGTATCGCCGTTGGTCATTTTGAAGTAATAGAAAATTGTAGATTATCATCACATTTTTATTGTATTATCATTATTCGATAATATTTTCAATTCATTTTATTGTTACCTCAATGCTGGGAGGGGACCAAGGGAGGAGAAAACCATGGGGGTAGTGGACCACGGAAAGAGATGACCACAAAAAGAGGCAACGATAGGAGGCAAGCACTGGAAAGGGTGACCAGGGGAGGAAGCGACCACAGGAGAATGCGACCACTGGAGGAGGCAACCACAGGAGGAGGCGACCACAGGAGGAGGCAACCACTGGAGGAGATGGCGACCACTGGAGGAGGTCGGGCACCAAGCGAAACGGGTGGGAGAAGGGAAACAATATGCTTGACTACATCCGTAAATACTCGTTTACAGCTAGTAGGCCAGCTAGTAGATATACATATATAGTAGCTGTTTGTGTGTAAAAGTGCTCAACATTAAAAATAACTACATATATCAATTGGATATACCTTATAAATAAATATATAATATATAAAGTAAATGGTATTCACTCAGCTATCTATGTAATATATATATATATTAGCCATAAACAACTGTACGTATATATGTACATTATACATTCAATTGTACGGACTCTACTTATATTTTACAGAATCATATTAAAGAACTGGCGGATGCTGAAGTCCAAAGTAGACAAGTTCATCGCCAAGGGTTTTTTTACATTCACTACAGAACCCTTGACGAAGCCCATTTTTGAAAAAGTTGAAGCCATTCTGCCTAAACTGGTTTCAGGCCAACCGGTGATTACTGAAGTAAGTTCTGGTAGACAATTGCGCGCGTCTGTAGGTAACAGAGTGGCCATTACTGGTGAAAGGCGTCTGGTAGAAGGTATGAAAGACTCGCTCCTGCAGATGATCTCCAACATTGAGAGGGAGATCCAGGAGGAAAAGAGTGTGATTACTGTGGACATCCCAAACGTCACTGACTACCAGATCAAATATCTAGAGCTTATTAACTTCTTCCACGACTCGATACGCCAGCTTAAACTCAAGGATTTCACTGCCGATGTTGGACTGGGAGTGGTCAGCGTGCAGGGACGACCTGATAGCATAAATGCAGTGCAAAAGACCATGTTTGAGATGTTTCCCAAACTCAGCCAATCAAAGGTTTTCAGTAACAAAAAACCGCTGTTCTTTAGAGTGTTCAACACTTCTGAAGCAAAGAAAGCTATCCAAGATGGAATAACAAGCAGGCAGCTACAAGCCGTGTATATAGTGGAAAACAAGTCCATCTCTGTGTACTCCAGAGATAAGTCTACTTCTAGGGCTGCAATGGACTGCATAGAAGAGTTGATTTGGGAGGCTCAGTACCCTGTTGACCATGACTTGGATGACTTGGAGAGGCAGCTGCTTGTATCAGCTCTGTGGAAGCAGAAGAAAGCCGAGTTGGTTGATCAGTATAAGCCGCTAGAGATAGTGGAGCTGGGAGATCGAGGGGGTGTGAGCATGGTTGGTCTCGGCCCAAGCAAGAATAACATCATGGAAGAGATCCCCCGTTTCTTTGACATGAATGTGAAACGAACTGCAGCTTTTACTGGCATTGCTGATAGAATAAGTTTTCTTAAGACTTTCCAAGAGCGAATATTCCGAGAGCTGGAGCTTGCTCACAATGTCAGCATAGCGCTGAAGGGACAGAGTATTGAGATATGTGGTACAAAAGACGACATTGCTGATTGCCAAAGGGCATTGACAAAGAAACACAATGGTGTGTGCAAAGATGTTTTTGCTGTTGGTGATCCATCTATGGCGAAGTATATAAACAAGAATCGGGAGTTTCTTGAAACAGCTGGTCTCAAAAGTCGCTGCCTGGTGGTTC
Source organism: Cryptosula pallasiana (assembly GCA_945261195.1). Lineage (NCBI taxonomy): Eukaryota > Metazoa > Bryozoa > Gymnolaemata > Cheilostomatida > Cryptosulidae > Cryptosula > Cryptosula pallasiana. The sequence continues at coordinate 49,957,817 of OX183133.1, read as the reverse complement.
CTCACAAGGAAGATGCCACTGTGCTGCCAGTGGTTCCTGCCCGTAGGCAAGCTGGCAGCAGTAGCCCCCGCAGCAGGTATTCTGTCACCTTGCCTTCTGGGTCTGTCTGTGAGGTGTGTAATGCAGATATTACGTCCATGAACTGTGATGCCATCATCAACGCTGCCAACGGAGATTTGGCGCATGTAGGAGGACTTGCCCTGGCCATAGTCAACAAAGGTAAATAGATTCATAGGGTTTTCATGAAATTTTTTGCAAAAAAGTTGTATTTTCTTTCTTTGTGTCTATATGTACATATATGTATGTATGTATATGTACATATATGTATGGTTTGAACTGCACTGAGCCCGCGTTGTCACTATTAGCTTATCACTGGGCCAGTTTACTTTGCTAGTACATTAAGTGATGACATCTGAAATCACCGCTGGTTTCACATTATAGACTCTGCCTGTTTTTATACAAGTTATTCGCCCTCTTTGTTTTTGGCCAAACAATTCAAGTTGCATGATGAGCGACTTTTGAGAGTTTATGAACAGAACTCACAAAAGGTTTGTGGAGAGGCAATGATTAAATGTGACATTTCTACTGCAGTGTTTATGCCTATCGAACAGTAATACCCGCTATATTTGAATATGTCCACCAGCCTTACTCCTGCCCCGCTCCACCTTCAGCACTGGGCTGGGGTGGAGCCAGCTCTGTCTGCAAACAATATAACATTTAAATCCAGTAAACGATACAATTTGTGCTTGTGAGTAGCCAACCAACATAGAATGACTTAGTCCATGCTTCAACCTTGTGCATTTAGTGGATTGTGAGTTTTTGTGACATGTCTTCCCCATAATAAAAACAAATTGGAATCAAGTATCTCCCAGCTGAGAAGAATTGACAGAACCAAACCTTGACCTTTCAAATGAGTGGTTCAATGGCTATTTGTACAAGAGTTCTCAACTCTCTCGTCATAGTGAAACTGGCCCGGGTCAAACGAGCAAACCCACACGAACATACATCCTTGACAGGCCTAGATATATACGTGAATTGCAGAGTGTATGCATCATTGTAGGGCATGGTGCAGTTTACAATTGGGTGTTGGAGTTTTGTTCTCTTGAATAGAGGGCTTTTTTATCTTTGCCCCAGCCACAGTGACTGCTGAACTGTTTTGTACTGTGATGGATGCTAACAGACCCTCACCCCACGGGCGTGTATTCATTCATAAAGGTCCCCCACAGGATGTATACTCGCTGCAACGAACAAAAAATAAACTGGCTCACTTTGATTGTCAATTGAATACTTTTGTTTACGACATTGTATTGCATCAACACCTGTATGTCCTTGCTATCAACACCTGTATGTCATTGTATCAACACCTGTATGTCATTGCTCATATTTGGTCTAATTTGGCCTCAGGATCTGTCCATTCAGTGGTTCATTTGTGTGTCTGTCTACACGTTGTTATGTGCGCCCTTTTACAGGAGGCACGTCCATACAGGAGGAATGCACCGAATTTGTTGGTAGAAATGGACAGCTGATGGAAGGACAAGTATTCACATCGTCTGCTGGAAGTCTCAAATGTAAAAAGATAATCCATGCAGTTGGTCCAAGATGGAGGGGAGGCTCCTACCAGGAGGATCACACGCTCTTCTCTTGCATCGACAATTGCTTTGAGCAAGCACGCATACACAACTTTACATCCATAGCCATTCCTCCAATTAGTACCGGAATATTTGGTTTTCCTCTCAGCCAAGCTGTCAAGGTCATTGTTGATGTGGTTAAAGCCAGACAAACAGACAATGACTACCTTCCCAAGCAAATACTGTTTGTTGATAATAAAGATGACAGTCTGATCCTGTTCCAATCTCATCTCAGTGCTCACTTTGAGACAACTCCAGTAAAGCCTGAGCCCTTCACTAGAGCTTCTCCACAAAGGCTTACCTCACAGCCCACCACAGGTGAGTGGAGACATTGGTCTACTTAAGTTCTTCTGGCACAGAATATACAGCAGTGGTTGTTACTTGTTGCTGGGCTTCACAATAGTACAAGTACAAGCTCAAGTATTGACATCGGTGGTGCTGGTAAACTTACGTCGTGGGAAACGTCTTGTGCTCGCGTTGCTGCATTTATTTGTTGAAACATTCCTACAGTCTAACCTTCATCAGAAGCTTTGACAAATGTCGCAAATAGTGATCTGTCAACCACAAGTGTCACACATAGTGATCTCTCAACCACAAGTGTCACACATAGTGATCTGTCAACCACAAGTGTCACACATAGTGATCTCTCAACCACAAGTGTCACACATAGTGATCTCTCAACCACAAGTGTCACACATAGTGATCTCTCAACCACAAGTGTCACACATAGTGATCTCTCAACCACAAGTGTCACACATAGTGATCTCTCAACCACAAATGTCACACATAGTGATCTGTCAACCACAAGTGTCACACATAGTGATCTGTCAACCACAAATGTCACACATAGTGATCTCTCAACCACAAATGTCACACATAGTGATCTGTCAACCACAAATGTCACACATAGTGATCTCTCAACCACAAATGTTACACATAGTGATCTCTCAACCACAAATGTCACACATAGTGATCTGTCAACCACAAATGTCACACATAGTGATCTCTCAACCACAAATGTCACACATAGTGATCTGTCAACCACAAATGTCACACATAGTGATCTCTCAACCACAAATGTTACACATAGTGATCTCTCAACCACAAATGTCACACATAGTGATCTGTCAACCACAAATGTCACACATAGTGATCTCTCAACCACAAATGTTACACATAGTGATCTGTCAACCACGATACTTAGCCCGCTTTTGATATACCTTTTTGTATAACAAAATTTTGAATCATCGCCGTTGGAATTATACTCGACATTTGATATTTCAACTAATTTCACTGATAGATAAACAGGCCATGGGCACACAACACTTTATTTTCTGTTCACTTTCTTTGGCTGCTTGTAGTCAGCACAGACAAGCTGTCTATCACAGGTAACAACATCCGCATCATGAAGAGAGTGAATCTAGAAATCAGAAGTGGAGACTTGTCCAAGTCTGAGGTAATCGCACCGATTAACATTCTTGTTTTCTCTTCTCTGAGTGAGTTATTGTTTTATTTAGCACTTTGGTGACACAACTCCCTGTTCTCACCCATCCCTTCTTGCTTTTCTCACCTCTGTGTTTCCTTCCACTTGGCCCTTCCCTCCGTTCTGGTTTCATACAAGAGACCATTGTAGGTGTTGTGTCAGAGAGTTTGAACCTGAAAAGTGTTAGGTTTGGGTGGTGGTGGTTGAATGCTCCTCACCCTCATCTCAGCCACCAAACCGTCTCTACCGCGGTAGTAACAGGGAAGTTGTGATCAGCTCACCACTAAATGGTATATCTCTGTTATAGGAGCATACATTGGTCAACTCTGTGGACGGCGGTTTGCAACTGACCAATGGTAGGGTAGCGCAAGCCATCGCGGCCAAAGCTGGACCGCAGCTACAAGCTCAGTGTAACACCTTGGCTCCAGTGGCCGTGGGGGATGTGAAAGAGACTGACGGATACCAGCTCACCTGTAAAAAAGTGCTCCATTGCAACTGTCCGCCATACCAGGCAGCACAGTCTATACAGGTATGGTACACATTCTGTATATGTGTGGTACCCAGTCTATACCCATAAGGTACATAATCTATGTATGAAAGGTACACTGGCTATGTATGTAAGGTACACAGACTATATACATAAAGGACACAGTCTATATACATGAGGTACACAGTCTTTATATATGAGGTACACAGTCTATTTACATGAGGTACACGGTACACAGGCTGTATATGAATCATATATTATTTCAGGTGTTGCAGCAGATAGTGAGTAAATGTTTGACAATGGCTGCCTCCAACAACCACACCTCCATAGCATTTCCTGCGTTGGGAACCGGAAATCTGCACTATCCAGAGAAAGAGGTGGCAAGGGGTATGATAGAAGCCATCATTGACTACGCAGTAGCCAACCCCAACAGCTCTGTTCTAGATGTCAAGATTGTAGTTTACCATCAGGATAAAAAGATTCAGGAGGTGAAATGAAAATATATATAGCGTCAGCTAACAAATGTGTTATGGGAATATATATAGCGTCAGCTAACAAATGTGTTATGGGAATATATATAGAGTCAGCTAACAAATGTGTTATGAGAATATATATAGAGTCAGCTAACAAATGTGTTATGATAATATATATAGAGTCAGCTAACAACTGTGTTATGATAATATATATAGAGTCAGCTAACAAATGTGTTATGTGAATATATATAGTCAGCTAACAAATGTGTTATGGGAATATATATAGAGTCAGCTAACAAATGTGTTATGGGAATATATATAGAGTCAGCTAACAAATGTGTTATGGGAATATATATAGAGTCAGCTAACAAATGTGTTATGGGAATATATATAGAGTCAGCTAACAAATGTGTTATGGGAATATATATAGAGTCAGCTAACAAATGTGTTATGGGAATATATATAGAGTCAGCTAACAAATGTGTTATGGGAATATATATAGAGTCAGCTAGTCCAGAATGGATTTTTCCTACTAAACATTTAGTTTTATGTAATTTAATTAATGTATAAAACTGAAGTTGTTCCCTCTCTGTCAATATATCTGGGCACCTGTAATCTGTGTTATGACATACAATATTACAATATGCTTTGTGATATTTCATCTCATCTGTGCAATAATGCTAAAGCTTGAAACGCTCCATCTTTTTTATGGTTTTTAGGGTTTTGATGAAGAATTGCAGCGTTTGATGGCATCTGGAAATGTCTCCGCACAATCTTCAGCACCTGCACCAAAGCGCCTTCTTACACGAAAAACTTGTGAAAAACGGCAGTTTGGTAAGTCTTGACTAAGCTCATTTCCACGTAGCAGGCACCCACCCCAAGGTAGCGTTAAGGTTACCTTGTGGGCAGGCACCTTTGCGTGGCTACCCGCAGGCTGGCTAACCCGAGGTGCACCTCCAGGCCTCTAGAAGTGTTGAAGACAGACAACCTTCGTGAGACGCACACTAGGTGTTGAGTTGTTCTCTCATTGAGCATTGTAAAGTTAATGCGAAAACTGGCAAATAAAATCAAATAGTCCCGTTGAGGTCTGTTAAGGTCTATGGAACTGAGGCTGACAGAAAGTGCTATATGCAAGCGACAACTCTATTATAGTAATATATGAGAATTCTGGTCAAGTAATTGACACTTTTCATGAAGTTTGCAGCTTCAAATTAACTTTTAAAAGTCTTTATAATTATTGTTATTTAGTTTTTCGATTGTGTCCCAGTGATATAGAAAGTATTTCTGTGTCCCAGTGATATAGCAAGTATTTCAGATTTCAGCCTACCTAAAAGCTGTTCGTGTGCTACGACTTCATCTTCAAATTGTGGTTAACTATTGAGGGTTGGGACCGGGCTGCTTGCAGCGGGTCAAACCAGCTCACACGGTACTGAGTCGTATATACAGATAATACATGTAGTTGTATGTATCATTAGTGTTAGATACATACAGATAGTACATGTAGTTATATGTATCAGTAGTCATAGATACATACAGATAGTACATGTAGTTGTATGTATCATTAGTCTTAGATACATACAGATAATATATGTAGTTGTATGTATCATTAGTGTTAGATGCATACAGATAGTATATGTAGTTGTGTGTATCATTAGTCTTAGATACATACAGACAGTACATGTAGTTGTATGTATCATTAGTCTTAGATACATACAGATAATACATGCAGTTGTATGCATCATTAGTCTTAGATATATACAGATAATACATGCAGTTGTATGTATCATTAGTGTTAGATACATACAGCTAGTACATGTAGTTGTATGTATCATTAGTCTTAGATATATACAGATAGTACATGCAGTTGTATGTATCATTAGTCTTAGATACATACAGATAATACATGCAGTTGTATGCATCATTAGTCTTAGATATGTACAGATAGTACATGTAGTTGTATGTATCATCAGTGTTAGATACATACAGATAATACATGTAGTTGTATGTATCAGTAGTCTTAGATACATACAGATAGTACATGTAGTTGTATGTATCATTAGTCTTAGATACATACAGATAGTGCATGTAGTTGTATGTATCATTAGTGTTAGATACATACAGTTAGTATATGTAGTTGTATGTATCATTAGTGTTAGATACGTACAGATAGTACATGTAGTTGTATGTATCATTAGTGTTAGGTACATACAGTTAGTATATGTAGTTGTATGTATCATTAGTCTTAGATATATACAGATAATACATGTAGTTGTATGTATCATTAGTCGTAGATACATACAGATAGTATATGTAGTTGTATGTATCAGTAGTCTTAGATATATACAGATAGTACATGTAGTTGTATGTATCATTAGTGTTAGATACATACAGATAGTACATGTAATTATATGTATCAGTAGTGATTGATACATGCAGATAATACATGCAGTTGTATGTATCATTAGTGTTAGATATACACAGATAATACATGTAGTTGTATGTATCATTAGTGTTAGATATATACAGATAATACATGTAGTTGTATGTATCATTAGTCTTAGATACATACAGATCGTACATGTAGTTGTATGTATCATTAGTGTTAGATACATACAAATAGTATATGTAGTTGTATGTATCATTAGTGTTAGATACATACAGATAGTACATGCAGTTGTATGTATCATTAGTCTTAGATACGTACAGATAGTACATGTAGTTGAATGTATCATTAGTGTTAGATACATACAGATAATACATGTAGTTGTATGTATCATTAGTCTTAGATATGTACAGATAGTACATGTAGTTGTATGTATCATTAGTCTTAGATACGTACAGACAGTACATGCAGTTGTATGTATCATTAGTCTTAGATACATACAGATAATACATGTAGTTGTATGTATCATTAGTCTTAGATACGTACAGACAGTACATGTAGTTGTATGTATCATTAGTCTTAGATACGTACAGATAGTACATGTAGTTGTATGTATCATTAGTCTTAGATACATACAGATAGTACATGTAATTATATGTATCAGTAGTGATTGATACATGCAGATAATACATGCAGTTGTATGTATCAGTAGTCTTAGATATATACAGATAGTACATGTAGTTGTATGTATCATCAGTGTTAGATACATACAGATAGTACATGTAGTTGTATGTATCATTAGTGTTAGATACGTACAGATAGTACATGTAGTTGTATGTATCATCAGTGTTAGATACATACAGATAGTACATGTAGTTGTATGTATCAGTAGTCTTAGATACATACAGATAGTATATGTAGTTGTATGTATCATTAGTGTTAGATACGTACAGATAGTATATGTAGTTGTATGTATCATTAGTGTTAGATACGTACAGATAGTACATGTAGTTGTATGTATCATTAGTCTTAGATACGTACAGATAGTATATGTAGTTGTATGTATCATTAGTGTTAGATACGTACAGATAGTACATGTAGTTGTATGTATCATTAGTCGTAGATACATACAGATAGTATATGTAGTTGTATGTATCAGTAGTCTTAGATATATACAGATAGTACATGTAGTTGTATGTATCATTAGTGTTAGATACGTACAGATAGTATATGTAGTTGTATGTATCAGTAGTCTTAGATACATACAGATAGTATATGTAGTTGTATGTATCAGTAGTCTTAGATACATACAGATAGTACATGTAGTTGTATGTATCATTAGTGTTAGATATATACAGGTAGTATATGTAGTTGTATGTATCATTAGTGTTAGATACATACAGATAGTATATGTAGTTGTATGTATCAGTAGTCTTAGATATATACAGATAGTATATGTAGTTGTATGTATCATTAGTGTTAGATACATACAGATAGTATATGTAGTTGTATGTATCAGTAGTCTTAGATACATACAGATAGTATATGTAGTTGTATGTATCAGTAGTCTTAGATACATACAGATAGTACATGTAGTTGTATGTATCAGTAGTCTTAGATACATACAGATAGTACATGTAGTTGTATGTATCATTAGTGTTAGATATATACAGATAGTATATGTAGTTGTATGTATCATTAGTGTTAGATACATACAGATAATACATGTAGTTGTATGTATCATTAGTGTTAGATATGTACAGATAGTATATGTAGTTGTATGTATCAGTAGTCTTAGATACATACAGATAGTATATGTAGTTGTATGTATCAGTAGTCTTAGATACATACAGATAGTATATGTAGTTGTATGTATCATTAGTGTTAGATACATACAGATAGTACATGCAGTTGTATGTATCATTAGTCTTAGATACGTACAGATAGTACATGTAGTTGTATGTATCATTAGTGTTAGATACATACAGATAATACATGTAGTTGTATGTATCATTAGTCTTAGATACGTACAGATAGTACATGTAGTTGTATGTATCATTAGTGTTAGATACATACAGATAATACATGTAGTTGTATGTATCATTAGTCTTAGATACGTACAGATAGTACATGTAGTTGTATGTATCATTAGTGTTAGATACATACAGATAATACATGTAGTTGTATGTATCATTAGTCTTAGATACGTACAGATAGTATATGCAGTTGTATGTATCAGTAGTCTTAGATACGTACAGATAGTACATGTAGTTGTATGTATCATTAGTCTTAGATACATACAGACAGTACATGCAGTTGTATTATCTGTATCTGTATTGGTAAACAGGTTAAGTAATAAACTATTTATTTGTGTAAACTCTGGTGTAGTGTGTCTGGGTCGTGGACCCTGTGGAGGTTGTTACAGTCTATTATGTTTGGAGTGCGGAGTAGGTGTGCAAGGAGTGCACACGGAATGGATGCCATTGTGTTGGTGGTAGAGCACAGAAATCTACTACATTATTTATGTCTTACTAGTTGCACCTACGTTGATCTTCATTCTAACAGGTGTTTACATGTATTCATTCCTGTCAACCCATATTCGTAGATGTCCATGCCTGTCAACTCATTCTTGTAGATGTCCTTTTCTGTCAAACCATTCTTGTAGATGTCCTTTTCTGTCAACCCATATTCATAAATGTCCATTTTTGTCAACCACAAAATTTTCATCTTTCCTATTGTTAAGTGGAATAAAATAAAAAAAATGTACAAAGTGTTAGATGAAGCTAAAGTATAAATCTATGAACTAGTCAAGCTTTTCATAGTATATACTAAACAGTTACATTGTGCGTTACTTGTGGAAGTTTAACTTCAGTGTGTGGCCCAATCCTGTGGCTTCACTGATACCAAATACACCAAACCGTTTCATTTTAATGACATATTTGTTACAGTTCCACTGGCACAGGCCAAGCTCTCCAGTTCTGTAGACAGGGGTACTCTGAAGGGCAGTGTTACACTAAATAACACCGCTGTCAGAGTTATAGAGGGTGATATTTCTGAGCACCGAGCTGATGTTTTGGTCAACAGCACCGACAGCTCTCTCAACAATCAAGGTCAGTGGCTTTGTAATATATTGGTTGGTGCTAAGTCAATGTGTTACCGTAACACCAATGCTAACAATGTTAGTGTGGTACTGTGACACCCATGCTAGTAATGTAAGTGTGGTACTGTAACACCCATGCTAGTAATGTAAGTGTGGTAGAGTAATACCTATACTAGCAATGTAAGTGTGGTACTGTAACACCCATGCTAGTAATGTAAGTGTGGTGCTGTAACACCCATGCTAGTAATGTAAGTGTGGTACTGTAACACCCATCCTAGTAATGTAAGTGTGGTACTGTAACCCCCATGCTAGCAATGTAAGTGTGGTACTGTAACCCCCATGCTAGCAATGTAAGTGTGGTACTGTGACATCCGTGCTAGCAATGTTGGTGTGGTATCGTAATACCAATACTAGCAGTGTCAATGATGCTAAAAATACACCATGTCCCACTATTGAGGTTGTTAGCCTTTAATGTTTTTTGATGAGGTCATTGATCTCTCACTTGCTCAGGCTGCCATTCCTTCTCAAATATTTAACCTCAGACATCGAGCCATTCCTTTGTCTATGGCTCTATAGAGCCATTAGTAGTAATATATGAGCAGATCTCCCTACCAAGTGTTTTTTTGTGGGGTGACTACCCGGGGTAAATTCAATGGGTTACGGCGTTGATTAGAGCAGCCGAGTTAATATTTTATGGCATTTAATTTTTGATAATTTTTTACATAATTTTATCTCTTATGGCATCTTGAGTGTATATTTATATCTACATTGAATAAAAATGAATCGTTTTATGATTATATAAATATATATTTATTACATAATGAGTATATTGAATACTATAAGATATCTTGGAAAACTGCTAACATGACCTCAAATAAAAAAAATAGATGCAGTTAGGCATTCATCTATTTGTATATATCTACAATTGTCAATATCTCGATGAGTTGTGTCTGCTCTATTATGTATAGGGGAAATCTCCTCATATAATATAGCTAGAGTCAGTAAATACTAAGTAATACAAAGTACTACAACTTGTAATGACAACCAATGCATTGCCTTCTCCTTTACAACGTCATCTTCTTTGATGTACTGATAATATATCTTAGAGAGGAAGACCTCTATTCTATGTACTTTGGATTCCGTAATGAACTAAAATAAAAAGTTATGTATTAGTATAGGATGATTAAACAGAAATGTAAAATAATTACAAACTTTTTTTATTTTTAACTCCTACTAAATAGTGTTTTTATTAATTCTTACCTTATCACCAAGAAATTGGCTGTTAACTGGATTTTTTTGTAGTTCGTTGTGTCCTATGTTGTTGAGTCCTTACTCCTCTGGCTTTCCTTAGAGCGGACTCGTGGTGTACAGTTCTCCTTTTCAGAGCAAGCTCTTTACGTGCATGTTTGATAGAAATAGGTGTGTTTATCTGCTCTAGTTGATGTCGTCGTTGTTGTAATTGATAATGTAGCCTCTGAATGTCTGATGTGACATAATTTCCTAAGAGCTTTATTGTTAGAAAAGCTTCAGTTCGAAAACTATTTAGCTGTTCTATCAAGTCTTTCTGTATGAATTTACAATTGATTGAGGGAATCCGCGCTCTCTCTTCAATTCTTCTATTGCATAAGCTTTGTAGAAGCATCAAGTCCTCTTCATTCACAGGTTTAGGCTGAGTTTCTGATTCTGCGTTGTTAACTATTTCCTTTTCTATGACCGAATCTAGAAAAAAAACAGACATAAAAATCAATCGAGTAAAAAACTATAATTTATCAAGTTTTCGCATTTAGTCTTAAATATTAATTTTTTTACCTTGTTGCTGAGAGATTTGGTCAATGTAGTAGTAGTAGAAGTAGATGTTGTTCCTTCAGATGCTTGAGCTGAAATGGATGAATTTTACATGAAACAGCTGTTTAAATAGCGAATGGCACACTGAATGATATAGCTTCACAATAGGTATATATTCGCGTGAAAAACAATTATTTTATTCCCGCGAAAGCATTGGTTTTCTTCGCGGGAATAAATTGTTTTATTTCACGCGGAGACTTTTATTTTTCTTTCCCGCAAATAAAACATGAAAAACAATCCAATTTTTCACGCGAATAACAGTAAATAGAAGTCTCTTTTTTCACACGAATGCAACAATTTGTCACGCGGATCCAAAAAGAATAATTTTAATGCTAAAAAACATGTTTTTCACGCGAAGAAAAAAACAATGCTTTCGCGGGAATAAAATAATTATTTTCACGCGACTAAAACATGAAAAACAATCCAATTTTTCACGCGAATAACAGTAAATAAAAGTTTCTTTTTCACGCGAAGAACAATAAAAGTCTCCGCGTGAAATAAACATTTTTTTCACTCGAAGAAAACCAATGCTTTCGCGTGAAATAAAAGAATTTTATTCATCATTTTTCACAGAAATTGGGTTAATTTTTAATGTTTTATTCGCGTGAAAATAATTATTTTATTCCCGCAAAAGCATTGTTTTTTTTTCGCGTGAAAAACATGTTTTTTAGCATTAAAATAAGTTTTTTGGATCCGCGTGACAAATTGTTGCATTCGCGTGAAAAGAGAGAATTTTATTTACTGTTATTCGCGTGAAAAATTCGATTGTTTTTCATGTTTTATTCACGTGAAAATAATTATTTTATTCCTGCTAAAGCATTGTTTTTTCTTCGCGTCAAAAACATGTTTTTTAGCATTAAAATAATTTTTTTTGCATCCGCGTGACAAATTGTTGCATTCGCGTGAAAACAGAGAATTTTATTTACTGTTATTCGCGTGAAAAATTGGATTGTTTTTCATGTTTTATTCACGTGAAAATAATTATGTTATTCCCGCTAAAGCATTGTTTTTTCTTCGCGTTGAAAACATGTTTTTTAGCATTAAAATAATTTTTTTTGCATCCGCGTGACAAATTGTTGCATTCGCGTGAAAACAGAGAATTTTATTTACTGTTATTCGCATGAAAAATTGGATTGTTTTTCATGTTTTATTCGCGTGAAAATAATTATTTTATTCCCGCGAAAGCATTGGTTTTCTTCGCGTGAAAACATGCTGATTCATAGATATATCATAAAAAAAGGTTTTCACGAGATGGTTTTCATAGGGTTAATCAGTGCAACTTTAGCTATTTAAGAGCCACTGTTTTCACACAGAAAGCATCCAGTTCTACAACAGCAACCGGAGAAGCAACATCTACTACAGCTACTAGGAGAGCAACCAGCATCAAGGTAAGAAGCGCTAAAATAATTATTTGTCTTTAGTTCATAAATCATCTAGTTTTTTTGGAACTTGTTTTTTTCAAAAAACTCAAGCTTTTAATAAAGCACCCATAATTTCAGTATATTTTCACCATTAAACTAAGCTTTTTTGTTTTCTTGCAGGCATAATGACTTCACACTCCAAAACGCTTCCTAAGCTTCGTATTGAACCAACTGCAACTAACAGCAACACCAACACTATCTCCACTACAACCACTCCTTCCACCAACAACAGCACCCACATTGATGATAGAAGAGTCAACCCTAACACCTTCAATGCTACATCTTCTTCCCGCTCAAACAGCAACACTTTCCCCGATATAATGATGAATCGCCATGTAGGTTCAGCTGACTCTACTTTGAGCCCTACACCAGATTACACATATCTGCACGATAAGAATGAAGTCAAGTAATCAGAGGATAACAAAAAACCATCAGCAACATTATCTCAGGCTTCAGTTTCCTTTTTATTCAGCGATGCCAAGAATAATACCACGAGTAAACTTAAAGAGTTTGAATTGATCGAAATGGCAGGAATAATGACGGGAGCTATGCAGAAAGGGTTGTTGGAAATAGCGAATTTCGTGAGTCTAGTAGATTTACCAATTCCTACGATATTGGAGGTTTTCGATGTTAATTACATTGAAGATTATGGTATCTTGGATTATGAATACGTTTTAACAAATGGTCATCGGATTCGAGTCAAGTCGCTGATTGACAAAGAACTTATGGTAGAGTTACAGGAACTCGATCACCACTCCTCACATACAGTAGTGTACATGGGAACGCTAGAAGAGAATCAACCCGATTTTCGTATTGTAGGAGACAGCCGACACCAGGGACTAGAACAACAACGAGCTATAGCCAAAAACTTGAGAAACAAATCATTGAAACAATTGAATGCGTACTTTGATATCATCACTTTTGATAATATTCCTGTCAACACTCTTCTGACATTCACTAGACTCTCAGTTTGGAAAAATTTAAAGTTGACACACCGGAAACGAAAACAAGACACATCACCTCTACGTATCGCTCACACCGTCACCTATAGATACATGACAAATGATGGATCTTTGATGAGTGGAAAGATTGTCATCCCACCTGAGAACGTTTTAAAGATCAAAAATCATGGACGAGGTATGATCCACTATAAAAGCACGATGTAAACTCAAAATGGAGTAAAAAAAACACATTCTCACGATTCTGACAGTTGAAGAAGCCTTAATGCTACTGTCTACTCGGGTGAAAAAGAAGGGAGAGCTTTCAGATTTTCCTTATTTGATGATGCTGAGGAGTTGAAAAGCCATGATGATGATATTGTTGATGCTTATACTGACGATGATGATGATGATAATATGTCGGATGATAGCTCTGAAAACAAAAGTTTTGAGGAAAGAGATGGAGTTGTCGACGACGTTGGTGAGAAAAGTGATGAAGACAATACTCACATTTCAAACGAAGCTAACAGGATTCAGATATCAGAAATTTGATTAAGGTACGTGAATCTTTTTACTAGTAATAAGTAAGTAGTAATAACAGTATTTTTCACCATGGTACGATGTAGTTGTTATATCAACGTCTATGTATGCTTTTAGATAGAATACGTGTACAAGTGAGTGACTGATGACTCGCTACATCTGTCAGCAACAACTCATGGACACTAAATTATATACAATTCAACTCATTCTTTGTATTGTACAATAATTTGTATATATTTACCGTAATAAAATATTTTTATTTATATTAACATCGGAAAATAGTCAAATTGTAAAAGTTTTGGGCTTACAACTCCGAAAATATTACAAAATTTCAATGTTTCGCCCCAAAAATAAAGATTCAAAGTTACCGTCACATTTTGTTGAAATGTTAAGACAACTCCAATTTATAAAACTGTGAATTTTTTTGTAATTCGTCAGAAAACCAAGTCACTAGAAGACTTTTTTACAACCACAAGCATTATACTCTAGGTTTTACAGTTTTGTGAGTTGGGCACTGATAGTTTTTCATGGTATGACACGATAATTAAGTAATTATAGCCTTTTCATAACATTTTATAGATTCAGCAATACAGATGTAAAACTTGTTCTATTTCATAACTCAGTTGTATTATGAAGTTAGATAACACAATATTTATTTTGTAATATTATACAAAGCATAAATGAGTACAGTAAAAATGAAGCGTATAGGAGTTCTCAATAATAAAACGAATAGAATAATGTATTAGGTAAGCTAATGACAGAACATTTTCTACAGTGAGACTGGAATGTATACAACCATGCAATAATAAAAATGAAGAGTATTCATAAAAACAGTCTATTGGCTGTATATAATATATAGATGTGTAAATATAAAATTTTTTGTGGTAAGAGATTATAAAATAGGACACTTGCATAAAGGCTATTTCAGAGCAATGATAATACTAAAAAATATAGCTAAATAAATAATTTAAAATCCCCCTAAAAGTGCAGTTATAACAAGAATTTCTTCTTGAGAAAATTCTGAATTTTTTGGCATCTTTTGTCTAATAGAAGCTAATTTTAATTAACACAGTCATTAAAACCCTTTTTTTTCACTCCATCTTGTATATTCAAAATTAGTTTAACTGAACTTAAATCAATTTTTTTGCTATCAATCTTTTGGCTTTCTTGAAAATCTACTTGAGCTTGTGGGTTATCTGTCACGATATTAGATTTTAAAACACGGGTTTTTCGACTGCACTGTGCACTAGTGTCAGAAGCAAATTCATTGTTAGTTTCTTCTCCAGTTTCTGAAAGATCAGAACTTGGAGAAAATATAAGTGCTCTCATATTTTCCAATTTTTTAAACTGGTTTTTAAATAAAATTGTCAGATCTCCAACAACTGGTTTTTCAGGTATTGCCAACCATTTACCCCCTAATTCAAAATCTAAATCGATGTTTCCAGAAAAATACCCTTCTATTGGATAGAGATATACTAACGCAAAATTTTTGGGAAAAGTGACATTCTTAACTAACTCAAAATACTTTTTATTAATAAATAAAATAAAATTATTATAACTAGCAATATCAACAATTTAAAATGTTTTAGATTTCAAAATACAGTTATGTTGCTGGAGATCTCTCAGAGTTGTATGGGATTTTCCACATAAACAATAAAAAATAAACAAGTGAGCAAGGAAATGTCTGGAAAGCACTCTACCGGGTTCATGCAAGTATCCTAATTTAAATTTCTTACCACAAAATATACATGTTATGCTATTTTCTCTTCCTTCCAGTGCTTTGCTAAGTAACTTTGTGCAATATGCTATCAGCATCATTGAAAGCACTGAAAGGAAGTACCTTGGTTTCTTGTTATCAATGTCTACAAACAAATAAAAAATTTGTGCTATATATACAGATAGATAGTATTCTTGAAAAACAATTTTAAAATTAACTTTTTGAATACATTCTACATATGCATATCACTCACACTTAAAGCAGTCTTCATCTTGTTTTATTTGTCCATCCACAACATTCCTCTCTCTATAATTCGTTAAACTTCGGTTTTCTTTTTGGACTAAAATAGAAAATACAATCGTTGTTATTTATTTTTTTAAAAAAATTTATTAAATTAAACGAGTATGTAGTAAAAAATCTTCTCATTATCTTTACATTCAAATCTATATCCATCATAGTAGAGGAAGGACTCATCCTTCCCCATGTATTGCCCGCTAGCAATAAAACGCGTAATTATTTTTTCTACAAAAATAATACAAGTATGAAAACATTATTATTTTACCTACAGACAAATTTACATTTTTCATAAAACAAAAAAAAATACTTACTCATAGCAATATGTGTAAGTGCTTTACTACTGCTCTCTACAACATAATATAAAATTATTAATCTATAGTTATCATTCACTTCATATATTAAAGTACAAAAGTTGTTCACAATTTCTGTATACAAAAGCAAACTTACTTTTGACTAACACCTTTTCTTTTCATCTCCCTTGACTCTTTTTTGTCTTCTCATCTTCACTTTCAACCTTGTTCTGCCTTGTTTCGTCTTCGTCAACACAAGTTTTTATGATCCATAATGTTTCCTCATCAGTAGAACTTAATAAAATATTAAATCAAGATTGTGATCAATTATAAACTCCATATAATACATTTGAATAAAATAATAAGAAGTCTCAATATTATACTTACATATTGGCGAAATCTATTTCATTCACATTGATGCTGCTCAGTATTTCTTCATTCGAGATTGTAGATCTACAAGTGATATATATATATATACATTTATATAAAATTATAAATGTAACTGTAACAGAATTGTAAAAAATAGTATAAAATAACTTACTCATTTGCTGTTGATGAGTGGTTGCTAGCCATCTTTTGTTGTTTAGTAAATAGCGCTTGGAACGAAAAGAAAAACCGATACTGTTTAGAGAAAATACATTCTCTTATATACAAAATATTGAAGTCATTTATCAAAACACTAATCTGTAGACTATTTACCTATTATTACTATGTTAATTGTTTTGGTTTAGAAAAAAATGGAAATTGAATTAAGGATTTAAAGATAGAATGGGAAGTCAGTTGGAGATTAAATAGATGTGACACTACCGTTTATAAGTCTGTATTCATACAGTCTCTTTTCTTTAGCTAAATTTTTTGGTTGTAGAGTAGATGATCAAATTTTGCAAGTGAACAAGTATTTACGAGCCCTGGGTTGATACTCCTTCAAATATACCCACCTAGCTAGGCCAAAACTTACAAAATGTATCCTATTCACTTAGATGTCAGTCCAACTCACACCCTTTAAACACTTGGTGACCCATGGTGCACTGTAAGATGTTAGCATGAGTTACGAGCATAGTAAATACTCCACATGTATCTGGCTGTGTTTAAATATGCAACTGCATGCTAATTTAGTATGTATCCAGGAATTGAGAACACCTTACAACAATAGAGTGTAGTATGTAACATGTAACCCTTGGTTCATTGGGCAAAATACCTCCCTAAAGTAGCAAATCCATTATATGCATGTACCTTGCACAAAAACATCTAAAACTGGTTTTTTAGACCAAGCCTTATGGAACATTTTAAGGGAAGTATCAGCCCTGGGTTTTCAAGCTTGTAAGACACTCCAATCAATAGTTGTAAGTCTAACTAACAAAACAAGTAGATAAAACCATGCTTTGTTTACACTTTTTTGATGAAATAGAATTACTATTTTTTTTAAAAAAACTCGAGTCCAACACATGTTATATAAAAAAATAATAGCGGGGTTATCCAGAGCTCTAACCACAAACCAATTTAGGATTAGGTTTTGGTGGAAGTGAAACAATTTAGGATTAGGTTTTTGGTGGAAGACTGTACCTGTATTAACTAATGTGTAATCAATAACAAAAAACAGGAGACAATTGTAATCACTTACTTTTCCTTCTAATTTATTCACTGGAATTTCAGTAAATAAACACAGTCTACTATACTTAATTAATAAAGCATACATGCTATATTTCCATCAGCTGTATTTCTATCGCAACAATAACGAATAACACAACTTCTATTTGTATCTTTGTAAATCTGCTCCCTTAGGGCTGACATTCCTTCAAATACACCCATCTGGCTAGAGCATCTCTTAATTGACAGTTCAACCCACACTCCCTAAATACTTGACAACCGATATCCCACTGTACGATGTTAGCATGGATTATGGGTATAATAAATGTAAATGATCTACATATATCTAGATGTGTTTTAAATATGTAACTGTATGTCAATCCAGTCCATAACCTGGAGTTGCGAACACTTTATAACAATAGAGTGTAGCATGTAAACCTTGGTTCATCAGGCAAAATACTCTCCTAAAGTAGCAAATCCACTATGTGCACACATTGCACAGCATTCAACTAAAAAATGGATTTTGTAATCCAAAAAGTGTACGCGTCTGTGGTTTTTGCTAGATATCACATTGGAAGATCAAAACATGCAATAATAGACGAGAATTAGTGATTAGTGACTTTTCTCGGGTGAATTTATGAGCATGTAATCCAAAAAGTGTACGCGTCTGTTGTTTTTGCTAGATATCACATTGGAAGATCAAAACATGCAATAATAGACGAGAGTTAGTGATTAATGACTTTTCTCGGGTGAATTTATGAGCAAAGCAAGACTAGCGCTATATTATAGTTAAATACTTTTTAAAATCCTGCGAAAATGGGGTGTAAACATTACGTCGACTAAAATAACACTAGAAAAACGGCTCGCATAAAGTTTGGCCCGACTAAAAACGTGATGAAGACTTTTAAGGCGAGTACAAAAATATCGTAAAGCGCTATAGCGGATATTGATTTTCTCGTTGATAAAAAAACAGCGCAAGTGTCTTTAAAGCATGACAGCACTTATCACTTTTTGGTTGAGTTTCTGAATATTCAAGTCTTAAGCAGCAGATTGATGTATTAAATAACCCTCTAGGCCTACTCAGTCATGATTTACAAGCCTGCAAAATACCCCTCTTCCAAAAATGCTCGCTAACTTTTACACTGCTTAAAGTTGACGTCATCTTCGGGAATTTACTTTTTCACGGCACAGTATTTATTTGACCAATCAGATGCGGCTATTTATTTTTATTATTATTTTATTTATTATTATTCTACCTACATATTACTGTCCATTATTGTATAAATAAATACCATTTATTGTTCCCTTACTCACCAAAAGAAGCACAATTTTTTTATCCTTTTTATGGAAGAAGGATAAGATGAGATGATCCTTTGTTTGTGATGGTGATCACATTGGACAACCTGACTAATCCCGCAATCGTCTATTGTTGCCATGTCACATATGAAAATTGCGTAATAATCAAGCGTTGGTCTTGTTTACTATGCGTGCGCACTAATTGCGTCCATATTGATAGAAACCACTAATAGCGATTTTATGCGTGCGGCGTGCAAATTGAAGCCAGGTGAAAAATGGCGCGTAACAGTAAACCTTAACATTAAATCTTAGAACCAGTTTTTGATGGGGTGTCTTCGTAAGGACTGTTTATTCCTGTTGCAATGGCCTTCAGTAGACCTAAGACTAAATGAATTGCCCAATCAGATTTCATTTTAAACGCAAACGATGTAACTTCATTTATAAAACTTTGCCATTATTTATTATAATTGACCACGCCCACATCCCGAAGATGACGTACACCGCAATCAATGGAAGTTATAGTAAGCTAAATTTCAGCTGATACGACGAGCATTTGAGGCCAATGGCTTTTTGGCAAGCTTGTAAATCATGACTGAGTAGGCCTAGAGGGTTATTTAATATATCAATCTGCTGCTCAAGACTTGAATATTCAGAAACTCAACCAAAAAGTGATAAGTGCTGGCATGCTTTAAAGGGGTTATGACACCAATAAATGGCTTTGTTTTGAGCAGCTGCTGCCAATTCAGGCCTGGACATTAGCTTATTATTCTTGCGGAGTTGTGTTCTCTTCGCCACAGTCTATCGCATAAACGCAATCTCTGCTGACCTAGACGACTTTTTTCCACGAAGACGGCGCAAGTCATATAGAGCTATAAAGGCGAGGACCCAAAAATTGGCTTGTTTGGGTATTTGTGGGTTGAGCTAGAAAGACTCGCTCAGCAAGCGTTATGCTGAATACAAAAAAGAGAGTTAGCACAATTTATCTTATTTTTTTAACGCTGTTTTGAAAAGTCAGCTGGTACCTGTTGACTTTGATAGGGTTGTTGTTGTACCGGTACAGGCAAAGATACTTCTTTTTTCTTCGGCAATCTTTGGTTATAGCCTGAGAGTTAGCCAAAAAATGCGTTCACTTGTATGAGAATACTCTACGTTTGATTGATACTTTCCCTCTACTAGTAAGTGAGAAACTAGATTTCTCTCAGTACATTTTCAACAGCAACAATAACGTCTTCGTTGTTATTTTTCAGTGGTAGAATTTTTGTCACTGTTGAGATGAATTGCAAATAAATAAAGAAAACTCAAATAATGGTCGTCGTGCATTTATGCATGGTGTGAGCTGTTATGGTTGCATTATTTAATAAGCTACTCACTGCAAATTTAAACAGGTCAGTGTTGTGTTGTAAGCTTTCTCTATCTATCATAATCTATCTAAGAATTCTTTGAAAAATGTTGTAACTCAATAATAATATATATTTATTATTATATAATAATAAATAATAATAATAAAAAATAATAATAATAATAATAATTATTTATAATAATAAATAATTATTATTATTTATTATAATGATAATGGTCCATACAATCACAACAACAAGTCGTTGTTGTTCAATAAACCAAACCCGTAGGCTATAAATGAATAATTATTATTATAAATAATACTAATTATTATTATCATCATAGATAGATGATAGTAGTATATATATATATTAATTACAATAATAATAATAATAAAATAAATTATTATTATTATCATTATTTTTTTTCATTATTATTCTTCATTATAAATATACATATTCATGTATGTATATTATATTATTGTTTATTATTATATATATATCAGAATAATAGAAGTAGTTTGTTCTATAATTAATTGCTGGTTGTTTCATACTGTAACTATAGAACTATCAGCAAGCACTAAATGAAAGCTAGCAGCCTACGAAGTAAGTGTAATAAGATAATAAATACCATCATCATCAGCCATGAAAACATTACTTTTATTTCTTATATAATAATAAGAAACAAAAATAATGTTTTCATGGCTGATAATTATTATGGAATGATAAATAATAATAATAATTATAATGACAGTCTCATAAGATTAATTTAGTTATTAGTTAGTAGTTTGCCAATTGTTAGTACTTTTATTATTATTATTATTATTATAATAGTATTATTGTTTGTATTATAAATAATTTTGTGATGATTAATTGTTCATAGTATCTTCTGTTATTTTTAGTGTATTATCAATAATAATATGTCACATTTCAGCCCATCATTTATACTCTTGAAATGATAATTGTTACAATTTGTTTATCAGTCAATGTAATGTAACTGTTGGTGATTTGCTTGATGTTGGTAGTTGTTACTATCGCTGACACTGTAAAATATTACCTACTTGTTATTTGTGGAGTGTAACTAATAGCAGCTCTAAAATAACGTTCCATCTCAAGTTTTCTGAGAAATGATCAGTGGCATTTTCATTTCGTATCATTTTAAATAGTGATGATAAAAAAATTCTGGAATGAAAGAGTGATAAACTTCACGCAGTTAGTTGCCTTTGATAGTAATCTGCTGTTTGTACACTGCAAATACCACTCCACTACTTGGACCAGATATATGTATATATGTTACCAGCTACTACTATCACTACTACTACTCTTAGCATTCATTGATTGTTGAAAGAAAAATATTTATAACAGTCAATCATTTAGCACCTGGACTAAAAAAAAACCAGTGTGCTGATAACTGCAATTTCAAAAACAATTTTTATTGCATGGGGCAACACAATTTATGTGGCTGTTGAGAGATGGTTTGTTGTTCCTGCGTAAATCTGAAGTCACCAATGTAACAGCAAGTGGCCACGCTATGTTGTGCGTTATGTCATTCTTTCCACTTGACCAAAAAATACGACAAATACATTGAGTTAGAATGTTGAAAACTATATTTTATTTTCCAGTTAAAATGGTAGTCGGACGAAACAAAGAGAGTCATTGACAATCCAGATCACTGCACTAAGTAAGGTTTTGTGGCTTGGGAATCAAACTAGTGTTATTGAGACATAGCTCTGCTCTGAAACTACAAAGGTATGTTGAGCTGAATTTATATGGAACTGTTGTCTGATCATTAGTCGAAGCTGTTATCTGCTGAAAATCTATGAAACCTCTTTTTTATAGATGGTTGTACAGTATTACCCAATACTTGTCCTTGATGGCATCAGCTGCACCAAAGCTTTCTTGAATGGCTCCCTGACACAACATGTATAGATTACGTTCATCTCTACCTGTCATTCTACAACGATTGCTGAAGAATGTGTCAACCTCCCAGAAACCGCGACCTTTTTGATCAACTCAGTTCACAAGAACAGTTATGCTCAGTGCCAGAAAGTCGTCATAAGACAGTTGCAAATTATAAATTTGATATATCCTATTGTTTTAGTTTCATGAAGAATTTTTTTCAAGTTTAATTTATTTTGGGTGGTAGATACAAGCTGAATGATTTATGCTCTTAGCTATTTACTGGTGTTATAAGAATAAACTATAATTTCAATTAAAATTTTTGTCTGGCACACTTACAACAGTTCTGCTGTAATATGAGAATTAGTAGAACATCATGTCATGTTCTTACCAATCAAATTTGTGCTATTATGAAACAAATATGTGAGCATGTGAGATAATTAATTTGGTTGTATATAAAATTAAAACAGAATAAATTTGCATAAACATGAGTATCACTTACTATGAAGACAATAATTTCTAACTTAGCCTTAAATTTATGTCCCTGGTGTTAATCTACTACTATTGTCATGTTACAAACAAAGTACCAACAATATTATAATTATTATCAAAAATGATTTATTATTTATTTATACACAATAATAATACTGTTGGATATGGTGGTTATCAATTTTGGTTCAAATATTATATGTAATATGTGTATTGAGATGCATATAAGAATGCATGATTGTATGTATGTACAGCATTATTAGTATTATCATTTACTAAATAGTACAAATATATAGTAGGTGTAGCTGGGTTTTTTAGAACAACTCTTCCATATCAGATGGATGGCTCTGAAAAGTGCCAATTGATTGTGATGATGATAATAATTGAGCAAGGCACCAACAAGTGGCAATAACAACAGCTCAGTCAAAGGGGGCAGATATTCGTTCTTGTGTAGAATTTTGTTCCAGCAGGATATTGGTATCGTCATCAGCATCCCATAGTAATAATTAATCATCGCCACCATCGAATGATGATGATGATTTGATTATAATTATTTATTATTATTGGTAGTACGTTCACACAACAAGTGATGTCTTCTTGATGAGATTTCCAAATTGCAGACTGGTAATAGCTTTGACAATGAAAGCGATCACAGAGCTCAATCTTCTTTTAATAGCTTCTGATGGGCTGTCAACATTGTGCAACCACAGCATAAAAAATTACAACCAAACAAATGCTGTTCTTCATACGCTACTACTAGTGCTATTGTTATTGTATTTCATTGTTGCGCTGATTGGTTGATGATTGATTTGACATACGGCGATTCCACTTTTAACAAGAAAAAGTCGTCTCTGTAAAGTGGTGTCATAACCCCTTTAACGGATATTACAGCGTTTCCAATCGGTTTTCCTTACTGAATGGCTTAGTTACTCGTAAACATTTGATAATTGCTTTCATTAATACTTGTTACGAAGTAATGTTGTAAATTAATAATGTAGTAGATACTAAATTGGCGCAAATTTCATTCATATGATTTTAAAACATAATACAGTTTTTACCGGGAATAATAATAATAATTTATGAAGAAAACCGAAAACTAGTGCTGATTGCATGTGTGGTAGACATAACAGTTGTAAATAAAAAATGCAGTAGATATTAAATTGATACAAATTTCATTCGAAAGATAAAAAATGTTAACATTCACTCAAATAAAGCAAGGACTCACATATTTTTTATACTAAAAGACGAGTGTGTTCTGATGGAGTATCTACCGAACCTACTTTTGGAATTTTTGAGAGAGAGAGAGAAAGGGAGGGAGGGAGAGAATTATTTACACTCATGATGCCGTAAGAGATAAAATTATGTAAAAAAATTATCAAAAATTAAATGCCATAAAATATTAACTCGGCTGCTCTAATCAACGCCGTAACCCATTGCATTCACCCCGGGTAGTCACCCCACAAAAAAAACACTTGGTAGGGAGATCTGCTCATGTATTACTACTGCCATTCCTTTGTCTATGGCTCTATAGAGCCATTCCTTTGTCTATGGCTCTATAGAGCCGTTCCTTTGTCTGTGGCCCTATAGAGCCGTTCCTTTGTCTGTGGCCCTATAGAGCCGTTCCTTTGTCTATCTCTTTGAATTTCAACCGCTTCGACCAATAAATTACCTCAGCATTCACCCGCGTTTTGCAAAAAAAGTTCAATTTTCAAAATTTTATTAAAATTCATCTATACATGATATGGTAACATATTTATGCTCATGTGAATCAGCATTCTCTCTTCTCTTAGGAGAATTAATATTGATTCCACCAGTCTAAACTATTTTTATTATTTTTTTAGTTCGGAGACCATTTTTTTGTATCGATCTCAACAGATCAACCAGTTACAAGAAAAATAACACACTAGACGTGAAACTGATAGCACAGCTGAAAAGAGGACAAAATTTTGATAAGACTAGCCAAATTTGAAGCAAAAATATGCAAGAAAAGTGTTAGAACACTGCAACAACAATCTGACACTTGTTGCACAAATGGCCGAAAATTTCGGAAAATTTTTTTTCTCAAAATAATTATTATTTTCTTTACAGGCAAAAATTAAGCCCTCATTGGTGCACGAATGAACTGGAAACATTTAGAGCTACATTTTGATGTAAAGAACAACATCAATCAACAACTTTTCAAAAATAATAAAAAAAATTAAAATTAATTATTTATTATCAATGCCGTATCTAAATAATTAATTACTAGCTTACTAACCTTCAATTCCATTATCAGGGAGCTCAAACAAGCTAAAATATTAATAAACTAACTAAATCAGAACAAGAAAACAATGTGCTTGCTCCTTTCCAGAAAAAAATTGTCCATAATTATCAAAAATATTCCGAAATTGAAAACAGGAAATGATCGGTCAAGGATATTTGGAACTGTTTCCTTTTAGAAGGTCGTACAGTCTTCAAACAAAAACCAGAAAATAGGCAATTCTCTGCTCTACACGATGGTGTAAAAATTATTTATGTCAGTCTACACAAACGTTTGCATTGCTCGTAGAGGACAAATTGGACAGATAACTCCACTACGAGCATTGCTCGTAGTAGACAGTGAAAAAGCTATGGCTCTATTGAGCCATTCCTTTGTCTATGGCTCTA
Organism: Cryptosula pallasiana; assembly: GCA_945261195.1. Lineage (NCBI taxonomy): Eukaryota > Metazoa > Bryozoa > Gymnolaemata > Cheilostomatida > Cryptosulidae > Cryptosula > Cryptosula pallasiana. Next base: position 49,931,961 of record OX183133.1, on the reverse strand, counting down.
TAGAGCCATTCCTTTGTCTATAGCTCTATAGAGCCATTCCTTTGTCTATGGCTCTATAGAGCCATTCCTTTGTCTATGGCTCTATAGAGCCATTCCTTTGTCTATGGCTCTATAAAGCATTAGAAAACTGCACATTTATCTACCTATTCAAACGCAGCTTTATACTGGGTTCATATCTTACAGGACAAGTGTCTAAGGCTTTGCTTAAACAGGCAGGTCCCTCCGTACGTGGCCAGTTGAGGTCTTTGACATCAAAGAGTGAGTGTCCAGTTTAGATCTGTTTGTCTGACTATTAGCTGTCGAATGTTGATCCTGCTCCTTTGTATATGTAGTAAATATCGTATATCTAGTATATGTTGTATATGGAATGTATGCCACCTGTTGCGGCCTACTTTAGTGTCTGCTGTCCCTGTTCCACCAATGTGTATCATTTAGATTTCCAACATGGTATCTGTGTGACAAAAGCTGGAGACCTCCAGGCTGATTATATATTCCATGTGGACGCCCAGTCTTGTAGCAGATCTAATAATGCGTGGAGGGCTCTGCTCACCGCCTGCCTTAGAAAGTGTGATGAATTAGAGGTTAGGTCCATAGCCTTCCCTGCCTTGGGTACAGGTGAGCCTGCTTGCTAACCCTTATTCTGGATGGTACGTTAGAACTAGTGCAAGTGTTGTATGGCTATATGATGTACAACATGGTGTATAGCTGGTATTGTAGGGGTGCAGGCTATACAACTTGGTCTACAGCTGATATTGTAGGGGTACAGAGTGTACAACATGGTGTATAGCTGGTATTGTATGGATACAGAGTGTACAACTTGGTCTACAGCTGATATTGTAGGGTACAGGCTGTACAACTTGGTCTACAGCTGATATCGTGGAGGTACATGTTATACAAAATTTGGCATTTTAGGGATTCTCTCTGTATCGCCTAAGGAGATGGCGTCGACTATACTGCAGGCTGTAACCAGCTACCTGAACAAGCACCCACAAAGCACCCTGCAGTCAATAGATGTGGTCATATTCCTTCCTCAAATGGTTGACGATTTTGTTCAGTCGATGAAAACATCTATTGAGAGGAAAGAGAGCTGGTGGACTCGCGTTGCTGTCAAGGTTTCAGGATGGATAACTGGTGCATTTATGGCAGGTAATAAACACCTGTTGGACCAGTGTTGGTATGGCAGGTAATGAACACCTGTTGGACCAGTGTTGGTATGGCAGGTAATGAACACCTGTTGGACCAGTGTTGGTATGGCAGGTAATAAACACCTGTTGGACCAGTGTTGGTGTTGCAGGTGGTTAGCCTGCCACTGTTTATTTACAGGATATTATAGCAGCAAGTTCTCCTAGAACTACTGCTGTTATTGCTTGTTATTGGCTACCCACTTTTGCATGCATACTATCTGGCTTACTCGTTGTAAACAACAATTGATGGATTCACTCAGACATATTGCTGCCCTTCTCTCCAACACCATTTCCCTTGATCTCCTCTTTTTATAAGTTGTCTCCTCCCACTGTTACTTGCTCCCATAGTCGATTCTTCTCATGGCCACCTCCTCACATTTGATACCAAGTTAGTCATGAATACCCTCTTTGACAGAATGTATCAAGAATAGTCAGAAGGAAAGCACATAACAGCTGTATTGTGGTAATAATGTTCAGGATTTTATAGGAACAGTTAACCAGTTCCCCAGGTAGCTACCTGCACTAGCTCTTAGGCGTCTATGACCAAAGCTGTCTGTATTGTTATGCAGGCTTGCGAGCAGTACGTCCAAATCACTGCCTAGCTGTCAGCATCGCTGGCTGACAGCAGGTCAGGATGACGACGTCTGACAAACAAGTCTGCCTGTTGTCCACTGCTCGTTTGGACAATATTCGGCTATTTCAACAGTGAGTCGTCTAGCTACTGTCCTCCTGAGCAGTGGAGCCTGTCCTTATTGTATGCGTCTGTAGATAGTGTTCAAGTAAGAACTTGAGTGAGTGTTTTAGAGCATTTATTCAATAGAATAAATGCAGCTCCAACGTAACACTGATGAGCTAAGGGCTCGCAGCTGCTTTATATAAACTGTTACATCACATGTTACATAATGTCTTTGTCTACAGTTGCACTCATGAATAAATGCTAATAGGGGGTAAAAGGTAAATGTAAGAGTTCGAGGCTAACAACATGGAAGTGTTTTCTAGCAAGAACGTTATACAATTATAGGTAGCTCAGTGTTGGTCCTGTACAATAATATAATGAATTATCAATATTATTAAATGGTAATAATACATTGATGATATTTCGATGATCTACCATTTTTTACTATTTAGAAAAGCTCCCAATCATGGTATACTTAGTAGTAGTTTTGCTGCGATTACTTTTACCAATGTTACCAACGCTGCTATAGACTAAGTTACTAAACCATAAACAATAAAAGAAGTAGCAACCGAAGTAGCTGTCAACAAGTAGTAATTATAAATAATAGTTGAACAGTAAAAAACACATTGCTATTTATTATAGCAACTAAAACAAATAATAATGTTAGGGAATGCACTCAGTCGACCAAGTAACAGGTCGACTCATTTACTGCCTATGTACCTTAGTTCAAACTTCATTATTATTCTACTCATACCATTTGTATCATTTTTCTTGTAAATTTATACATGTGCTGGATGCAGTCAACCGCTGAGGGACTGCCCAGTTCTATCTTAAGACGTTCTGTTCGTGCATTTTAACCAATTAGATAGACAGGCGTGGCCTGCCTTTGTTAAACCTGCTGATGCCAAATATTATGTAACCTTTTTGTGTATAAATATCCATGTCAATGTGTAATAAACCAGAGTTAACCTGACACTCTCACTGCTTGATTGAATCTCTCTACACAGCACAGCACGCATGCACAGAACAGATAGCAAGATAAGCATAGCAAGCAAATAACTTCACACACAGACTGCACTGGCAAGCAAAGACACAAGTACGCATCTACTTGTACATAATAATTAAATAGACAAAGCGGCTACTTGGACAAGTTGACTAGTGGCAAGAACAATAGTCAGTAGAAAGTGTTCAGTCTAATCGACTTACACTGCATACGACCTACGGGCGTGTGATACTGGAACGATTGTTCCACCTGTTAGTGCAACCCGACGCAGCTATTCTGCCGAACAAGAAATCAGTGGAAAGTAAGGTAGTTGTGACAACTCCTCACTGTGTATAGCTTACGGGCTTGCAACGCTGCAAATCTTGTTCGACCGGTTTAGACTGCTGACCTTGGGCCAGCTGGAGTCAGACGCTGCGCTGCCTGCAAACCACTTACTACTGTGGGCCGCTGTACAGGTGACAGCTACCACAACACCACAAATTCCTGTACAATAATTGCAAAATTTGATAACTATTTTGAATTGGAATGAATGGAGAAATTATTACCATACTAATGTTAATGAGGTATTTTTGAAGTAAAAACCAAATACCAAACGTTGTCCATCACAATAATAATGAGCAGTAGTAATATTGTCAACATGTATTATTTACTCAAGAACTCCTATTGAAAGATTTTGCAATTTTTATAAATAATGAGTTTTCTTTGTATTATTTTGTCTATTTACCCATGTGACCTTGGATTATCAAACCGCAATCGTCTCCACCTTCATTATTATTGTTAAAAAATCTCAAGCTTACAAAAGTCTCCTGTTTGAGAGGAAATATGAACTTCTCACCCCCTCCCCCATACCATAGATTAATCCAATGGAATTTTTTACAGCAGTTTCGTATCTCTCAGTATAGCGGTTTAGTCTTCCATTCACTTACAATGACAGGCCTACATATACATCTGTGGACATACAGGCAGGCAGACGTTTTTCTCATTTGTATATCTAGACTAGGTGGCTTACCTGTTGTACACTCCAATGAATGGATATAGTCGGACATATCGTTATCCTTCCCAGCCCATCCTTCCATGGTTACCTCCGCCCGTTGTCGCCTCCTCCAGTGGGCACTTTCTCATGTGGTTGTTTCCTCCGGTGGTATACTCTCTCAGGGTAGATTCTTCTTGTGGTAGATTTCTGTCGCGGTCGCATCTTTCCATGGCTGCTTCAGGCCCCTTCTCATGGTCGTCTCCCGAGATTGCTTTCTCTCATGGTCTGCCTCTCTCACGGTCATCTTCTTCTGCGGTTGCTTCCTCCTGTGTCTCTCTGTACCATCGATGATGTTCTTTTGGGAATTTACAATTTAAAGTCACCATGAAAACTTGTCCGATTTCACACCAAATTATTTAATAACAAAAGATTTAAACTTATTTGTTCTTGAAATTTTTGTTCATTTATTTGCCTTAGTTTTCCATTGCTTTGACAGACAGTAACTTGTTCACAACGGCTCTCCAGCATTTCGAAAGGAACTATCAAAGATAATCATAAGACAAATACTTGCATTTTTTATTTGTTGTAATAAAATTTAAACTACAATACCATTCAATAATAACAATAAAATATTAATTTAACAACGAACCATGATTTTTTCGTTTTAATAATAACAACAATTAAAATAAATGAGATTAATAATTATTCCAACCGATGTACTAATGAATTAAACCAATTAGATTACCCAAATAATAAACAGATGTTCCTTATCTGAAAATCATCAAAAATCACCAACGCAATTTTTGATAAAAGTATTAACTGACGTTGTGAATTATTTGCTCACGGAATTGGACTGGAGAATCGAGATAGTTAGTTATTTTGTACTGTTCACCAATCAATATCATTCGACACATTTGTCAAAAAGATTTTTTCATTATTATCTCATTAAATAATACTGATAATTATGGTGGCTCATAACATTAGATGGTTTCGTTTTCAGAGCGTATGAACGGATTTGAAATAGTCTAAACGGTTTGCAAAGCGTCTTTTACATTGAAAATAATTGGGTAATTGTAGTAAAATAGCCAAGGAAACTATGTTTAAAAATGGGCTTGCCGGTTATAATAAATGAATGGTCGGCCTTAGCGGCTGCGGGGTTTATGCTATAAAACTGTATTTCCTGTCTAACAATCGTCAATTTTGCAAACGGTTCAGTTGTTTGCAAAATATTTCAGACTGCTTAGAAATGATTCAAATGATTTAGAAAATTAAAGACCGTATGAACGCTTTAGGAAGAGTATGACCTATTTACAAACCATATGAACTGTTTTAAAATAGTTTGAACTGTTTTTAAATAATCTAAACTATTTTGAAATAGTTGGAAAAGTTTGCAAAGCACATGGCTTTGAACCAAAAGCGATCGCCATCATTTTATTTATAGCCTCTAAGCAACTTTTCTCTAGCCTCTATGCAACTTTTCTCTAGCCTCTATGCAACTTTATCAACATAGACGTAGATCAATAGACTTACAGCGAATTAATCAACTGTATAAAACTGTTGTTGAATATAATCTCTAAAATTATTTTTTTTTACAATTATAACTAGGTTGTATATATTATTTAAAATAATATAAAACACATAATATTCAAAAAATAAAAACTATGTTTTGATTTATTTAAAGAAAATTCAACTGTTCCGTGTTTACTAAAAACATTGTCAATCACAACTGGACTGTAGACCTTAGTGATTTCTTCACTTAGCTGTACACCTATGATCAATGGAGCGAACCAGCAAATCGGCTCGGATTTTCAAAGCCCGCAAACGATTTCACAAAACGTTCAGAAGATTTGCAAAACTTCAGACTATTTCAAAAGCGTTTATACAGTTTGGAAATCGTTCAGACGTTTTAAAACACAAAACGTTCTGAGCCACCATAGATAATAATTCGCGTTATTTTTGATTATATTTATAACTAATAAAAATAATTATTGTTATTTGGAATGATGAATAATGTTCTAGTAAAATAATTATAGTAGCATTAATATTCAAAGTAGTTATAACAAGAGTGACAATAAAAACAAACTATAGCAGTGATGAAAGCAACAAGAAAGTTGATTAAATAATCGATAATGTGTTTTATAAATTTAATTATAAATATTTTCCGAATAGCACAACTAAAATGATGAATGACTAATTTAATAATAGCAATAATAATAATGAAAAGATCAGATTATAGTAATTGAGAAAAGCCTGTCAGGGATTTCTGCTAAGCAAGACCTATTGATCATTGTAAATAAGCAGCAAGTTGTTGGGGTTTGTCAACAACAGCACATTGACAGTGCATCCTAAAATCAAAAGCTCATGTAAGACAAATCGGTCATATTATTTCAGTATATCCCATAGCCGTCTAATAGACATAACTGTCTAATACATGGCTGTGTATTACATAGCTGTCTAATAGATATAGCTGTCTAATACATGGCTGTCTAATAGATATAGCTGTCTAATACATAGCTATCTAATACATTGCTGTCTAGTACATAGCTGTCTAATAGACATTACTGTCTGGTACATAGCTGTCTAATACATGACTGTCTAATACATAGCTGTCTGATACATAGCTGTCTAATACATAGCTGTCTGATACATAGCTGTCTCATACATAGCTGTCTCATACATAGCTGTCTAATACATAGCTGTCTAATACATAGCTGTCTGATACATAGCTGTCTGATACATAGCTGTCTGATACATAGCTGTCTAATACATAGCTGTCTAATACATAGCTGTCTAATACATAGCTGTCTGATACATAGCTGTCTGATACATAGCTGTCTAATACATAGCTGTCTGATACATAGCTGTCTCATACATAGCTGTCTCATACATAGCTGTCTAATACATAGCTGTCTAATACATAGCTGTCTAATACATAGCTGTCTAATACATAGCTGTCTCATACATAGCTGTCTAATACATAGCTGTCTAATACATAGCTGTCTAACACATAGCTCTCTCATACATAGCTGTCTCATACATAGCTGTCTAATACATAGCTCTCTAATACATAGCTGTCTGATACATAGCTGTCTGATACATAGCTGTCTAATAGACTGTTTGTGCAGGAAATTTTCTTTTTCGGTGTGCTGAGTGTAGCCAAGTATAGAATGTGCAGACAAATGCTTTTTCTCTTTTGTATATATAGTTTGTTCGTGTTTATACAGTTAATGTGTATCTACATTTATATGATTATTGTATATAAATGTGCATATAGCTATTGTATGTACACATTTATATAGTTATTGTATGTATACATTTGATATTCTGTATTCAGACCCACAAACTACTCAATATGGTACCACTCGATCCCGGCGGAATTTCGCTTCTGAGTATCCAACCAACCCATCCTTGCCTAGTGCAGAGAACGTGGAGCTAAAGCTTGACATCTATGGAGGTACAGAGGCTGATATACAGGACTGTAAGAGCAATATACAGAGTAGGTTAGTGAAAGTGGTGGAGACTGTTATGTGGAAAGACAAAGCAACATACTTGGAAGACAGAGAGTTTATCAGTAAACTGTCCAGCTCACAGGTTTGTATTTACTTGTGGTATATGTGTGTCTATGTGTTATATCACATCCTGTAATATACTGTGGTACTTGTTGTCTATCTTCTATTTTGTTTGTACACTAATGTGTTGTTTCTATACAAGAATACACCATAATATGTTTTACCCTTTGGCAGGTACACCAGCTGCAAGAGGAAGCGAAGCGCTTAGATGTCAAGCTGCACGTTGACCAGCGGTTGGTTGATATTAAGATAGCCGGTTTGAGTAAGGATACGTATGCTATGTCTGATATCATAGCCCGTGAACTGAAGGGATTAGAGAGAATGGCACACGAGGAGAAGGAGGAAGGTTTGATAGCCTTGGCCATACAGTGGATGTACGAGGAGGAACCTGGTGAATGGGCCAAGTTTGAGGCGTCAATAAATAAGGTATGATGTCTCCGTCTGGTCTCTACAGCTGTTATGTATCTGTGTAACGTCCAGACTATCTTACACATGACCCCTATATGTGTTCTATGAACAGCTAGACTACAACTCTGGCTTCAAACAACCACAATTCCACTTTTAAAAACTTAGGTTACACTACTTACAACACCATAACCAGTTGGCTAGTTGCTGGTCCTGCAACGGTTCACATTACTCCCATCTGTTCCAAAGTTCTGTTTCCTCTTTGTATTCACTCCAGGGCAGCCTCCAACTCCAGACAATGGCCAACAGACAAGACAGATTTCCAAAGATAGTAATTTGTTATATGACAATCCTTTAAGTATAAATCATTTCAAAAGCAATCTATGGCAAGCCCTGCTGAACAGTGCCAGTTGTTCAACTGTTATATAATCCAAACTCTATTGTCATTTGTCTATAGTCGGTTGTTTATTGTCAGTAGTCTATTGTCAGTAGTCCATCGTCAGTTGTCCATCGTCAGTTGTATATTGTCAGTTGTGTATCATCAGTTGTCTCTCGTCAGTTGTCCATCGACAGTTTTCTATTGTTAATAGTCTGTTGTCAGTTGTCTATCGTCAGTTGTCTATTGTTAATAGTCTGTTTTCAGTTGTCTACTGCTCACACAAGCTCCATGCCTATGAGACCCGTCTTTAGGGTTGCCTTCAAGGCACAGCTCAAACAAACAAACAAATTTATAGTTGTCTATTGTTAACAGTCTATTGTCAGTTGTCTGTCATCAGTTGTCTATTGTTGGTTGTCTATTGCCCACGGTGTATTGTCAGTTTTTCAGGCTTTTCCTCAACAAGAAGTAGGATTTACAGAATCTCTATAGCTTCTGGGGCAACAATGTCTCCATATTTCTGTACATATCATCAGTAGGTTGCCCCCAGTATGGTCTCTCAGCTTCCTGTCTCCATAGTCCTTTTCTTTACTTTGTGTACAATATGTGGGTCACTGCTGTTAGCTTGTTGGGTGGTTCAAGTTGAGACAGGTTTGCCAAAACCTTACAGTGCAAAGTAATGACATCAACGGTATATGATTTCATCTCACTACCATAATTTCAGGGCTTCAAAAGACAGACCTCTTACCTAGTTTGCACTTAACAATCTAAGATTAAGTTACACTTTCAAGGTAGCTTTATGTATTAAAGGTGCACTGTCATGGATTCCATACACAATTTGCTTGTCGGAGTTGTTTTCTCTCTGAGTTAATGAGCGCTAACTAACCAGTCTTTGCCAAACTAATACAAATAATCATAGACTATCAAATATTTATTTTTTATTGTATTTTAAAAAAGTTATTCATTTAAATTTTATATTTTTTGATTTTTTTTAGTCAAATAATGTGTAATTTGGTTTAAAAAGTATTGTTGTCGATTACAACAACGACATCAAAAGTTGAAATTTGGCGATTTTTTTATTCAAAATAAGTTCTAGATAATGAAAATTTGAATCTTTTGTCATAGTTTGATGTTTGATTAATTTGTGTAACTGTATTATTGCTTTAGTTTCTGAGATATTGCTGAGTAATTTATCTCGTAAATGCCGGTGTGTACATAATAACAAGCCTATCAATGCCGGTGTGTACACAATAGCAAGCCTATCAATGCCGGTGTGTACATAATAGCAAACCTATCAATGCCGGTGTGTACACAATAACTAACCTACCAATGCCGGTGTGTACATAATAGCAAAGCTATCAATGCCGGTGTGTACATAATAGCAAACCTATCAATGCCAGTGTGTACATGATAGCAAACCTACCAATGCTGGTGTGTACATAACAGCAAAGCTATCAATGCCGGTGTGTACATAATAACAAGCCTATCAATGCCGGTGTGTACACAATAGCAAGCCTATCAATGCCGGTGTGTACATAATAGCAAACCTATCAATGCCGGTGTGTACACAATAACTAACCTACCAATGCCGGTGTGTACATAATAGCAAAGCTATCAATGGCGGTGTGTACATAATAGCAAACCTATCAATGCCAGTGTGTACATAATAGCAAACCTACCAATGCTGGTGTGTACATAACAGCAAAGCTATCAATGCCGGTGTGTACACAGTAGTAAACCTACCAACAATAAATGAAAATGCCGACCCAACTAAAACACGTTCAAAAGTTATGAAGACAAATGCAAACCTAATTTTCATGCTCTAAAATGTCTCTGTGCAATGACTATTACTGGGTTGCCCTCCTTCTATGCAGATAGATTGGTATCTAGTTGTATAGGGTGGTGTCACAGGACTGGGTGGTGTCACAGGAATGGGTGGTGTCACAGGAATAGATTGGTATCTAGTTGTATAGGGTGGTGTCACAGGAATGGGTGGTGTCACAGGATTGGGTGGTGTCACAGGAATAGATCGGTATCTAGTTGTATAGGGTGGTGTCACAGGATTGGGTGGAGTCACAGGAATAGATTGGTATCTAGTTGTATAAGGCGGTGTCACAGGATTGGGTGGAGTCACAGGAATAGATCGGTATCTAGTTGTATAGGGTGGTGTCACAGGAATGGGTGGTGTCACAGGAATGGGTGGTGTCACAGGAATCGATTGGTGTCTAGTTGTATAGGGTGGTGTCACAGGAATGGGTGGTGTCACAGGAATGGGTGGTGTCACAGGAATGGGTGGTGTCACAGGAATGGGTGGTGTCACAGGAATGGGTGGTGTCACAGGAATGGGTGGTGTCACAGGAATGGGTGGTGTCACAGGAATGGGTAGTGTCACAGGAATGGGTGGTGTCACAGGAATTGGTGGTGCCACAGGAATGGGTGGTGTCACAGGAATTGGTGGTGCCACAGGAATGGGTGGTGTCACAGGAATGGGTGGTATCTAGTTGTATAGGGGGGTGTCACAGGAATGGGTGGTGTCACAGGAATGGGTGTTATCTAGTTTTGTATGGTGGTGTCACAGGAATGGGTGGTGTCACAGGAATGGGTGGTGTCACAGGAATGGGTAGTGTCACAGGAATGGGTGGTGTCACAGGAATGGGTGGTATCTAGTTGTATAGGGTGGTGTCACAGGAATGGGTGGTATCTAGTTGTATAGGGTGGTGTCACAGGAATGGGTGGTGTCACAGGATTGGGTGGTGTCACAGGAATAGATTGGTATCTAGTTGTATATGGGGGTGTCACAGGAATGGGTGGTGTCACAGGAATGGGTGGTATCTAGTTGTATAAGGTGGTGTCACAGGAATGGGTGGTGTCACAGGAATGGGTAGTGTCACAGGAATGGGTGGTGTCACAGGAATAGATTGGTGTCTAGTTGTATAGGGTGGTGTCACAGGAATGGGTGGTGTCACAGGATTGGGTGGTGTCACAGGAATGGCTTGGTATCTAGTTGTATAAGGTGGTGTCACAGGAATGGGTGGTGTCACAGGAATGGGTGGTGTCTAGTTGTATAGGGTGGTGTCACAGGAATGGGTGGAGTCACAGGAATGGGTGGTGTCTAGTTGTATAGGGTGGTGTCACAGGAATGGGTAGTGTCACAGGAATGGGCAGTGTCACAGAAATGGGTGGTGTCTAGTTGTATAGGGTGGTGTCACAGGAATGGGTGGTGTCACAGGATTGGGTGGTGTCACAGGAATGGCTTGGTATCTAGTTGTATAGGGTGGTGTCACAGGAATGGGTGGTGTCACAGGAATGGGTGGTGTCACAGGAATAGATTGGTATCTAGTTGTATAGGGTGGTGTCACAGGAATGGGTGGTGTCACAGGAATGGATTGGTATCTAGTTGTATAGGGTGGTGTCACAGGAATGGGTGGTGTCACAGGAATGGATTGGTATCTAGTTGTATAGGGTGGTGTCACAGGAATGGGTGGTGTCACAGGAGTAGATTGGTATCTAGTTGTATAGGGTGGTGTCACAGGAATGGATTGGTATCTAGTTGTATAGGGTGGTGTCACAGGAATGGGTGGTGTCACAGGAATGGGTGGTGTCACAGGAATGGGTGGTGTCACAGGAATGGGTGATGTCACAGGAATGGGTGGTGTCACAGGAATGGGTGGTGTCACAGGAATGGGTGGTGTCACAGGAATGGGTGGTGTCACAGGAATGGGTAGTGTCACAGGAATGGGTGGTATCTAGTTGTATAGGGTGGTGTCACAGGAATGGGTGGTGTCACAGGAATGGGTGGTGTCACAGGAATGGCTTGGTATCTAGTTGTATAGGGTGGTGTCACAGGAATGGGTGGTGTCACAGGAATAGATTGGTATCTAGTTGTATAGGGTGGTGTCACAGGAATGGGTGCTGTCACAGGAATGGGTAGTTTCACAGGAATAGATTGGTATCTAGTTGTATAGGGTGGTGTCACAGGAATGGGTGGTGTCACAGGAATGGGTGGTGTCACAGGAATAGATTGCTATCTAGTTGTATAGGGTGGTGTCACAGGAATGGGTGCTGTCACAGGAATGGGTAGTGTCACAGGAATGGGTGGTGTCACAGGAATGGGTAGTGTCACAGGAATGGGTGGTGTCACAGGAATGGGTGGTATCTAGTTGTATAGGGTGGTGTCACAGGAATGGGTGGTGTCACAGAAATGGGTGGTGTCACAGGAATGGGTGGTGTCACAGGAGTTTTCATTCTACTCCACCAATCCACCAATAGTCTCATCTTATTTGGAGAGTTTCAGAAACGAGCTTGCGTTGTGCTTTTTCCCTGCTCTGGCTAACTGTGTGAAGTTGTCTCTTCTACAGCTCTGGTTAATGTGTGAACCTGTTTCTCCTTCGCCTTTGATCAAATGTGAGGAGTTGTCTCTCTACCTCTCTACAAGCTCTCACTTTTTGTGTAGAGTTGTCTCTCCTCCTTTTCCGATTAAACCTGTGGGGTTGCTTCTCCTACCACTCTGAACTAAATGTGCGAAGTTGTCTCTCCAGCAGCTCTGACTAAATGCATGAAGCTATGTCTCCAACACCTCTGACTAACTGTGTCGATTGTCTCACTTACCTTTTTCACCGGTGGAAGTACGATTGCTGGTTGATTTTGAGAGTTTGTTGCAGGCGTTAGAAGATATACACAAGAAGAACCCAAATGCTGTCTATAAGTATGACACAGAAGACGGAGAGGTCAAACTAGATTTGAGATCAATGGAGGGAGTAGATTTATCTCTTCAACCGTTCAAAATACAGCGAATTGATTTGAGCAAACGTTCAGGTAATGGAATCATGTCACATAGACAATACGCGCCCAGTGGACCTTACACCATTACATATTGAATGTGTCTTCTGTGTGTATGTGTACTGACATGTAGGCATATGAACAGATATGCGTGTATGTGTACATCTCTGCGTGTGTGCAAACATATAGAAATCTGTACCGATTTATATTGTGTGTGTACTGATATATATATATATATATATATATATATATATATATATATATATATATATATATATATATGTACATATCTGCACATATGTTTACATTTATATAAATCTGTACCAATCTATTTTGTGTGCGTACAGATATATATGCGTGCTGTAGTAGTTTTGCTCGCCTACTACTGACACAACAATGAATGCACCAAGAAACACCATTTGAATCTGGGTCTTGTGAATCTCCCGGGGTCTATACCATGAGAGAATCCAATGGGGTAATCCAGATTTGGTATCAGTCAGACCACGGAGTCTATCCCGGATTAACTGACAATATTAATGATCCACATTAAACAACACTCCAAAGACTTTTCACCTCTGTTTAAAATGTAGCAAGTCAGTCTATTTATGAGAAATGCACAGGAATACCCATCCCCTTATAAGGGATGGGCCAATTATATACAACCATACATAAATATACAAACCAAACAATGCGTAACATTATAACAACAACAAATATTACCAATAATTGATAGGCACATGGCATAGGGAAACTACACCGTCCAATCACAAGGGTGGTAACTCTCAAATCCATATTAGGTAAGGCTGGTTCCTTAGTCTGTGGTCTCCTCCTAACGCCCGATCATCTATATATCATATGATGGGTTGGCCGGTATTATGGTCCTCAGTTTTGGGTGGGTAAAAAGGTTTGCATAATCATTTTGTAATTCGATATATATATATATAAGCCATCATATTCATATAAGCCATCATATAAGCCATCATATCAGATTTTGGGTCAACTCAGATTCGGGTTAGCTTTGACCCCATACTACTACACTCCTTTCACTATAGCCTAAGGGAAGCGATTAGGTTCAGTTTTGAGGGAACTTATTACTATTGTTCTACATGGACACCAATAAGACTGTGTTGTATCACTTTCTGAAGGGGTTGGGGTATCTAAAGGAAGGGTTCAAGGGGCCAGAGTTGTGGTTAATAGGGAGTACTTATGTTTAAATCTACCATAGCACATATTTATATGCATGTGTACGTATATAAACCGGTACAGATATATATGCATGTGTCCATATATAAACCGGTACAGTTATATATGCATGTGTCCATAGATAAACCGGTACAGATATATATGCATGTGTCCATAGATAAACCGGTACAGATATATATGCATGTGTCCATAGATAAACCGGTACAGATATATATGCATGTGTCCATAGATAACGGTACAGATATATATGCATGTGTCCATAGATAAACCGGTACAGATATATATGCATGTGTCCATAGATAAACCGGTACAGATATATATGCATGTGTCCATAGATAAACCGGTACAGATATATATGCATGTGTCCATAGATAAACCGGTACAGATATATATGCATGTGTCCATAGATAACGGTACAGATATATATGCATGTGTACGGGGTATAGTATACTTTCCTTTAATTGATTGAACTTTTCAGTGTATGCGCTATTGCATCTTAGTTCTAATTTTCATTCACCTGTTGTCATCTGATCCAAACTGTAGGGCTGGATATGCCCTCACACTGGTCAGCTCCGTTGGATACATACCGTGATGTCACACTTATACCTGCCACCCCTGAGTATGCCAAGGTAGAGAATGATTTCTTGTCTACTCTTGGAGCTGGAGGAAACACAGTCCTACAGGTTTGTTACTATGCGATGCTATGGCTATGTGTGCTGTTTACTGTTACTAAGCAATCTTAGAGTTACGAGAATTGACCATGCACTGTACGTGCTCTGTGCCCTTCGCATATCTCTCTCAGATACAACGTATCCAGAACCCAACCCTCTACCAACACTACGCTATACTGAGGAAGGATGTGGCCAAGCGCTTGAAACAGAAAGAAGATCAGGTGGAGAGAACTCCGCTGTGGCATGGAACATCTGAAGATACTGTGTCTAAAATAACAACTGGGAAGTTTGATCGGGGCTTGTCTGGAAAGAATGGTGAGTGATTATCTATGTGCAGGGCTCTCCCCAGCTTGGGTGGTTGGTTACTGCACACAAGTGTACTTGTAACCACACCCAAGTGTACTTATAACCACACCCAAATGTACTTATAACCACACCCAAGTGTACTTATAACCACACCCAAGTGTACTTATAACCACACCCAAATGTATTTATAACCACACCCATGTGTACTTATAACCACACCCAAGTGTACTTATAACCACACCCAAATGTACTTATAACCACACCTAAGTGTATTTATAACCACACCCAAGGGTACTTATAACCACACATATTTGGCGGCTAGCCATTTCAATGCGCCAGCTTTTGTGTACTCTTTTATTTAATCTATTTGGCGGCTAGCCAGTTCAATGCGCCAGCTAACTTTATTATTTCGTATATTTAATCCACCCCTTTTATGATTCATATTTCTAATACGCTTGCTCTTTTGTTAAGCCAATCAGGTATTGTTATTTTCAACTGTTGTCTTTTTGCATAAATAGAGAGGCAGGTCGCCCTATGCTCAGAGTTAGTTTGGCTTTGTTTGAGATAACACTTAGTTGCTCAGAAAAGTGTATTCAGCGATATATTGTACCGTCTTACACTAGATTTCCATGCGTCGAAGTTTTGACGGATTTTTCAAGTTTTCGAAGGTTAGAAGTCCATGAAAAATTCAAAGTTTTCAAAACTTCGAACTTTTCACTGCACCGATTTTGAGAGTGGAATTTTTCAACTCTTCAAAGATTCAAAAGTACGAAATTTTGACAGTAGGATCATGGAAGTTGAAAATATCGTAGTTTTCGTGATAATAAATAAACTATTAACATTGGTGAGAATCACCAGAAATAAATTATTACTTATGTTTAATTTGAATGTCCTTCCTTCATAAAAATAATCTTGAGAAAATATAAGGTCCTCAGCATATGTTAATAAGTAATAAAATAATAATCAATGGCACTGACTGTAATAATAAATAAATAATTATTATTATTTATTTTTATCAGAGTTTGACAACTATTGACTACTTATTTATTCTAAGGTTCAGTTGGCTGTGAAAAGCCATACATACACCAGTTGATAAGTCATAAAAAACTCATCTTCTGTTTTAGTAATTAATTTTAGACCACAAGATTTGAAATGTAAACAATAATTTGGTGACAACACGCACTTGTGAAAACAACATTTTTTTGATATTGTTATCGTTTCAATAGAAACTGTCCATCTCTCGCCACAAAAATACCATGACGTAACAAGGTGCCGAATCATTGATACTCTCCTTGCGTAGTTATCCTTTCTTTGGTGTAGACAACTCTGCATAATTATTTGAAAAATTCGTGTAATGGAAGTACGTCAAATCAAAACTTCGAAGTTTTCAACAATCTGTCGTTCAAAACTCCTTTAGAACTTTGACGCATAGAAATTTAATGTTAGTGTCAGATCTAAGGGACGTCAAGTTTACTGTACACTTGCGAGAACTGTTTATCTGGCAAGCTTTTTTGTATTAATAATAAGTTATTATTAATCTGAAACACGTGTATTTAGTGTGGCCGGTTGCCTGTAACACTAAGTTCGCATACCTTGTTCACCGGATCTGTCTGCTATGCAGATTTCCTACAACATAGAGCCTATACTACCATCCGGTAGCGCCTGCTGTTTGTATCTATTACTTTCTACGATAAAGAACATTACTACCGTACCCGTAGCACTTGCTAGTTATAATTAATTGCCTTCCACAGAGAGCCGACGCTACCAGTCTATTTGCACTTTGTATTACTGTATTGTTATTACACACAATATCGGCAACTCCTAACAGTGTCAGTGAAGGTTATTTGAGATCACAACGAAAACCATTACGTATGTTGTTCAGCATTTTATTTTCATCCAGAAACAAAGAAGTTTTGCTCTTGTTGTAGCAGTGCACATATCTGTCAGCCGTTGCATGTCAACCATTACATGTCAAACATTACATGTCAGCCATTACATGTCACCCATTACATGTCACCCATTACATGTCAACCATTAAATGTCAGCCATTGCATGTCAACCATTACATGTCAACCATTACACAGCAAAATTATTAGTAATTGATTATTGAGAACTCCACTCAAATGCAATCAAAAATCGTGGGAAAGCTTAGTATACTTTAGTCCTCTATTTCACCAATTTGTCTCCCCTCCAATTTATATTTATGAGCTGGTTTCCTGTAGACTCATGCAGTGCTGTGAACCCTTGTTATAAGTTGATCTCTTGCAAATCACCCAAGTTATCATGTACTATTTTCAGCGACAGCATTGGGCTGTGGAAGCTACTTTGCCAAGAAGTCATCATATTCTGCCCAGAATACTTACTCCAAGCCCAACGCTCAAGGTCACAAGTACATGATACAGACGAGAGTCATCACTGGAGATTGGTGTCAAGGCAGCAACCAGATGAAGGCTGCTCCGTATAAGCCAAATCAAATAGACCAGTACGACTCGGTTGTAGACAACCCCGCTGACCCATCCATATTTGTTGTGTTCCATGATGCATCTGCCTACCCAGAATACATCATCAAGTTTCAGTAGAGGTCATTGCTGATTAACTCTTTACATTTTTCTAACCTCGATTTAGACACTTTCCTTTCATATAAGTGCACTAATACTTATATGTAAAATGTAATGGTCTCCTTTCTTATGATCGCCAGTTTACTTCTCAAGATTTGCTATCATACGTCAGTTTTATTCTTTCTGCTAACCAACACGGAACTGTTGCTTTATGATTTGCTGACTTTGCACAATAAATTGTGGGATGTTGGGAGTGTGATCAGGTGTGTTGCTACTTGGATACGTGTGGGAGAAAAGATCATGGATATCAGGGCACCGAATATATGATTTGGTGAATTCTTTCATTCTTGACCCAATTTATTTCTATATTGCACCCAAATATAACATTCATTTCTTTATTGCACACATATATAGCATTTATTTTTATATTGCACACATAAATATTGTAAAGAATTTTGCCCACTTCACGGACACAACCAACATGTTACACAGCAACAACAAATTCCTCCTGCTACAGCAAAAGCTCACAGATAGCTTATTC
This sequence comes from Cryptosula pallasiana, assembly GCA_945261195.1. NCBI lineage: Eukaryota > Metazoa > Bryozoa > Gymnolaemata > Cheilostomatida > Cryptosulidae > Cryptosula > Cryptosula pallasiana. Next base: position 49,913,717 of record OX183133.1, on the reverse strand, counting down.
CTTCAAACTGCTACTTTCCAGGCTCACGGTCACGACTCCCAGCTGTTTACCAGAGCCTATCACAGATTTCACTCAGTAATTCTCCTTGTCCTCCTACTACTCATCCTGCTGCTAGCAATAGCCAACAGGCCAGACAAACTTCACAGTGTTCAATTGTAAATAGTGTTTATTCCTCCAAGATACGATACAGGGAAGTATTGTAGTAGATTTCGTAGTGTGGCCGTTACATTCCAATCAATATATATATACAGATTCAGCTCAGCTGAGCACTAGTGTGTTGTGCGCACACAATGCATTCTGGGAAGCGCTAGCTAAAACAAGCATGGTCTTGCATTAAGTAGCAGCCATTGAGTCAAGCCTGCAAGCCTACAGATGAGCCAAGGTCACCTGTACTCTTGAGAACTGGTAATTTTCCATGTCATTATGTATTTGAACTTTAGTGGTTAGCTGGTTTCTTTTGTGCCAGCCTGTGCTTGAATTGTGTCAAGGTTAATCTTTTGTGCCAGCTTGGCATTAGCCAATCATATGTATCAGATTTCAACTGCTTTTTCAACTGTGCACGTTCCTATAAATAGAGGAACTTTTCGCCCAAGCGGGCAGACCTGTTTGTGCGGTTAGCAGAGAGTAGCTCCTGCAAGCTTTAGTGATATTCATACAATTTGTTTAAAAACTTTACCTCTGCGTATGAAGCCGGGCCGGTCGCCGACTTGTTAGTTGTTCCTCCGTGTCAGTGGATTGTGGCATGTAGGCTATACACCATCCAGGCAGAGACGCAGGAGCCAATATACTACCTCACCGGTAGCGCTCCTGACCCTGTACTACGGTTATAGCTACACAGCACATGTCAGTGTGTGAGTGACAGAACAGGCTAGCAAGCTGTTAAAACACCACTCACGGTCAACTCACTCTAGTAGCGTTCGGTAAAGGAAGAATAACCGTTAGCACACGGCGAAAACCTTTATCGTATTCCAACTGAGGCTTAAAGGTGCTAGGCCTGGTCGTACAATTTGGCCAGGTTTTTATAACAATCCCCTAAGGATGCTATGCCACCAAATAAAGGCATGTATAATCACATGAACCAATAACAATAGTACACCAATAATCACTACATTATATATTGTTGTGGATTTTAATGTTCACTAAGTCTGCGCACACAATGTACCACATTCTGGCATCCTCATACTAGCCATTCGTTGACCAGAATGACCAAAAACGGTCATACCGAAGTGACCAAAACTATGTGTAAAGCTGTATCGACCCTGTATGGAGCAGTAACGACCTCACTGGGCTGGCAGGAAGTGAACCAAAAAGTAGCGTGAGAGAAGCAGAGAGCCATTTACCAGAGATAACCACCCCTAAACCTAGGGATACGGAGTACAGAAGCTAGAAAGACTAAGGACTACAGGCAGGAAGTAGAAATGACTGTGATCGGTGTAACAACATCTAACTCCACCTACCACTACAGGGCGCCGATTACCTTTAGCCCCATATACCTAATCTCATTCATTGCTTATTTATGTGTGGTGGAATTTTGTGACTACTACCATTGCGAAAGGTCCCCCTGACAACTGCTGGGTGTCAGGCAAGCCTAAATAGAGCCTGGCACAGTCAGAACATAAGCAAGTCAGCCGGTAGAAACCCTACCGGCCCTGCGGCATTTACCGCCGGCCCTGCAGCATTCACTGCCGGCCCTGCAGAGGTACCACCGGCCGTGCAGCACACCCTGCCGGCCCTGCAGCATGCACTACCGGCCCTGCAGTGCCACTACCAAACCTATACCGGGTCGGTGAGGAAAGAACTACTATAGCCTGAGAACCTAAATTGATACCAAAGGTGCAGGAGCCCGACTTTGCAACATAGCTGTCCTCAAACAAGACCAAAGCCAAGGACCACAAGCCATAAGGACCAGGAACTAGAGCTACTCATTGCACCATCATGAATCAGCAAGATTGACTGATAAGCTCCGCCCCCTACTTCTGGGCGCCTTGCATATTTAACTTTATATTAACCAATGATTGTATCACATATTTATATCTTATGTTCTGATTAGTGTAAACACTTCCTGCCATTGCTGATTTGTTGCCCCTTGTTTGGGCATATGTTTTAATCCTGTTCTGCCTATAAAAGGCAGAACACTTCACATGATTCTTTGTATTGTATTGGGACTCTGCTTGTGCTTGAGCCAAGTAGCATGATACATTTACCCTTATTGTACATTGCTGGTTATGCTGTATAATAAAGTATGGTTTACTCAACAAGACATTGAGTTGTACGTTTGAGCCGCGGGCTCCGAGAACAGTTGTGGAGTTGGCATACTCCTCTGTTAGAAGTTGACCTCTGGAGTGAGGTGTTGTTGGTGGACGTTTGGTCGGCCCCCCAAAATCCACTACATATGTACCTCTATTCATTCGTGCATATTGGAACGGTTTCTCCGGTATATGAGATCACGGTTACTGGTACTTGCAAGAGTGCTTATTTTAGGCAGACTTGTCTCTGCTTTACGTGGTAGCGTGGCAACAGAAATGACAAGGCTATTTGGTTTATCCTGATACGGGATAGGATTGGATGCTGCTACAAGAGCAGGCACAACTGTGTATAGGGCAACCGGCCACACAGATCTCACAATGTTGATGGTAACAATGATTTTTTTGCTATTTTACAAAACAATAACGTCAACGATACGCACAGAAATGAGTACTTGCACAAGTACAGAATAAACCGTATGACTATGGGCAAGGATTAAACAGTCCACTTGCTAGTCTCTCCTGAGTCTCTGTATCTTCAAGCGTCTTCCTCAATCACAAACCAAAAATTGAGCTGCTGGGCTACATGCAAGTCTATTTACATGAGGTGAACAATCAAGCAAGCGTATAAATATATGATTGGATAAAATAACTACCCCCAGCGAGGTACAAAAAGCAATAACAATAACTGGCACACTAAATGATGAGTCACAACTAGATAGAGATGTAAGAAGTGTCACTAAAGGCGGGAAAGTCCTTCCTGAGCTTGGCTGGGGTGAGCGATAATTCAGCTGCACTCTGTATCCATCCAAGCGTAGCCTTGAGTAGAGTAGATGTATATACATAGGTGTAGCACCGGCTGATGATGAGAGGCTGCTCTGTGCAATTCCATTACAATATTGTAATCTTGTGGTGTGATTGGACAAAGTGCCTAATCACTTCCTGTGAATCGCCTATAAAAGGTAGAACTTATACCCTATGTAGTCAGTTGTAATGTGAGTAGTAATATATGAGCAGATCTCCCTACCAAGTGTTTTTTTGTGGGGTTAAAATCTGGGGTGATGCAATGGGTTATGGCGTTGAATGAATTCGCCGAGTTTATATTGTATTTTATTTGAGGGGCATTTGAGTGGCATTTCAGTGGCATTTAAGTGGCATTTGAGTTTTGATTATTTTTTTACTTAATTTGAACTTATATGGCGTATAGATTTTGAATGTATGGCATTTAAGTTATGATAATTTTTTTACATAATTGTATACATAATTATAACTCATAGGGCATCTAGATTTTGAATGTAAGGCATTTAAGGTTTGATAATTTTTGTAATTCCGACTCATATGATATCTTGAGAGAGAGAGGAGAGATGAAAAGAGGAGAGAGAGGAGAGAGGAGATATATCTACATTGAATAAATACAGTGATCAAAAATGAAACAATATGTGAATATATACATTTATTGTGTAATAAGTAGGGAAAATCTCATATAATATAGCTAGATTCAGTAAATATTAAATAATACAAAACACTACAACTTGTAATGACAATCAATGCATAAGCCTTTACTAAAAAAATATCTTGAAAACCTTCAAACATGATCCCAAATGGAAAAAGAGAGAGAGGAGAGAGGAGTTATATCTAGCTTGAATAAATACATTGATTAAAAATGAATCAATATATAATTATATACATTTATTACATAATAAGCAGGGGTAAACCTTCCCATATAATATAGCTAGTGTCAGTAAAGACTAAGTAATATAAAGCACTAGGTTTTGTAATGATAATCAATGCAAAGTCTTTTCCTTTACATTGCATCTTAAAAAATCCTCAAATTAACCTTCTATATGGTTAAAATTTACAGTATTTGGGAAATAATTGTAATAGAAAACATTATATCTATTAAAATTTACTGTAAATTTTATGTAGTACAACGTACTATAACCTTCATTTATTCACTTGAGACTACATATCATCAGCATTCGAGATCAAGTCTATATATATATATACGATGAATGATTTCTTTTATTTAAGCCAAAGTAGGTTCGGTAGATACTCCATCAGAACACACTCGTCTTTTAGCATAAAAATATGTGAGTCCTCGCTTTATTTGCTTGTATGTCAACATTTTTTTATCCTTTACTACAAATCCTCGATTTTTACCCATAAACGACTTTTTTGTGTTCAATAGATTTAGACAACTGTCTTTGTTCAATTGATTAATTCGTTTGTTCAAACCTTTTGAGCTAAACTTGTTTCCTTTTTCTCCCCAGCAATAATAGGATTTAGAGTTAAGCGCAACAATTCCATCTCCGGTAAATTCCTCTTTAAACAATCCAGGGGTTCTTTTTCCATGTTTTAGTACTTTTTCACAACATTCTTGCATGCTCCATTCTAAACCCATTGTTTTGATTCTTAAAAATTCATCCCTATGTTTGTCACAGTATGGTCGTGGAAACCAATCACCATATTCATTGTAAAACTCTTTTTTCATACTTGGTTTTACCAGTGTTTCTAATGTTCCGCTCAACGCCATGTATGTGCTATCTGTATCCATTTCAACATATTGGAAATCACTTCTGTCAATATATCTATAAATAAAAAGATTGTTTCGATTATTTGGAAGTTTTACTTACTTATACATGATAATAGTAGGGAATTAGGTTTTACTTACTTATCCATAAAGTCGTAGTAAAACTGTAGCATTCTCAGTTTAGCATACTGTAGCACGGAGAAACCCAAGTGTACTGGAACATTCATAGTTAGCTGAAATTATGGTGATCCTGATTAGCAAAGTAAACTTGTGGAATATAAATTTTGAATTGCAAAATAATTGTTTTAAAACTTACTAGTTGTTTACAGGTTACGATTTCATAAAAATCATCTGCTATCTCTTCCATGGAGATAAATTTGTTTCCTCTGATACGAAATGAAGCTTTTCTGGCGCCTTCGATGAACTTGATGGTGGTATGTTTTTCTTTATCAGTGATTGTTTTTCCATAAGCAGCATTTCCTACCAACTTGCTAGTAGTAGCGAGTAATTCTTGACTAGGGTCTGCATCTCCCATTCTCCTAGCGTCTGAAACCGATGTTCCAAAAGCTTCAAAAGCTTTTCTAGGAATATATTCTATTAGCTGATAAACTTTGGTGACTTTCAATCCTTGTTTCAAGTACCATTTCAACAAAGGACTCATTAGCAATATCTTATCTCCGTACATACTTTCAACTAATGAGCGTTGAGGAGTCTTTAAAAAACCTTCGGCTTCAGCAAAGACTTTCATTTCATCGCTCAAGTGTTCTCTGGTTAACATCGTATTTTTAAAAATCGGAGGCATTTCGGAGAACTTTTCTTCCTCTTCCTCAGGAACTTCGATGTCACATTCAACAAATCCGAAGAATTCCTCTGATTGAACTCTCTCCAACACTTCTTCTTGATTCAGCTTTTTTTCAAGTATTTTAGGGTAGAAAGAATTGTAAAACGTGTTGACAAATTTTTGTAAATTTGTATGAGTTTTTACACGTTTCATCCAGTCACACTCCCAAATCGAGATTACAGTGTAACCTAATGCTCGAAGATATTCTTCATTTTCCATCGTAGTTTTAAACAGACTTGCTTTTGATTTTCTTCCACTAGCTTGAAGCTCTTGCTCTTTAGCGTTGTTATAAGAGCAGTCGTGTCCATGCCAAAAAACACCCGTGGAATTGAAAGACATGACGATTTTCAACACAGAATCCATCAACTGGTAATCCTCGCTGTCCGAGAGCAACTTCTCCTCCATTGAGCTGATGTCTGATATTGATTTTTTTTGAGAACATTTGGAACTGTAACCAGCTATGAGCTACCTTGCTAAGTTTTACTGGTTCGGCGACAAAGGAGTTTTCGATTTTTTTTCTTCGAGGATAGCCAGTAGGCATTGATTGCATCATACACCATAAATAGAGCGCATTTGCATCAACTCCATAGATTCTATCACAAACCTTTGCTTCTTTTCCCAACCAATGTTCTCTAATTTTAGTTATACCTTTTTCGTGATATCTATGCATCACTAGACTTGGCCCACCAACTATGTTTTTCTTTATTAGAGGATAAAGTTCTGCATTGCAGTTGTCAATCAGACAAATTGGGAGAGTCTGACGAAACGAGTTACCAAGTTCATCGAAATCCAAGTATGTAGAGAGGTATGGAGGGGGTGGTTGAGGAGCTTTGTTAAACATCCATCGAATCACTAATCCTGGTAAAGATATACCATCTTTTAACATATTAATCCCATGCTCTCTGTAGATCGATCTTTGTCTTTCCAACGCTTGAACAAATGGTTTTACATCCAAGTTGTTGTACCATTTTAAAAAATCTCTCATTGTCTTCATGTCGTTATCTTTCCATGCTTCTTGACAAATTATGTACTCTTCTTCACTGATGTTCTTTTGTTTTAAAGAACTGTAAAAAGCTTCTCTTGGGGGTAGATGTTCTTGATTAAGTTGTTCCAAGTCTTTCATCCATTCATAAGGAAAAAATCCTTTTCCGGCTTCACATTTGTATGCTTTGAGATACATTTCATAGCTATATCCAGGAGCGATGAAGTTTGTACAATCTAAAAACAAAAAAGATCCTATTCCGATAACAGGCATCTTGGTTCCTTTTTTTTATAACAAAATCGAAATCTGTGTCGTAGACATCGTTCAATTTTTGAAGCAGTTTTCCTTTCATCACATTGACATCATAAGTCTGTGAATTGAAACCTAGAATAGGGAGTTTTTTCATATAGCTGTACAAATCATCCAGAACTTTTTCAGCTCCTGTTCTCCGTCTGAAACGATTTTTTTCAAAATCACTACGAAACCTTTCTTCAGCTTTTTCCAGTCGTTGTAATTTACCTTCTATCTGTTTTATGATTTGCGAAAATTGTTTTTCCAATCGGCTATATGATTCTTCACTAATATCTTCCAAGTATTCAATGAACTTTCCAACGCATTCATCATCATCCCCTTTATTGACAATACAACACAGGTTGTTGAAGCCTGGTACGTTTGAACAAATTGAAATACTTAAAAGTTTACGCTCATTCGTATAAATGATCGTGTCTGTATCTCGATCTTTGTCGCAATTAGGTAACAAACACTCTATGTCGAATGTTGCAAAAGATGGATAGTATCTCAAGGAATCATCTGACCCGATATCTATCCCGAATTGAATCTTGAGTTTGTCGAATATTGTAGCGGTAGGACTGTATTGCCTCCAGAAAACTGCATAGTTGTTGCCTCTGAGATTGAACATCTGTCAGGGCCGTATCCTAGGGCACGGCTGCTTGGGCCTGGCCCTAGCAATTTTGGCAAAATATCAAAACTGTAAATAGTCCAAACAGGGGCGTTTTGAGTTAAAAATCCAACCCCCTAACAAATTAGATAAAACCGCGCGAAGCGCGGAACATTTTTTGTTAGGGGGTTGGAGGAATTTGTTAGGGGGTTGCCTGTTAGGGGGTTCACCATGAATGTTAGGGGGTCGAGTCTTATTAATGTCATACTATATTATTATTACTTATTAGCTAATCATTATTCTTTTTTTCTAATTTTTTTAGTTTATTAATGATGATAATAATAATTACTATTATTTTATTATTATTTATGTGTTTTATTATTTTGATTATTTATTGTTATTATTATTAATTAATATGTTTTACTTATCATTTTTTTAATTTTATAATAATAATAAATAATAATATAATTTGACTGCTTCAAATTATTATTAACTGTTATTTATAACAATTATTATAAATAATAATAATAATAATTAATTAATAATTAGTTTAATAACAACTACTACTACTAACTATCTAATAATGATCATAAATTAACAGTAGTGGTGAAGTGGGGGAAAATCCAATCATTATTAATTATAATAATAGTTACAGTAGTAGTAATAATAACTTTAACCACCAAGCCACATACAGACAGTTGTTAGTTGTTGCATAGCAGCTTTATTTGCGTGTAATGTAAAGTAATATTTCTTTATGGTAGAGCTTTTATCCAGAAGCACGAATATCCATTTATTTGATTGGCCAACCACATGTTCATGAGCCAATGATGTGTCTTGTTAGTTTTTTAACAACTTTATTGTTTTATCACAAGGGTGGGTCAATGTCGATCCACAAAAAAGTAAAAGCATGTAGTTGGGCTAGGTCTATGTTTCATGTTGTAATGCTAAGATAACTCCAAACAACCATCAGAAGAAAAATCAATCCCCGCAAACCAAAACAATACCCGACAAATTTGACCCCCTAACGTTAGGGGGTTGGGAGTTGTACCCCCGACTGTTCGGGGGTCGGGGGTACTCAATACGCCTCTGAGTCCGAAAATGCCATAAAAATCTGATGATATGTTGCAGGGCTTTCAAATAGTCGAATTAGATCCAAATAAACTCAGATTTTCAGTTCAATCTCAGGTGCCAGGGGGTTTTTTATCACCTTTGTGTTGTGAAAACCTGGATTTTTTATACTTCACATTTCAGTTTTCCATAGCTGTTATTATCTTTTTGTTTTTGCTTGAAATAACAGAACCATGCCGGGAAAATATTGACATATATATTGATTTACTATAGAGTTTATAATGTAGGACAGAAGTGAACAAGTTAAAATTAATTGCGTGCAGTGTTTTGTTTTAGACTAGAAAAAATAAAAAGAGATCATTGTAATAGCTGTTAATTGACTAATTTTAACTTTGTGCTGTGAGGGTGCTTGTACACCACCCATACTGTCAGGGTAAGATGATTCATGTTCTAAAATACAACGATCCATCCAGAAAGTTTTCACATAAGGAGCAGAAGCAAAAATGAATTATAATCAAAGAGGGTATACTCCTTTGTTATAATTAATTAATAATAAGAATAAAAATAAATACATTACTTTTTTTAATATTTCTTTCTGTTACATTCTTTATCAGAGTGGGTCAGTCAAAGTAAAATTTTAGAACTCCATTGCTGTGCTATTGTTGATGTGAACTCATTTTATTATTAAAGTTATGTCATTGATGATGATTGTAGCTAGATTAAAAGAGAAATTCAAGTTTGGTTAAATCAGACAAAACTGGCATTAAAATGTACAGTTGAGTGCAGTGATTGCAATGAACCAATTTTTTATGTGATCATTGCATTAGCTCAGCCAAAAACTCAATTTTTAAAATGCAGGTTTCACTGAACATCTTCTTTGTTTGAGGTGGCAACCACAAACCACAAAATGAAATCAGTCACGCATAACTTTATATATGCGGTAATTAGCACTGCAATTAATTAACACGCACGCATAACTGCCCCATTGTATCATATATATATAGCCAGTAATGTTCACGCAGCATTACATTAATTTAATAATAGTTGGCAATTGCTTATCCATTCTGTCATATTTGACTAGCTTGTTTTATTTGCAGGAAAAATACAGATATGAAAAAATGTGTACTAGATACTGATTGTTTTGCGATGAGAATATGCATTCAATTAAAAAATACATGAAGAAATCTTAAAAAAACATTGAAAGATAACCTAAGTGTATCTTTACAGCTAGCACTACCATTGGTCGGGCGATATACAGCACCCGCATAAACTTACTGGTGCGTGGGAAATGATAACGGGCTAAAATAGCGTCGCTCGAAAAAAAATAATCACAACATTTTTTTTAAAAGTAATATAATTAAATGACAATACCACTATTAATCATAAAAAAAATATACAAGTGAAAAGGAAAGATGATTATAGACAAGTTTACCACATCAGATTCGCCAGATGCCCTTCTAGGTGCTGGCAGATTTTGGATTTCGAAGGACGACTTTGGAGATTATTTACCAGCTCCATGTGTGATTTGAAAAAGAGGCTGCAAGAAAATGTTTTGAGGGATATGATTGGCTATTAGGTGGACTTTAAATTTTGGCGGTGGCAACCTGGGTTCTAGAGATATTGAAATAATCAAAACACATGTTTTTAATCACGGAGGCGACAAGATCTTATATGATTGTTTTGGCTCGGTCACGTGGTACGAATTTTAAATCGTTGATCTCGCTAATGATTGATTGATTGATGATGATGATGATGATTCATTTATTATTATTATTATTATTATTATTTAGTTTATCTACTAGTAGTAGTATTATCTCTTTGCTGCTAATTATTTATTATAATGATTATGATAATAATTAGTAAAATTATTAATAATAACAACATAATAATGTACAGGAATTTGGGGGGTAGTGGTAGCTGCACCTGTACAGCGGCCCACTTCCAGTGCGTGTGTAGTAGCAGTAATGCAAGTGCTCCTCAGCTAGCCCCAAGGTCGGCAGACTACTCTGTTTGAACAAGATTTGCAGCGTTGTAAGCCCAAAGACTGTACACAGTGAGGAGTTATCTTAACTACCTTACTTTCCACTGAGTTCTTGCTCGGGCAGAATAGCTACACTGGGTCGAATCGACAGGTTGAACAATCGTTCCAGTATCACACTCCCGAAGGTAGTGTGCAGTGTAAGTCTCGTAGACTGACCACTTTCTACTGCCTATTGCTCTTGCTGTCGATCGACTTGTCCAAGTTGCTGCCAATTAATTATTTGCTAAGTGTTTGTGCTTGTTTGCTTGCTTGTGTGTTTGTACTTGTGCTTTCATCTAGTAACTTGTTCTTTATGTCTTGTGTAGAGAGAATCATGAAGAAGTGAGAGTGCCAGGTTAACTCTGATTTTATTATGTGATTGCAACAGTATAAGTACACAGAAGGCGGGTATGCTATAAAAACAGTACAATAGATAACTCCGCCCTGTGGCCTAATTGGCGCATAGACAAAGGGAGGCGGTATGAAAAGGTTAAAAGGTTACAAAGAGGCTGTCTCTTGTTAGGCTTGGCTGCACGGCAGCACATGTTGTTAATAAGCAAAGTAAACAAAGTAAAAATATAATAGTTAGAAAAATGAGAGTAAATACGATATAAGTAGAGTTCGGAATGGTATGCAATTAGACATGGGTAGAGTTCGGTAAGATAGGTATAATTGTTAGGGTCGACTGTTCTGAGGTGCCATTTCCCAACACACTCCGCCCCATTGGCGCTCGCGGGCCAATATTAATAATAAAAGTGGGGAAATGTCCTTAATATGCTTCCCGGTCCTTTTGTATTGCTAGCTTCAGTTCGTCCGCTCTCTGTAGACACTGTAGTGCTTCCTTCGTCAGCCGGTAATACTCTTCCTCATTTCTTTTTATTCTTCTGTACTTTTCTTCACGACGTTCTGTCTCCATCTGTCATTCTAATCTTTTTTCTCTACTGCCCGCTCTTGATCGGTACTGCGTACTACTTTCTCTTTCGTCTCGTTCTCTGTTCGCCCTCTGCTTTATTATTCTCTCCTCTTTTTCCATGTCGAGCTCTACCTTTATCACTTTCTGTGATGTTTCTATGCGGTCTCCCAGTCGTCTTTTAATGGGTCTCTGGTTGCTGGGGCTGCTTGACCGATCTTTGATGGGTGAGGGTGTCCCGAAGAGTGGCGGGTTCTGCCAATTTATGGCCATGCAGAAATCGGTGTATGAATTTCGGTCGACTTCGTATAGTGGTTTTCCTGGTCCGCCATGTTCCTCCGCCCCATTTTGGTTTCTCACATGTTTTAGGATAGTGTCTCGTGAGGCACTTTTGTGTCCGCATGCACAAAAGAAGTAAACAAAATGTTGTTTAATATGGTATGTCGTCCTCTTCCTACTTCTTTCTACTTTGCAGATATCGCATTGCCAGATATCTTCGTTGTCTGTTCGTTTCAATGCATGCTGCATCCGTCTTACTGTCTCCTCGGTCACCCACGTTTCTTTTGGTTGGTAGACGTGGGTTGGGGGTGGAGGTGCACTTACTTGGTGGGGCCGAATTCTACATCTGGCCGCACCTTCCTCTGCTCTCACATTTCCCACTCTTGTCGGTGAGGCCGGCATTTCTTTCATAGGTATCCTATGCTTCTTTTTTATGGGCTCTGCTGTAATTGCTGCTACAAACTCAGGATCCTCTTCGATTGATAATGCTCTCTTTTCTGCCATTGTTGTTGCCTCGTTGAGTTGTTTGCTGACTGTGCAGCTCGTTGTTGTGTTTATTTGTTTTGTAATTGTTCTTGTTGGCGGTTTCTTTTGTTCTCCCGGCCACGTGGTGTGACGTAGGGAGTCCAGGCTCCTCCCGCGGTAGTTCGCTGGTTTCGATGTTGTTTCTATGTTTTCTGTAGAGGGAGTTGTCCACCCTCTCGGCATAATTTCCTTGCGGTAATTGTTTGTGGTAGTTGTCTGTTCTTGGGCCGTGTTTTTCGCGTAGTACTTGTCTGTGGAAGTTGTCCACTCTCTCCCTTCTTTCTCATATTCGTTTCCACTGGTTATATTTACTGCTTCGTTATCTTTGTTTAAACCTAATCTACATCGGGTTTCTTCGGCATCTGTCCATGGTATATACACCATTTTTTGTGCTCTTTCTGATGGCGCTCCTGTGGTCACGTTTACCTGCATATTTTTTGCTTCTGGTTCTCCTCTTCCTGAGGTCCTATAGCACTGGTAATCTGTAAATCTCACAGGAGGCCTTCTTGCTCTCGAGGGTCTGCCCTCTCCTTCTACTGCCACTGGTGCAGGGTTAAGGGGTGGCCAGTGGACATCTTCTATGGGGGGTCCCGTGTGTGCAGCATCCACTGGGGGTGCTTCCGGAGTAGGTGGTCTCACTGGGGTAGATGGTCTGGGTGGAGAACTTGGTAGTGTCTCCCTCTCCACCGGTTCTACAGGAGGCGGTGGGGTGCTTGGTCGCCTTTCTATTTGCTCTTCCGGGGGCGGGTTGCCTTCTTGTTGCCTCTCCATGGGCCGGTCTGGTGGTGGGTCTGTGTGTCTCACCTGGGGCGGGGCTGTCGGCCGCCGATATGCTCCACGCATGTTCGGTCGGACGGCCTGTTCGCGGCTAGGTGGGGCCCGCCCTATTTCCTCTCTACATGTGCGATATGTTTTTAGCCGGCGTCCATTTTGTGTGAAGCCTTGCCCATTTCGCTCCAAACGGTATGTGTGGTTGGGATAGGTTTCTGTGATGGTGTAGGGTCCTATGTAGCTGGGCGGCTGCAGCTTAGGATTGCTCCCCTTGGTCCGCCTTTTATTCTCTATGACCACGAGCTCGTCTTTCTCGAAGCGGAGGGGTTCTCCGGTCTCCTCTTGTCTGAGCTTGGCTTGTTGCTCTCTTAGGTAGTCGTGTGCGGTGGCTAGGTCCCTCTGTACTCTGAGTGTGTGTTCGTTGACACTATGGGGTTCTAGAGAGGGTGGTGATCCCGTCAATTGGTCGGGTAGTCGCACTTCTCTCCCTAACATGAGTAGGTTTGGGGTCTCGTTGGTTGTGGAGTTGGGCGTGGCCCTACATGCCCGCATGATCTGTGGGAGCAATCCGTCCCATTCGTCCTGTCCTTTACTCAAGATCAATGCCCGTAGTGCGTCTCCCAGCGTTCTGTTCTGCCGCTCCACCATACCGTTCCCTTGGGGGTGGTAGGGGGTGGTGCGAGTCTTCCGTACTCCCCACAAGGTGCAGAGCTCTTCTAGGAGGGTGGACTCGAATTGAGCCCCCTGGTCTGAGTGCAGCTGTTCGGGGAGGCCCCAATAGCTAAACACTCTTTCGTCCAGAGCTGTGGCCACCGTAGGGGCGGTAGCGTCGGGCAGTGCAATGGCATCCTGCCAGCGGGTGAAATGGTCCGTAAGTACCATTATCCACCGATTCTTCCGCTTGGTGAGAGGTAACGGTCCTACCAAGTCCACTGCCAGTTTCTGGAAAGGTCGGCCTGCCAGTAATCTCTGTCCGTCGGGTGCTGTGGGTCTATTGCTCCTTTTTGCCACTTGACACACTTCACAGCTCTTTACGAGTCTGCGTGTAAGTCCCGACATCCCAGGCCAATACCAATCCAGTTGTACACGATGCCGAGTTCGGTTGATCCCGGCATGAGCCATCAGGTGTGTATCCCACACGACCTTGTTCCTCCATGCGGGTGGACATACCGAGCAGAGCCTGACCCGCCCCTGGTGTTCTGATCTTATGACCAGCGTCCCGTTGGGTTGGATCCTTAGTGCCTCTATTCGATCATGTAGCGTCCGCAGTTCGGTGTCCCCTTCCTCTAACTCTCTAGTGGAGAGCTGTCTCCCTGCCTGCACTGCGGCATAGATCTTGGCAACAGGGTGTTGTCCCTCTTGTTGCGCTTGTACCAGCTCCTTGGTACTCTCTGTGGGGTTGGTGACCGTCACGTTCACCTGTCCCTTCGGCTCTGCTGCTCCCTGTCGGGTGAGCTCGGCCTGGGTGGGTCCCCCGCTCGTCCTTTCCCTTCGCTCTGCTGGTCCCCTCAGGGTTAACTCGGCATGGGTGGGTCCCCCATTCGTCTTTCCCTTTTGCTCTGCATGGGTGGGTCCCCCAGTCATCTCCCCCTTCTGCTCTGCATGGGTGGGTCCCCCACTCGTCCTTTCCCTTCGCTCTGCTAGTCCCCCCAGGGTTAGCTCTGCATGGGTGGGTCCCCCACTCGTCCTTTCCCTTCGCTCTGCTAGTCCCCCCAGGGTTAGCTCGGCATGGGTGGGTCCCCCATCTCTCTGCTCTATGGCGCGGCACTGCTTACAGTCGATACAGGGATCCTGTCGACTAAGGCCGTCTGCATTACCGTGCTGTGCCCCTGGTCGGTGTTCCAGCTTGAACTTGAATTCCGCCAGTGTCTCTAGCCACCGTGCTATCTGGTTGGAGGGTTCCTTCCTCCTACACAACCATCGTAGGGAAGCGTGGTCTGAGCGTAACTTGAATTCTCTTCCGTACAGGTATGGTCGGAAGTGCTTGGCGGCCTTGATCACTGCCAAGAGCTCCCGTCGGGTCACACAGTAGTTCCTCTCAGCGGGAGACAGGGTCTTACTGTAGTAAGCTATCACCCGCTCTTGTCCCTCTTGGACCTGCGACAACACTCCTCCTACTCCCACAGCGCTTGCGTCTGTGTCCAGGATGTAGGGAAGCTTGGGGTCGGGGTATCCCAGGATAGGTGCCTGGCTCAGACCTTCCTTCAAACACTCGAACGCTTGCTGTTCTCTATCTCCCCACTTCCATGGGACCTCCTTCCCGGTCAGGACGGTGAGTGGCTTGGCCGTAGTGGCGTAGTCGGGTAAATACTGCCTGTAGTACCCGGCCGTCCCCAGGAATGCTTGTAAGGCTTTCACATCCTGTGGAGCCTGCCAAGTTTTTACTGCTTCCACTTTGTCCGGGTCGGTAGCTACACCCTTTGCGCTGACCACATGTCCGAGGTAACGTACCTGGGGACTCAGGAGTTTGCACTTCGAGGGCTTCACCTTCAGGTGAGCACTCTGGAGACGTTGTAACACTTCCTCTAGTCTCTGGATGTGTGATGTGAAGTCAGGAGCAATGACTATCACGTCGTCCAGATAGAGGAGTAACGTCTTCCAGTGGAGCCCTTTCAGTACTCGCTCCATGAGTCGCTGGAATGTGGCAGGGGCCGAGGTGAGGCCAAAGGGCAGCACCTTCCATCGCCATAGACCACTGCGGGTGATGAAGGCGGCTTTGTCCTGGGCGTCTCCGTCCAGAGGTACTTGCCAGTATCCGCTGGTCAAGTCTAGGGTACTAAAATATCGGCTTCCTGCGAGAGCGTCCAGGGAGTCATCTATCCGGGGTATGGGATACGCATCCTGTTGTGTGACATCGTTTAACTTACGGTAGTCAACACAAAATCTCCAGGAGTTATCCTTCTTTCGTACCAACACCACCGGAGAGCTCCATGCTCCTTCGGCAGGTTCGATCAGATCTTTGGCCAGCAACTCCTTCACTTGTCGTTCGGCCTCTGCCTCCTTTTCTGCGCCCAATCGGTGCGGTGGCAGCCGTATTGGTCGCGTGCCAGGGATCACGGGAATGGAGTGTTTGGCGAGCTGAGTGCGGCCGATGTCTCCATCGTGCTGGCTAAAGACTTCTTGGTAGCAGACGAGCAAGCTCCGGAGTTGGCATTCCTCTCGGGTGTCTTTACACCCCTTTCTGGCCTGTGAAAACAGGTGGGTGAGGTGCGGTAGTAGCTCTCCTCCTGGGGGTTCTGATTCTGGGGGGTGTTTCAGCAGTGGCCGTACCTCGTCGGGTCCTATACCGATGAACGTGCCGATTACCTCTCCTGCCGGAACATGGAGGCTGTCTTGAGAGGGGTTGAGGCATCGGACGAGTACACGTCCTCGATCATCCGGCGCATTGACACTGGTGGCCAACAACAAGCCTCCTCCCATGCTTTCTATCACCCCCTGGGCACACGGGGTCTGACTGGTCAGGTGGCATGGCACCGTCGCCTCGGTTTGAGGTGGAATGTGTGTATCTCTCTGGACTTGGACTTTGGACACCAGGTCCCTTCCGTGTCTATCTGTACAGGTCAACTCCTTCCCCTGTACGCGGAGGACTGGACGGTCGAATCCCATCTGACAGTTTTGTTTGGCGAGGAAAGGCATCCCGAGGATCACATCCACGTTAATCTGGCTCACCACAAAGGTTTCCTCATACCTAACATGCCGGATTCTCCCCGTCAGCGTGAGCAGCCCGTAGAAGGGTAGTCTGGTGCCGTCGGCCATCAGCCCATGAGAGTCGTATTCCTGCAGGTCCTTCTGTACCTGTGTGGGCAGTGCGTCGAATATCCTCTTCGACAACAGGTTGGTATTACACCCCGTATCAATTAGATACGTAACCGTTCGTCCTTCCAATCGTCCAGGCAAGTAGTAACTGGACTTGTAGGGTCTCTCTACTTGATTCAAATGGACTGTGATTGGGTTCTTAGTGTTCGGTCTGGGGGGGGTTTCCTTCCTTCGTGTTGGTTCCTTCCTTCGTGGCTTTGGGGAACTGGGCCTCCTCTGGGCCATTTCATTTATGTCCTCTTCCTCTTCCTCCTCTGCCAGGTCGGTGGCCAATGGGCTGAACCGGTTGCTTAGTGGAAGGAACTCTGGTTTCTGTACAGGCGGTCTGGCCTGTTCTTCCCTTGGTCGGTTAGCTGGGGTGGCCCTCTTGCAGCCAGCAGGGGTCCCTACTGCTGCGGGCCGTATTCGTTTCCCTGCCTCTGTTGCCAGGGAGCAGTCATGCACTGACTCCGTACGTGTCCCGTCCGTTGACAGCCCCAGCAGCGTCTGGGGGGAGGTTTGGTGGCGGTGTCTTTGAGTTCGGCCACCTCTTTGCTCAAATGCTCAATTGTTTTGAGTAACTTGGCCAGGGGATCCTCTACTTCCTGGCATTTGAGGTCGGCCTTGGGGGGGGGGGGGGTTCCGGCTCCTTCCGCCTCCTCCTCTTGTACTGTGCGAATGTTGGATTGTACTGAGGGCTGGTGTTGTACCTGCAGGAACTCATTTCCTGCCAAAACAGCTTCCTCCAGATCTACGGGTCGGATCGCCAACAGGTGTCTCTGTAAGTACACATGGCCTAGAGTACTTTGAAATGTTTGGAGGGTGAGCTCCACTCTGTTTCGGACGGGTAGGTCGCCATATGCAGCCTCTACTAGTCGCTCCACCTGGAGCGCATGGTCTCGCAGGGTGTCTCTGTGCGCCTTGCGGTAGGTGGTTAGCCTATGCTGCGCCTCTGTCCTGGTCAGGCCAAAGCTTGCTTTCAGTGCTTGTGTGATGGCAAGGGGATCGAGCCCCCTTCCACATTGTTCCGCCTTGCCTGTCAGCGCCTGCCTTAAATGTATGGTGGTTTCCTCTGGTGCCCAGCGGTTGGCTCGGGCCACCTCCTCAAACCGTTGAATGAAATAGTGGACATCTCCCTCTCCATTAAACTGTGGAGTCCGGAAGCGATCTTTGCTGCTGTTGGTGGACATACGGTCCAGTATGTCCGCTAGAGTGCCCATGATCTGTAGTGGGCTGCCATCACGATCCGAGCTCACTGCTCGGCGTCTACTAGCCATCTTGCTTCCTGCTTACGGTCACTGTTCCAGTGGGTCGACTTGTGTGGGCTCTTCTCTATCCCACTGCTGCCACCAATGTACAGGAATTTGGGGGGTAGTGGTAGCTGCACCTGTACAGCGGCCCACTTCCAGTGCGTGTGTAGTAGCAGTAATGCAAGTGCTCCTCAGCTAGCCCCAAGGTCGGCAGACTACTCTGTTTGAACAAGATTTGCAGCGTTGTAAGCCCGAAGACTGTACACAGTGAGGAGTTATCTTAACTACCTTACTTTCCACTGAGTTCTTGCTCGGGCAGAATAGCTACACTGGGTCGAATCGACAGGTTGAACAATCGTTCCAGTATCACACTCCCGAAGGTAGTGTGCAGTGTAAGTCTCGTAGACTGACCACTTTCTACTGCCTATTGCTCTTGCTGTCGATCGACTTGTCCAAGTTGCTGCCAATTAATTATTTGCTAAGTGCTTGTGCTTGTTTGCTTGCTTGTGTGTTTGTACTTGTGCTTTCATCTAGTAACTTGTTCTTTATGTCTTGTGTAGAGAGAATCATGAAGAAGTGAGAGTGCCAGGTTAACTCTGATTTTATTATGTGATTGCAACAGTATAAGTACACAGAAGGCGGGTATGCTATAAAAACAGTACAATAGATAACTCCGCCCTGTGGCCTAATTGGCCCATAGACAAAGGGAGGCGGTATGAAAAGGTTAAAAGGTTACAAAGAGGCTGTCTCTTGTTAGGCTTGGCTGCACGGCAGCACATGTTGTTAATAAGCAAAGTAAACAAAGTAAAAATATAATAGTTAGATAAATGAGAGTAAATATGATATAAGTAGAGTTCGGAATGGTATGCAATTAGACATGGGTAGAGTTCGGTAAGATAGGTATAATTGTTAGTGTCGACTGTTCTGAGGTGCCATTTCCCAACAATAATAAAACATTAAATAAACAATAATAAATACCAAACATGGTTGTTGTTAGTTAGTAGTTGGTAATAATAATAAAATAATAATTTGAATTAATTATATTATGAATTATATTTAAAATAATGATTAAAAATTATAATTATCATTTTGTTTTTTTTTCGTTTATTCTTTTAATATCCAACTGAACAATAAAAAGCAAGAAAAATAATGTGATCATCATCCAATTCATTATCTTCTACCATAACTTTGTTTTACGACCAATGATGGTAGCAGTTGTGGATTACTCATTTGCTTTTATCATATACTAATATTTACATCAATTATTATTATCATGTTTGAATAATTTCAAGCTAACAACTTTCATAGGAGCTGAAGTAAAATTATGCCGTTTCACTAACAGGACCAAAGTGGGGCCCAGTTAGTAGTCTGTGAATGGACTGAAAACAAGCCCAGATGATAGTCTCTAGGTGGACCGAAATCAGGCCCGGTAGATAGTTGGAGGACCGAAAACAGGCCCAGTTGATAGTCTAATCTCTTATTATGATTTAATTTGCCGTGTAATTAATCACCACCTCTACTAGCAATAATACAGGCAGAGGTTTACTTAACGACAAACTGATAGTCTCTATTAATTTGCAGTGTCAATAGACTTGCCCGGCTAAAATAGTGTTAGTGCAGTTTCTACTATGAGACGTAGATTTTATAACTGCCACATAGTAGAGTGGGTGCAAAGGCTTACAGTTAGATTTGAGAGAAGCAGAATTATTTAAAGTATGAGCACAAATTTATTCACTGGCAACTCTGGAACAAATAAATATAACTCAAGCTTATATGGTAGTAATACTCAAAATTATGTCCCTGATTGGACAAAATTTTAATATGTCAACTACCTACGTCTGCACACAACCACTGACAGTAAATATTTACACCAGAACTGATTAAACAATACTTATAATAATTTTTAAACATCCACAACACAAATTATTTGTAACTTGTAATAATAATAAAATAATAATATTTAACAGAAAATAATTACAACAGTGGAACATTTTACAATAATGCATACAGTAGATTACTTTAGACAGCGCTCGCTTATTTCACCAAACCGTTCGCTTGGATGCTTTAAAACTGCTGACACATCTTATTAGCAGCATCAGTGCTGAGCGGCTACCACTAGCAGCAACATGTTATTTTGCTACGAGTGCAGGTTTGCACAGATGTCTCCGGGAGTTGGCAAAGGGTGAGTGAGTCCACCGAAGGAGACGTCATTGTGTAGCCCGCGATGTCCACTTCACCTCTAAAGAGAGAGAGGCTGAGCATAAGGGCCTATTCCACAACGGCCCTTTTCAGGGCCACCAACCATTACTAAAGAGTTGAATTGTTCTAGTCCTTTGTTCGTATCAACATTCCAGCGCAGGTTTACTTCAGAATAAGCATTGTTGTGATGAAAAATTATTATTTTGATTTAAAATTGGTTTCTTCCATGCTCCTAAGTTATTCCTAAAGCAATTTCTGCATAGATGTTTTTACATAAACGGTTACTTTGTACTACACGCGCAGATTTTTTGCTTTCGTCAATGTTTGTTCAAAATAAAATTTTAAAGCTAATGAAGAATCATGAAAAATGAGTAGGCTTTATAATGTGAAGAACTTCAAATGCATTGGCTATATAGATATGATTTAAAAACTGCTGTAAAATTGCCAAGTTTTAGTCAAAAGCATCACCGGCAGCCAGGGCGCTGCCCCGGACCCCGTTAGGGGGCCTGGACAGCCCCTGGCCTAGGTGTTAGCCCTACCATTCCAAACTTGAAGGATACTGCCCTGACATCTGTGTCTTTTCAGATTCCCCAATCTGTCATAACAAGTAGAACAGGTTGGACATCTGTAGGCTCTGACATATCCTTCCAAGTTTGTAATAAGACTGAAGTGATTGATATAAAGATCCAAATATAGATTTTCCTTATAACTGGAGTTTGAATTCCAAATAACTGTTGAAGTCATATCATCATTTAAAGAAAACACTGTTATCTTCAGTTGAAATGCTAGCTCCAAAAGCAATAAATCAGCTTCTGTTACTCCTTTCCCATCACACCTTTTAGCACTATCACCATAGATGAAACTATGATATTGTTGTTGGTACTCCTTCACCTCCTTAATTATCGGATCTTTTGCAAATCCGCAGTTTTTTTGTAGTTCTTTGTGTAATGCTAGACATCTAAAAAAACAAAGATTGTCGGTAATACGTATTCCTTTTGTGTTTTTTAACATGGTTCGTATGTGTCTGTTGTTAATGAGGTGAGAGGGTAAATGCTCTGGTGGTGATCCAACTTTTCCCATTCCGAGTAGTTTGTAGAAATAAAACGAAATGTTTGTGATTAACATCAATCTCCAAGTCGTATTTGGTCTCCGTCTCAAGCTATTTGTACGATGATCAGTCTCCATAACCTCAACAAAAAAGTCATCAAGATCTCCTTCAGTTTCAATCAGTTTAGCTTTTGGATATACATTAGCATTGTTTGATGATGAGTGAAAGTATCGGAGTTCGTCATCATTTTTATTTTCTAGTATACAACCTACGCTACAGTTGACTTTTGCTCTCGAGCTCAATTGTCTCCAAACTTTTTTTAGCAATTGTAACACTCTTGAATCATGATAGGCATTTTGGTAGGTATCAGCTTGGTCTCTTGGAATCCCATCCCAAAGTCTTACATTTAAAAGTTCTATGACTCTTCCAGCTCTATGTTTCGTTTTCATAGCTCCCCAATATCTAGCTATCAAATCATCCCATTCTTCATCTTGAAAAGTTGGAGCTATGCTATCATCAACAATACCTAGGGTCGATACTCGGGTAGGTCTTTCAAAATTTAAATCTTCCATTTCTTGTTCTTCTTGTTCTTCCTCTTGTGCTTCTTCCTCTTCTTCTTCTTCTTCTTCTTCTTCTTCTTCATTTTCTATCATTGGATCATTCTCATTTTCTTCAACTATCTCCTCCACAACTGGCTCTATATCTTGAGCTATTATGCTAGTCTTTGGTAGTGAAGGTTCAGCACCAAACCCTATTTGATTGATTGTTTCATCAGGTAAACGAAAACAAATGAGATTTTCTTCTAACCATTTCCAATTAGGGGAAATTTCAGGGTTCTTTTCTTCTACATTCTCCTCCCGATAATTTAAACTTTGTCTACAATAGAAATGTTAACACATAATAGTTGTTCTATAAAACATTCACATACATTTTGTATGAAATGTAACAGAAGAAAAACAGACTTAAACACCATTATCAACTAATTTTTAAAATGGAATTAGGAAAAAAATGTCTCAAACATTATTATTAGTTAGGTTTTTAAAAACTTACTGTGTACTATGAGATGAATTCTCAACTCCCTCTTTTAATTCTTTCTCTGATATTCTGAGTCCTGTCTACAATAAAGAGATAACGCATTATTTTTGCTGATTCATGAGATAACTCTAAAAAAAAACCAGCAAAAAGAATTACTCTACTAACATTATTAATTTATGATTTTAAAAACTTACTGCATATCAAAGGCTATCGTATTTTCAGTAGTTGCTGAAACTTGAAAAGTCGAAGGTTTGTCTTGAAAAGCATTTTCAAGTTCCATCTCCATTTCATTTTCATATTCAGCATTGCATTCATCATTCATGTATTCATTATCAGCGTTTGAAAGACTGATATCATTTTGATTTTTCATGAGCCATTCCCATTCCTTATGTATGTTTACATCAGTATCCTCCTTTTCTGTTTCCATAGCACTATAATAACAATAAAATCATTACTTTTTTAATAGAAGTGACAATGCACATAAAAAGGTAAGTTAAATGTCTCAGCTAATAAATTTTACCTTGTGAATAAAACTCCTAGTAGTCAGTTGGTATATTATATAGTAGATGTTGAGTCTTCAGTTACTGTTGTTAGAACGAGTGATTTATTGTGTGAAAGCATTACTTTTTAAGTAGACAAATAATTAAGTTAGATAATTAAGTCAGATAATTAAGTCTTAAGTTCAATGAAAACTTTCAAATTCACACAAAAACTTTTAATAGTTAGTGGATGTAGTAGTAGATGTTGCTCCTCCGATCGCTGTTGTAGAACTGGATGCTTTCTGTGTGAAAACAGTGGCTCTTAAATAGGTAAAGTTGCACTGATTAAGTCCTATGAATCAGCATTTTTTCACGCGAATACAACCCAATGCTTTCGCGGGAATAAATAATTTATTTTCACGCGAATGGAAACCGTTGCTTTCGCGGGAATAAAAAATTTATTTTCACGCGAATACAAACCAATGTTTTCGCGGGAATAAATAATTTATTTTCACACGAATGGAAACCGTTGCTTTCGCGGGAATAAATGTTTTATTTTCACGCGAATGGAAATCGTTGCTTTCGCGGGAATAAATATTTTATTTTCACGTGAATGGAAAGCATTGCTTTTGCGGGATTAAAGAATTTGTTTTCACGCGAATGGAAACCGTTGCTTTCGCGGGAATAAAAATTTTATTTTCACGCGAACGGAAACCGTTGCTTTCGCGGGAATAAATAATTTACTTTCACGCGAATGGAAACTGTTGTTTTCGCGGGAATAAATACTTGGTTGTCACGCGAATGGAAACCGTTGCTTTCGCGGGAATAAATAATTTATTTTCACGTGTATGGAAACCGTTGTTTTTGCGGGAATAAATAATTTATTTTCACGCGAATGGAAACCGTTGTTTTCGCGGGAATAAATATTTTATTTTCACACGAATGGAAACCGTTGCTTTCGCGGGAATAAATATTTTATTTTCACGCGAATGGAAACCGTTGCTTTCGCGGGAATACAAATTTTATTTTCACGCGAATGGAAACCGTTGTTTTCGCGGGAATAAATACTTTATTTTCATGCGAATGGAAACCGTTGCTTTCGCGGGAATAAAAAATTTACTTTCACGCGAATGAAAACCAATGCTTTCGCTGGAATAAATAATTTATTTTCACGCGAATACAAACCAATGTTTTCGCGGGAATAAATAATTTATTTTCACACGAATGGAAACCGTTGCTTTCGCGGGAATAAATGTTTTATTTTCACGCGAATGGAAATCGTTGCTTTCGCGGGAATAAATATTTTATTTTCACGTGAATGGAAACCGTTGCTTTTGCGGGATTAAAGAATTTGTTTTCACGCGAATGGAAACCGTTGCTTTCGCGGGAATAAAAATTTTATTTTCACGCGAACGGAAACCGTTGCTTTCGCGGGAATAAATAATTTATTTTCACGCGAATGGAAACTGTTGTTTTCGCGGGAATAAATACTTGGTTGTCACGCGAATGGAAACCGTTGCTTTCGCGGGAATAAATAATTTATTTTCACGTGTATGGAAACCGTTGTTTTTGCGGGAATAAATAATTTATTTTCACGCGAATGGAAACCGTTGTTTTCGCGGGAATAAATATTTTATTTTCACACGAATGGAAACCGTTGCTTTCGCGGGAATAAATATTTTATTTTCACGCGAATGGAAACCGTTGCTTTCGCGGGAATACAAATTTTATTTTCACGCGAATGGAAACCGTTGTTTTCGCGGGAATAAATACTTTATTTTCATGCGAATGGAAACCGTTGCTTTCGCGGGAATAAAAAATTTACTTTCACGCGAATGAAAACCAATGCTTTTGCTGGAATAAGTAATTTATTTTCACGCGAATGGAAACCGTTGCTTTCGCGAGAATAAATATTTTATATTCACGCGAATGGAAACCGTTGCTTTCGCGGGAATACAAATTTTATTTTCACGCGAATGGAAACCGTTGTTTTCGCGGGAGTAAATATTTTATTTTCACGCGAATGGAAACCGTTGCTTTCGCAGGAATACAAATTTTATTTTCACTCGAATACAAACCAATGCTTTCGCGTGAAAATAAAGTTTGTATTCCCGCGAAAGCATTGGTTTGTTTTCGCGTGAAATTAAATTTTTTATTCCCGCGAAAGCAACGGTTTCCATTCGCGTGAAAATAAATTATTTATTCCCGCGAAAGCATTGGTTTTCGCGTGGAAAAAATGCCGATTCATAGTTATATTATAAAGAAGGTTGGTATTCATAGAGTTCAACCAGTGCAACTTTAGCTATTTAAGAGCCACTGTTTTCACACAGAAAGCATCCAGTTCTACAACAGCGAGCGGAGAAGCAACATCTACTACACCTTCCATTGCAACTACTAGGAGCTTTTTCTTTATAAAAGGTAAAATTTAAAAAATTTATTATTCCCTACCTAGCAAAGATCAAAATTAGTTTAGCTATAATGTAAAGTATGAAATAAATAATCTTTTAGTTCCACATGAAAAGCTGAATTATACATTATTTCTTTCTTTTTTAGAATACTATGGAGGACTTTTCTGCTTCTTACATGGATTTAAAACCAATCGAAAACAAACAAAAAACACTCAAAACGCCCACCAAAAAAAAACTCTAACTCTGTCACAAAAGAAGCAACAATAAAGAGACGAGCTTTTCCAAAACTGGTTTTACCCACAACATCAAACACTATGGAACAAAAAGAATTGCTCACTGATGCTGAAAGAGCTCTCAAGATGGCCAAATCTCTCAAAAAATGGAAGGCGTGTGATTTGAAAAAGATTGGAGGATTTCTTATACTAGCGTCACTTCCTGTTCCATCAGTTTTGCAAATCGTTTCTATTGAACAGAGTACTGGTGCATACGGAAATTACTACATTCTCGCCTATCTTGATAATTCAACTGGAGCGAATTTTCAGAAAGTCGTTTGCCCAAGTAGAGTAGTTGAAAGCTTCAATGTTGATAACTACCTATTACCTTTCAACATTTTGTACTTGGGTGAGATGGAAAACTCAAACAAACCAGAGACTACTTACTACAATGTCAAACGTATCAGCACAAAACGCTTAACCACAATGGAAGCTACTGCTGAAGCTGAAAAACTGAGAAAAATGAGTGAAGAAGAACTGAAACTCGCTTACGACATCGAGTATCTCAGCAATTTCAAAGAATGTTCAATTTTTGCTTACATCGAAGTTGTAGAAAGATTCATTCCTTTCCGATTCAATGGAGAAGAATCCATTGTAAATTGCATTTGCTATGTCACTGGAAAAGATGGAAAAATAGAGACGAGAACACTTTTACTACCAATCAGATACAACGAGGAAGCTAAAAGATGTGCATCTGGTGTGATGATTTACAAAGGAAAAAAACAGAGTAAGAATGGAAATCCTATTCCATACCACAATGTTGTCTTCATTTCTTCAACCAACGCTAGTGATTGGGAACAATATTGCACACAAACAAATTCCAATGAGGAGCTAACAAAAACGATTAATGAGGATGAAGTTCTTAAGGAATTCCTAGAAAACGAATTACAAGATTTTGATGAACAGCTTACTGTTGTTGGTATGTAAACTCAATATCGAATGCTGACAACATGTAGTCTCAAGCAGATAAAACGAGCTATAGTGCTTTGTATTATGCAAAATTTACTGTAAAATTTTAATCATCTAAAGGGTTAATTTGATGATTTTCTCAAAATTTAAGAATGTCAAAAAAAATTAGATATAATGTTTTCTATTGCAATTATTTAACCATCTAGAGGGCTAATTTGATGATGTTTTTCCAAAATTTTATACAGAAATAGTCATAAATATGCACATAATTATCCATACATGAATGAATGTATAAAAAAAGCCTGTGTATTGATTGACATTACAAGTTGTACTGTTTTGTATTACTTACTATTTACTGACTCTAACTATATTATATGGAGAGATTTTCCCTACTTATTATACAATAAATGTATATAATCATATATTGAGTCATTTTTAATCAATGTATTCATTTAATGTAGATACAACTCCTCTCTCCCCTCTCTCAAGATATCATATGAGTTCGAATTACAAAAAATTATCAAAACTTAAATGCCATACATTCAAAATGTAGATGCCATATAAGTTCAAATTAAGTAAAAAAATAATCAAAACTCAAATGCCACTTAAATGCCACTCAAATGCCACTCAAATGCCCCTCAAATAAAATACAATATAAACTCGGCGAATTCATTCAACGCCATAACCCATTGCATCACCCCAGATTTTAACCCAACACAAAAACACTTGGTAGGGAGATCTGCTCATATAAGACTACTAATGTGTCTTTCACTAACTAGTTTTATTCTGGATGAATAAATGCATAGATACTCAACAGCACTGATTTATGCGCCTGAGCGGAGGGCTCCTTACTGGTTGTAGAGTGGAAATACTCTCTCTTGCATCTGTTCGGTATACCACCGATCCTGTTGTTGTAACAGGTTAAACTAACAACTGGTGGCAGCAAGCTACCAACCTCAGCTATTGGGTTTCAGCCCCCAAAATCCACTACAATATTAAACAAATGACAGAGCATGGTATCTAAAAAAATAGTATTTTGTTTTTAGGCTCCGCCCCTCTTCCATTCTTGCTCCATCACACTATAATCTCTTATTCCTTAGCTTACACTCTTCCCTTTACTTGCTCCATCACATAAGTAGCACTCTTGTTTTCATTAGTCCTGCCCCCTCAGTCTTGGCAGGAAGTGGCACCATCCTATAGCTGGTATATTGTAGTAGTTTTGCACTATCTACTAGACACAACGGGGTCATTCCAACCAACTTCTCCAATGAACTTCGGAGTCACTCCGAACTGACGTTAACCACCTTCACGGGGTCCTAGACCCAGACACAAAATGACAGAGTTTCACTTCAATAATATTTAATGAATAGTCTGTTTAGCAAGGTACAAGTGTATTTAACCAACTTCTCAAATGCACAGTAGCTCCTTTGATAGGAGATAAGGGATAATCTCATTGCTTTTTAGCCGATAACATAACATGATATAAAAAGTTCACAAAGGATATAGCCAGCTACAAAGTCCAATAACAAAGCTAGCTAATAGGGATACATGCACGTGGTCGTTGGTTTGGGTGTACTCCAAATGCCTCTACTTATAAGGTTTCTTCCTTTCACTCCTTATTAGGTAGGTCACATAGCCAAGGATTTAGGATCATGTATTGCAAAACAAGAGAGTGGGGTTTGCAGGGGTGGAGAGAGGGAGTGGGTAATTTTCCGCTAAAATCTCCAACAATATTACAGCTTGGGGTAGCTGTCTACAGGAGAAATCGAGCTTTCTTAGGGTCAAAACCAGAGCGAAACCGGTGCATTAGTAGCCCGGCTACTCCTCGTTAAGTTTGCTGTTAATCTGCTAGTTCCTATTAAGGTGTAAGGGGCAGAGAAAGGGAAAAGGTGGCCAGGAATTCGGGGTTTTGTATAGACTGTCTATGCAGCAGTCAACTACACAGAGCTGGGACACTAGGGGTTGGGAAAGGGAGAGTGTATGTGCAGGGGGTGGGGGAGATGGCAGTAGGTCGAAGGGGTGGATGTAGGTATTAAACTTATGCGCAAGTAGAGATATATATAAGCAGATCTCCCTACCAAGTGGTTTTTGTGGATTATACTTCGGGGTGAATGCAATGGGTTACGGCGTTGAATGGATTCGCCGAGTCAATATTGTATTTCATTTGAGGGGTATTTGAGTGGCATTTAAGTGGCATTTGAGTTTTGATTATTTTTTTACATAACTCGAACTCATATAGCATCTTGAGAGAGAAGAGAGAGGAGATATATCTAGCTTGAATAAATACATTGATTAAAAATGAATCAATATATAGTTATATACATTCATTACATAATAACTAGGGGAAAATTTCCTCATATAATATAGCTAGATACATAATTCGAACTCATATATACATTTATTACACAATAAGCACATTGAATGCTATAAAATATATTGGAAAACAAAACTTTTAACATAATTTCAAACATAAAAACTGATGAAGTTAAATATTCATCTATTTGTTATCGATAATCATAAGGATGATGAATGATTTCTTGTATTATATATATATATATAGTTATAGTAACTGTTGTAAAAAGAAGACTATTATGAAAGCTTTTATTTAAGCCAAAGTAGGTTCGGTAGATACTCCATCAGAACACACTCGTCTTTTAGCATAAAAATATGTGAGTCCTCGCTTTATTTGGCTGTATGTCAACATTTTTATATCCTTTACTACAAGTCCTCGATTTTTACCCATAAACAACTTTTTTGTGTTCAATACATTTAGATAACTGACTTTGTTCAATTGATTAATTCGTTTGTTCAAACCTTTTGAGCTAAACTTGTTTCCTTTTTCTCCCCAGCAGTAATAGGATTTAGAGTTAAGCGCAACAATTCCATCTCCAGTAAATTCCTCTTTAAACAGTCCGGGGTTCTTTTTCCATGTTTTAGTACTTTTTCACAACTCTCTTGCATGCTCCATTCTAAACCCATTGTTTTGATTCTTAAAAATTCATCCCTATGTTTGTCACAGTATGGTCGTGGAAACCAATCACCATATTCATTGTAAAACTCTTTTTTCATACTTGGTTTTACCAGTGTTTCTAATGTTCCGCTCAACGCCATGTATGCGCTATCTGTATCAATTTCAACATATTGGAAATCACTTCTGTCAATATATCTATAAATAAAAAGATTGTTTCGATTATTTGGAAGTTTTACTTACTTATACATAATAATAGTAGGGAATTAGGTTTTACTTACTTATCCATAAAGTCGTAGTAAAACTGTAGCATTCTCAGTTTAGCATACTGTAGCACGGAGAAACCCAAGTGTACTGGAACATTCATAGTTAGCTGAAATGATGGTGATACTGATTAGCAAAGTAAACTTGGAGAATATAAATTTTGAATTGCAAAATAATTGTTTTAAAACTTACTAGTTGTTTACAGGTTACGATTTCATAAAAATCATCTGCTATCTCTTCCATGGAGATGAATTTGTTCCCTCTGATACGAAATGAAGCTTTTCTCGCGCCTTCGATGAACTTGATGGTGGTGTGTTTTTCTTTATCAGTGATTGTTTTTCCATAAGCAGCATTTCCTACCAACTTGCTAGTAGTAGCGAGTAATTTTTGACTAGGGTCCGCATCTCCCATTCTCCTAGCGTCTGAAACTGATGTTCCAAAAGCTTCAAAAGCTTTTCTAGGAATATATTCTATTAGCTGATAAACTTTGGTGACTTTCAATCCTTGTTTCAAGTACCATTTCAACAAAGGACTCATTAGCAATATCTTATCTCCGTACATACTTCCAACTAATGAGCATTGAGGAGTCTTTAGAAAACCTTCGGCTTCAGCAAAGACTTTCATTTCATCGCTCAAGTGTTCTCTGGTTAACATCATATTTTTAAAAATCGGGGGCATTTCGGAGAACTTTTCTTTCTCTTCCTCAGGAACTTTGATGTCACATTCAACAAATCCGAAGAATTCCTCTGTTTGAACTCTCCCAAACACTTCTTGATTCAGCTTTTTTTCAAGTATTTTAGGGTAGAAAGAATTGTAAAACGTGTTGACAAATTTTTGTAAATTTGTATGAGTTTTTACACGTTTCATCCACTCACACTCCCAAATCGAGATTACAGTGTAACCTAGCGCTCGGAGATATTCTTCATTTTCCATCGTAGTTTTAAACAGATTTGCTTTTGATTTTCTCCCACTAGCTTGAAGCTCTTGCTCTTTAGCGTTGTTATAAGAGCAGTCGTGTCCATGCCAAAAACACCCGTGGAATTGAAAGACATGACGATTTTCAACACAGAATCCATCAACTGGTAATGATCGCTGTCCAAGATTAACTTCTCCTCCATTGAGCTGATGTCTGATATTGATTTTTTTTGAGAACATTTGGAACTGTAACCAGCTATGAGCTACGTTGCTAAATTTTACTGGTTCAGCGACAAATGAGTTTTCGATTTTTCTTCTTCGAGGATAACCAGTAGGCATTGATTGCATCATACACCATAAATAGAGCGCATTTGCATCAACTCCATAAATTCTATCACAAACTTTTGCTTCTTTTCCCAACCAATGTTCTCTAATTTTAGTTATACCTTTTTCGTGATATCTATGCATCACTAGACTTGGCCCACCAACTATGTTTTTCTTTATTAGAGGATAAAGTTCTGCATTGCAGTTGTCAATCAGACAAATTGGGAGAGTCTGTCGAAACGAGTTACCAAGTTCACGGAAATCCAAGTATGTAGAGAGGTATGGAGGAGGTGGTTTAGGAGCTTTGTTGAACATCCCTCGAATCGCTAATCCTGGTAAAGATATACCATCTTTTAACATATCAATCCCATGCTCTCTGCAGATCGATCTTTGTCTTTCCAACGCTTGAACAAACGGTTTTACATCCACGTTGTTGTACCATTTTAAAAAATCCCTCAGTGTCTTCATGTCGTTATCTTTCCACGCTTCTTGCCAAATCATGTACTCTTCGTCACTGATGTTTTTTTGTTTTAAAGAACTGTAAAAAGGTTCTCTTGGAGGTAGATGTTCTTAATTAAGTTGTTCCAAGTCTTTCATCCATTCATAAGGAAAAAATCCTTTTCCGGCTTCACATTTGTATGCTTTGAGATACATTTCATAGCTGTATCAAGGAGCAATGAAGTTTGTACAATCTAAAAACAAAAAAGATCCTATTCCGATAACAGGCATCTTGTTTCCTTTTTTTATAACAAAATCAAAATCTGTGTCGGAGACATCTTTCAATTTTTGAAGCAGTTTTCCTTTCATCACATTGACATCATAAGTCTGTGAATTGAAACCTAGAATAGGGAGTTTTTTCATATAG
This sequence comes from Cryptosula pallasiana, assembly GCA_945261195.1. Taxonomy (NCBI): domain Eukaryota; kingdom Metazoa; phylum Bryozoa; class Gymnolaemata; order Cheilostomatida; family Cryptosulidae; genus Cryptosula; species Cryptosula pallasiana. The sequence continues at coordinate 49,881,919 of OX183133.1, read as the reverse complement.
CTGTACAAATCATCCAGAACTTGTTCTGCTCCTGTTCTCCGTCTGAAACGATTTTGTTCAAATTCACTACGAAACTTTTCTTCAGCTTTTTCCAGTCGTTGTAATTCACCTTCTATCTGTTTTATGATTTGCGAAAATTGTTTTTCCTATCGGCTATATGATTCTTCACTAATATCTTCCAAGTATTCAATGAACTTTCAAACACATTCATCATCATCCCCGTTATTGACAATACAACGCGGGTTGTCAAAGCCTGATACGTTTGAGCAAATTGAAATACTTAAAAGTTTATGCTCGTTAGTGTAAATGGCTGTGTCTGTATCTCGATCTTTTTTGCAATTAGGTAAGAAACACTCTATGTCGAATGTTGCAAAAAACGGATAGTATCTCAAGGAATCATCTGACCCAATATCTATCCCGAATTGAATCTTCAGTTTGTCGAATATTAGAGCGCTAGGACTGTATTGTCCTCCAGAAAACTGCATAGTTGTTGCGTCTGAGATTGAACATCTGTGTCTTTTCAGATTCCCCAATCTGTCATAACAAGTAGAACAGGTTGGACATCTGTAGGCTCTGACATATCCTTCCAAGTTTGTAATAATACTGAAGTGATTGATATAAAGATCCAAATATAGATTTTTCTTGTAACTGGAGTTTGAATTCCAAATAACTGTTGAAGTCATATCATCATTTAAAGAAAACACTGTTATCTTCAGTTGAAATGCTCGCTCCAAAAGCAATAAATCAGCTTCCGTTACTCCTTTCCCATCACACTTTTTAGTACTATCACCATAGATGAAACTATGATATTGTTGTTGGTACTCCTTCACCTCCTTACTTATCGGATCTTTTGCAAATCCGGTGTTTTTTTGTAGTTCTTTGTGTAATGCTAGACATCTAAAAAAACAAAGATTGTCGGTAATTCGTATTCCTTTTGTGTTTTTTAACATGATTCGTATGTGTCTGTTGTTGATGAGGTGAGAGGGTAAATGCTCTGGTGGTGATCCAACTTTTCCCATTCTGAGTAGTTTGTAGAAATAAAACGAAATGTTTGTGATCAGCATCAATCTCCAAGTCGTATTTGGTCTCCGTCTCAAGCTATTAGTACGATGATCAGTCTCCATAACATCAACAAAAAAGTCATCAAGATCTCCTTCTGTTTCAATCAGTTTAGCTTTTGGATATACGGTAGCATTGTTTGATGATGAGTGAAAGTATCGACGTTCACCATCATTTTTGTTTTGTAGTATACAACCTACGCTACAGTTGACTTTTGCTCTCGAGCTCAATTGTCTCCAAACTTTTTTTTAGCAATTCTAACACTCCTGAATCATGGTATTCATTTTGGTAGGTATCAGCTTGATCTCTTGGAATCCCATCCAAAAGT